>ML685777.1:16532705-16609002 GCA_007922175.1 Pelusios castaneus | reverse complement strand
CATTTTTAAAGACTAACAAATTTATTTATCGCATGAGCTTTCATAGGAGAAAATCCCACTTTGTCATATGCTAGAATATGGAGAACTAGCATCTGATAAAGTGGGATTTTCTCCCACAAAAGCTCATGCAATAAATAAATGTGTTAGTCTTTAAAAATGCCACAAGTCTCCTTGTTTGGTCTGCTGAACTAGAGTGACACGGCTATCTCTTTGTAACTATACCACAGTTAATAGTTCTGCAAATTCACATTTGAGTTCCTTCAGAACTGTTGGGTGAATACCATCTGATCCTGGTAATTTATTACTCTTTAATTTAATCAATTTGTTCCTAAACCTCCTCTAATGATACTTCAATCTCGGACAAGTGCTCAGATTTGTCACCTAAAAAGAATGGCTCAGATTTGGGAATCTCAGCTGTGAAGATTGATGCAAAGAATTCATTTAGTTTCTCTGCAGTAGCCTTATCTTCCTTTAGTGCTTCTTTAGCATATGGATTGTCCAGTGACTCTACTGATTATTCAGCAAACTTCCTGCTTCTAATTTACTTAAAAATTCTTTTGCTATTAATTTTTGAGTCTTTGGCTAACTGCTCTTCCAATTCTTTTTTGGTCTTCCTCCTTATATTTTTGCACTTCACTTGCCAGAATTTATGCTTCAATCTATTTTCCTCAATAGGATTTAATTTCCATTTTTAAAGGATGCCTTTCTGCCTCTAACTGCTTCTTTTATTTTCTTGTTCAACCATGGTGGCGTAGTGAAGTGTATTGCCCCAAGTAGAAACTATTCACCTAGGATCTCACACTGCCCCAATCATGTTTAACGTGTATGTAGCAAACAGTGAAATAATTTATTTGTGAACATATTTGCTAAACTCAGTTCACTATTTGATTCAGTCACATTTGTTCACTTTTCCAGGAAAGCCATGCAGCCACTTTATAGTCACATTACTGTTTGTGGAACAGTTTTTACCTAAACAACTAGTTATTCATACACAATCAGGTGGAGTCAAGCACGTGCGCGTGCGCACACACACACACACACACAAAGGCATTCACGTGTGAACATGTATATTCATGTCAGAAATGCTTGCCTGGGCACCTTGTATACCCATGCAATTACTTTATGGGAATGTGACAAGAGAAAATTAAATTTATAGTCTACTAAGTGGCCAACAGAACCAATAATCTCTCCCTTCCCCTCCTTCAGTCAGGAAGACAAACAGCTTTTTAAAATGTAAGATCCCACTACATAGCCTAATCATAATGCTTCTTCTCGTGCAAAAGCAGATAGGAAAAGATTTTGAATACCCTAAAATGTCTTAGGTCTGCTTGTCTCCCATTTTTTTCACTTTCCTTAAATGTTTTCCCCACATTTACCTGAGTGATTCCACATCTTAATGATTCCTTCAGCCAATCCAGTTTCTAAAAATTAGGTCCATCTAATCAAGGAACAAGAGGCATATTATCTAACTTACATAATCATCACTTCATGATTACTGCTTCATATGTGTATCAAACATTCAAAGGAGCACTTACAGCAAAGCATTCACATAGTTTTTGCATATATTTGGGCGTATTAGGCAATCAGTTATAAATCATGAAAATGTATCACTATCATGCTCAGATCATTGTCAATTCCCAAAGAAAAAGACGAATGTAATTGCCACAAATATTTTTACTAGCGCTGTACCAATATCCTTGACTTTGACAGATAAAAAGTGCCAGTACTCAGCCAAGGACCTGGGGCTGCGGGTGGCAGCTGAAGGATTCGAGGCCCCATCACTGTGAAAAAAGGGTGCTGGTACTCAGTACCTCTGAGTACCATCACAAAAAAAAGGAGCCAGTACTCAGTACCCCTGAGTACCATAACAAAAAAAGCCCTGTATATATACATTTTCTATCCCTGAACAAGTCCTGTGGACTGGGGAAACATTTTGAATTCTGCGGTGAGTTAGAATCTCACTGGCAGAAACTTGGAAGACAACACCCTGAGAGAATGAACCAGGTGTCTAGCAAAATTTCCTCCATATGGTGCTGACCTTGGTTGATGCTCCCTGCACTAGCAGGATAACAGATTTCAACACCACACTGAGAGGAAGCAGAGGGCAGGCATTATGCCTATCACCCAGATTCAAACATGGCAGTTACTGTTGTGAAAAACGCAGCCTAAGTCTGGTTTTAAGAGGTTTTGAAAAGAATAGAGAAAGTTAAACCTTCACTACTCTATTAAAGATCAAGAATGCAATGTAAGTTTCTTCGTCTGTTCATAAGGCATGTTGGTGTTTTGTTTACTGGTTGCATTGGTGCAGACGTGCTGAATCCTATTTTGTTTTAAATTAAGGCAATATTCATATGTACAGATTTCTCCTTAAGACTGTTGGAACTAAGCTGAATCATTTAGCTATCGTTGCCTTGGATGAAGAGCCTGAATTAGAAGACTTTTACTCCTGCCTCTGCTTCCGGGAATCCCGAGTTATCTCAGACACCAAAACTAGACATTTCAACAGATATTTTTAGAACTGAGAAAATGTACAAAAAGAGACCACCTCAGATTGCCCAGGGGACACTGCAGACTGTAGAACCTCTTTCACAGAAAGAAGAATTAAAGGAAAGAAGCAAAGGTAGCAAACAATGGTAGAATTAGTTGTCAAGCACACTTTGTTAAAATGAGTATATGTTTGCCTTCTACACCCCAAGGGGACAGCCATTTTGAAGTAGTGGGGCTGATGCCCAGGGTCAAACGTCATTTTTTGTCATCCAAGTCAATGAGGATGAAATTAATGCATATCAACCAAGGCATACTGGGCATGTGTTGCATTGCTGGCTGGCTGGGTTTTAGGACACAAAAGCAAAGTGGAATGGGTCTAATTGTCTTCTAATAGCTAGGCCACATTTACACTGGAAACCATATTAAGGTCCAAGGGCACAGTTGTTCAGTGTCTGATGATTATTTCCTAACATGATATTATAATGGTCAGGATGGCAGATATTTTACCTATCTAAACGGCAATAAACTATGTTGAAACCATGTATCCGTCCTGTGATACTACCCTCAGTTTACATGCAAGACCAAAGTGTATTGTACACCGTAACAATATACGAACTCTATAAAATGTACTGTGTAAAATGGGCTTTAGTGCGTGGTTAGCAGGGGCTATATGAGCATATACAATCCTTATTAACCCAAATGGAACTACAGATCAGGCAGGTCCTTAGTGGAACTTTATAGTACAACACTAAACCAGGAGTAAACATTTCTTAGCAAAACACAGGTCCATACTAGGGAATCCAGAATCCTGCCTTGCCAAGGGTGAAGGAATGATTTATAATACAGGGTAATAAACCCAAACTTTTATGTTGTCTTCATAATCCTGATCTGATTGCAGTTCTGGAAGAAACCTGAAAATGCCTCCTGGAGTGCCCTGCCATATAATCAAAGATAAAACCTTCCGCTTCACTGATGTGCAAATGGAGACAAGTTTGTTAAAAGGATTAACTGAGTTGTTCAAAGTGTCTCTTCAGAGTCAATTCAGTCTACCCTGCTTCCAAACAAGCAATAAATTATCCATGTGGAAGCAGATTTTCTTAACCATAAACACCGCCAAAGGGAAGAAGACACCGGAATCTTAATGAGTTTGGTCCCCTTTGACTTTGGACTGATCGGTGTCAGCAATAACATCGACAGACTCTAACATAAGCACTACCTATCTTCAAGGTGTTCTATAAACATCAGTCAACTAATCCTCTCAGGTAAGGAGGTAAGTATTGTTATCCCCATTTTACAGTTGGGTAAACAAAGGCAATGAGGTTAAGTGAGCTCTTGGAGGCCCTGTAGGAAGATGGCATTGAGCACAGGAATTACTGTGGTTCCTACTAAAACACACTGCCTCTGTACTGTGCAGCCACTGACATCCCTGGGGGGAGCCATGCTGAGAATGCTAAGAAATCCTAAGCAAATCAGCACTGGGTGCACACAGTGCCAAATTCAGCTCTGGCAAAGGCAGTGGAAGCTGTGCCCCTTTACGCCAATAAATAAAAGTAATATTTTATTGCCTTTTTCAGATACTAAAGTTTGTAACTTTAACATTTCTCTCTTAAAAATATATAAATACCACCATTTCTGTGCCAGGTGTCACACTTGTGTAAACAGTATCATGCCAATTGAAAGGAAATCTTGACTTCTACCCTCTCAGCATTTCCCTTTGTTTCTTCTTCTAGACTGTGACATCAGTAACTATAGGCACCAAAGGGCAAGAGGCAGGGGACTGCTACCCTACCAGGGCCAGTGTGATCATCCCTGAACATGCTCCATTGCTGTGAAGATGCTGGACTGAGAGATCGTAGAGCAAAGAAAGCTGCCACTTGATTATCAGCTTTCCTGCACTCTATTCACCAACTCTGCCACTCTCAGGCCTGATGTCTGTCCCCCTTTAGCCTACAGACATGAGGGAGAAGCAATTCATAGGATATTGCCCCCAACATGCACATAACTTCAAACTATTTGATCCTCCTCCTTGCCTCCTGCTAATAATACATCCCATCCAGTCTGCAGTGGTAAGAGTTTGAGTTTCCTAAGTAATCTGTTGGCCCCTCCTTTTTGTCTTGAGCCAAGTGAACCACAACACTGGTTTCCTCTCCTTTTTACAAGAAAACTGTCTACCCCTCAACAAACATATATACCAGTTCAGGGTATATTCCCTGGATTACTTATCAGCCCTTCCACTCAAAGATGCACTGCAGTTTGGGGCATGTGGATCTGTGTTACGGCATGATCCAAGACTGATCCAATGGCCTTGCAGGCAGGTGGCCTCAAATTTGCTAGAACCCATCTCACTACAAGCTTTTATAATTGTTAGTGTCATTCTCAATCTATTTGTCTATCATGTTTATTCCCCAAATCTCCCCTTTTTCTAACCATTTCCTTTGTGAAGTAACCATCTTCTTTCTGGATAGTTACCAAGATAAATACTTAGCTGTAAAGGGGTCTTTGTAAATTGCTATTTATAGTACACTCTTATGATCTCTCCACCAGTTTAAAAATATGACCCATCCATCCACCATAATCTCCTATTAAAAAGATAATAGACCAGTTTTGTCTGATGTCATAATTCCTGATCTTTCCATCACCCCAAATCACAGATGAATAAAACTGCATGCTTCATAAAAACCCTGTCAGGATGCTCTTCTAAGGTGTCATTAACATTACTGATTGTGAAGGTGCAGTATACATACAAAGCACAGATTAGTAATTTCTAAGGAAATTACTATATACCTGTAACATTTTGCATAGTTCACACATCAGGAAGCCCTGTCCAGTGGTAATTTCCAATATTTCTCTGAAAAATCTGTGCAAGCAAAAGGAGAAAAAACACTTTTTTGTACTGGCTCTGTAATCTGAAATGAAACACGGTGGGTAAAAGAACCCTACTCAGATTTCAAAAAGGATTTCTTATTCATACACCAAAGCCCATTTTGGTAAGATCTACAATGAACAGAGTTTTGCATATAGATGTGAAAACAATGGATATTTCTAAAATGAGGTCCACTCTAATAAATGGCACACTAATTACTGACAGATTCCGAGTGTGCCTATACATATTTAAAACACATTCATATAGGCAGACTGCACCATAACATGTATTAGAAAGCAGGGGCAGTTTACTGACATAATATTATGTTGTTACTCTCTATTTCCATCATAGTGGCACCTACATACCATAAATCAGGGATCAAGGTCCCTTTGTGCTAGGTTCTGTACATACAGAATAGTATAATAATTATTTCATTAGCTGGAAGTTTACTTTGTTGAAGTGACTTCAAACTAAGCAAGTTCCAAAGAGGTAGCCATGTTAGTCTAGTTCAGCAAAACAAACAAGGAGTCCTGTGGCACTTTTAAAGACTAACAAATTTATTTATCTCATGAACTTTCGTGGAAGAAAAATCACGCTTCGTCAGATACTTCGAAGCATCTTTCAAAGCATACGATGAAGTGGGATTTTCTCCCACAAAAGCTCATGCGACAAATTAAGTAAGTGATGTTTATAATAATTAAACTAAATGCAATTTAATTTTTTACTCCATCTCTGAATCTGCTCCATGGCTAGTTTTTCATTATGGAAGTTGTATTAGAGACTCCTTTGCTTTATTTTTAGTAGACAAAAACAAGTTAATGATTCACAACTTGAGAAGCAGGTTTGTTGGCACAAGAGTAATAAGGACATGTAGGATTTTCAATTCCCAGTGTGTACATTCTCAAAAACAAACACATGGCAAATGGGCGAGGGTACGATCTGATTTTCATCGTAATTTTGTCACCAGAAAAACATTTAATGCAAAACACAAGCTTGTAAATTGCTATTTGTTAGCACTGTCTCTGGAAGATTGGTAGCTCACTCATTGAATTACGTGCTTCTGCAGAAACAGCCCCCTTCTATCACTTGGGAAATCATTAACTCACACACTTCAGTCCCCCTCACAAAGGATGTTTTCACTTTTCTGAGGAGGGGGTGGTTAGGAGAAACAAAAGGAGCTATAGATATAAAACAACATGTGAATACTGGCTTGAGGCAGCCTTCAACCAAACTTTTTTCAATGTTATAGATCCCACTAGGTCTCCAAATATCTCAAATAGCCTATGTACAACTGGGCTTCGGTATCATCCATTCCATTAACCATGTTAGTGTCTACTTTGCGTCTGATTGTCAAATGCATCCAGTGCTACACATCCTATTAACTCATACACCAGGTTCTCCAACTTCTCATATAGCTTTAAAGCTGATGACACACAGTCCATTTTAGCTCATATGTGAATCTCTAGGCCACAGCCTCAGCCCCAACAGCTGGAGAGGCAGTAATATGCTGTAGCTGTATTGCATGTATTCAGATGGTGACCCTACCAGGAGTGATGACATCGCTCTTAGGATCTTTAGATTCTCCACCATGTCAAGGCAGCAGCCTCTCTCTCTCTGGGAAAGATTCTTGCTAGATTTTTACTGAGTCATCTTTGCTTTCTTGCAGAGGAAATACTCCCAGAGTCCCAGTATGGCTTCAGACCATCACAAGGCATCACCAATATGATTTTCACAGGTAGGCAGAGCCAGGAAAAATGTCAAGAATGACACCAGATGCTGCATATGGTCTTTATTTAACTGACCTAAGCCTTTGACTCGGTCCACCATGAGGCCCTATAGATAGAAAATCATGTCAAAGTTTGGCTGCTCAAGTATATTTACCATCACTGTAAAACACCTCCAGAACTAGATGACTGTGCAGTGGCTCCATCTCTGAGCCCTTTGCCATCCAAACTGGCATAAAACACGGTTCTGTATGGCACCCACTCTTTTCTCTATTTCCCTAGCAGCAATGAAAACTCTAATTCCAGACTGTCTGACACAGGGCATTGGTTTCCAATATCGAAGTGCCGGCATGGTCTTCAACTTCTCTTGAATCCGTGACCAGAATTAAAAGGAATAGCAGCAACAATAACCGGAATTCCAGTATGCAGATTCTGCGGTAGCATCTTCAAACAGCTCTTAAGTGCTTTTCTGAAGCTTACAAAAGCCTAGAGCCAGGAGAGCGGGTATGTAAGTCCAGGGAAGGCTTAGCCTTCTCTGACATCCAGGCATGACCCTGCTCACGCTCTGCCCCAAGGCCCACCCTCTCTTGCTGTATTCCACTCACATGGGCTCAGCACAGCCTAGGTGACGCTGCTCGTTCTCAAATAGCTGCCTCTTCCCTGAAGGGGGCATGAATTGGGGTGCAGGCAGCCCAGCCAGCAGGATTTGGGGTAGCTGGGGCCAGTGCACACACCTCCCAGTGCTCCAGGACTGGATTCACCTGGCCCGAACTAGAGCTCTGGGGCTAGGGTGATTCAGCCAGCCCAGGGCCTGAGTGGGTCAGTCCTGGGGCAGGCCAATGCTCTAGATCTGGAGTGGGTCAGCACTCTGACGCTGAGGCGAGGAGCTAGCCTCCCCAAATTGGCAGCTGATGCACCATCCATGCCTAGGGCTAACCCTGAACAGGCAAAGAAAAACTGTACCATCCACCAGCCAGCTTCCAGTCAATCATCAGACCCATCAAAGATCTACATTGACAGAGAGGAACTGGAAAATATCGAATGCTTTGCCCTCCGTGGCAGCCATCTTTTACAGAGGGCAAACACAGATGTCAAGATTGAGCATAGAATCCGCTGTGTCAGCCCTGCCTTTGGCAGACTGTCTTGCTGAGTGTTCAACAAGATTAGTGTTATCTGTCCTAACTGAATTCCCATGCACCTTTGCTGGCTAATGGAGACCACAGCTTACATTAGCCATATGTATTCTCAGGCATCAGTGAAACATATGTGAACAGTTTAGGGGAGCAGTAATGCATTGACTTTTCTCAGATGCCCTGATAATACTCCCTGCATACAAAACTGGAGGGTAACTCAAGAATATGGGCAATCGATATTGTTAGTGCGCTGTAGGGGGGCTTCTGTTGCTTTGACAAAATTTCACGTGCACTTAGGTGCTTTGTTATCACTTAATCAGTGGTTTCCAAAATACATAAAATATTACACACACCAAAAATAACTTGAACTAATGGTTGCAAAATAATTACACAGTATGAAATTGATTCTGAAGTTATAAACTACCTTGACTGAAACCTGTGGGGATTAGGATTATTCGTGAAAGTAATTTACTTGCAGAAATGTTGGCAGGATAATTTCACTGTAAAGAAAGCATGTCTTGTTACTTTATTTTCCCTGTAGACATGTTTGTCCTCTCCAAATTTCATGATTTTATTGTCTCACAAGCTTTGTTTTTCTTAACTCCCTTGAATCAACTGATTACCCAAAATCGCAGGTTTTTTAAGTTGCTAGCCCTCATGATTACAGAGAAAAGCTGAAACGTGATCCAACAGTTTTTACAATCTCATGATTTTTCAAGCCAGTGCTGGTGGGCACAGCAGTAGGGTCAGCCTGATGCTCTGTTTCATGGCACTCCCATCTATTTTCTGGGTTTCATTTTATCCCTTACTCTCCCTGCACCACGAACTCTGCTCTGAGTCCAGGCTAGGGATGAACCCCCCCGGGGGGATAGGAGTCGGGTCCATTCTGAGCTGTCCTTTCCTCCTCTGGATCCCCTCCATGATCAGGCCCCCACAGTGGTTAAAGCATAATTTGCCAGGCCCCGGAACCCTCCTAATCTCCAGGCCCCCTTCCTGTATTGTCTAGGCCCCCTTCATGCATATGCAGGCCCCAGCCCAGGTAGGCATTTGCAACCACTTCTCAGTAACACATGCATCGCTTAGCGCTCCATAAAAATATTTATAATTTTATACGGCGTTTATGTCTATACCAATTATTGTCACAAACTAGCAAACGCTGCATAACACAATTAAGTATTGTGATTAACAACGGTGGGGTGTAGGACCTTCCAACAGCCAGGCCAGGGTGGAACATGCGTTCCTCCAGATTTTTCGATTTTTAGGGGCCCTGGAACTCTGGCCCCTCAAATTTGGGGACCCCGGAACTGCATTCCAGTGCATTCCCCTTACTTTAACCCCCGGGCCCCCAGTTCACCCAGCAAAGTGCCCTTCTCAGGAGAGCCTCAGCCAGCCTGGCTCCATGGGGCACACAGGTTCCTTTCCCCTCTGCACCCTGGCTCCCACAGTGCCGAGCGGTGGAGGCAGGTGCAAGGTCGCCCCACTGAAGGGGGGCAGGGTGGGGACAGGCGCTCCCCGGAGCCCAGGCTGCTGTGCCTGTCGCTGTCCCGAGGACAGCAGCCGCACATGCTCACTAGCGGCCCGCGAGCATCTGCGCTGTCCCCGCCTGGGAGGAGCCAGGGGCCGGGCGGCGGCTATAAAGCAGGGCGCGCGGCGCGTGCGGTCTGTCTGGAGGTTGTTTGTCGCAGCGGCAGGTTGGGGAGCGGGCGGAGGGCGGACACCATGGACAGGCTGGTAAGTGCGGGGAGCGGCGCGGGCCGGGGGCTGTGCCAGCTGGTGCATTGCGTGCGGCGGGGATCATCCCGGGCAGAGGGAGGGCTCGGGATCGCTGCTGGAGGGGGGAGCCTGGCTGCTGCTGTGCGTAACTGGACCCGATGCGCGCTCCGCGTTCTGGGGCGGCGAGGTGCGGGGGCGCAGTAGCCCTGGCGGGCGCTCGGGGCAGCCGAAGAGACCGGAGTTGAATGCCGCATGCTGGCTCCGAGTCTCGCTCCCTTGGAGAGGCTGGCAGAGGGTGAAAGGGCAGCGTTTGGCCCCGAGAGTCGGGCTACACTTGCGTCCTCTTGCGCTTTGGAAGCGGGGCTCTCCCAGGGGCAGTGAACGATGACTTGCAGACACTTCTGTTCTTGCTGCCCTCCCTCCCAGCGCTGGTGGCAAAGGGTGCCCTTGCTGGCGGGACAGCGCCCTTACCAGCCAAGATTTCGGGGGGAGGGTGCCGCCCTGATACATTTGCTGAAAAAGATCAAAGTTGGATCCACCTCCATCAAAGCTTTTGCACCCAGTCCTTAAGTTCCAGGACGAGTCTGGTTGCTCCGAAAGTGCTGGATACAAGTTTTGCAGTGCTGGTTGTTTGCGGGAGGGGGGACCTGTTTTTGAAGCTACTAGTTGTTCAGTTTAGCCAGTGAAATTTTGGTTCTGGCGGCCAGGTACCAGGTTTGAGGGTTTTCAGTGCTGCATCAACATTGTATTTTGGAGATGGGGTGGTGGAGTATGAATGCCTGAACTTTCTCTCCCTTTAACTAGTAGAAATTGAGGGGAAGGGAGAAAGCCAAAAATTGGCTAGATTTGTCAAGATTCATCTTTCACAGTGTATAAATAGATCAATATATTTGGAGGTGATGTATCTGATGCTTTATAATTACTTTATAATCTTATTTAAGTGCCTTAAGGTTTCTTAAGATGCATAAACTCCATGTAAATATTATATTAATATAAAATAATTATTGCATTAAGAGGGAAATCCTAAGAGAACTGTGTCTTTGCTGGCCACTCCCTTGAGCCTACATTGCTTGCCGCTCCAGCTCGGTGTATAAGTTGGTGGTGGTTTCCTAAGGCACTTTCATGTCTCCACTGTTTCACTTCCTTTTTTCACTAGCGCGCACAATTCAATAGTTTCCCCAGCTAGGCTCCAAGCATCAGTCCCTCTTAGTCCCATGACCTGCTGCAATGCAACAAAGGGTGGGGAAGGTGCTTTTTCTGAGGGCTGTGGATCTTCTCTATTTATTTAAGTTGCTCCTCTGCAGGAAACTCTTGCTATTATTGTTTTCTCTTCATCTTTCTTTTTGGGCGTGAGTGGGTGAGGAGGCATTAGCTGAATCAGTAGGCTATCTGGGGAAGCAAAGTTCCTGGTTAAAGGAGATTTATTTATGGACCTCTCCACTTCTGTAGTAAGAATTAGACTCTAACTCCTGTTCTTGTTTCCCACAGGGGAGGGAGAATAAAGTAGAAGTGATCAAAAGTTTTAAATATTAATTGCTTTGATGATTAAGTTTAGTGTAAATTTACCTTTTGGTTTATGGTTTTTGGTTAGCATTTGGAAAACTTTTGCTATCCATGACCATGCCTTCTTACAAGGAGCGAAACAATGAACATATCTTCCATGCATAGTGAAAAGTTTTGGCTGAAGTAGAGTTGAAGTCTAACAACTTTCTTTCATTTTATTGTAGTTGTCTTCTGGCTTCATGATTGAATTGCCCGATAATGGCACTGATGAGCTTGGTTCAGGCCGGGACTATGGGGACCTTGAAGAAGCATGCTTTGGGCATGAAAATGCTGATTTCAACCGTATCTTTTTGCCAGTCATCTACTCCATCATCTTCGTGACCGGCATCATTGGCAATGGATTGGTTATTGTTGTCATGGGCTATCAGAAGAAATTAAGAAGCATGACCGACAAATATCGGTTGCACCTTTCAGTGGCTGATCTCCTGTTTGTCATCACTCTGCCATTCTGGTCTGTCGACGCAGCCGTAAACTGGTACTTTGGGAACTTTCTGTGCAAGGCAGTCCATGTCATTTACACTGTCAACCTGTACAGCAGTGTCCTGATTTTGGCTTTCATAAGTTTAGATCGTTACCTGGCAATAGTCCATGCTACCAATAGCCAGAAACCAAGGAAGCTGTTAGCTGAAAAGATAGTGTACGTAGGTGTATGGTTACCAGCTGTGCTTCTGGCAGTGCCTGATCTAATCTTTGCCCGTACTAGTGAAGATGATGAAAGATATGTATGTGATCATATCTATCCTCATGAAAATTGGCGCATCTCATTCAGATTTCAGCATATTTTGGTGGGGCTTGTGTTGCCTGGTCTAATAATCCTGATTTGCTACTGTATTATAATTTCTAAACTGTCACACTCTAAGGGTCACCAGAAGCGCAAAGCATTGAAGACTACAGTCATTCTCATCCTGGCCTTTTTTGCTTGCTGGCTGCCTTACTACATTGGCATCAGCATAGATACCTTCATCCGACTAGGAGTCATCAGGAAGGGCTGCGAATTTGAGAATATTGTACACAAATGGATCTCCATTACAGAAGCCCTAGCATTTTTCCACTGTTGCCTGAATCCAATTCTTTATGCCTTCTTGGGTGCCAAATTCAAGTCGTCAGCACAAAATGCCTTGACATCAGTTAGCAGAGGGTCAAGCCTTAAGATCCTTTCCAAAGGCAAACGTGGAGGACACTCTTCTGTTTCTACAGAGTCAGAGTCTTCAAGTTTTCATTCCAGCTAACAGTCTCCCTCCCATTGTTTTTTAATGAACAATTTAAAAAAAAAAAAGTTACACAAGATTTTGGAAAAACCAAGACTGACTGACCATAATGTACAGTTTTTTATTTACGGTTGGAATTTTATATTTTCTTTTTGTTTCTGTGAAGTTTGACTTATTTATATAAACACTTTCATGTTGATGGCAAAGTGCCTAGGCAGGACCTGTGAACAAGTGGTTAGTTCACGAAGTTTTAGTTCTTGTCTGGTTGTATAGATATGTGAACTAAAACACTTCTAGAGTGTAGAAAATTTAGAAGATGTTTCTCTGTTTTGTATGTAAATATTTCAAGTGTGTCGCTGTTAATTCTCTTGATTGGTGTGCAAGAATTCTTCCCTCCCCCCCTTACTATATAAGCTGTTTGGTTTACAATAGTGTAATTCTGCTATAGACAATGGCATTTATAACCAAAGCCTCTTCTGTCAAATGTTAGATTTTTTTTTTCTCCCCCCTAGTTCTAAGTAATGGATTGTCTTGCTGCGTAAGGGTTGTTAATAAAAGCTCATGATAAAAATACTTGGAGTGGTAGTTTTTTAGGATCTAATTCTATATACTTTATCTTTCTTAACATTAATAACTGCAAATCAAAATGGTTAGTCTTTGAAACCACCGTAACTCATCTGATATGGGCCTTAGAGGAAAACAAGAGGTTTCATATATATTGTTTCATCAATGATGAAACAAATTATATCCCATCAGTATGGACAATGGGGTAGTTTAGGGCATTTATTTTGTACTGTCTTGTTAATCCCTTTCTATCAGAACACAGAGTGTAGCCAACATTGCCTTTACAGTAGCTTATCCTCCCTTCAGTTGAACTTATGGGCTAATTGAAACAAAATGAAATTTTCCTTTATTGTAGTTTACTACACCCAGAAAGTCCATTTAACCATCTGAAGAGATGCAATCAGCCTCTTAAAGATAATCAAAAACCTCCATGTTAGAATGAGAGTCTCATTGCTCATGGGGAAGTACACAATTTCCACAAAACAATTTTTCAGGTGCTGCCTGATACCAGCATGTGACATATCAGATTGGCAGTGTATCCATACCTTGAAAGGAGATATTGTATGCTGGCCAAGTTACTCACAATCTATATAATACAAGAAAAAATCCCAAATCCTGTTTGTAAGTAAAACTAGAGTAGAATCTAATTCAAGTTTGAGTCTTCCGTTATCCCAACAAATAGATCATTCCCTGCATTTAAAGTCTTTCTACATGTACTTCCCCTAAAAGTATATTATTTATATTGGAACATAATGCCTCAGGCACCATCAGACTTATCCTGCTGACACTGATATTAAGCATGATTGACTTGCAAACCATGGACATAATCTAAGGTGACCAACTCCAAAAGAGTAAATCACTTAAGCCCATGTTTAACTTCCAACAGGTGAGTAGATTGACTGAAGTTAAGCATGTACTTCACTAAATCTGAGCCCTCTCAGCCATTCCACAAAGTACCAGTCTACCTGAACATGAACAGTCCTCCCACATGGAGGACAGAGACAACTCTGCTCTTTCATCTGTTCATAACATTTCAGACACCCTTCCGGACATCCTTTAAAGTCAAACACTATGCTTCTGCAATAAGCTGTCAAGTTTTGAAACTGGCAGTTCCATATGTCAACAATAGTCAAAGTAGCTGAACCAAAATCCATCCTTCTTAATAGACATTTTATTCCAGCTGGAAACAAACATGGTATACTGTTTCCTTGGTGAGAAGTGCTTTTTCCCTCCATAGAGCTTTTTCTATTGAGCTGCCCACATCCTGGTACGAATCCCAAGCAAAGTCAATAGTTCGTTCGCTAGGGCAGAGAAGTAGTTTATTGTTTCTGAGCTCATGTATAAACCATGATACTGAGGCAAGGTTTCTTAAAAGGTCAATAATGTAGTTCCATTTCCATAGTGTTTAATTTTTTTAAATCATGTGCATGTTGCCACTAAAACTAACACATTCTGAAAATAATATAAATGTTAACATTTATTCTTTTTTAAAAAAATAAGTGGGTAATTTACATTTTTTGTCCTAGGGAAAAATGATTTTTTTTCTTTACTTTTCCATCCAAAGTAGAAACTCTTAAAATTAGTGTTACTAACCTAGTTCCTTAGGCTAATTACTAGTGTGTATTAAAACTGAATTAAAAAGCAGTAAATAAGACAACCAACCAAGAAGGAAAGCTTCCTAGTAACATTTTGGAGTTCCCACTTAAACGGAAGACATCAACTGGTTTTTACATGACTAACAATCATAAGTTTCTTGTTTTGGAATTAAAAAGTATATTCATATTAGCCATACATCTCTCAAAGCATGTACTGGCACTTCGACAAAATCTATTAGAATCCTAATGTTTTTATAGGGCTGCACTGGTGTAAATGAGAGCAGAATCTGTAAAGCATGCTTAAAAAAATCTGAGTGAACATATTCTGTATTTCACTTGTTTAAGATAGTTGCATGAATACAGGACCTTTGTGTCAGGGTTCATCTTATTTCCCACCTGAAGTCATGTAATCCTCAGTAACATCAGATGGGGAATTAGCAGCAGGAACAGATGAATTCTTGAAAAACAAATCCTGTTTTCATCCAATTGTCTTGCATAACAAAACAAAAAAAGTACAAGGAAAGCAAAATGAGGGGGAAAAGATCTGGGTGCAGAACTTTCTAAATGGAATATTGGTTCTTGCTTTTATGTTTCCCGTGAAGAATCAGTTACTCTTTGATTTTGACTTACTAAATTCCACCCCTATCCAATTACTCAGCCTGCTTCAGTTCCAATTACAAAAGACTTACTGGCTATCAACCTGCTGCTGCTAAGTTGTTGAAAAGTTTGTAGCACTCTAACTTCGGTCATTCCCATTACACTTTGCTGTCAGTCAGCCCTTCCCTTAGGCAGAGAATTAGTGGAAGAGAAAGTGTAAGAAAACTAATAGAGCACACTACCGCTGAAAGGAGACTTTTAAAAACAAACCACATGAACGGATTGTGTGAAAAGCAGTGAATTAAAACACACACCAATTCCAGCAGCCTTTCAGGATTTATTACAAAAAAGTACTATTAACCTCAATAAGATCTGTGAGAGGAATTACTGTAGGATCATGTCCTCAATATTTAAATGAGAGCTGTAAGATCATTGGCCCCTGAAAAAAAAAAAAAAATTAAACATAACACATATTTAAAGTAGTAAAATCAAAAGCTTGAAATGTTGCTGAGATTTATGAAGACATTGGTAAATTGAATATAGATTTGTCATGAAGCAATAAAACTGAGGGCCTGAGTTTTCTGCTCTTATATCAGGTGTAATTTCACTTTAGTCAGTGGATTTACCCCAGTGTAAAGCTGGTGTCAGAGCTGAATCAGGTCCTCAGTGTCCAGTCTGCACATTGGAATAACCTCTGAGCAAATCAAATCTGCAAATCAGAATTTCAGGAATACATATTTCAGTCTCTTTCCAAATCAGTCATACTATAGTAAACCAAGTAATGGATTAATTGTTTAATCTTCAAGACATGCATAATGCCTCACAACACGTCACAATATATAACAATAGCTATGTCTACTCTGTCTTAAATATATAAGTAAAGGCAGAGCAAACACAGCACATGTAAACACTGGTTACAATCCAGTAAATAAATGTTCACTTGTGCTAAAGTGACTGTTAAAAAACTTCTTCACCAAGGCTCAGTTGCTCTCTTCCCATAAAAAGCACACAGATGAGCACAGAGTAATACACAAGACACCTCTCGCAATTTGTGAACTCTCCTTCCCGAAAACAAGCAAAGCAGTTGAGTAGAGGGACTTCACCAGATTCCCCTGCAAACATGTCTCATCTATGGCAGCTTGCTAGCCTCTTACTCACTCTTCCCAGCTGGACTCTTATCATTCTGAGAGGTTTCAGGGATGGACAAGTGAAGGTTAAGCCTGCCCTAGGAAACTAACTCTACACCAGTTTTCCTATGGCTTTCATTTGAGGATCTCAACACACTTTAAAGACATTAGGTAATGCTCCCATTGTCTCACTGAGGTAGGTAAATTTTAATAAATGAGTAAACTGAGGCACCAAGAAGTTTAGATACCGAGTTTCAGACGTGCTGAACTTTTTAAGCACATCTGAAAAATTAGGCCCTAAGCAACTTGCCCAGGGTGGCACAGTGAGTCACTAGCGAAGTCTGAATTCAAATACAGTCATTTACCTACTGCTGTTATGGGAGCATTATAAATGCTATTGATTACTTCAGCAGATCTCTCTATCCCCTGGGGACTGCTAGGCAGAACCAAGTTCAGAGTAACTATACATGTATTTAGTTTTCCTTCATTCTGCAGCCCTTATTGGGAGCATAGTCAGAGTACTTTGTATTGTTGCAGAGGGCATTACACAATAATCCATTATGTTTCATAATCTCTCTCCAATGTTGGCCAAATCAGATGGCAGGGACTCAGCACATCAGAGCTCAGTTCTGAACGTCAGTGGTTCAAAGGTCATACACAGACGTTACAGGATGCAAGAAGCAGGTGAAGAACTTTTCTATTTTTCTTTTCCAGGCTCCCGGCACAAATTTTTTAGAGTGGGTTCTGCACCCAAGCCTATGTATAAATCAAAACAAAATCACCAGGAAAATATAAAGGAACGTACAATAAACCATGTAGCCTTTAACACAAATGCTGAAAGGTTTATCTTGTGACGGTGGAGCCCAAGTTGGACAATGCACAAAATGGCCAGCTCTAAATGTTCAGTTGAAAAGGTTGTTTTTTATATTGTTTGAGAAAGGAAATAGCATGAGGAAGTACTTCCTTGATCCAGCCATGCCCCCAACAATGGTGCATTCTCATATAATCAGAGTGCTGAAACTTGGGAAACACGTAAGCCAATAGGACCCTGTTAGTTTTTGCTCAAAGGATGCCACTCCCTTACTTAATGTTTTGAAAGCTTAGTGCATTAGGTTTCTCCTTGTTGGTAAAAAAACCAACACAGCTGCCAATCACAAGAGAGTAGCAATGTAGGAGATCATTGAAATAACTTAGTATGAAGACTTTATAATATTTAGAATTCCAGGAAACATTTTCTCTCACTTATGCAAAATGTATTTTTGTCTTTTAATTTTTTTCTCCATATATATATAATCTTTAACATAATTAGGGTTCAGTAAGCCTTCCATATCCACTGTAGCGTAGTCAAGAAGAGTTCTGATCCTGCTGCCACTGATAGTGATGCAGTGCAGAGTCACATGGCAGAGACCAACATCATATTTAGCTTTGCTCAGAACAAATCCAGACTGAATAGAGGCTGGCTCATGTACATAATTGTGAGCACTTTCATGTGCAGATCCAAGGAATAAAATCCTGGCTTTATTGAAATTATTGGCAAAACTCCTGCTGATTTCAATGAATCCGGGATTTCACCCCAAGGTGAGTAAGAGGTGTGGTAGGAGAACACAATGGTTAGCATGCCTACTTTCTCAAGTACGGACCAGGCTTCCCTGACAAACTGTCACCAAATTCAATGCACACGCTATCTGCAGAACCGCGCCTTTTATTTGGACACATGCTTATTGTCCGATCCAACTCCACTTGAAGCCAATGAAATCCTTCCACTGATTTTATGGGAATCAGACTGGGCCCACAAAAGTCAGACATTTTAGCACAGAGTACATGCAATTGCTCTGCTGAATGTAACAGAAATAAAAGACCACATAATTTTTACCGGCAACGTGTTTTCTCTTGCTGTCTGGAGCCCTGCCTGTGTAGCTTTCAACAACTCACGAGCAGTTACTTATAGTGGCATCTATGTATTTGAAAAAAATGGGCCAATATTTTTTAAATTCCTTCTGCTTTGAAATTCCCATCTGAACAGACTCTCACCATATAATGTATTTAATTTTTTTATTAAAGTATCACACTGTTCAATCATTTTCTGCTTTGAATTTTTCCCCATGCTTCTACTTTCCTCTTTTCGAAATACAAGAACATTTCTCTTCTCTTTTGCTTTACCTGCTTAATATATGGATACAGCTAATTAAATAGTTCTGCAAAACTAAACACAGCATACAATATAGAGAAGGAACAAATAAACACTTTACAAAGCACAAATCCCTGGCTGTCCATAGTACCTCCTTAAGCATCTCATGTACTTCTTACTTCCACATATGTGTTTTGGCTTAGACAGAAGATAAATGCCTATCATATCACATGAAATTCTTCAATTTGCTATTGAAAGGTTGATTTTTATTCTCAAATTTCTTATAATGCAAACACAGCCCAGGCTTGTTTACGTCCTAGGTCCTTATTCAACACTCCTTAATCAGACAGATCTCCCACTGACCTCATCAAGAGGTCTGTCTGAATACAGTGTGCTGAAGAGGCCCCTTATCTGTGTGTCAGCATCTCAGTGATGTCAACACAGCCCAGAGAATAGGGTTTGTCAACTAACTTTTGTTCATGCTGGCTACCGCTGCAAAATCACCATAAAGCTAGAGAGCAGTAATCGTTATCAGTTTCGTATCTAAGCGCACCCTAGAGGACACCGAACAAGAGCCACAATAAACATAAATATAAACATACAAAATGCAAACAGAAGAACCTCACAAAATTCCTCCTGCCCCTTTCACTCTTCCAGGTTGCTCCTGTAGTAGACTTTTCCATTGGTTGTCTTTGCACCCCTTTTCTCAGGCTGTCTCGTATACCAGGATTCTCCTTCTAGGGCACCAAGTGGTCTTCAGCCAATTGTCTATTTAAAACACACTTCTACTAAACTTGTCAACAACAATCCAACAAATAAAGAACATTTAACAACAGGGGGCCAAACTGTAGCTTCAGTTACCCATGAGCAATTCCTCCAGTAAAGCCAATGGATTCGTATTAGGAAAATAGAGAGCTGAGGTTGTCTCTTCTCTCTCTTGCGGATTTTAAATGATACTGGTAGTTAAATATATCTTGTGGGAATCTGGATCATTATGAACCTGAAATATATGACTGTCTGGTTAGATTTTAAGATTTTTGAGACAGAGTTAATCTCTCTCATGGCATTTTACAAGTGGTAAGCACATTGTTGGAACTCAAACACAAGTGTACTGATAAATAAATCTAGGGATGTCTGAAAAGAATAAGAGGAGAGGGGAAAGGATTAGTGGATAAACAAACGGTCTGAGTAGAGATTCTTAAAAACAGTGGATATAGTTAAACACTGGGAGAATAATTTTAAATTGTTTTTTAAAGGTGTGAATGCGGATGGATTGAGCTGGATGACAATAGGGAACAGAGTCCCACTTCCCCTACAGCAAAAGCATTATCATCTACATGTCCATGGGGTGGAATACGTACGCAAAATCCTGTCAGCACAAAGTTTAAGGAGATCTTTGATAACTTTTTTTTTTTTTTTTTTTGAGTTAGAAGATTTGCAATGGATCAATGTAGTTAAACTGCAGAGAGAATACAATGGGATGTTCTATTTTTCTGATTATAATTTTAATTAAATCAAATCTGGGAAACTAATCACTATCAAACTTCATCTGATATGGCTTAATCTTTCTGTACACATTTCTCAGAGAATAGAGATTATTTTTCATCCTGCTTAACACCAGTTACAAATTAGACGGTCTGTGCCTTTTAAGCAGTCAATTTTTGCTTTAAGTATTACCCTGTAAAGCTCTCCTTCTTATTATTAAACCAGGCATAAAGCAAGGGAAAAACTGGTGTTTAGAAGTCATGGTTGGAAGAATGTTTTCAGTCTCAGCATGAATCCCAAATTTGGCGTAAGACAAGAAAATATAGTAGCCCCAACTTTTGGTAGTCAAATTGAATTGTTGTGCTTGTCTGCACACTTCGGTCTACACTGCGTCCTTGGCATCCTGAATGGGATTGGTCAGAACGCCCAATGCACACCACTACAGAAACTTCACCAGTCTTGGACCTGGACGGCATTTCAAGCTAGTGCTTAGAGAATTGTGGGCTCATGACTCACCTTCACTCTGCCCCTTCCCACTAGCTACTACCCACGGGCACTAAGAGGGTCTGCCCCTCCTGACACTTTATGACTGATTCCTGGAGGAGTGAGGCGTAGAGGATCCTTGACCCTGTGCAGGGTCCAATCTGGTCTTTTATGCCTTCACAAGCTGCTGCCCTCTTGCTTCAGTTTCCTTGTAGCTGCAATCAAACAGCAGAGATGATTTGCCCACCCAACCCTCCACTTAGCTAAATCCCTCCTACGATTACTCCAACAAGAAAAGGGCACATGGCTATGGATATATTTTTTCCTTAAATGCATAAATACTAAGGCAACTGAGATAGGCAAACAATTATCCTTTTCACCATTAAGTCCTCAATGAACTCAGGTCAGTGCAGAGAGGATGTTTAAGTGGAGGTCAGCTGCTTGTCCAGCAGGCAAGAAGCAGTGATATGTCATTTGTGCACACACAGGTTGGGTGCCAAATAATAGAATTTTTCACATCCCTACCAATAGGTCAATAGCATATGCACATTATACAAGCCTCATTGTTAATGTAGAGTCTAACTTACACAACGCTGGACCTGATGCTGATGCTAGTGATTTTCCTTACTGAGAAAATGGTGGTCAATTTAATATAAAAATACTGGGTTTGATTTTCCACTGCTTTGCAACTTATGAGAATATACACCCCAATGCATAGTGAATGTAAACCACTATGCATCTCATATCCACTGTGCCTAGGTACAAATGACTACACAAACTGAACAGCAGCGGAAAATCAAGCTCATTATTTCACATTCCATTTGCAACTAGCCAGAAGGGCTTCTGCTTTGAAAAAAAAATGCAGCTTCCCCCCCCCCCCACCCCAAGATACTGTATGGGCGTTTATAAACCCCAAAGTAAATAACTTAAGAGGGTTGCAGAACACAATCCACACACAAATTCAGCCTATGCACCAGAAAATGAATTGAATCATACAATCTTTCCTCTCCCCATCCACAAAACTCCACAAGTAGATGGGCAGCTCACATTAACAAGATCTTCAGCCACCGAGGTATTTTTATCCTGAATCAGCAAAACCTGGTAATAGACCTGAGCGGCTGCAAATGAAATTATGTTACAAAGAGTGGAGTTAATCCAACCAAAGGTCAGTGGAGATAAAAAATGCTGTCTGTTTAGGACTTAGTGATATGTTCCTACCTTTATGAGCTCACCATTTCTTTAGATACCTAAGAGGTCATGTCACGGCTAATGCCTCCCAATTGTATGAATGCAACCATAAGCCCATTTTAAATCAAATTACACAGCTCTAAATCATGGAGAAGGCCCGCCATTTTCTCTAATTGGAAAGCCTAATTTAATTATCATGACAATTCTTTCCAGATGCTCTTATTTGTGCCAGAGTACGACAATAAATATTGAGGGTTTCTGGCTAAGAAATAATTAAATTATTTATGATCTGAAAAAGGTGTACAACTAGTTCTAACACATTGGAATTGTCACTGCTCAACATTTTTGTCTGCTATTGGCTTCGCACAATTTCACACCCAGTAAATCATGGATTCATTCCCAATAAAAAGGTCGTTAAGAAGATTAAGCAGGTGCTGATAGGTATTGTTCTTCTAATAGAAAAGACTCATCTGTGGATCATTCCGTGGTATCCTATATTACTTTTTCAGAATGGACAATTAGTAAAAATTGGTGCAGTGAAAATTTAATAAACAATATTGATACATTCAAAATATCAGAGAGAAACAAATACAATAGAAGCTAGCATCAAGGGCTATGTCTACACTGCCAAGTTAGTTCGAATTAAGGAGGCATAATTCGAATTAACTAAAGCCATGGCTACACTAGGCTTTAGTTAGTTCGAATTAAGGGCTTCCTTAATTCGAACTAATAAGTTGAATAGGGTATTAGAACTAAAGAGTTAATTTGAACGAACTAGTTCGAATTAACCAATGTGGCCATGTTAATTCGAAATAATTTCTTAGTTCGAACTAACCGGCCATTGAAATGAATGGGGATCGCTAATTCGAACTAAGCTTTCCTAGTTCGAATTAAGCTAATTCGAACTAATTTTAGCAAGTGTAGACATAGCCAAGGAGAGGCATTAAGTCCAGATATTCAAAGTCTTAATAAGATTTTTCACTATGTAAAGCACGAAAACTAGTGCAACCAATGACCAGCTGGGGCAAGTTTCCCCTCACATTGTTCCAACCCTGATTTGGAGAGAGATCGTTTCTATAAATAAAAGAGACTGTTCACACTTCTTACCCTTTATAATCAGACTGCCAGCAAGGTTGCCAATATGTGATGTAGATGCCTGTCTAATAGCAGCTGGACTGAGACTACAATTTATTTCACATAAACACCAACAGCCATTAGATGGCAAAAATCTTTCAGTCAATACCAACACAGGCAGACACACACCAGGGGCCTAGCGGTAAAGCTGACCAGTCTAATCCCATTACAGTTCCCCTGTTAAATTGATTTTGTTGAAAAACAAACAAACAATCAAGGATCCATTACCTACATTAAGCGCTACAATAAAAACTCACATATTTTTCCACTGAAACACACACTTGGAAAATGCTAAATATTAATTCCCTTTTTGGGCATCTCATCCCTAAAGAGTTTCAAAATGCTAACAAATTTTAGAAGATCAAGGTTGCTGATGTGCTTCAGAGCACGAAGAAAAACCCAATGGGTAGAGAAAACAGATATTTTGACTTCCCAATCAATAAATATTCAATTTCCACCACTGAAATTTTGTTTTAAAAGTTAGTAACCAAAAATGTAAATGGAAGTAAATAAAACAACAAACAAAGGTTTAAAATGAAAGCCTTAAAATAGTCCAAATTTCAGAGGTATCTACACTCAGATTCTACGCATCTGCAAGCAAGCAAACAAATCTTGGAAACCTTCCTTCATCACCACCAGCACTAACAGAAAAATAAGAAAAAACCTAAATATACAAATCAAGATTCACTGAAGGATTCTTTGTTTTAACCTGCTGAGTGCACAGATGTCTTCAAAGGTCAATCAGCTAGTGTTAACCAAACCATCGAGCCTCAAGGACACCTCGAAAGTGTCACTGACTACCAACCTGAGCCCTAGAATACAGTGACCTTTAATTGACCCATCTAAAAGTAAGGAGAATTCACTGTGGTGTCAGTACAGGCTACAGCTATGACTGAGAGGGGTAAAAATGAAAAGAGCAGATCAGAGTGTTTACTGGCATGTTATTAAAGCAAACTATGCAGTCCTATTCACAGCAGTATTGGTCTCAGGATATTAGAGATATAAGCTGAGTGAGATAATATCTTTTGTTGGACCAAGTTCTGTTGGTGAGAGACAGAAGTCAATCCAATCAAAGATATTATTACTTCACTCACCTTGTCCCTCTGTTAAGACAAAGAGTTAACAATTGACTCTGTGACAATCATAGGTAAATCTTAGTCAAGTCTTAGCTGCCCTGTGTGGATTCTACTAACATTCCTTATTGTTAGTTAAGATAATTACCAACTGGATTCTAGATAAGCAAGCTTTAGTTCCTTCCCTATACATGATAAAACATATTAAGCTGCATTACCTTTCTACTTTATAAAATTTACTCCAGTTGTATAGAATCCTCAAATTTAGCTCATCTATCGGCTGTTGTGGATTAATTCTTCTGAATTTTATTTTAAACTGATGTACCAAAGGAGAAATGTCACGCTGCAGGACTTTGAAATACCATATCACCAGATTTGCACATGCACTTAAAGAGACTTACGTGAAATCTGTTCTGGCTAAAACAATGAACTGATGGGTTTCTACTGATTCCAAAATCTACTCATGTCTTAAGTTACTTGCAGCTCAAAAGGAGTCATGGTACATCAAGGACCATCTTTTTGTGAAGTGTTTGAATAGCGTCTAGGACAATGGCCCTTGACTAGGGCTCCTAGGGATACAACAAAACAAATACTAAATGTTAATTATAATAATTAATAATGTACCATTTACTCCTAACATCTTGGGACTTTAATGAAGTCTGTTTCAGAGGTGTAAATTATGCTTGACAGTAGGTGAAATAACTCACTCTTGCCTTCCCAGATGGTCTGTCACACAGAAGATGCCTGTATTTTTTTTTTTTAAACACAAATATCTGGTAACGAAATGTTCTAACACAAATTATATACTCAGGAATACTCTGTATATTAAGTTCCACAGAGAAGCATACAATTTAGGCTGGCAGCATGTGACAGAAATACTATAAACCTTTTCTTCCAACTGACTTCTATTGAAATATAGACAAAATGCAGTCTAAGAGATTGACCGCAGGGCTTGGAAGCAGGAATTCCTGAATTCTAATCCCTGCTGTACCCTGATACACTCATGTCGCATCCTGGGAATGTCACTTCTTCTTTAAGGACCTAATTTAAAAGAGTGTCCATGCAAGGGAGTTGCACTTACTTAACTAAACCAGTTTAACTACATCCATACCACCCGTAAATGTAAACAAAGCCTAACCGAAATGCCTCACTGCACTTTTCTCTCTGGCTATGTCTACACTGGCAAGTTAATTCGAATTAAGGAAGCTTAATTTGAATTAATTTAAGCCTTGGCCACACGAGGCTTTCATTAGTTCAAATTAAGAGCTTCCTTAATTCGAACTAATAAATTCGATTATCCCATTCAAATTAACCCTTAATTCAAACTAGTTAGTCTGAATTAAGTCAATGTGGCCATGTGAGTTCGAACTAACTGGCACATTATGCTTAATGCAACTGACTAATTCGAACTAAAATTCTAGTGGGGCCATGCTAGTTTGAATTAAGTTCATTCGAACTAACTAAAATTAGTTCGAATTAGTTAGTTCGAATTAACTCATTTGAACTAACTTTGGTAAGTATAGACATAGCCTTTGTCTCTCATCATACATCAGTTGCAGTTTAGTCTGTGGGAGGAAATTTTTGGCATGATTGATCCTCAGATTCATCTCTCTGCCTGGGCTCCTGAATGGGGTTCCCCAGCTGACTGCCAGCCCACCGTATTAATGGTACATTCCCTGCCACAACATTCTTGAGCCTTATTTCAGGCCAAGGGGCATGGAGTCTTTGGCTTTGCCTTAATTGACACAAAAATGTTTTTTTCCAGCTAGATTAGATAACTAATTCAGGACAGTCTCTGCGCCAAAGAATCAATGGACACAAATCTGACATCAGAAATTGCAACACTGCAAAACCTGTAGGGGAACACTTCAATCTCCCTGCTCACTCCCTTGACGACTTGTTAATAGCTGTGTTGAAACAGATGAATAACAAATCACAGCTTCAAAGAGAGTCTGCAGAACTCGAACTTATATGCAAATTTGACTCAGTTGTCTTGGGGTTAAACAGGGACTATGGATTTTTCTCGCATTACAACAAGTGATTTGACCTCCCCCTCCTCTATGTGCTGTTCCCCAGTGTTTTGAATCCTAACACCTATTTTGATTTGCTGTTACAGCCTGACCTGATGCTATGTCATACACTCCCCTGCATTTAATTTCCTACCACTCTGTAACTTTCCTATCTTCAAAGCGTCTGACGAAGTGGGATTTTCTCCCACGAAAGCTCATGCGATAAATAAATCTGTTAGTCTTTAATAGTGCCACAGAACTCTGTTGTCTTTCTACAATAGACTAACACGGCTACCCCTTTGGAATTTAATTCAGGACAGTTATCTCGCTGTAAAACCCTAACCAGAGACAATGCTCATGGCTGATCTCACCTAGTTTATCTCATAGTAAGACTGCAGTGTCTTATCTCCACTAGGGCTATGTCTACACTGGCAAGTTAGTTCAAATTAAGGAGGCTTAATTCGAACTAACTAAAGCCATGGCTACACTAGGCTTTAGTTAGTTCGAATTAAGGGCTTCCTTAAATCGAACTAATAAGTTTGAATAGGGTATTCGAACTAAGGGGTTAATTCGAACTAACTAGTTCGAATTAACCAATGTGGCCATGTTAATTCGAACTAATTTCTTAATTTGAATTAACCAGCCATTGGAATGAATGGGGATCACTAATTCGAATTAAGCAAGTGCTTGCTTAGTTCGAACTAACCTTCCAGTGTGGCCATGCTAGTTCAAATTAAGCTAATTCGAGCTAACTAAAATTAGTTCGAATTAGTTAGTTCGAACTAACTAATTCAAACTAATTTTAGTAAGTGTAGACATAGCGTAGGATTTTACCTGCTAATGCATGGTAGTTGTCCCATGGTTTAAAAATAAAAACAATAAACAAAGAAATCACACCTTTTAGTCAGTGAAGATACAGTCGATGAATCTGCTCTGGAAAGCAGCAGTTACAAGGAACCATATAATGGCTTAAATTGTACCTGGTTCCACTACTGTGAAAATATATCCCCATCTCAAGCAAAAGCTGCCTCCACAGCTGTTTACCCTGGCCTAGCAGACCTGAGGAGCTGACCTGTGCCAAATGCAGTAAATATTGTTCTTTACCTGGTGCCAGGGGAAGACTAGAGGCCCACACACCACTGGAATTCCGGTGGGTGGCATTGCAATTCAGCACATCCAGTCATAACACAGTTTAAATTTGACTTGGATGCCCCTCTGTCATGAGAGAGGAGCAGGTGAGTCGAACCTGAATGGTGTCACGACCCTGTGCATAAGCTCACAATGCCAACAGAGGGAAGCCAGCTCCAGTCACTATGCATATATCTACACTGGCAACTTAGGTCAACTTAAGGATGCTTAAGTCGACCTAAACAAAGCCACGTCCACACCTGGCTTTCATTAAGTTGACTTAAGCGCTTCCTTAAGTCGACTTAATAACTACCAGTCTTTAGGTCGACTTAATGCCTAAGTTGATTCGTTAAATTGACCTAAAACCTGTATGGACGCCCTAAGTCGACTTAATTCCCTAAGTCGACCTAGGGCTGGGGACAAGGGAGCCGCGGCTCCCCTGTGGACAAGGGAGCTGCACGTGGCTCCCCAGCTGAAGGGAGCCCACACGGCTCCCCAGTGAGAAGGGAGCCATGTGTGATTCCCTTCTGCTGGGGAGCCACGCGCAGCTCCCTTGTCTCTGCGGGGAACCGCAGCTCCCTTCTCCCCGGGAGCTGTGGCTCCCTTCTTGCCCAGCTCCCCGGCAAGAAGGGAGCCGTGGGGGCAAGAAGAGAGCCGCGGCTCCGTGCTTGTTGGGAAACCACGGTTCCCTGCTTGCTGGGTGTGACTCCCTTCGGAGCCACAGCTCTCCATTGACTTAACACCTGCCTGTGTGGACACAGGCAGTCGACAAATTTCTAGTGTAGACATACCCTAGGAGGTGAGGGCAGGGCTGCACAGAGTGTGTTGGGGGCCAGAGCAAAATCTGAAACTCCCCCGACTCTTCCAAAAACATTAAATACACTTGGGGGAGGCCTTGAGGGGTAGGTGCTTAGGACAGTTTGTTACCAGAGCCCTGAGTCCTGCACTGTTTCTGATCATTCCTAGTTTGATCCTCATTTTATTGTTATTCACAGACTTTCTAAAATAGTACCCTTTCACACTTTTCAGCTTAGCCTAAGGAAATCCTGCAAAAACAATGAGCAACTGAATACTTGCGTGTTTCCCAACTGGTAGTAAAATCCATCAATGCTTCTTCAGCAAGCAGCAAGGCGGAGCTCTGCTATAAACAAAACACAAAAGGTATTTGTTTTGTACACAATTATTTTTTATTCAAGCTTTTCCCGTTTTATTTTGCACTATATCACATAAAATGTCCCATAACCTGGTGGGCCTATCTCACTGCCAAACTACACTGATAAACCTGAGTCCATAGACTCTCCAAATCCTCTCAACATAGAACCCTTCTGCCCCAATAAGCTGTCTCCTATCAGCCCTTCCAGTTAATCAATTCTCCTGCAATCTCTTTCAGCTACTGAAATCAGCCTGTGGGCTGTCCAGCATGGTGATATTAAGAGAGAAGCCCTAATTTTCTGTTTGTAAAATCTGGCCACCTTACATCATAATAGTGTTCCAATTTTTAAATTAATATAGTACTGCGAAAGATGCTGGCTTGACGACACTAGAGGCTGACATACTGTATGTATCTGCAGAAAAGGTACCACAGAGAGGGCGGCTCTGCAAACTTCCCCTAACGCTGCCCTATCAAAGTCCTTCAGCCTTATTCCTAAGCAAACACTTCTAAAGGTGAGAAGATACAGTGCAGTGTTCAAGGACCCTGGATTCCACAACTTGTCAGCTGAGACTGTCAACAAGGGTGCCGACTGATTCAAATTATCCCCCTCACAAAATCAACATTGCATCTTTCCACTATGAACTAGATTTAGACTACTAATTTGTTTTACATAGGTTAATAAACGGCCACCGGATGGATCCCAAAACAGGCTGGATTTGAATCTGGAAGAGAAGAGTTCTGTAACCCTTAACAGAATCACTGATCCAACCAGTCTCCCCTTTTCCTAATTCTTTGTATGTATTTATTTAGATTTATACTGCCTATCACCATCTCTCACTACTTAAAAATGGCTGTGGATAGGCTTCTATTCATTGCATAACCAATGGCCATGCCGTCTCATTTTCCAATATGCCTTCATTTGCAGAGTTCCTTCAGCAGAGGGTGCATGCAAAATGGTTCTATTCACAGCAGGCGTTATGATTCAGATAGCAGGGGATGTGAGTTAGTGAGGGGGAAATCTTGTTTCCCTCTCTTTCCCAGAAGCTGCTCATATTAACTAACCAAACACCTCAGATGTTTCCATCCTCAAACACTAAACTTCCATTTCCATTTTTTTATTTGGAAAAAACCTGATAAATTATTCATTAATCTATTCAATGATTTTTATTCACTGCACTATTTACAAGATGCACTTACTGGAACTTCTTTGTTGACTTGAACATGAATAACTAATCAATGTGTCCTGCATATTAGTATAATTTCAGTACAACAGTAACAGAAAATATAAACCTACAATAAGATCTTCAAAAATTCATAGAATTTTTAAAAAGTAGTTTTGCAGTCTATTGCTTTATGACACATTCTCTAACTTTTGTCATGAAAGACAAAAAGAAGCAACCACCTAAATCACTGGCTTCAGTTTGTTTTTATACCAGAAGCCAAAAAGCAAATAATGCTACCCATCCAGTTACGACAAGAAGAGGCATGGCGTGAGAAGGATTATATGAACAAGGCAGATAGTGTTATACCTTTTATCGGGTCAACAAAGAGGTTTTAATGCTCAGGATTTTGAACTCACAATGCAAAATGTTCCAATGAGAGCGCTGTTGCATCATTTACCTTTTGCTTATCCTTTACACTTAAAATGCATTTCCGTCAGTTTTCTCTAAAAGAAAACATGCAGCATACCCATTTCCCCACTACAAACCTCAGTGTGCTCAACCATCTAGCACCAACAACCCCTTCTCTCCTCTTGGATGTACAGTCTTCAAAAAGGAGGGACCTTGGCCTAGAACCTGATCCAAAGCCCGCTGGAGACAATGGAGACAGACTCCCACTGACTTTAACAGGCCACTAAAACAGGTTTTCTGGTACATTAGCTTTTGCAATTTCCTTCACCATGATCACAGTTAGCTAACTAATTTTGATTAATTATGATTTTCAGATAATTGGATCTTTCCAGAGGAAGTGTCACATTGTGCCTGTGCAGCTTAAGTGATGCAATGATGAGAAGAGCCACGGGTTTCCTCTTTCTTTTCCTATTTTATATATTGGCTTTTCAGTATGTTTGTTCAAATTAAAAAACTGCCTTTGTTAGGCATTAGGACTTCAAAATTAGCACATCTCTAGTTATAACCCTGTTTTGTATAGCTACAAAAATCAACATTCATTCACCAATCATCCATTTCTAAGCACTTTTGTTTTTCTGAAATAGCCCATCCATTTGTCTGAAGGAAAAAATGGCATCTGTTTGTAATTGCCATGCTAATTTGGCATCATCACCCCCTTTTGATGACAGTCTGTTTCCCCTTTTTCTTCTGCTCTCTTCAGCTGCAGGACCCAGATGTTAAGTTCAGGAAAGTATTTTTTTCCTGGCAGTGATATCTGGGTCTGTCACTGGCATCTTTGCTAGTGGCTGTTGTGAAGCTGCCTGTGAGATGGTTCAATGTCAGACTTCAGATTGGCTTTCTTATGTTGATTGTTAAAACCTTTTCAGTTGCCTTAATTATGAGGAAAGTAACTAAAATATCAAGGGCATATTCAAATTGCAGATCCTATGATATAGTATGTTGTCTGTTTCCACCGTTAGCACGTCTTTATGTTCCTCCTTAGCATCTGTAATCAGGGGATGGTAAAGAAAAGATTTTCAAAAATTCTGATAAAGCACTAGAGTCGGTGATACAGTTTAAAAACAGGCCCAAAAGCAGAAAAGCCAGGTGTAAAGGAATCAGAAGGTGAATGATGAGAGAAAGGAGAACGGTAAAGAGAAAAAAGTAAAAGAGAAAAGAATAAATAGAATAAAAACATAGGAGATTAAATGTTTTGTGAAATTTTTAAGGTATTCTGCTATCCGTCTCTAAAATATGAAGTTCTTTCATAAAGGAGCAAAGGAAAACTTGCTTAATACTTTTCTGCAATCTTTTTCTCTTTTTTTCTTTCCCGCAGTCCCATTGTTTCCTCATGGGATCAGTTGCTGCAGTATTTGATTCTCCATCACATAGAAAAGGTATTTGACTCCTCAGAGGCTATATTGTATAGCTCACTCATCACATACTAGCTGGCCTGGAGTACAGAATGAGTCAAGTGGCTTGCATCTTCCCCTGAAGCATAGCAACAGCACCTGTGCGCTTAGTCTCCTTCAACCTGATGAGTGACTAATCCATGTTTTCCTGAAAAGAAGGCCGCCGCAAGCCTGTTGTGCTCCGTTTGCATCCAGATGAAAATATTAACTCTTCAGTACAAATGATTTTTTGAAAGCATCCAGCATAACCAGTATAATCAAATGCTTTATAGTGAGCGTCAGAACAAAACGGAGTTGGGTACAGCAATTCAGAGGCAGAAAGGGGAAATGATGTACTGAATCACAGTCATATAGAAAACTAGTAGAGATTTGCTTGGTCAAGAAGCAAACAATTATTCTTGCAGGCTATTAAAGGGGGACAGAGGACAATATTAGGATAGGATACTGGAATAAAGGAAAGATAAATGGGATTTAATTCCAACTGTAGATGAAGGCAAATTGAAAAGTTCTAAATGAGATACTGCAACTCCTTAGCACTTGTATAGCACTATTTATCTTCCGACGGAAACTGATATAGCCAGGCATTAATACTACCCTATTCCATGGTACCTGAGTGATACACAGTCAAGAAGTGGATAACATTGGTATTACCCACCTTTCACAAATGAGGAAACTGAGGCAGAGAGATTAAGGGTCAGATTTTAATATGTGGACTCTAATTTTAGCATCTCAGTGTTTGACTGTTCAGCTTGAGACAGTCAAGACATGATTTCCAAGAATGCTGAATGTCTGCAAATTCAGTTGAAATCAGTATGAGCTGCAGGTCGTCAGAGCCTCTGGAAACGAGGCTCATGATATCTCAAGTTTGGTACACAAACTGAGGCAACCAAAATTCAAAACACTTTTTGAAAGTTTAAGCTTACGTGTCTACCATAGGCAAAAGAGGGAGCAGCGTCAAACCAGGATTAGAATTTGGGAGTTCCCAGGGCCCAGTCATCCACTGAGACCACTAAATGACGCTTCTTTTGGGGCTTTCGCTAAACACTTTAGTTCCTGTTCAGGAAACCACCTATGCACAGGCTGAACTTAAGGCATGTGAGTAGCACTATTAAAGTCAATAAGATGATTAAACACTTTGTTGTTGGGACCAGAATGCTCAGTACCATACATGATCAAACCCTCGAAAAGAGAAAGAGAGACTCTAGCTAGACAAAAACAAACAAGGAGTCTTGTGGCACTTTTAAAGACTAACAAATTTAACAAATTTTTCATGAAAAATAAATTTGTTAGTCTTTAAAAGTGCCACAAGACTCCTTGTTTGTCTTGCTGAACTAGACTAACACGGCTACCCCTTTGGATCAAGCTAGACAAGGCACGTGAAAGAATTCCCAAGAGGAGAAAGCTGCATGGAGGAGACAGAGACAAAGGCCATGATTGGAACAGTGAAGGTGGGAGTTTGGGTGGATATGAGATCAGAAAGGAGGAGAGTGGAACAAATCCAGGAAAAAATTTGAAAATCAGGAGAGAAATTCTGAATCTGATTTGGAGGTAGATGGGAAGCTAGTGTACCTACTGACTGGCAATAAAACAATAAATATAACAATCTATATTCCAACACTGAGAAAATAATCTGGTCACAGCATTTTGGGCTTCCTAAAGTTTGGAAATTAGACCCTCTTTAAAAAAAAAACCAAAGCAAAACAAATGAGTTATTTGTGGTGTCTGACTTGGGATACTTTCAAGGTGTATGACTTTGAGAAGTCCTGATCATACCACCCCTCTAGAACCTATCTCAGAAAGGACACTCCTATTGAAAATTTAGGGTTATGGATTTAGGGACACCACAGAAGAGGCACTTGCTATAGTCAAGATGGATGTGACTAATGGCTGAGTACAGATTGTAACAGAAGCAGGGTGCAGGAGAGGGTGAAGTCTGGTAGTGCTCTGGAGGTGGTGACAGACAGGCTGATCAAGAAAAGGTGAAAGTGAATTTGGGGAGAGCAAGGTAAATTCCAATATCTAAGTGTCCTTGGGATCAAAGTAAAGGATTGAGCAACTAAGAGCAGGGGAGTCTCAGAAGCCTGGAAAAAGATGACATTTGCCTAGTAGGACACACACTGCACAGCACATCAGCCACAAAAATGATACAGTTAACTCAAAATTGATGTTTTTATTGTTTTCCTTTAGCCATGTGGAAAAGCTCCAAGAAATTATTCTTACAGTTCTTCTTGCAAACAAGCTTATGGAGATTAGGTGCTGTTTGGAGTTTGTGATCAATGTGTTGGAAACAATTATCTACTCTTGTAATAGTGAAAACTTTAAATCTGAGTGCGCAGATGGAAAAAAGAAAAGCATGCCCATAATTAGCTGTTTTGCATATAAAAGTTAGAACAGTGACAAATGGTAATACAAGCGAGATTAGAAGTGATGAGTGGACAAAGGCAGTAGCTTCAGAAATCCTACAGAGATATTATCAACTTCCTCTGTTTATGATGTTCAGCGATTTTTTTGCACCTGCAGAGTCTTCTACTTTCAGGGCAAATAAAAACGAAGAAAAGTTTGCATGTATGCTAGCGCACTTGACCTTCCAAGATAAGATGGAAAGCCTGGATGCCAGCTCCTATTTGAAATAGCAGTAACCTGGATCAGTATTGTAGGTACTGGCATGTGAATAAGCAAAAGGTTATTAGTACAAGTAAGGATGGATGCATAGGTAGATAATTGTGTTTAGATGAGCTCCATACTTTGGAGATTCTCTTATGTGAATAACAGTGGGAGAATATACAGTTGAAGGAAACATATAATATAAATAATGGGGTTACAGTATGAACTGTGTTGGACAGGGAAGCAAGAAAAGAAGCAGTAACTTGAAGAAAAAGAGAGGAGAGATGTGTTGTTCCTAAATGTGGGTGTCTGTTAGATACTGAGCCCTTCATCTGGGCATAATTAGCAGACAGATGCAGGAAACCCCAGCTGGGCAGGGTAGCACAGAGCAGCAAATTGGAATGATCAGAAGATGAAGCACTATAGTAGAAGCACTGTACTATGAAGCAGGCAGCAGACGTACACACAGCAGCGGCGAATGGGAGTAGCCAGCGATAAGGGCAGCATCACAACTCCAGCAGACAGGCAAGAGAAAACAGAATTTTGGTTTATGTATTATTTGATTTCATTATGGGTCTTAGACAAGATTATCTAACCATTTCCTTCCCTGCCAGTCAGATAGGATGCAATTAGATTAAACTTCATGTGGGTGTGTAAATGAGATAAGTGAGAATACAAGATTTTTTTTGGGGGGGGGGGGAGGTTTGGTCCTGCAGTACTGAGAGCAGCAATTTCTTTCAGCCAGTTCAGCATCCATTGTGAGGAAGAATATTGCACATGGCTGAGCTGCATCATTGAGAATCTAAATTCAGTCACCAATTGGCTGCAGTGCTCTGAAGAAACAAATTTTCCCCAGCCCTTTAACCTGGGTTTCATGCGCGTGTGAATATCCAGTATCTGAATATTTTCCAATGGCTAGTGGAAACATGTCACTCTTCAATTAAATTATAAAGCTATACATTTACTGTTTGCTTCGCACACGTTTAGTATAGAATTATAGAAGTTAGAGACGGAAAAGATCTTATCTAGTCTGCCACCTTGCAAATGAAAGAATGTTCCTTATTACCAGTATCAAAAGAAGTAAAGGGTTGTTGAAGCAACATCTTTGTGAAAGTAGCGTGCTTCTACTACAAAGAGAAGTAGTTCTCATTGGTTAGCAGAAGCTACAGAATGTGAAGGGATTTCTAATGTTGTGTCTTAATGAGTCATGCATAACGATGTATAAAATTTCTAGTGTTGTTCATGGAGAGGCAAACGTCTGGCACAAATGATCAAGACCTTGAAAGAAAAAAAGTGTTTTCTTAGTTTGAAATAGGCAGTTCAAGTTCACTAGGACTTTACACTGAGTTAGTTAAGACCAGGAAGTTCGTAGTTTTCACGTGATTTAGCAAGTCAAGTTAAAGACTAGCCTCTCCCATACGCTCTTTAACTTGACCTGCTAATTTGTGTGAAAATTGATACTGCAGCCTTGTCTTCAGGATTTTACTTTGAGTTAGTTAACTTGAGTCAGCTAACTCAAGTAAGCACATGTCTCTGTTGTAGTGAAGACATGGTGTGAAAGGAAGGAGTCAGATGGAGAGGGAAACAAGAGTAACATGACAAGGGAAAGCATGGGCCAGAGAAGTTAGAAGCAAAGTTAAGTGACATGCGGTACAAGAGAGCCTAGAAGCTTTGAGGGTCTTCAGCTCCCTTTAAAGTAGACAAGGGCTGGGGACAGTGATAGCCTTTGGTTTTGGTTTGATTTGGTTTGGTTTGTTTATTTCCTGTAATGGAAGTTGGGGCACTGAGCATCTTGCAGGTGCAAGGCGATGGAAAAACTATGGGGACAGGCTAAGAAAAGAGAAGTTCAGTCACTGTTTTATTCTGTATTGGGGATGGGGTGAGAGGATACAGAACAGTAGAAGATTCTTCAGGTCTGTACCTGCTCTCAGTTAGCTATACAAATCCATTGCCTCCTCTTTGCTCAGCAATAACAGGTCAAGATCTTACTGACTTCTGCACCTTTTCAAATCAGAGGCCATTTGTCAACAATCCAAAAGAAGACGCATAAACCAGGATACAATCCACTTCACTTCTACCTTAGAAGTGTCAATTCTTAAAAGGAGGAATTGTGCATACAAGCTACGTACTTGAATATTTACCTACCTGATCTTTATGCACAGCTTCTGTTTGCACACAAGATGGGGGGATGGAGGGGGCATAATCTTATATATGCAAAGGGTTATGTGAGCAGATACTTGCATTCACAAATAGCTGCAGGTGCAAATTTACAAACTTGCCAGATTGAATACGTGGCCAATTTATTATAAGATTCATTCCCAAATTAGACAAGTACCTGAATTCTATCAGTAAAATACAGTGTATGTAGAGTAAGTAACTTGTTCAGGGGATTGTTTCATTGGTGGGTTGTGGTTTTGAGGGGGAGAGGGAGAGGTGTTGGAATTTTTTTTTTTTTTGTACATTAATAGCTGCTTTTTCTTCAAGTAGTTAGTCAAATATTTTGCATACCATATTATTCTATATAGGTTCTTATTCCACCCCTGTCACCATGGTATCAGAGTGCATTCCAGTACTGCATCATACAATAGGACTTAAATCTGTCACATGTGGTTTGTTTTCTCTCTCTCATTCACTCCCCCAGAGTGAAAATTGCATACACAATGTGGTTTTGGTAGGGTAGCCTATAGAAATGTAGAAAGACAACAGAATCTTGTGGCACTTTTAAAGACTAACAGATTTATTAATCGCATGAGCTTTCGTGGGAGAAAATCCCACTTCGTCAGACGCTTTGAAGATAGCGATTAATAAATCTGTTAGTCTTTAAAAGTGCCACAAGACTCTGTTGTCTTTCTACAATAGACTAACACAGCTACCCCTATAGAAATGTAGTACAGCTTTATATACAGTTCCATTCATCACTATTTAAAAAACAAACTGTAATAACTAATAAAGGCATTTGACAGTGAAAGCTCATTTGAGAACCATGTGTCTACAGAAAACGGTTTGTGGAACTCCAACTCTCAAAATACTCTTGAAGTTTCACTCCTGCTAGGCTCCTTTGAAAGTATTTCAGACAACTTTGTTATGAGAGAAAAAGTAATGAATATTGCCCAATGCCTTTTGAAGAGTTCAGCTAATTGAACCTTCATAAAAAGAAAAAATGTCATACATATTCCATGTGACATTTGCTAATCCGAACTTTTATCACTATGCTGCAGATACAGCCAAAGCAGATTTGATTTTATTTTTGTTTGTTAGAAAGACCAGCAGAAGAAAACAATAGCAACTTGCCAGCAAAGGTACCCTAAGAAGAAAAATGGTTACAGTTAATGTGATTTGTTTTCACTAGAACTGCTTTTGGGATTCTCTTTCAAACTCCAGTCTTATCTGCTTTCATTTGATAAGGGACAAAGTTTGCACACAAATTGTTTGAGCCGCTTTCGCACTCTTGCCAAATAAAAGAACACATGTTTGAAAACATTCGGGTTCAAGGAACACAAGAATAAATAGAAATGGCCTAGCATGCAAATGTGAAAACAGTTACGCTACAGTAGTAAAATATAGTCTGTCAAAGATGCTCTGGCACAAGTTCTGCCTTGAGATACGCCTACAACAGGCGCGCATGCCAAAGATGGCGTGCGCGCCCATTCTGAGTGGCACACGGGGCTCCTGGGCCTGCAGATACTTCCCCCGCTCATTCCAATTAGGCCAGGGGCCACAAGAGATGTGCGCATGCAGCGGCTCTTTCCTTTGCTGGCCCTGCTCCTGACACCTGCTGGCCCCACCCCCAGCACCCACCGAGGGTTGGGGAGAGGGGCTGGCACTGGGGACAGCAAAGCTTGCCAACCCAGTTCTACAAGATACAGGGCTGGATTAAGGGGTCCCATGGCCCTAGGCTGCCCACTTTCATGGGGCCCCCTGCACCTGGGGCCCCAGCTCCTCTCGCCTGGTGCCCAGGGCCCCGGCTCCCACCACCATGGCCCGGGAGCAGGCAGATCATAGCTCTGGGGCCAGAGGCCACAGCTGACTGTAGTGTTCCAGCTGGTCTGCCCTGGGGAGCATGGCCAGTGCGTGGCTGGCTGCTGCACTCCGGAAGCAGGATTGGCCGGCCCTCGAGGCCCCACAGCGCTGTGGGACTTGCCTGGAGGGTTGTGCCAGAAGCTGCTTCTGTGCCCTGGCCGGCCCTGTCCCCAGAGCACTGAAGCCATGCACCGGCCACCCCCAGCAGACCAGCCAGCCCTGGGGGTGGGGCAGGAGCGCCATGGCTGATTGCGGTCTGCTTCTGACCCCAAGGTCCTTCCCCCTCAGTGCCAGCTCCACAGCCCCGCCATGCTGTGCGGGGGCAGGACCAGAAAACCAGGGGCTTTAGGGGCTGCAGTCTGGGGCTCCCTTTCAGGCTCAGGCCCAGGGCTGCAGCCCCTCTACCCCTTGTATCAATCTGGCCCTGACATCATGGGAATACTTTATAATTACATCCAAGAGCATAATTCTGGTATGTTTTTTAGAGCAAACATTCAAACTCTCTATGTAGACAGATCTGTCATTTTCTTTAGAATTCAGAAACAACTGCTAAAGTTTCCTTTTATTATGATTTTTGTTCACTATCAAGGGATGTGTTTATACCATCTCTGCATCACTTGCTTCCCTTTGTTATACCCTTATATGTTAGTTCACTGATCCCAGTCTCTCTGTACTCTTTGTGGTCAGAATTTTCTTACATTTTAGAAATAATGATGGCAACAAAGCAAGCTGATTTTGGTTCAAGTCATACAGCATGACACGTGGGGGAAGATTTTAAAAAGACACAAAGAACTGTTAGGTGCCTAACTTCCAATGGATATTAATTAAATTTACATGCTTAACTGCCATTTGAAGATCTCATCCATTATTAATAATCTCCCCATAATCACTCCTTCCTGTACAGGAATAAGTTCTACTGATATCAGCATCTTAACTGGTATAGCTGCATACAAGTGACAGGGAACGTAATGCTTTTTCTATGCTGGTAAACAATGCCAAAGGCTAAGGACACGCCTACAGGACGGATGTACCAATACCACAACACCAGGATAGCTATATTAGCAGAGCCCCCAGTTTAGACACAGCAGAGATGAGTTTTTCTGATGGTGGAGTGATACCACCATGCTAAACAACATTAGCTATGCTGACAGAAGTGCTATTCTATCAACATAGCTGCACCCATTTGGGTTTCCCCCCCTCACTCTGACTGACACTCTGACTGACAACAAATCTTTGTAATATAGACCAGGTCTAAGGGACTTTACTCTCTGAGCACAGCAACTCCTCACACAGTGAAATTGAACTGCAGATGCCACTGTAAACCTGAGGCTTCAACTGCAGAGCAGTTCCACTGCTGTTCACTGGTCTTTGAGTGGTGTTTCAGTCCTACTCTCCAAAACAGTTCCTCAGCACACAACCAGATTATTCAGGTTATGTACAACAAAAAATTTCAGGATCTAGTCCAAGAGACCAAGCATTAACTGCAATGGGAGTTTTGTGTGTATAAAGACTACATAAATTGATCCTAAACATTCATTTATTCCAGCAACATTTCTGGAACGCACTCTGCTTTCGTAGCAAGAGTGCTCAGTTTCAGGGGAAAAGAGAAGGAATACATTGACATGCTCTTCAGCAAACCCTGTAGCACAACTTTAAAGTGATAATGATGAAATCTGATAAGAGTTCCTAGTCCCTACACTGTGTCACCTTATATGAGAGGGGGTTGCATGGAAGAGGAATTCCTCTATTTGAAGACCCAAACCCCGACTTACTGCCTAAAATGTGGCTTGGATAAAGCAGGCTGAAACATTTAGACTCATTGTTTGCAAATATTTTTGGAGCCAAAATTTCATCAACTGAAAGTTACAGGGATTGATTCCTACCTCAATAAAATATCACTTACAGTTGAGATTATGCTATATATAGCTATGCAACAGACTTTGTGTTCTTTATATCTCTCAGGGGAATACAACTTTTTACATTGTTGTGTTCTCTCAAAGATTTGTGCTACCTTATTTTGTTGTTTCCTGTGATCTACAGTAAAAAGACATCCACACAGTAAGTATATAGTTTCTCTTCATGCACTGAGAAAGGTACGGTCTCAATGTCTTTATTTCACACATGAAAGACTCTTCTTTTAAATATTAGCTTGAACTGCATCTTTCACTTTGTAACAACTTCTAATAGTTCAGTGCTTTAAACTCTTCCCTCTGCCAATGAAATAGGTCTATCAGTATTAACACATTAATTCAAATATGTGATCTAATGGGATCCCGGCCCATAACAAACAATAAATTTCTGCATTAATAGTACAATGTGAGATGACTAAATTCTCACCTATCAAACAATTGTTCAGGACAAAGAAATTAACTTTTTTACCAAAAGACTTAATCTGATATAATGCTATCAATTTTCTAGTCTTTCTTGACTATCCATGTAGCACGTACATTATATATAAAGGTAAGCGCAAGCTAATGCTACTGAATTTGTGCTAAAATCAGATCTGGGTTTTGAGATAACTTAGTTAAAAAAATATTTTGAATGATTCAAAATCTGTTCTTCAGATTGTGCTTGCCAAACCATAATGTGTTTGTCTACAACATTTGGTATAGTCATTACTTAAAGGCTGGTTCACTGCAATGCACTTCTTTCCCTATAACCCACTTTGGTAACTGAACTTGGAGACCCATCTGCTCACATCTGTTCACTTCTCAATATAATCTCAAACATTAAGTTAACTGCTGCCATGCTAAATATTGTAAGGGCTTTTTATAGCATAGGTGAATAATAGGAATGTGATTTCACTTTATTCAGATCTATTTTAAATTATTATCAGAGAAAAAGAATAGGGGGAACAAACAGCTGCAACACTGAATCATGTAAATACAATGATATTGCTATATAATGTAATGTAAGCTCCTTGTTGCACTCTTTTTTAAGTGATAATCATTCTAGTCTAGCATCAGAACACTTCAAAAAATACACCCAAGAACATGGCAGGATCTCTTATACTGGTGTATCTAAATATACACATAAAAAGGGCTTTTGAGAAATTTTATTTTAGTTAGTTTTATCTAACTATGTAAGCAGTAAAAGGGGGGTGGGGGGAGGAAATGAAAGGGTTGCCTGTTTGAGTGCCTCTTGGTAAAATAATCAACTTTGAAGTTACTCTTTTGATAACCCACAAGATTTTGGGTTGAGCAAGGGGCAGCTCTTTAGGATTTGCTCCCATTTGGCACAGCTTTGATAAAGATGTAGATTTTATCCCAATCCAAACCTCAGAGCATATTATATTAAACAATCTTTGTAAGATACCCAAGCACTACTGTTCCTTGAACATCCGTGCAGCTAAAGACAGGACAGCAGCAAATGTGAGAGAGAGAAACTAAAAGAAAAAAATCTAAAATTATAAAGAAAATTACAACTGAATCAATGGACTACCTCTATTAATGCAGGGGCAGATCCTCTGGTGTGTAATTTGTCACAGCTCAGTTGACACCAATGAATCTCCCAATATACAAAATAAAGTGAATTCAGACTGGATGGATTGAGTATGCATTTCAAGATATATTGTGCTAACAAGAATGTGTTCATTTTTAGAAGAATACATTTAACACCAGTTCACGATAATTAAAACATAAATGTTGGTTACCACTCTAACTAATCTGGCCTTTTACCCTTTGCTTAATTCTGTGACTTCACTCTGTAGCACATGAAATGAAAAGAGTAAAATGGAGAGGGAGACTTAAGAATGCTGGAAAATGGTTAGCAGAAATAGAAAAGTATGAAGATTATAGAAGCCTGGCTCAACATGAAGAAAAAATGCATGCACAAAAACATAACAGGCTCAATCTTACAATCAGAAAAATAAATTTTTTCATGCTACATCAGCTTTGTATATTTTCAATCCCACATTCCAGCTTTTTCACTTATATACCTCAGTCCTTTCATTCTCCAGAAAGAAATCTAGATATCTTTTAAACTCCGTTCTTTTCTTCCATAGCTTTCCTCAGCAATAGACTATATGGTCCTATATATAATGGAGCAGCGCTAACTAAAATTGTAGAGTGAGATTGTGTTGAATCTCCCACAGGGCTTGTTTACACTTGAAGGTTAATTCAGATTAAAGTAGTGTATACATTTGAAACAAGAGCTATTCTTGAATAACTCCATCTAAACAAACCCTAAAGGGAGCAACACAGAACTCCCATTCCAGGAATGGAGGAAATTAAGGTGAAAGGCCCCCATAAGTTAAACATGGCGTCTGTATAAGTTATAGCAACCTTCTCGTTCTGCCCTATGTGCCATAGCTCTGCCCAGATTCTTAGCAGCACTGCATGTTTTGAGACATACACCATTCGCCTAGCATGCCCCTACACCAAGTTTTATGAGGGGTCCGTGAGGACAGCCTTGGCTTTTTTCCTCAGTGCTTGCACCAGGGAAATCCTTACCTGACCAGATGCAAGACTTTCAGAGTTCATGTATACCACTCCGGCCTTTTTACCCTCCGTAAAAGCCCACAGCAGGATCAAGTATCTCAGTCCTAGTCTTGAATATGGCTTTTTAATTCTCTTCTGACATAGGTTGGCATCAGCCACCTGAAAGAACCAAAATCATATTAGAAAATATTTATGTTTTTCTTCCAAATATGAATCCATTCTCAGTGTAGACAGCAGCTATGTCTATTACTCTTTTTGTAGGATAATTCTGCTGGGGTTCCCTAAAGAGTTTTAGGGTTTTTTAGATATGTCACTTGTTTAAAAAGAAAAATGTATCTTGATGGTTTTTATCAATCTTTTCACAATTTTGTGAACTTTCAGCAATGAAAGATGGTTTGGCATATATTATCAGACTGAAATGTATTCAAGAGTTCTGTTTGAAAATATAGGATAAACAAAATCTAAAAAGGAACTCTATAGTAATAACTTATTTAACCAAGTTTTCTATTACACTCTTCTTTTCCATTGTTTCCTACAGTGCCAATAAATCTCATGGTGCATATGAGAATAAGTCACCTCAAAAATCAAAAAGGGGAAAATAGGAGAAAAGGTCACAGGAGCTAAGTCAGGGATTTGTAATCTGTGGCTCTGCAGCTGGATGTGGCTCTTTGGCTGTCCCCTTGTGGCTCCAGGATCCAGGCCCACCCTGCCAGTGGAGGACCCAACTACGGGGACCCTGTGGATGGCCTTTGCCAGGCTCTGGGCTCCCCCCTGCCACTGGGGGACCCTGTAGGGGGCCCACTCCTAGTTCTGAGCTCCCCACCAGGGAACCTTGCAGCACATGCCCTGGGCCAGCTCCCAGCTTGCCCCACCCTCTATCAGGAAGCTACACCCATTGCTGTTCTCAAAACACTTGGTTATTCAAGGAATTTTTGAAAATGGCTCTTATCTTTCAGGTTGCAGACCCCTGAGCTAAGTATACTTACCAGCTGGCAAAGAGGGAGAATTAGTAAGCAGAAGCAAGCTAAAAAATGGCTACCTCAGAACTGCAGCTGTGTGTCTCTGCCATATTTAAAGAGTTAGGCCCCAGAAAGGTTTTCTGGAAAAAAGTTCCTATAAGAGAATGAATGACTTTGTATCAGGAAAGATTAGAGGGATTAGGCAGACAGAAAAAAAAGTGCTCCTGGGAAAACAGGGCTAACTCACCTAGGCCAAATGGTGTGCCAGGTGAGGAGAGACAACTCTTTGGCGCCCCCCTCCATTTATTAAACTTTTGAATATTTGATTTTTTATTGAATTTGTAGCCCATTTCATGACTTTGATGCATGATCTGTATGAATGGTTTGTCCCTGACACATAAAACAATAAATTTGCACACTAGGATCTGTAAATCAGTATTTATTCTTGCCATATATATAAGCATATAAAATTAAAAATTCATTTCCTCTAAGCTTATAGAAACCTTTTAATTTTAAGAATAACTGAAATGTAGCAACATCCAGAAATTGAACGCCAACATTGGATGGACCAGCATTAAATAGTGTTACAGTAAGTGAAATGTTAGAATGTTAACCCAGTCCTTTAGTTCCAAAGATCACTTTTCCCTACATGATCTGAAGCACAGCATCAGAAAGTCAAAGACTGGCTAGTTGCATTTTCAATAGAGAAAACAGCAAGCAACGTCAGTCTATCATTGGCCATCGTCAGTCAAGGATATGTTTTTATGAGCCTGAACTTTAAAAAGCTGAGCTCACCACTCACAACTCTGACTGGCTGCATAAGCAGAATCCTCAAAGCTATGCACAAATTAGGAAAAGTGTCCTTCAGCTCTGCATCATGAATGAGTTGGAGAACTTGGAGGAAGTGGCTACCCATGTGTCAAAATGTGATTGATGTTGTCCAATTCAACATAGAGGTCTTTATCATTGACATCTGAATGTTCCCCATATGTTAGCAACTGGTGAAGGTGTCTACAATTGTTCAGGTGTGTTTTCCTTTCTGCCAGCAGCTTACTAAGATTTCTTTGATGGACATTCAAGTGGTGTCAGCAAATGAGCAAAAAAAAAAAAAAAAAAACCCTCTTGAATTTTTCTTCCAAGCTTCCTGTCACTTCATCTCTGTCCTTGTAACCAAACTGTCTCTTCTTCCCTGTGAGTTTACTTGAAGACAAGCTTAACTACTAAGTTTTCCACCATTTTCTGGGAGGAGCAGCATCTTCACATCCATTGCCTCTAGAGGTCACAGTGAAATCAAGGCAGCTTCTCATCAAAGTAGAAGTGGTCGTGATGTCCATCAGCTGAGCTTGTAACGCCTTGCTTACATCATTTACTTGGAAAAGGATATCATGCCAAACCACAACTGACACCAGAAATTTGAAGTCAGTGATCTGTATTCCCAGGTGTTGTGCATCTTGTTGTATTCTAGCCTTGGCTTTACTTGACTGCTCCAGTTCGGGCAGTGTTAACCTCAATCACTTTGTACCTCCCTACTTTATGCTGTCAATGTGGCTATCGCAGCAAGTGTCACCAGTGGATTCATGGTCAGACGTGTAACACTCTATGAGGATCTTCCACCTAATAGTTAATGCTGAAAGCAAGATGAATATCCTCTGTGGTATTCTGAAGAGAGATACTGAATCAAAGAAAATTATGCTACATCTGACACAGCCAGGTTGAAGGAATGGTAGCCACAAGGTATGAAGAAAGCTCTTGGATTCAGCATATCTAATAACAAAAACAGCACTCTGAACCCAGCAGCCACCAAACCCAGTACCCCAGTTGGTTGCCTGGATTGCCTGCATTAAATCCAGCTCTGTGGGGAGGGATTTTTTTTTAATGCAACCATTAAAGTAGTACAGTGTAAATTCTGATAGCTAGCTTAGTATCTGAGAGTAGTAACCAAAATCATTACCACACAGTGTGTTTGATGACCTACAAGAAATAATTCTTGTACCTGTCCAGATCCAGTAGATGAGTCAGCATCACAAAGTCTGCTACCACAGCTGGTATCCTTGTGCAATATCAGGAGACATACCAAAGACTGAATGTGCACGAAGACTGAATTACCCTCTCAACCCAAGAGCCTGCTAGGTCAGCGTCAAGACACCTTGGCAAGGTAATGTAGAAAGCTTGCCTTTTCCCCTGTCATCGCTCTTATGTGAACGAAGAAGGCTTCTGTTTCCAGGATTGTCACGCTAGCTTGCACTTTACACAAGCATCGGCTTCACTTCCGAAAATGCTAAAATTAACATTGTTATGCTTTCATGCCCAGTGAAGCAAACACATAAAAGTGATGTGATAAACATAAGACTATCTGTTAGCAATTCGTACCCTGCAAGCAATTCAACGTTTGAATTTTTTGCTTGCTCACCCTTGGCATGTTGTTCATATTCCATATTCTTAAAAGCATTAGGGGACAAAGTCATCTCTAATGTACCTCAACAGAATTACTCCAAGGATAAATCTGGCCCTGTTACTTTACACACAAATAAACTATGGCTAGAAAGGTATTAATATCTTTACACCCATTGCCAAACAGTCTAATTTATCAAAGTCCCTTCTATGGGATTACAGCAATTACTATAGAAGGCACTTGAAACCTCTGATACAAATATGTAAGCTCTTCTGGTAATCTTCAGGTCGTTTAGAGCAGGTGTGGACTCTCTGAGGCAGCTGAGCTCAGTCCCACTGATTCTGTTCAGGTCCCTTATGACCGGTGTGGTCTCTCTGAAGAATGTACAGCTCATTTGCAACAGGCTTGGCACCTTCCAGCTGGTCACTCTGCTATAGCCCTGGTCCTTTTTCATTCAGTTAATATGTGGAATTGGCAAACAAAGGCCTTCACCTGACATATTTCTATATTAAAATGTCTGGTAAGAATGCATATTCCAAAAGGTTTTTTATATGTGTGACAACAGCTCATCATTAGACTGTTTTAAATCCTTTCAGATAAAGTGAGGTTTTCCAAAACTAACATTAGAGAAGAATGTGGCTTTGTAGAAGGGCAGGGAAATACTACAATCATTCAGCCATCCTCGTGATTGTTACAATGATCATAGTAATTCTGCAGAGATACTCCTATGCTGAATTGAAATGTAGCAATCAGTATCAATGGTGTGAGGGAGTCTAGAGGATGGGAATTTATAGAGAAAACATTACATTTTCCAATGGAAATGATATCAATGAAAATCTGTGAAAGCCCCTTCAAAATAAAACAAGCGTATGTCACTAAAAGTCACTGCAGACTATGTTACAATGTTTCAATATAATGAAATAAATCTGCCTGAAGTAGAACTCTGTGTAACTTGAAAGTTTGTCTTTTTCACCACCAGGAGTTGGACCAATAAAAAATATTACTTCATTCCCCTTGTCTCTCTAAAGTCTTGGGACCAACAGAGCTACAATTACATTACAAACACAAATTTGTCTGGAAATTCATGGTCAGCTTGTATTATTGTGTTTGAAAAAAATTTAACTAGGTAAATTTAAATCTGTAGAAAATTATGTACTAGGCCACAGTGACAATTTATATATACAGATACGGAATGCAATCTTTAAATGTGAGAGCCCCGTTCTCCATTGGGTTTTTAGCTTGACACTTAAGCACTTGAAATTGGTTTTAAGAGGCTTAGACCAGGTTCCCAAGTGAGTGCCCAAAATACAGTATTTTAAAACTTAAAATAGGCTCTCCAGTTTGGAAATTGATCTCTAGATACCAAAAGGAAGCAAAATCACAGAAGAATGGAAAGCGTGCATTAAATGCTGCTACAACAGCTTTAATTCATCCTTATACTTCAGTATTATCAAGTAACAGCGGAACACTAAGCAATCAACTTACATATCTCTCTGAAAGTATTTACAATTACTTAGTGCACAGTTTGTATTATAGGGTCCCTGTCCCTAAAAAGCTTCTCAGCCCCAGATCCCTGATCATTTGATAACACTAAGCCTTGTTGAGTGAAGGCTTAAGCTAAAAGCAATAATTCAGAATGTCCTTCCTTTGTGAATATGTGTCCTAGCCGTAACATTATTTTAACATTGTTTTGTGGGTTTATTGTATTGTAGATCAAATCTGATAAGAGAATAACAAAGGTCAAGCCCACATTGAGAAGGTAAAATGAATATCCTTTCAGATCAGAATGGCTGAGATACCTACAAATCTGGTAAAACCCAAGAATTTCTGACAGACATGATCATAATTTCTGACATGGAATGGCCAGACTCGTTTTTGGTTAAAGAGCATTCTCTGTTATGATGTGCAGATGACATGAAATATATCTGTCTGAAGAAGAGTTCTGTGTAAAGAGCTTTTTGGTTAAAGAACAGGAGAGAGTCGAACACAATGCTAACTTTCAGACTTATCTCTTCTCTGAGGCTATGTCTACACTTGTTAATTTAAGTCGACTTAGCAAAGGAAAAACAGTATTTAATTACCTTCTGTTTTGCTACAGCTTCTCTTCTAACCTTCCATTGTGGGAGCTTGTAACATTACTCTGATACTATTAGAATATGGGAGTGCATTCATCAGAGATAATGAGGGAAGCTAGCTATGAGTTAGGATTTTTTTTCCAAAGTAAGACTTTCCCTGACTCCCTCTCCCAAACCCTGTATAAGGCGAACCACCTGTCCAGTTGAGGGAAGGTGGATGCTGCTCCCATCCAAGCTGCTCAGTGCTGCTCCTGAAATTGGCTGGGCGTGGCTGTTTCAAAAGAACAGTGCCTCCATAGCTCTCCCAGGGTACGTTCACACTGGAGCCTTAGGTCGACTTAAGGACAGTTAAGTCGACCTACAGACCGCCGCATCCACACTGGACGCTTATTAAGTTGACTTAAGCACTTCCTTAAGTTGACTTAATAACACCACCTCTTACAGTCAACTTAAAGCTTAAGTCAACTGTATTAAGTCGACTTAAGCCAGTGTGGATGGGGAGTGCCCTTAAGTTGACCTAATTGGCCTCCCAGCCCTGGTGCAATGTGGAACAGCTACCCACAATGCACCACGCCTCCGTGGACACTGGCAGTTGACTGGAGTTTTCAGTGTGGACTCTTAAGTCGACTTAACAAGGTCGACCTTAAGTCAACTTAAAGTTGACCTTGTTAAGTCGTATTAACAGAGCCTCCAGTGTAGAAGTACCCCCAGACACTGGTAGGACAAGATGAACTCCCAAATGGATCTCAGATTCAGATCCCGATATAGTGGATGCATTACTAGCCAGATTTTGTTTCTTAATTTTAATGAATAAAGGGCATTCATATTAATTAATGGATCTTTATAACTGAAAGCACTAAAAGAACAATTTGATATTGATCATCACTAGGGCTACTGGAAGCATGTGCCAAAGAAATTCTGCACTGGAACACAGATTTATAACAAATTAATCTATTTATTGTGTCTAATGAGAACACCTAGTTACATTGGATAGAATTTCCTTTTTTCCAGGGGATGTAAATTCTCATGTTTAAGGATATAAGCCAACCACTAAGAGATAAGGGTTAGGGAGAAATTTCTCCTTTAGGCAGGTTAAAAACATAAGAATAGCTTTACTGGGTCAGACCAATGGTCCATCTAGCCCAGTATCCCGTCTCTGACAATAAGCAGTGCCAGTCGCTTCAGATGGAATGATAAATTTTGAGTGATCCATCCCCTGTTGTCCAATCTAAGTTTCTGACAGTTGGAAGTTTAGGGACACCAGAGTATGAGATTGCATCCCTGACCATCTTAACTAATAGCAATTGATGGACCTATCCTCCATTAACTTATCTAATTCTTTTTGAACCCAGTTATTGTTTTGGCCTTCACAAAATCCACTGGCAATAAATTCCACAGGTTTACTGTATGTCAAACCAACCTGCTAGCTTTCTATGATGGAGTAACAAGCCTTGTGGATAGAGTGGAAGTGGTAGATGTGGTATATCTAGATTTTAGTAAGGCTTTTGATATGGTCTTGCAAAACCTTCTCATTAACAAACTAGGGAAGAACAATCTAGATGGAGCTACTATAAGATGGATGCAAAACTAGTTGGATAATCACTCCCAGAGAGTAGTTTTCAATGGTTCACAATCATGCTGGAAGGGCATAATGAGTGGGGTACCGCAGGGTTCGGTTCTGTTCAATATTTTCATCAATGATTTAGATTGTGGCATAGAGAGTACACTTATAAAGTTTGCGGATAATACCAAGCTGGGAGGGGTTGCAAGTGCTTTGGAGGAAAAGATCACAATTCAAAATGATTTGGACAAACTGGTGAAATGGTCTAAGGTAAATAATGAAATTCAATAAAGACAAATGCAAAGTACTCCACTTAGGAAAGAACAATCCATTGGACACATACAAAATGGGCAACGACTGCCTAGGAAAGAGGATGTTAAATTTAGTATCATTATGGTCGCTATTATTGAACAGTTGAGCTACGTTCACCTCTTGGACCAGATTTTGTGTTCCACCTAAGACTATATCAAGAATTGCCTCTTGTCTTGTGGGTTTCAGGACAAGCTGCTCCAAGAAGCAGTCATTCGTGGTGTCTAGAAATTTTTACTCTGCATCCCTTCTATGTGAGAATAGTTAAAATCCCCCATTATTATTGAGTTTTCCACCTTTGTAGCCTCTTATCTCTCAGCATATCATAACCACTGTCACCATCCAGGTCAGGCAATCAGTAGCATATTTCTACTTTTATATTCTTATTGTTTAAGCACAGAATTTCTATGGCACAGTTTGATTCATTTTAAGATTTTTACTTCTTTTGACTCTATGCTTTCTTTCACATACAGCACCATTCCCCCAGCAGCACAATCTACTATGCCATTCCTACCGATTTTGTATCCTGGTATTACCACGTCTCATCGATTATCCTTGTTCCACCGAGTTACCATGATGCCTATTATATCAATATCCCCAGTTGATGCCAGGCACTCTAGTTCACTTATCTTAGTATTTAGAGTTCTAGCATTTGCATATAAGCACTTGTACATTTTGTCAATATTCAGTTTCGTAGGCCCCACATTGCCATGCTGCACCCTGCCCCACTGCCATCAGCAGCAAGCCAAAGGCAAGGGATGGGTCAGGGAAGCAGAGCCCTGCCTCTGAGCCAGCCCACCCCACCCCCAGAGGCGGAGCAGCTGGCCTAGGAACAGGGCAGGAGCGTGGGACCCAGTCTCTGGGTTGGCCCCCCCCAGCACAGGGGCCCCACACAAGCCAATTGGCCCTGGGCCCTGCCCCCCCAGGGATGGCCCTGCCAATTCCACATGCCTGCAGCACTCGTTACAGAGTTCCCATGTGCCCGGGGCTCCGATGATCAACTCATGTGTTTGTACCTCATAGCCCTTTATCTTAAAGTATCAGTCAGGGGGGGCATATCTCTCATCTTTTCGAGCTTGGATATCACAGAAGGCCGGGGTCCGGTTCTTGAAGGGGACCGTGATGTCTACCATGATGATCTTCTTCCCTTCCTTATCGGTGATGACGAGGCTGTACAGACCATTCTGTTGTCTTCCTGTCTCATCTGTATATCTCTCTGTCTCCCTCAGCTCCTCCGTTTCAGCCACACTCGTCTCAAGCACCCATGCTGTATCATTGGACCACAAGCTTCTTGCGCCATATGCACATATTCACCACCTGCCCACAAACAGGTAATTGTACAGGCTACACTGAGTGCAGTAAACTGGGTAGCCTACACTTGGCTGTAGGACTTTTGCCTGCATTATTTTTATTCTTGCTGGGTTGGGTGCATTTTGTGAGTGAGAAGCGGGGTTTGGACTTAAGTTTATAATGTGTTTGTTAGGTGTATCTGGCTCTTCTACTCCCTCTCTAAATTCCTCTTTTTGCTGCTCTGGTCACTTAGGAGCTGGCTTCTTAAGCCCTTGTTCTCCCTGTTAGCTCTGCCCTCTTAACAAGGGATCCTAAAGGAGTTAGTGATCAAAAGATAGCATGCTAGAGATTCATTAGTAAGTTCTTAGCCTAGCCTGACAGGCTGCTTGGCTCAGCACAACAGTCCACGCTATACTCTTTAATCAAGCAAACACAAAACAAACAAATTAACAGACAAATTCACCCCAAGGGTCACATAGTCTTTCCTCATTCACCCAGAGAACAACCTCACAAAACTCCCATTTGCTGCTTCTCTGGGCTAGAAAGACAAAAGAGTCTTGTGGCACTTTTAAAGACTAACAGATTTATTAATCGCATGAGCTTTTGTGGGAGAAAATCCCACTTCGTCACTTCGTCGTTAAAAGTGCCACAAGACTCTTTTGTCTTTCTACAATAGACTAACACGGCTACCCCTTTGGAATTTCTCTGGGCTAGGTTATTCCATAATTATTCAGCGTGAGGTTTATTTCATCTTCCTCTGGTACTCTTTATGTCAAAGACAGGATACCAAGCTAGACTGACTCCTGGTCTGATCTGAGATAGCATCTCCTAGTTCTCTTGGGATTTTTGGTTGTCCCAATATTTTCTGTTGAAATTAATCTTTAATTTACAAATGTGTGTTTCTCTAGGCTCTCCAACTGGCCGAAACAAAACCATCTCAATATAAACTGATTCAGTGCTTTTTCCTGAATCTGAAGATTCACAAACTGAAACATCAGCTCTAGAAGAGGTAAGGTTACTAACCCCCTTTCATCTCAGTAAGCTGATAATGCTGAAAACCAAATATTATGTCAACATTAGTAACTTTTATTTAGTGATCGTTTAGTAGAAATATCTAGCTAATGTTGTTTATTTGGTGTGGTTAGATTCATTTGAGAAGTTTTTCCATAGGAGGAAGGTCTGGGAGCTTTAAAGAGCTGAATAATTGAATGTTCTGTCAACAAAAAATTTTCATGAAAATCTGAATACCCCATATGTACCAAATGAAAACAAACAGGAGTTGTACAATAAATATTTTTGAAAATACAAAAACAAAATTTTTGAAAATTCCAGCCTAAGCTTTTGTTGCTTAGGTCCTACTGAATTTCCTTGGGAGAAATGCATTTGAAATTCAAACCTCTATATTAACAGAATATACTCAATCAGCACAATGAGGCTACTATTACCTATTTAATTGTTGATCTCTATAGTAGAGACATCCAGACCTCAACACAGCACTTAATATCATGCTGAGTTCACTCACTCTGTTGAGCTGACAGAGGCTGAGGACTAGCCTACATCAGTGGTTCTTAACTTTTCCAGACCACTGTACCCCTGAAGCCTGAGCCCTGACATGCAGGGCTGAAGTGGTTGCCACCCCCTAATGCTGGCCCCGCACTTGTGACCCCACCCAAACCCATTCCATGATGTCTCTGAGGGTCAACCCCAGGTTGAGAAACATTGATCTAGTTGATGTACCTGCTGAAAGACCTCTGCAAATCCCCAGGGGTGAACCACTGGTCTACGCTACCAGCAAAGAGCCCTAGTGTATACTGGCAAAAAGAGTTATTTTGTCCCTTTGACTTTAGTACAGTTAAACCGCTTCCCTGAACAAAAGCTATACCAGAAAAAGGCCTCTTTAGCTGGTGTAAGTTGCATCTACACAGGGAGCTTTCCTTACATAACTATGCTGGTTACTGGTGTGATTTTTTTCACACTGCTAAATGACATAGCTATGCCAGCAAAAGTGTATGGTGTGGTCCTGGTCTGAATTTATTGGCCTGCATCTCAGAAAGCAGTAAGCACATTTTTTTCTCACCCTGAGAGTAATGTAAGGGGAAAGTTTCTATATGGAAATTACCTTTGTTGCCCACTTCAAAAGAGATGGTGGAGTTGTGTGTGTCTTTTCATTTTTCTCATGCCCCCTAAGCTTTTCAAAAGAGTACATGTTCTACATCAAACAAATTAATAAATGCTGTGGACCTGATCTTCCTTTAATTTATAACGCAGTCAAGGGAGTTAGTTACACTTACGTACAATCAATCTGAGAGCAGAAACTAGACCTGTAGCTGTAAAGACATTTTTCTTTATATAGCTATATTTTCCCCATTTTCCTTCAGTTCCTTTCTCTCTTTCTTAGTGTCCTTGCTCAGCTGCCAGAAATTTCTGAATTGGTGAGCTCACTCTCTGCCTCCCTCCCTTTCCTTTTCTCTTTTTCTCCCTCTGTCAATCTCAATGGGTTCCTGCAGTTACTCAGACAGGCAGCATTCCGTTGCCAAGCAACTCTCTGAAAGAAAATGCATGCTGCCCTTGCACAGACAGAGTGTGGCCGTCTGTTCCAGTGATGCTGTGGCCTAATTTCTGCCTCCCTTGTGTTAAGTACAAAAGGGGACATCTCCAAAAGTGGCAGGAGATGGAATATTGAATTATTTGCACTATTTCCTTTTGTTTGTTTGTTTTCCTCGCACTCTCCTGATTGGGTGCATCCCCTTGCAAACCAGGGCCCCCAAGTCATGCATGACTAATCCGCTCGCATGCATTTGGAACTGTTCATTGTGCCTTGCAGATCACTGCCAATTTTGTTAGCTTTTGGCTGAAGAAATAGTACTCACAGAGATCTATTAAGCTTTCCCTTAATTCTTAGTTAAGCATAATTTTGCATGAAAATTCCCAAGGCCATTCATTCATAATCTTTTCTTGCCTACCTCTTTCTCTCCTGTTTTTATTACTGTTTGTACCTTTCAAGCATGCAAGCACAGTGTCCCCCCCCCCCCTTTTATTTTCTTTTCTTCTCCAAAACAAAGAGCAGCCAGCAGAGGTTCCTTAGGTTTTTGCTCACCTCCAGGAGAAGTGCATCCATTTGGAGATGTTTGCCAACTTTCTCAAAGTTCAGAAATATCTGGGTCCAGATTTTCTAGTTTGAACTCATTTCTATTCCATATCCCATAGTCCCTCACATTCTATTAGGGACCAGAGTATCATAAAAAAGTGTAAATCACTAGCCCTTTTCTGCGGTGATTCCTTATATTCTTTTATTGGCATGATTTTAATACATGTTATTGATGGTAAATGCTGTAATCCATGCCTCTGTCACCTCCCTCACAGACTGCAGCAGACTCACTCTCCCTGGGGATGACAACAGAGTCCTGTGGCACTTTTAAAGACTAACAGATTTATTTTATTTATTTATTTAAATAAATCTGTTAGTCTTTAAAAGTGCCACAGGACTCTGTTGTCTTTCTACAATAGACTAACACGGCTACCCCTTTGGAATCTCCCTGGGGATGTATGTGAACACCAGACGGAAGCTACAGATCATGAAGAAGCCCAGTATTGTTGCAATGCTGTCTCATTCCACTGACTCCCCTTTCACCTTTGGAACAAGTTTGATGTCCCAACCCAGGCCTAACCTACATGAGTTAGCACATGGCTACCCTCTGAGACAATCAAGAATCTTTATCCACAACTCTCCCAGGCAACTGTAATCCACAGAGACAGTGTAATTAGGTAAGGCCCTGTATGCTCCATATGCATATTAAAAATCCCATAGGGATCCTTTCACACAAGAGGTAGGGTCCTAGCCAGAATTTCCCAAATTTCCCCAGATTGATTATGGGACATGCTCTGTGTCAGTTGACAGCTACTCCCCATCCAAGAATATTTCAGTGTACATACTGTAAAGAGTGAAATAGTGTGTTTGTATACCATTGTCTTCTACTGAACAGGATCAGAATTTCTCAGTTGTGTGCTGCTGTTCTTATACCGCCAGCAAAGTAACTAAAGTGGTAGGGTCATGTTCTTTGGGAGCAAATGATACGTTATTGATGCGAAAAGCCAAGAAACCATGGTGTTCAGTGTAATTACAACTGTGAAGTCAACGTATAATTTATGAAGTGTTTTGGGATACTCTGGAATGAAAGATGCAAAATATTATTAGTATTTGTGTGTGTCTCACATATATATCATTTGGCATTGTCCAACACCTCCAGACCCACACATGTCACATATGATGGAATGGCATGGAAGTCTATCCCCTCAAAAACACATCTGGCAACACTAAGTCAACAACACAACAACAATAAAATCCACAATCTGATTCTTGCAATGAAGACAAATTCCCTACCTATTTGTACTCAGCCTAAGAAAGAAAAAAAGAAAGAAAGGCAACTGGAGTTGACAGTGCCAGTGAATATAATTCCTATGCTCCTTTACCAAACAGAGTTTTATCTGCTAAGAAATGCAATGGCACAAAACAATCTATCACATGGACAGTGAACTCCCAGCGCACTGTCAGATGAAGCCTACTTTATGGATTCCTCTAGATCTTGCATCAGTGTAAGACGACACTACCGTTAGACCCACTGCCAGCAAGCAGCAAGTGAAATAATGCTTCAGTTCTTTGCACTGTGAACAAGCAGCTGTCTTCAAAGGGAAATGGACTAATCCTCATCCATTCCTCTTTTTCAATACATGTTTAAATAGCTTAGAAGGAAACTGACTAAGATTCATTAGTTTCCTTCTGTATCCAGCTCATTACTGCTGGAAAGGGAAACAGACCAGAATTGCAGGATCCTAGTCAATTTCCTTCTGCAGCCAACTTCTGCCATCAGTTACACCTGTGCAGCTCCACTGATGTTGATGGTGTTTTAAAAACAAAATTTCTCTAAGCCCTCTACAGTTGGTGTAGTTTCTCTTTAAATAGGAAAAGGCCAGTTAGGAAAATTGACTAAAAGAATGCTAGTCAGTTTCACTCTACAGAGTCAAGCACTTTTGCTGCCCTGCAGAATCCAAAAATTTTGGTAGATGCAAAATGAGAAGAACATGAAAGGGGACTGCGAACAAAAAGCAAAAAGGAGAAAGAAACAGAACAGAAAAAAGTGATACTGAGGACACACCAAAATGGAGAAAGAGACAGAAAGGAGAAGGGTTGGTCTTTAAATGTTTCATCTACATTTTTGCCACTGAATGGAATATACAGTTAAATGAAACACTTTATGCAATAAGTAACTTAAATCTGAGAGACAATCTAGATCTTGGTTTCAGATTGGTTTTGGAGGGGAACATCAAGATGAATCTCTTGGAATGGACAGACCAATTCCTTGTCTAACCTGGACTCAGGATTCTCCTTTGCTCCCATTGGAGCACAGGATCTATTTTATTAGACTACATCAAAGATTATGGGAAGCAGTAAGTATTCAGGTGGCTCTAGGCAGGATTTGGTTCAGCTGGTGGACTACTCTATCAAGGTCTACTCTAGTTGGTAATTATTATACTTTATCTTCAGCTATTGAAACATTAGCCCCTAAACATCTTCATCCATTTCGTTGTCTTTACCAGTCATCTTGGTATATAGCAACCTGTGACAAATGAAGAAGAAAAGGAGGCTACCATGCTGATAGTGGAAATCCTGTTCTGAGTTAAATCAAATGGGAGGAACATATTGGAATGGAGTGTGATGGGATATTCACCCCCACACTATCCTAGAGGGGGCTAATGAGGCTGAGAAGGGACCAATTAACTGGATATGCTGCAACTGAGGGGAACTCAGTAAGTAACTCCTGAATTTTGAGGGAGCCCACGTGAGATGGAATAGGCAGAGCTATAAAGCCAAGAAACTGGCAGTAGAAAAGGGTTGAGGTGAGGGAGCATATAGCCACTCTCTGGACATTTGAAAGGGAAAGAAGGAAACGTAGGGGGAGAAGATGTAGGGAAAGACCCAGGGAAACGGTCCCAGAGCTGGAATGTTGATGGTCCCAGAGCTGGAATGTTGAGTATTGAGTGGGCCCAGGTTATCCTACCAGTCACTGGGAAAGTGGCCCAGTCTGTGCAGAGAATGGGAAGACTGTCGGAAAGAGTTTGTAGGTAGAGACTTTGATACACATAGTAACTTTGTTGAACTGCCAAGCCTCAAAGAGCAATTCATGAAGAGAGAGTATTCTGAATCTGAGGCAGGGTGGGACTGCAGGGCATGACTGAATGATCGTCAGAAATGTATGTTGAACTTGAAGGGATCTAATCCCCAGAGCAGCCAAGAAAAGTTGCCCTAGCAGTGACTGGGCACCATCATAGGGAGAAACACACAGGAAACTCTCTATCTTATACCATGACCCTGGTGAGGATCACAAAATGTTTCTCCAACTCAGTAGACACAAAGTCTTGATCTATGATATTCTGGATGGTGAACAGCCTAGTTGAGTCCACTCAGTTATGAATCTGAGGGATTCCTACTGTGTAGTTTTTAATTTATTTCACAGAGATCACTTGGCTTCAGATTGGACCAGAAGCTTCCAGAGCCATATCTGGGGACAGGAGAAATGTCTGGGTGTTGGACAGTTTGGGTTTTTGAAGTTCCAGAGATGTCTTGGAATCCATAGACTGCCACCTACAATTGGACTCTTATCCTAATCAGCTGGTGAAATGCAGCCTTGGGACCTGTTCTCTCCTGCACCAAGAGCGGCTCATCACTAGAGAGTAAGGGACTATCAAGGAGCTGGTTATGGCTACCTTATTCTGTAGGCCAGTCTGTGCCAGCCCTACAGTGTGTTAGAGCATCCCAGGGCCACTGTTCTGCTCTACCTCAATGGTGGCCTTAATTATGACCAACAACACTGATTAAAAATTTAATTCAGCATTCACCAGAAAAAGTTTGGCACCTCTGATTTACCATAAAGGCAGACACTCTGATGCAGAAATTCATAACCATTTGGATGGTCAAAGCAATATGTGGGACAATCTGACCCTTTTACTTTCACAGTTTATATACCTCCTGAAAAGTCAAGACTTGAGTGCCCTACCCTTGCCTTTTGTCCTAACAAATGGGTGTTCTACAGGAAGAAATCAGTCAACACTTCAAGATTGTATCAAAAAGCAAATAGTATATGAAAACAAAGACATTTTACAACTCAGACTCCCACAGTCAGCACTGGCTCATTAAGCATTCCCCACCTCTTTATTTTTAATGTACTTTGAATAAGATCCTTAGAACAGTAGAACAGAAGATACAGAGATAAGTTTAACTAGTCGAATGAATAATTTTATTTTCTTACCTCTTTAGTTTTTGCTTGTTTTCTCCTCATAAGTTACCCCAGCTCATTCTCTTTGCTAAAGATACACCCTCCTCTGCTCTTTATATTTGCTAGCGTCTTTCATATGGAATTACTTCCTTTAATTCCTGCTGTGACATCTAGTTCTACCTCATTTGACACCAGTTTAGATCCTATCAGAATTTACACTTCTCTCCTATCTCATACAAAATGCTCTCATGTGTAGACTGGATAAAAACACATCCTCATTTCATCAAAGTATTTAAATGGAACTTACTTTTTAAAGAAAAATCCTAACATTCTGACCTGAATTTTTAAAAATAGCAACGCTATTAACCTAGCTATATGAGTAACTGTAAGCTGCAGCTTGACTCATTTAATCAGCAACAATGTTCTAGCAAACCTCCCTTCAGTCCCCAAATTTACAGAGCCATGGGATGTTTCCAGAGAAATACAATGAATTGTCAGATGTGAGATATAGTTCAGTAACCTAAAATCTATTGATCTATGGGGTAGGCTTCTCTACAGGCAGGAGATGAATAACTCTCACCAATGGTAATTACCCATATCTTATGGGGAAAGAGTAGGCCCCTGAAGTCCTTAACTAGGATGAATTGTTGCCTCCAGTTACTTCAGTACTGTCTTAGAGATCTCAACGAGAGATTAGATACCATACTGAAAAAGCTGTATAAATACCTGGTATATATATTTAAATATAAACATAGGCCCACCTGCATTCATCAACCACACTAACTTGCCCCAAGATCTTTTCAGATCTTACAAGCTAAGAAGGTTGAGTAGGATGGGTTAGATCACACACAGAGATTTTATCTGACTTCAAGTTTTCACTGCCTTGGTTTAAACAAATGTTTGTTGTGTAATATGCTATCTGTCCTCCAGTTCAGCTGTAAGAAGTGGCTAGACAAGGAGCTATGGCAATACCATTTAATAAATGGAGCATCTAGTGTGAACACATCTAGTACAAGAAGGCATTTGGGACATCTGTTGTTAGTAAACTAAGGACAATGCAAAATCATCTGATATGTCTGAACTCTAATACTTAAGTTATTTAATTTAAAATGATAAAACATTTACATTTTCCTTCTGATATTTAAACCAATATAAAGACAGGTTTGTGGCTCTTACATTATTTTTGCTTGCAGCTGGTGTGACACTTCCTCTCATGCTGCCACTCATGACACATGTCCCATAATTATATGCAAAGCTACCTCATTATCCTCCTAAAAAGTGTCCTGTGTCATGAAAAACTAGTTGGACCACTAGCATGCTGAAAGCACTGCGATACTGTCTTATACTTAAATTGTAAATTCTTTGGTATAGGGACTGTTTTTTCTCCTGTTTTTGTACAGCACCTAGCGCAATACAGTCCTGGTACAATGTGCTACAGTAATTTTAAAAATTAATAACAATATGATAGCCTCTTTCAATAAACTGCCCTCCTTAGCGAAAGGCAATGAGGCATGCCAAAAGGAACTTTAAAAACCATGTAAAATTCTTTTCCGTTTTACTGAGAGAAGCCCTTCCTATCTTCTATACAGCTGGGCTAAATAAAATAGTCATAGGTGCCTTTAACTGAAGCCCATGTAGCTCAATATTCTGTTACTGAAGACAGATGTATTCAACCATTCCTTTCACCTTCAACCTTTTGATTCAGTAGTCTCTGAAAAGCAACCATCCATGCAGCAAAGGTTTAGGAAGAAAATCAAATAGAACCTTATCTAACCTACTATTCCACGGCATTTAAATACAGCAATAAACACAGCCAAGTGCCCTGTACCTGCTACAACGCCCCAGAAGTATGTGATACACGGCAACTAACTGTTAGATGGTTCCTTCTCAACAGTTAAAATTGTGACCAGCTTCTGTTATTAAATCCCTGTTTAACTCCCTAATAAATTATTTGGAAAACCTGGTGTGGCCTCCCCACTACCAGCCTTACTCCCTCCAGCAACGCCCGGGGGGGGGGGGGGCGAGAGCATGCTCAAAATTATTTTCTGCTACCAGTCATTAGAATTTACCCTGATTTGAAATTGAATCTTTTGTCTAATATTTCTTCACCATTCTGGCTCAGAAATGGTTTGCTACAACACCTCCAAACTTTACACAGAGTTGAATCTCCTTGACAACTACAGCTTCTGTGTAAACTGAACATATATATGGTTCATTGTCAAACTGGGGTCCCACAGTGTTCAGTGTTGGGTCCTGTTCTAGTCAATGCTTTCATTAATGGCTTGAATAATGGAGTGGAGTGTATGCTTATAAAATCTGTGGATGACACCAACATGGGAGAGGTTGCAAGAACTTAGAGGACAAGATTAGAATTCAAAAGGATCTTGACAAATTAGAGAATTGGTCTGAAATCAACAAAATGAAATTTTTAATTAATAATAAATAACAATAATTTTAATTAATAATAAATAAATTAATTAATAATAAAAATATTTCACACTGAAAGGAAAAATCAAACGCACAACTACAAAATGGGAAGTAACAGAGTAGGTAGTTGTATTACTGAAAAGTATCAGGAGGTTATAGTAGATCACACACTGAATATGAGTCATCAGTGTGACACAGTTGGGGAAAAAACCAATGTCATTCTGTGGTGTATTAACAGGAGAGTTGTATGTAAGACACAGGAGATACCATCTCACTCTACTCAGCACTGGTGAGGCCTCACCTGAAGTATTGTGTCCAATTTTGGGCAGCACACTTTAAGAAAGAAGTGGACAAACTGGAGAGAGTCCAGAGGATAGCAACCAAAATGATAAAAGATTAAGAAAACCTGACCAAAATGATGAAAGGCTAAAAAAATCTGAACATGTTTAGTGTTGAGAAAAGAAGACTGGGGGTGGGACAAAAAACAGTCTTCAACTATGTTCAGGACTGTTATAAAGACAAGTGATTAATTGCTCTCCATGATCACTGAAGGTAGGATAAGAAGTAATAGGCTTAATCTGCAGCAAGTGAGATGTAGGTTATCTATTAGGAAAAACTATCTAGTTATAAAGGTAATTAAGCCCTGGAATAGATTTCCAAGAGAGGTTGTGGAATTTCCATCATTTGAGGTTTTTAGGAACAGGTTGGACAAACACCCGACAGGTGTGGTCTAAGTTTACTTGGCCCTGCCTCTGCACTGGGATCTGGACTTGATGACTTCTTAAGTCTCCTCCAACCCTACATTTCTATGATTTTGTGCATTATACATAAATGTATTCTCATCAGATAGGAACTTAAATCGGTGTTTTAAACAAAGTTGTGGGGTTTGGAAAGCCTAGAAATCACAACTGTTTGATACCATTACAGAAATATTTAATCACAGAACAGTACCAACAACATGAAGCAATTTGTGTCCAAGGGTGAATCAGCTTCACCTTGTCTTCAGGGTCACAAATCATAGTAGTTGTGGAAAAACTGACTAAACTGCAGCAGAAAGCAGTAACTGCCCACTGAGCATCTCTTTTATGTAGTTCTTCTACTTCATCCTCCGTCATGGCTTTTTACAGGCAAGCTGTATTAAAGGTCACTCATTCTAAAAAGAAGGCAGTGATTTAGATCTCTTGCAAGAACTATTCAGATGACTAGGTGAATATCTCCTCCTAATAACATTTTGTCAGGGTTTGTGGTTTTGAAAAACAGGACTAGTAATAGTTCACACGTAATCAGTGATGTATCGTGCCATGTTTTCCTCTTAATCTGGGTCTGTGCATGAGTTTTGTCTTTAGGGTCAGGAATTTCAAAGAACGTAATCGTTATAGATTCTGAAAACTATTGAGAAATTTTCAGGAAAAATACCTTCTACCAACTTACATAGTGACTGATCTCTTCATAACACAAGACATTAACATTGGAAAGAAAAGTCCAAAACACAAGTCTTATGCCCATCAACAACTGAGGTCTCATTTGGTGCAAAGATAGCATTGGATCTCAAACCATTATATCAGCTATAGCCAATGAAGAAGTATGTGTAGTGGTCAGAGCAAGAGATTGGGTGGGCAGGAGTTGAGTTCTGCTTCTGGATACACCACTCACCTGTTCCATGGCATTAAGCAAGTCACTTAGCATCTTTGTGCCTTAAATTTTTCATCTGTGCAACTGAATAATGCTTCCTATCCTCACAGAGATACAGTCAAGTTAAAATAAGTAAACAATAATTAATGAACATTTCAGTTTATAATATATAAAAAAAAATTCCTAACCAAAGACATAAGTGTTTTTTGCATGTTAAAACACAATGACACAGGAAAGAAAATCAGAAACCTCTCCTCACTTCCAGTTCTGGAAAACAAGCAATTGAATATGAAAATCAAGCCCAAACAATGTCCCGCGTCATTCACATATATCAGCCCTTATTGTACGTCTACACCCTCCAAAGCCCATAAAAATATGAGAGGTTTGCATGGTCCTCTGAAGGTCAAAAATTCAGGCTATTTCAGATGAGGGCAGGGAGCAAGGCCCTTATAGAGAACATCCTGCTAGGAGATTTTAAATTGAGCTAGCGCCACGAGTGTCTCTGTTGATTGCAACTGCAAGGGGAGAGGCAGTTTCTCAAGCAGGTAGTTTTTAAATTCTTTAGGGCTTAAAAAGTCAAAAGCAACCCCTTATACTCCATATAAAGATAGACACATGGAGCATTACTGTCCAGGGTTCTTGGAGAGATATGCTCTTTAACAGGTGAGCTATAGTATTCTGCACAAAATGATTTCTGGGAGGGTATAATGAATAACCCCATTGCAGTAGTGTAGTCTGAAGACGATAAAGGCATGACATATGGTGGCAAGGTGCAATTATTTACTGCCTTGTAAATTGCTTTGAGATCCTCAGATGAAAGCTGCTATAGCAATGCTGGCTATAAATATTACATGGGAGAGAGGCTCCTTAAACACTTTGACACTAAGAGAACTTTTCAAGTTCCTTTACTTGAAACTAAGACACATATACTTTTCACTCAGTGTTAAACATTTGCATTATATTTTCCACAACTGAAATGATACTTCTGAAAAGTCCCATGACCTGTTATGCCAGCTATTGAAGCTAATAGGACTATGCACATGAGGAAGGTCTGCAGGATCAGGCTTATCATTTATAAACTTGTGCCATTCAACCGAAGTGTGTTACCTAAAGGTAACAGCAAATGAAGCAGTGAAAACCACAAACTGGATACTCACTGCACATCAGTGAAAGCCTCCAACTCTAATGCTGTTTATGTCTCATTTAAAACACAGGAATTCAGGACAATATAAATCCTTCCTCCCAAAAAAAAAATGTTTTCCCCTTCTGGACGCTTCTGGTCACAATACAATTGTTGGACAATGTTGTGTTTAATATTAATCAGTCTGTCACCTCTTGGGCTTTCAGAACATCTTTTGCAGCTTTCTTGTGTTGTTTTTAAGGGCTTTCTTTGGCTAAGCCTGTTTATAGCACTAAGGAAGGAAGAAACAAGGCAATTGTAAAGCTTGTTAAGAAGCAGTTCATGTGCTATTAAAGCTGACCTTACCACTTCCAGTTCTGTTTATTCTACTTCCTCTCCAAAGCAGGCCAAATCATTCTGAATAAAACGGAAGCACTTCTGAGTAGAGATGGATCTGAACTCAAAGTCAAGTCTGAACGTGTAACCTGTTAAACTTCTAGTCAGTAAACCAACAATCCCCAGCGGTGGGGCATTCCCCCTACCCTAGGGGAGCACAGAGGAAAGTCCAGGAGGGCGTGGCAGGGCTCAGGTCAGCCCTATGCGGGGGGAAAGGAGAGAGCACTCTCCAGCCTCACTCTGCTCCCAGCTGTGCTCCAGCCGCGCTCCCAGCTGCAGCCCCAGATTTGCCCCAGGACCTGGCCACTGGTCCCCACTCTCAGACACTGATCCCTGCTTTCAGCCTCCAATCACTGGCCCCTGTTCTTGGCCACCAGTCCAGCCATTGGCTCCAGCCCTGCCTCCCACTCTCAGTCACCAGACCCTGCTCCCAGCTGCAGCCGCTGGCCCAATCATGACTCTGCTCCTGGCCCAGGTAGTGGAGGACCCACACATTCAATTACTGGCAAGGGGGAACATAAGAGGCAAAGTTTGGGGACCACTGTCTAAGTCGATCTGATGATGGGCTCTTCAATCTAGACAAAAGTGAAAGATCCAAAGACAGAAATTAAAACTAGACAAATTCAGATAGGAAATAAGATGTAAATTTTTAATAGCGAGGGTAATTAATTATTGGAACGAGTAACCAATACTTGTGGTTGATGCCCCATCAGCAATTTTAAAATCAAAACTGGATGTTTTTCTACAAAACATGCTCTAGTTCAAACAAGAATCATTTTAGGAACATCTATGGCCTGTGTTGTGCACAAGGTCAGGCTTGATGATCACAGCGGTTCCATCTGGCCTGTGAATCTATGAATCACAGCAAACTGAAAACTAACTCTGTTTATCACAAGGATCAGAAAGTATCTTACTACAACCACATTTAAACAACATCAGACTAGAGTTTCCCTGATCAGGATGGCAAGAATATTTTTTCTTAAAACTCAGCTAGCCAACCAAATGTTAATAATTCTGAGTCTCCACTGACTTACATTGGTTTTACAGTGGAGTAGCTCCACAGACTTTAGAAGATTATTCCTCATTGCCACTGGTCAGAGCGCAAAACTACTTCTTTTCCTATTCTTGCCTCAAACCTAGTCTAGACAGCAATTTCGCAACATAACTCTAAATCTGTCTTCAGACAACAAACTGTCCATCTTGGAGAAGGAGAGTCTGCTAGAGTTCTACTAGAAACAACATAGCTGTACCTAATACAGTTCTGTTCCATATATGCACAGAAATTCAGAGAAATTCAAATCTTCTGAGGCTGAAAATATGTCATTTCCCAATTACTTTTACACTTTCATTCATAGAATCATAGATTAGGGATTGAAGGGACTTCAGGAGGTCATCTAGTCCAACTTGCTGCTCAAAGAATGACCATCCCAAATTAAATCATCCAAGTCAGGCGTTGTTTTACTTAAATATGATTCTTCAAATGTAACTGATAGATATCTAGTTTCATTTGGTGTTTAGATACCACGTGAGGAGCAATATAAAATCATAAGAAAATTATGATGAGATCAATTGGGACAGTCTTTGAAGGATTTTTCATGTTGCATTTTGTAGGCAAAAAATATAAAATTGTATGTTTTTGAAAAATTACCTTTTCACTATTCTTTACTTTTTCTGTTTACTAGACATTTAACATCTCTTAAAAGATATACTTTCTCAAAAACTTGTTTTATTGACAGAACTTCATCTCTTTCCATCTATCCTGAGATTCAGTACTGCTGCCCATCTCTGCAGTTTTTCAAGACTTCCACATTAATAAGATTAGCAATACCAAGACTATTGTGGACTTCATGAAATCTCTGGTTTGTCTCCCTTTTCAGGTTATTTGGTTGGTTGGTTGGTTGGTTGGTTTTTTTCACAGAAAGTTTGGTTTCGGATTATTTACTTTAGGAGTAAAGTGATACAGGATGGAAGTAAAACAACAGAGTCCTGTTCCCCGTTGTTTGAATCTTAACACCTATTTTGATTTGCTGTTACAGCCTGACCTGATCCTATGTCATACACTCCCCTGCATTTAATTTCTTCCCATTCTGTAAGTTTCCCATCTTCAAAGCACCTGACGAAGTGGGATTTTCTCCCACGGAAGCTTGTGTGATAAATAAATCTCTTAGTCTTTAAAAGTACCACAGGACTCTGTTGCTTTTCTGCAATAGACTAACATGGCTACCCTTTTGGAACCTGACAGGATGGAAGTAGTTGATGTTGTGAATGTTTGTTGGTTATGGGGGGGTGTTCTCCCAAAGTGGAAGAATTAGCAGATTTTCCTAAAGGTGCTCAGACTCTGGATTCATCTGATCTTCTTTGGAAGTTCATTCTACCACTACATCCCCCTGAATGAGGGCACTTTGTCCTTGGAGTTCATATATTTAGTTTTGAGCTTTGTGATATGTTGTATTCCAGAGGTTTTGGTTAGAGCTGGTAACAATGTTAAACTGATAACCTAGGAAGCTGGCATTCTCTCTGAATTGACTAAATAGGCACAACCCTGGCAGTGGGAATACAAGCTTCTCCAAGTTTTCCCACCAATGGGCCTCACTCCTTCATTTGAGGAACTACACTGTCTTTAGTGGAACTATGCTGTCTTTAGTTGGTGCCTAGAAGGTAGTTCAGTCCACATGTCCACTAAACCCATGCCTTCTCCACTGAGACTGCCAATAGTGACAGTGGATTTTATCAAAACGAACAAGGAGTCCTGCAGCACTTTTAAAGATTAACAAATGTATTTATCTCATAAACTTTCATGGGAGAAAATCCCACTTTGTCAGACACTTGAAGAGGGGGAATTTACAGAATGGTGCTAACCATGACAAGCTCATTCATTAAACCACTGTATAATCTAATTCTTTCAGGAAGCAAGTAAGTTATGTGATATTTTTAAAAAGAACAATTTAATTTAAAAAACAATTGCTCAATCTGAGAAAGAGAAGAAGGTAGACCTTACTGCATGTTATTGGCATCTTTAGTCATAGTTTCATTGTAGAAGGCCAAGGACTGAAAAAGCATGAAGACTGATGAGCCATACCATCAGGACAGAGTAGAGTAAGTACATGTTGAGTAGCTAAATACAGGATTTCATTCACCAGAACTGACAGCACATTTCACAGGGTGCGTCTACACTTGTAAATTAAGTCAACTTAAGCTTGCTTAAGTCGACTTAATTTACTCTGTGTCTACACTACACTTTCCTTAAATCGACTTAAGGAAAAATTAAGTCGACTTTCTAAAACCTTCTTTTAAGTCGACTTGCTGCTTAAGTCGACTTTCTAAAGTTGACTCAAGCCAGTGTAGACGTGGAGTAGCCCTAAGTCAACTTTAAGTAGACTTAGGGGCTCCAGGGCTTCCCCACTGCCCTCCCTGCCAGGGTGACTGGCACAGCCACAGCCTGGCATGCCCCCCCAGAGGGCAGGGGAGAGCCCTGCCCACCCTGCCCCTATGCCCTGCCAGGGTCCCTGTCCCCCTTTGCCCCATTGTACCAAGGTACAATGGGGTAAAGGCTGAGCCCCCTGGCACTTGGCAAGGGGTGCCTCCCCTGCCCCTGTGGACCTGTCCCAGGTCCACCTAGCCCCTAGAAGTCAACCTAGGCGTCCAGTGTGGACGCTCTAGGTCGATTTTGTAGGGTCCCCTCTTAGTCGACTTAAAATTTAAGTGTGGACATGCTAAGTCGACTTAAATTAACAAGTGTAGACATAGCCACAATCACTATATTCATGTGAACCCCCTCCCCCAAATAACAACAAAAAAGCAATTTGGCCCTCTAAGACGTTATAAATCCCTTCATGAGTCAGCTGTCACACAGGCCAACAAACATTTTTGGAATTGTCTGGAATGCAAACCATCTCTTTATAGCATAGAAAGATAGATTAATTAGACTTTTGCTTTACAGAAAGAAATAGCAAAATTTTAAATTAATAAATTAACTGGATTAATTAAATTAAATGGATAACTGACATTTACTAAGAAAGTGGAAAGATACGTGGTTGGAGTCTATTTTAAATGCAGTATTTAAATACCTTCCATGACATTATTCTCATCCATTTTTTGCAACTAGAGAGGGTTCAAATCCACTGAGCACTGAGAAGCTGAAATGTAATCAGAAGAATATATTTAGTAAAGAAATATTCACTAACTGGTTTACTGTTCCATCACCTACATGATTAACTCAGATACAGCAGCCATACATTAGCTGGACTGTCAGCAATGAATCAAAAAAAAAGACATCATTTGTTAAACTTGATCTCTGCTCTACAATTAAGTAACTCTGAAAATATCAGGTAATTTATAATCTAAATTTCATCTAGCTCTTTAGTTGCATTTTTTGTTTGTTTGTTTTTTACTGTTATGAGTTTTTGAATGAGACAAAGTAGGTTTTGTCTGCAAACCTCAAATATTTCATGGCACTTTTTGTAGTAACAGGAGTTTTCCCTATTACCTTTAGCTTAAATATTCCCTTTCATCCAGTTGTAGGATGAAGGTTTCTACCACCTTCCCAGAGATGACAGCAATTCAGTAGACTGTATGTATATAATTTGCAAAGTGTTTTTGGATCCCAAGAGTATTATTGCTATTAGTTCTAATCCTCCAGAGAACTGTCAATGCTGAAATATATGAAACACCAGACTATTGGCTGTGCTGTGTGTCATATTCATTACTCTGTAAGCCATACAGGTTAAGAGCATATATTTAATTTTTGTGGGAAGGGGAATACTTTGTGTCACTATATCAAGTGAAATGAACAAGATGTGAATGATCATTTCTTTCTCACCAATGCAACTACAGAAATCCTTGTTTGTTATTGCTTTCAGATCTGATAAATTATTTACCTGACTAGATTGTTGCTTGTAGAAAGTTGTGCATGCCAGGCATTAGAATGAGATGTTTCCTATAGCACTTGGACAGTAAATACCTAGTGTTCTCTTTGCAATGTTTTGACCAAGACGCAAGGCATTTTGTGTTACCGCTTTGTGTTATTTAAGTTATAAAAGCTATTTAAAGTTAGATTGTCATCCGGGTTTGTGTACAGACTGTCTATGTATTATTTAATCATTCAGGTTTTCTGAATAGAGTTAAAAGATGATTCTGTAAACTGTGTCACTTTCTGTGTGTTCCCTCCAGATGATAATGGGTATATCTACAGAACTAACATAAATTACTGCTTGCAAAACATAATATAAAAATACATTAAGGTTGAAAGCTGAAGCATCAAAAAATTAAGAAATGCCTAAATTAAGGCCCAGATCCTACAAAGACTTAAATACATGGCTGACTTTATGTACTGCACGTCCCATTGACTTTGATTAAAAGTTAGTGGGACTTGAATTTCAAAGTCACTTAGGCCCTCCTGAAAATTGTACCCTAAACACCTGTAAACTGATCAAATCAAAACCAATTTTCACCAGACCACTAAAGGCAGACTTGTCAATTGGGATTTTATCTCTGACAAATTTCAAGTTTATAACATATATTGCTAAGACACTGCAGCTGTTTGAAGAAAGGTCACAAACATTTACATTTAAATGGTAAAAGTATGTATTTCCACATTCCTCAAGGGCTAAACTTTTTTTGCTCAAAATTTAAAAAAAATTGTGAGCTGAAAACAAACACAGAGTTTTATTCCATAGACAAAAATTTAGCAAAGTTTTAAGGATATTTAAAATATTTTTAACTTTATTGAGTTTGCTACATATAATTTTACATGAGATATGTTATTCTCTTCTCATGGGGAATCAGGGGCCATATTGAGTTCTGGTATAAGGGGCATAATTTTAGTTCAGTGGAATTACTCCTGTTTACACTAGGATGAATTTGGTCCAAGGTATATTTGCCTGATTAGGTCTGGCACTGAAAGGTTACAAATGCAATGAGAGAGATTGCAGAATGAATTCTTTTACCTATTGGCTAAGTGCTGCTTCTTGCAAGCTTTAATAGTTTATCTTCACTATATGGTAATGATGACTTTTCTCAGGCACAAAGAATTACAATTTTTATCAATGGTTCATGCCAAACACACACCCTTAAAAGAAATCAGCCTAAAGCAGGTGCACTGAGCTGTCAGACCTTGAAATTTGTTTTGAAACCAACCACCTGTTAGTGTAATTGTGTAGCTATTTTCCTGGCTTATGGGATTTTAGTTCAGCTGTTGTTCTCATGCTAGCATTTATTTCCTCTAGGAATCACTCACTCAGCTTCCACACTTCCACTGGGTGACTAACATCTTGGGGTCTGATTCAATGTGTACATGTAAAAAGGTCTCTTGTAGTTCCCTTAATCAATAGCAGACTTTGTTTATAGATAAGTCTTATGATTTCTGTAGAAAAATGTAAGAAATGTATTTTAAATCCTTTTTATTACATATAATAATTTATACAACTCTTCTGAGTTTCCTGTTTATTTTAGATGGGGACAAATATAGACTTTTAGTGGATGAGCTCAAGGATCAGATTTAGTATTGGTTCCTAACTCATATTTTGCTAACAGAGTCACATTGTTTCTGCCATGGTATCTAAGGCGTGAATCAGTATTTCCATTATAACCTTCCATTTCAAGGGGTTTATAATTGGACTGCAAAAGTTTACTCCATGTTGAAATTTAGCAGACAAGGCCTCAAGCCAAAAGCACATTTCAAAAGCACATGACAAAATCTGAAAGAAAATAAATATATATCTGTTACAAGTATTAAATAAAACAGCTGACTTAAGGTCCTTGTTGATTCTATAACTCAGAAATGGCATTTTATAAACAACATTGTTCTTTCAATTAGTCTAAAACAGACAATAGTTGGGTTTGCTGTTTGCAAACAACAATTATAAAGTATGAGATCATCTATGTCAGCACTATCTTCCTTGATACAGGATCATACTTGATGGGGCCCAAAGTGTACAAAGAACTTTTCAGGACAGAAAAAAAAAAGACATGATCTTAAAAACTAATTTCAGATGTGACACCACAGAGGTCACAACACACACGAAAGTTCTGGGAAGAAAGGACAGTATTCACATTAGTAAGATGGTTGTTAGTGAAGGCTAGTGCATGGCAGGATGGAGCAAAGAAATTTTTTAAGATGATAAAATAAATAAACTGAATAAATAAAAGAGTTAATTAACAAATTTCTTGTATACTTTATGAAAGAAGTGGATATTGAGGAAGAATTTGAAAGAAGAGAAAGCAGTGGCTTTGCAAACCAGTTCAGAAAAAGCACACCGTTTTATAAATGAGCAAATAAAGTTTTTATTGATATCTTTTAATTCATTACAATAAGCACACAATTTCAGAAAAATAAAGATACAGATCAACATGCATAAATGAGGTATTCATGTCATATAATGTGTTATATGTTCTCAAAGGTACTGTATACAAATGCCTGGGGTAGTGGTAAAAGCGCAAATAATGGAAACTTTAATTACAGTAAGCAACCCCTACACAAGTGCACATGGGAGAAAAATTCAAGAGAACTTTCTAGTAACTGCACATCCTCTATCCCCATAAAAGGATTTGTCACAGTTTAGGGTTGCCAATTTTGGTTGGATATATTCCTGGAGGTTTCATCACATGACATACTATTTAATTAAACAATCTTTAATTCTTGGAGACTCCAGGACAATTCTGGAGGGCTGGCAATCTCAACACAGTTCGGACCTTTGTTTTTTTGACTGCTTCCTGCCAGCACACCGCTGGACACAACCCATCCCAAGAGAGGGAGGAGGAGATGGAACCATGGCATACAGCAGAGGCAGTACCTTTCCTGCATGCTGAAAGGCTCGCTGAGGCGTTGTGCATCCAAGTAATTCTGCTGTAGCCTTAGCATTAATTCAGGGTACAAATCCACCCATCACAGATAAGTTTTAACTCAGAAGCTACATAAATGATATCATAAATGCGTTTGGTGAATGACAAATAAATCCAAATAAATAAGAGCATTAATTCAACTGAGTCAAAACCAGACAGACATAGTTGAAAAATCGCTAGTGCTGCCACATTCACATTCCCGGAGAAAATGGAAAACACACACAGAAGATAGTCAATGACTGACTACTTCATATGTGATAGGCAACAGTCCAGTTTACACCAACCTGTCAATCCTGCTGCGCCCAGCGAAGGTCAAGCCAACTCCATCTTTACACAACTTTTCCCAGTACATTTACACATCTGGGACTATTTTTAAGGATTTTTCGCCCCTTGTCCATAGGTAGTATTCCTTAGCACCAAAATTAAACTTCCAAAACTGGCCTACGTTATGTATGACAACTCATTTCTCAGTGCTTTCAATATATCAAAGCGGTTAGCTCTAAAAATCCCCCCCAAAGCTACTACTTTAGACTTATTTTTGCTTGTTTGTGCTTTAGTTATTTGTCACAAGCTACACTTTGCTAAATCTTATGACCTTACGTGAAGCACTTGTGCTAAGTCCCATAATTACTAGGCTTCAAGCTCAACCTATTGCCAACCTTATCTTGATACTATTTCCTATTTTATGTACTGCTCTACCTGTGTTTCAACTGTATGGAAATCACTTATAACTTCTAACAGCAACACTGTCACCAATTTTATATATATATATATATATAAATAAACCCTTCATAATTTCCATAGGCTCACGCCATAGGTAACTGATCATCACTGCTGACTAGGTGGTGCAGCTTCAGAGGGCTGTAGCTAAAAGCCACAACACAGCCCTCAGTGTATCTGTATACATAGATAATTCATTAGAATTTAATATAAAAAACTAATGAGTAAAACACAGTGGATGTAAACATGAAAGTATCCATCAAATATCTCTTGACATAAAAAAAAGGAGAGTAAAATATTAGAATAAAATATTGGGTTTTTTTTATATTTGCACTGATAACTAGAATATTTGATTTTCCTCTTTGAAATATCTGTGTGATGGAAGGAATACAGGACAACATTTTTGTAAAACTATGAAGTATTAAATCCCAGTTGGCTGCAGTTCTTTTCACTTTTATAAGCAGTGATTAACTATGCATCATCTGAAATTTGAGTAGTTTCCTTTCAGCCATTTAAAAATCACCCTGGGACCCATTACAGATGAAGTGCCAACAAGATTATTCTCCTGTTTAATGTTCCATCCATCAGAGATCACAGTACATGTTGTTTTATTATAAGAAAGAACCCTTTCAAAACTAATTGAGAAACTCAATTGTCATCAACTTAATGAAAAAAGGTTACAAAAATTTGTATAAAGCTCTGTTAAAAGAAATACCTCTTACTTTTTAACTTAAGCACGTGCCTCCAAAGTTCCTATTCTGTAGAAGTTTTATTAATTGTAAGTGTTGTTTGTTAAAGGAAAACCATGACTGAAGCTGCAAAACAAAGAGAAAGGTTGTGGCTTTAATCTTTTGAATAAAAGGTTTTGTTTCCCATTGACTATAAACTTCCTAAAGGAAGTGGAGCTGGGAAAATCCAGGAAGGATTTGGATTTGCCAAATCCAGTTCCTATTTAGATTTGGAAGCAATGCTTTTTGTTATTTATTTTACAGATGTTTGTGCACAATTTTTTTTTATAAATTACAAAATACATACTTGCCAACATTTGAAAGCTGTAACTTAGCTTTCTCTCACACAGAATATGAACTTGTATAATTTAAAAAAAAATGCTAACTCAAGTTTTCTTTTACAGATGCGGCAGGAAGAATTTCTGTTTATATTTGTTTGTTTTTAATTACTTGTGCAGGCACTCAGACACGGAACCAATGAGCCATGTAAGTACCTAGATAAATGAATTTGGGCCGAAAAATACAGATGCAACTTTTTACTCTATTGAAACATGTTCTGCAGCATGCAAAATAGGACAAATTTTAAAATCCTTTTCCATAACCAAGAGCAATTGGCACACTAAAAAGTGCACTAGCTGGCAATAAAGCTGAGCTGTGAGGCCATGCCAAGCCACCCCAATTTTTGGCTCTTTTGCATACATTTTAATTTAGTTCAAAAGTTCCAAGATTTGATTAGCCAAAAGTGCAGCCTCTTTGTACTAAGAGTCTAAGAAACCTTTATTATATACCACAAATAAGATGACTTTTTTATCTTAAAATGATTTAAACTCGAATGGCTAACCTCCTGCCCCAAACTGCATTTTATATTTATATCTCCATTTCTGATTAATTAAAGTGTATCTTGGGATATTAAAGGATATTTAGTACATTTTTGTAAATTGTTTTACAGACAGAGATTGGTCATGGGAAGTGCTGAGCACCCTCAGCTCATCTTGACTTCAACAGGTCATGTGACTACTCCACATCTCACAGGATCAAGCTATTAAGTGCAAACAGCACTATATTTTAATAGTTTTCATTATACTGATTTCAACAGAAGACCCATGGAGCTTTAGGCCAGCCTTCAGTGTTGTGGTTGCAAATACCACTACTTAAATAACTCGAATATCAACACATAAACAATGGCATTTGTGCCTAAAGATCAACTGTGTCTGTAATAGTGAATGCTGACTTTAAAAACTAGTCTATTACAGGGGTAGGGAACTCCCAGCATGTGTACCGACATTTGCATGTGAGCCTATTTTGAGTGGCACGCAGCAACCACTGTGGCGCCACTGAAATTGACACTCCTGCCACCGAAAGAAACTCCAGGCAGCTTCTTTTGGGGGCAGCTGGGGCACAGGGGGTCCTGCCATGTCCATGCCACACAAAGAAGCCACTCAGAGTGGCTCCTTTCAGTGGCATGCTTGGGAAGCATCCCCCAACTTCAGCCATGGCTGCTGCCAAATTTTCAGGTGGCAGCCACTTCTTTTTGGCAGAGGGTGGTGCCGACATTGGCTGAGAGTCGGGGAGGAGGGGCCGGCGCAGGATTCTATTAAATAAATGTGAAACCTTTTAGTAAGGACATGTGGCAGTATAAATAAAGGATGAACTTTTAGCACCACTGAAATACAATGGAATCAGTGAAAAAATTGTTTGTAGGATAGAACTGAAAAAATATCTGCCAAAAAGAAAATGAAACAAAACTGAGACTGTCATTTCCAAACACAGCAACTGGCAATTCTATATTGCACTTCTGATCATAGCACTTGCCAGCTATCTTTCAGATAAAGAAGCTAGTTTTAATTTAAACCCCAAAACTGCTGACCAGGTCTCAGCTTGGGTTTGTGGTTAATTATATGCCTGAGACATAAATTATTTAGCACTAACACATGGTCTGTTATGTCTTGTTACTTAAGCATAATATGCCTTTCATCCATGTATACTCAAGAGGACCATCTGATTGGCTGCTGGTGATGTTATCCCCCTTTGGTAAGCCCCAATGAATCCACAGGGAATAGACAGCCCACTCTAGGCAGAGCTCCCAGTGTCTTTTCTACAGGTCTGCGTCTAATAACAGGTGTTTCCTACTCATCACTCTTGGGTTCACTGCAGGTAGTGACCCCAATTAAATGCTTTTCAATAAAAGTGACTTGAAGAGTGGCAACCATTTTCCACAGCAGAAGGTGCAGCAGATGAGCTATTGTTTACCTTTAAACAATGCCTGTTGTACTCTTCAGCAAGCTTGTCCTAAATTTTGTGACAATGGACCTGGATCCCATGTCACTCTGGTACAACTGCTCGGAAATACTACAGCGGCTTTAAATACACAGAAAATTGAGTTTTATATTTAATCAAACATAAAACCAAATACAATTAGAACAGTTGTCATTGTATTTTATGTTCTTTTTTTATTTTCAATGTGTTGCAGAATTTTTACTGAAAATGAAAATCTGTACTGCAGGACATGAGGAAGATGAGATTTTTGGCATCGGGGAGATGTGAGATGTGGTTTGGATTATGGGAAAAGCACATTAGGTGGACATTTCTTATGATGGATCAGCAATGAAATAGTTAATACTGCTTTTTAAACACCCACCTTAGGATTCAGTTACCATTTTGTTAACAGGATAGGTCACTTAGAGCATGGGTTCTCAAAGTTTTTTTCTCCTGCAATCCCCTTTGAAAATATTTCTGACTATGACCACAACCCACACCATTCCACCCCTATTGGCAGGCATGGGATGGGGGCTGACAACTTATGACCTGCACCCATAATAACCTCTTGACCCCCAGTTTGAGAACTACTGACTTAGAGCTATTACTTCAAGATTTTTATATTTGTTTTAAATGAAAGTGCAATTCACAGCAAATTCAGTGACAGTTGAATTCCAGAGAGCAATGAGCCTTTCCAACTCTAAAGCAAATTCACCTTTCATCTAGTGGTGAAGCACAGGTTTTGTATTTGCCATCAAGTGCAACTAAAGGAATAGACAACAGAGTCTTGTGGCACTTTTAAAGACTAACAGATTTATTAATCGCATGAGCTTTCGTGGGAGAAAATCCCACTTCGTCAGACGCTTTGAAGATAGCGTCTGA
>ML685777.1:16381761-16532305 GCA_007922175.1 Pelusios castaneus | reverse complement strand
ACTTTCTTCTGTGTGCTGGAGTGGTACCACAAAGACGCTCAAACTGTTTTTTAGCTAGACAGGCTGGGTGAGGTGATTTTTTATTGACCAATTCCTGTTTGGAGACACATTTCACATTTACACAGTGCTCTTCTTTAGGTTTTAAAATGTGTGTTAACTGTTTATGCTACACAATCTGTCCCACCTTACATGTAGCTGCTGTGACACCGAGTACCTCTCCCTGACCTGAAGAGCGCTGTGTAGCTCAAAAGCCACTTTCACCAACAAAAATTGGTCAATTACAAGAGATGACCTCATTTCACCCACCTTGTCTTTCTGGTACCTTGGGACCCACACAGCTCCAGCAACACCACATGTAAACCACATTTCCTCTTTTGCTGACGCCGCTGCCATACAGTTGCACGCAGCAGGAAGGGTTGTGTGGTCGGGTATGTCTGTGGCTGCTACAGTTCATAACCAGGCAGGCTCCTGCTGGGACCGGGAGCCAGGCTGAACCAGAGCCAGCGCAGAATCCGTGTAGCAGCGACGGGGCGGGGGTGGCACCAAGCACCTGGGCGCCGGGGGGGGGGGGGGGCCGGGGGGGCCGCAGGGGGGGGGGGCCCGGGGGGGAGCAGAAAGGAAGCCTTGGCCACTAGGCGCTGGACACCTCCCAGCGCGAAGCAGCGGCCCCATGGCTAGCATCCCCTGGGCTCTGGCTGCTCCCGGCCCTGCAGCACTCGGCCTTGCCTGAGCGCGCGCTACCGCGGCGAGCGGCCTTGCTAACGGGTAGCCCTAGTCTCCCAGAGGACGGCGAGCGATAAGGGACAAACTGGCCCGAGAGAGAATAGGCAGACGATGAAGGAAGCCCGCCCAGCACCCCCAGCAAGCGCCCGTCCGCTGTCCTCGCGAGAGAGGCCTCTGCGGCAGGCGCATGTTCTCGCGTTTCCAGGAGGCGCTCTCGCGAGCGTTCGTGCCTTGCGCCCATACATACTGTACTCGGCGAGCGCTGCTTGGGCAGGCGGGGAGAAACGGGTGGGGGGAGCGGAGCGGAGCGGAGCGGGCGCACGCCAGTCACCCACGTCGCGTACGGGAGCCGCTAAGGGACAGCCCGAGAATCCTGCTGTTGCACGCTCGAGGAAGAGTTGTCGCGTCGGCCAGATGCCCAGCGCCGCCCGCAAGACCCAGGAGCGCGAGCGAGCGAGCATGGAGCCGCCGCCGGCCGATGTGGGTCCGGGGGAGGACGCGTGCCCCTGGACGGGAGCTTGGGGCTGCAGGGAGGGAGGGGGCAAGGCAAGGCAAGGCCTGCCCGGGGAGGGCGTCGGGGGCGCAGGGCTGTGCCCATCCTGGGGAGGAGGCTGGTCTCGCTAAGGCAGCTGCGAGGGGCAGGGCCTACACCACGGGGGACGGCTTCGTGCATCCCGACTTGCTGGGGGGCGTTTGTGTCTTACACTTTGAGATCACGGGTCAAGGCTGGGGAGTCATAAACCACAGTCTTTTTGCATATAAAGAAAACGTTATCTTATTAATGGTATGTGGCACAATCATCAGTAACATACGCCCAGGGAGCGGATTGGTTTAATTTAAAAACGTGAAAAAAAGGAGCCATTAATAATTCTGGGCATAGATGGCTTTGCTAAAAAATAGTACAGAGTCTGGTGAGCCACTATTATCTGGAAGTAAATGGACACAATTCCCAAAAATAGACTACTACAATAGGAAAAATGCCAATTCTGTTCATATGAGAAGCACACCTCTGAGTAAATGGATGAGCTTTATTTTGTTCCTTGGATAGCTGCAGATTTGGGCTCCGTGGGATGAAGAGGGATAATTGATTCCAGAAATAGGATTCCTCCAGTGCATGCATTTAATTTAGTAGCTTGTGTCAATAGTAAATCAGTTTGTCTTGGCTATCATAACAGCACCTGGGGAAGTTTATGGGGAAAAAACATAATTTTAAATTAACCTGTTGTCCTGACATTGACAAGTTTTCCATGCTTTTGTATAAATTTTGTTGGCAAAATAATTTTACTTTGTTCCCCCTACCTTTTAGGATTATGCTAAGGAAAGGTATGGAATGTCACCAATGATACAATCACAAGAGAAACCAGGTCAGTTACAAAAATAAAACAAACTTCTAAAGAAGTTTATACTGTGTTGGATACTTGTGGTGCCAGTTTTGAATTAAAACACCTCTTAACCTGATGTTTTCTATCTCTCATGTCTCTGTGTGTCTTCCTGTCCTTGCCCATTTATAGTACTACATCACAGATGCAATAACAATTAGAATTATTTACTTTTTACAAGTCTGTTGCTTTGAAATGTTGACATACTCTGAAATCATTTGCCTTGATCTGCAAAGACAGTTGATGAAATATTGGACAATAAAATATGGCCTGATTTACACTTAAAATTAGGCTCAGCGGTATGAAAAAAATCTATCCTCCAGTGTCAAAGCTATGCTTACCCAACTCTTGGTGTTAACACAGGCGTAGCCAGCCCCTGAATTCTCACCAGGACCCAGAGAATGGAGGGTGGGCCTGGCCCAGGGCAGCTTTCAGTCACATGACCAGAAGCTGCCTCTCCTCCCCAAAGAAGGGGAGAGGCGCAGCACTTGGCAGTGGCATTAACTTTGCTGCCACGGGGCCAGTTTGTGGCTGCAGCCGCAAGTGGGGCAGAGGCACCGGCGCCTCCGCTCTGCTTGTGGCTGTGGCCAACGGCGAAGATCATGCTGCTGCCCAGTGGTAAGTTGGGCGGGGGCCTTCCGGCAAAGTGGGTGGGCCTGGGCTCACCTTTGGCTACTCTTTGTCGACACAACTAAGTTGATGGAAGATGGTGATTCTACAGCAAGGGGAAAAACCCCTTACTGTATGCTGTATCTGTCCTGTGTGTATATATCTATAGCTATGCTTCTATAATCCCTATAGTGTAGAGATGGTGTTTTGCTAAAGTGTTCATTCTTTAGTTGGGAGAGGTTCCCGGATCCCCACAGTGCTTCTTCAGCTTGTTGGCAGCAAGCAGTGCCTTCCTAAAATGGATCAATGACTACAGCTACATCATGAACTGGAGGGGAGGTAACGCCTAGCTTGTGTACACCTACTTGGCTAGCTCTCATTTGAACTAGCACACTAAAAATAGTACTTTAGCTGCAGTTGCACAGGTGGCGGGAGCAGTAGCACAGGTTAGCCATCCCATGTACAAACCCGCTTGTACTCCGTGGGTACATACTGGGAGCGGTTAATATGCTGCTTCTGTTCACAGGCCAAAGAATCCAAAAACTATAGGAAGCTACTGGATTCCACAGCCACTGGTGGTGATAGCAGCTCTACAAAATCTCTGTATCTGGCCATGGAAGGAAAAGGAACTGACATGTCAAGATGTAATAACAATGCGAAGGTGTCTGTGGCAGGGCGCAACAATTCCTGGCCATCAGGTTGCCACGGTGCTCAGGAATTTGCCTCTGGCACCTAGCTGAGCCAGGGAGGTGAACAGCCCCTGGTGCCTAAAAAAAGAGCTGCCAGGACTGACCGTTAACACTACTGACTCTCTCTCTTCCCCCCCCCCTGTAAGAAGTGCCGTGGGCGATGGTGTTTTTAGGTTGCATGGGCCATTTTGCGCTGCCATGACATCAAAAGTGGCAGTGGTTTTTTGGCACTGGGGGCCCTTTTCACTCCACATTGCCACCAAAAGAAGTGGCGGCAGTGATGGTTTTTCAGCTGTAGGAGGCCTCTTCAGTGCTGCACACCTAGGCACCTCAGTTTTTGGCTGGCCGCTGAGTGTGAGGACATTTGTTGAGGTCTGGTCTGTGGGCCATTCCTAGACTGTTTGTGTCTATGGGCTAGTCACAATTTGTTGAGCTAATGTTCCTCTCCATTCTGAAAGAATTGTCCAAGCTGTTTTTCCCCCTATGCCTTTTCCCCAGGGGACATTGAATAAATTTTCCAGAAAGCAGATCCGGTGTTCCAGAACTTCCTGGTTAGAGATTTGCTCCACATCCGCATCCCAAGAGCAGTTTCATTCTGTTAGTTACAGACCTTCCACCTTTCTCAACTGACATTTCATTCATCATTCAGGACAAAGTGGTGATGGCATAAAACATAAAAGCAATATTCAGTGCTTCAAAAATTGCACTTTCATCCTGACAGTTTTACGCATGCCTGTTCTTTTGTAAAGACTCGAAAGGATTTAAAAGATACTTAAACCATTGTATTTATGACTGTCCCTTGTATTATCTAGTTATCAAATCTAATTATTAAAATGAAGTTATTTAGGCTATATTTTCTATCAGTACTGAGTTATTTAAGTTTGGTTTTGCTCAGGTAGAATTTTTTTGTGGCTCCATAGCCCTGAAGTGTCTCTGGTTCATGCTTGTTTTGCAAGTATACCTGCAAAGTCATTTACCTCTTACAAGGTTTTGTGTGTCCAATGGGCTGTAAAAGCATTACTTAATTAACAGAGTTTAGAAACTGATCTAATCTCTAAACTCAGTTAGACCTTGTCCCCAATAATGATTACAAGTCAAACTGTAAGCTAGCCTTAACCAATTTAATGCTAGTTGATAAAAAACAATTCATGGCCTGTTTATTGCAAATGGGATTGGGTGTTTTTAGTGCTTTTTAATACCTAGTATGCTGCAAATAGCTAGTAATAGTTTTGTCTAAGTGCTGTAGAGAAGTGCAGTGTTTAAAGTGCAATGGTAAATAATATTTCTATTAAGATCAACTTATCAAAATAACGGTTTCATTTGATACAGATCGAATTTTGGTTCGAATAAAAGACTTGACAGTAGAGAGAGCTGACGAAGTGGCATGGGTTCGTGGCAGGATTCATACAAGCAGAGCTAAGGGTGAGTTGTGTCCAAGTTTTCTCTCTTTGTTTTGTTATTACAATGAACTGAGTATTTTATGTTTTCCTTACGCTGTGTCCCTCACTAGAGAGAAGCAACACTATGACTTCTACTACTTATAAGGAAACACCAGTTTATTTCCAGAATGTCACTATGTCACAATGTTTTCAAAACAATTATTAGCATTTATTTCACAATTAAATTTTAGTTATTGTAAAAAATTTAGAATATGGCAGCTGCTGTCTTGCTGCCTGTGGTAACTTGAGTCAATAACTGTCCTCCTCTCTGTAGAATCTTTGGGAGAAGAGAGACTGAGATTGTTAGTTAAACTGGAATGTGTTTTAAAGTAATACATTTTGCTGTATGTAACTTTATTTTTACTTGCTAAATTTACTTCATTAGCAAAAGGTGTCCAGACATTTTTTAAAAGCCATAATCTTAGTCGTTGTATTTTAGTTGTATTCTAGAGATTTCTTACGCAGCATACTTTCAAGGCTACATAAACATTCAGATTTCTAAATAAGTGAACCGCATTCCAAATCATTGGATGAACCAAAATCACTCTATGCAAGCTCAATAATCAATTTATGGCTTAGTTTTGTTGCATCTTATCTTTTAAAGAAAATAAAACAAAAGAACATTTCAAACTATTTTAAGTTGATTACAGAATCTGGACACTTTAACTTCAAATTAAAAGAAAAAATAAATCTCTTTTCTCAGCTGAGACAAAGGAAAATCCTCTGTAGGTCCTAAGTGCTATGAGCTGCCGCATAAAGCTGACAGTCATTTTTCTTCACTGGAACCAGAAGTTCTCTCTTGAGATCAGTTTGCAGTATGCAAACTGAAATAGGCTTTGGCCTTTCAAGTGACATCAGACACTGACAACCGTTGTGCTGATTTCAGCTGTTTTTGTCTGTTCTTTTGAGAGTTGATAGTCCTCCACAGGTTTGGGAGAAAAGAACATAAAAAGAATGGTCCTCAGAAATTACACATGATAGTAATCTGAGAACGGGGAAAAAATCAGAACGCAAAGAGGGAGAAGCGTTCAGTCCAAGAAATTCCCCAAGAAACCAGGTTAGTTAATCTTTCTGTGGAGATTTAAAAAAAAAAAAAAAAAAATGGGGGGAGGTATTCTAATTTTGTTTTTCAGTAGAAAAATCCCTCTTTGACAGTGTTTATGCTACCCTCAGATCAGAAAATGATCTTAAGACAATTAGGTTCTTTCTATATAATTTTAAAAGTTACAATTTGTTCTCTTAAAAGAGGTAAATTTAGGGAGATCAGTCTAAATTCTGTACTGGGATCTTCCTCTAATTTCTTATGTGCGAGTTATTCAGCCTCTCAGCATGTGGATTTTCATATGTATGATAATAAGATACTGGCTATCTCAAAAGTGTATTGACATTAATCTCATTATTTGCACACCACTTTGAGATCTTCAGACAGAAGACATTAATTAGATAGGTAAGTTATTATTTCTACATTAAAATTTTACCTACAGAATGGATGCAGCATAGGCAGTGACTTTGCAAATGGGTAAGTAAATTAAGATTCCTGATAGCATTTACAGTCATTAAGACCCAAAAGGACCAAGGTCGTCATAATTGACCAGTTTCAAAGGGGTAGCCGTGTTAGTCTAATTCGGCAAAACAAACAAGGAGTCTGGTGACACTTTTAAAGACTAACAAATATATTTATTACATTTATTTTGCTCCCATTCTGTAAGTTCCCCGTCTTTTAAGTGTCTGAAGTGGGATTTTCTCTCACGAAAGATCATGCGATAAATTTGTTAGTCTTTAAATGTGCCACCGAATTCCTTGTTTGTCTATCATCATTATTATTTGAGACATTCAAAATAAAATTTTAAAAAGTTCATTTAAATTGGAAATACAAAGGAAGTGTCATGGGAATGGTGAAGGGAGAATGCAAATACAGAGCTCTATAACATGAAATAAGATGGCTAAGATCTACTCTTGTGTGTTTCAGCGTGTATTACAATGATTCAAGGCTTTCTTTCAAACATGGTGGTGGTGCATATCTAACTCCTTGGTGATATACGGAGTTGGTTTGTTCTTTTCTTTCCTTCACCTTTTACCTCAGGCGAGATCATTGTTGGCTAGATGAAAAGAGAATGCTTCTTGGCAGGAGTCTCACAAGCTGAAGGATAAATAGCAGGAATTGCCAGTAGGTTTTTTTCAGGAAGTGCTCTCAGTGTTGGAGCTTAATCCTCTCTTCCTCTTTCCCCTTGATCTGAAATAGCAATAATTTGTTGACATCAGGGCATGCTGCAAGGTTCATTCATTTACCTGGGCTTTTGGAGAGAAGAGAGGGTTATGAGAAGAGTTAGCTTTTGAGACCTTCCCATTCACATGGTGGTGATATTCCTATCACTATGCCAGGCAGGAGAATCTTACAATAAGTACCGTATATGCATGCGGATAAGCCGAGATTTTTATACTCAAAAATATACTTCAAAAACCGATCCGGCCTGCAAGCTCCTGCCTCAGAAGACTTGGGCGGAATGCTTGTTTCTCCCTCTCCTGCTGCGGCCAGGCTCGGGAGTTTCAAGTCTCCCGTCCTGTGCGCACACTGTTTCAGACAGAGCATGCTCAGGGCGGGAGCGGCCGGCTGGCCACGGAGCAGCTCCCAGTCTGGCCACCCCTGCACCTCTGGATCTCCAGCCAGGTAAGGGGGGCCAGAGGAGCGGGGAAAGGCTGCGAGGGGGGCCAGAGGAGTGGGGAAAGGCCTGGGGTGGGGACAGGGGAGTGGGGAAAAGCCTGGGGGGGGTGGGGCGGGGGGGGGGGGAAAAGCCTGGGGGGGGTGGGGCGGGGGAGCGGGGAAAAGCCGCAGGGGGGTGGGGGGCAGGGGCAGGGGGGAAAAGCCGCAGGAGGCTGAGGAGCAGGAAAAAGCAGGGAGGAGGCAAAAGGAGTGTGGAAAAGGGGATTGGTCCTGGAGGGGCCTTCTCTAATCAAATTTTGACCCTCAGCTTATGCATGGGTGGTACATTTTTTTCTGGATTTGGGGCTTTAAAAACCAGGGTCGGCTTATATGCGGATCGGCTAATAGGCGAGCATATAAGGTAGCTTAATTTTCCTTGGAAACATGGATTTTAGATCAGGGGTGTAAAACATTTTTGTGTGAGGCCACATTGTAAATTTTTTTCACTTGGGACCAGTGCGGTTGAAGAGGGTGGCTGGGAGGGGTTGCTCCTCCACCTGGTTGTTGCGGGGGGAGAGGAAGAGTGGGGAAGGGGGCTGCTACTGTGCCCAGCCAACTTGGGGGCTGGTGTAGGGGGAGCTGCTGCTCCGGGTCTCCCCTGTGCAATCTGGTGGTCTGTGTTCTTTTATGCTATACTATACAGATTTTACAGGGGATGGCAGATTTCATGGTCTGTGACTTGTTTTTCATGGCCATGAATTTGGTAGGAACCTAATTATGGGGTTATGTTAGCATAGCTATAATGACATAGCCGGTACGCAGGCCACCTCACAATGGTGCATGACTACCAACGAATGCAGACGGTGGGCCTGGTCCATGAATATCTCCATGCGGCTGCAGGGTTGGCCCTGGAGCCTCCAGTGGTGCTCGACTGTGCGGGGGCCCAGCGGCGCCCGGGGCAGCCCAGTCGTTCTGCCCTTCCCTGACACACAGCAGCTGGCCAGGAGCTGCTCTAGTGCCAGCCCCGCCCCAAGCAACGAGCAGCAGCTGCTCCCTTGCAGCTTTGCCTCTTCCCTCCTACCTTCTCCCACCTGGGCCCAGTGCCCTGACCATGAGCTCTGCTTCTGCCCCAAACTGTCAGCTACCCCCACCTCCCATGATTTCACCAGATGTCCACCAACCAAGATCATAGAATATTAGGGCTGAAAGGCACCTCAGAGTCAGGAGGTCATCTAGTCTACTCCCCTTCTCTAAGCGGATCAACCCCAACTAAATCATCCCAGACAAGGCTTTGTCAGGCCACGCCTTAAAAGCCTCTAACGATGGTGATTCCACCATCTTCATAGATAACCCTTTCCAGTGAATTTCACCCTCCTAGTGAAGAGGTTTTCCTAATATCCAACCTAGATCTCCCCCACTGCAACTTGAGACCATTGGTCCTGGTTCTGTCATGTGCTACCACAGAGAACAGCCTAACTCCATCCTCCCCAGAACCCTCCTCAGGTAGTTAAAGACTGCTTTCAAATCCTTCTTTATTCTTCTCTTCTGCAGACTAAATGAGCCTAGTTTCCTCAGCCTCTCCTTATAAGGCATGCGCTCCAGCACCCTAATCATTTTTGTTGCCCTCCTCTGGCCTCTCTCCAATTTATCCACATCCTTTCTATAATGAAGGCCCCAAAACTGATATCCACCAACTTTGCTGTGTCAAGCAAGAACATACCTCTAATTAAAAGCACACCAGAAATCTCAGGTGGATTAAGTTTATAATGCATTTATTAATATTTTGCAAGACTACAACTTTTTGTATACATAGCTGTGTTATTGATACCATGTGTTTGAACAATGCTTAGGTCAAGGATTGGCAATTTTCATAGACTTTATCGACTTTAAGATCAGAAGGGACCAGTACGATCATCTAGTCTGACCTCCTGCAAAATGCAGGTCTCAAGACCTCACCCACCCACTCCAGCAATAGGCCACCAACCTATGACTGATTTATTTACCTCCTTAAATCGTGATTTAAGGACTTTAAGATACAGAGAATTCACCAGTAGGTGAACCATGCCCTGTGCTACAGAGGAAGGCGAAAACCCAGAGCCCAGGCCAATCAGCCCTGGGGGAAAATTCCTTCCCGACCCCAAATATGGCGATCAGTTAAACCCTGAGCACGTGGGCAAGTCTCAACAGCCAGTTACCCAAGAAACAATTCTCTGTAATAACTCAGAACCCACCCCATGTACTCTCCCTTCTTAGGCCACTTGTATATCCACCACACGTAGCCAAATATCAGTCAATTTCCAAAATAAGGTAATCATACCATCCCCTCCATAAATTTATCAAGCTCAGTTTTGAAAGCAGTTATGGTTTTTTCCCCCACAACTCCCCTTGGAAAGCTATTCCGGAACTTTACTCCTCTGATGGTTAGAAACCTGCATCTAATTTCAAGCCTAAATTTCTTGATGGACAGTTTATAACCATTTGTTCTGGTGTACACATTGGTGCTGTACTCAAATAATTCCTCTCCCTCCCTGATATTAATACCTATGATGTATTTATAGAGAGCAATCATATCCCCCCTCAGCCTTCTTTTGGTTAAGCTAAACAAGCCAAGCTTCTTGAGTCTCCACTCATAAGACAGGTTTTCCACTCTGCAGACCATCCTTGTAGCCCTTCTCTGCACCTGTTCCAATTTGAATTCATCCTTTTTAAACATGGGGGACCAGAACTGCACACAATATTCCAGATGGGGTCTCACCAGTGCCTTGTACAGCGGCACTAACACCTCCCTGTCTCTACTTGAAATACCTCTCCTGATACATCCTAGAACCACATTAGCTTTTTTCACGGTCACATCACATTGGCGGCTCATAGTCATCCTGTGATCAACCGGTACTCCCAGATCCTTCTCCTCCTCAGTCCGTTCCAACTGATGTGTCCCCAACTTATAGGGAAAATGCTTGTTGTTTGTCCCTAAATGCATGACCTTGCACTTCCCATTATTAAATTTCATCCTATTCCTGATACTCCAGTTTACAAGGTCATCCAGATCTTTCTGTATGGTATCCCGATCCTTCTCTGTATTGGCAATACCTCCCAACTTGGTGTCATCTGCAGACTTTATTAGCACATTCCTGCTTTTTGTGCCAAGGTCAGTAACAAAAAGGTTGAACAAGATCGGTCCCAAGACAGATCCCTGAGGGACTCCACTGGTAACCTCCCTCCAGCATGACAGTTCACCCTTCAGTATGATCCGCTGTAGTCTCCCTTTTAACCAGTTCCTTATCCACCTTACTATATTCATATTAATCCCCATCTTCTGTAACTTAACTAATAACTCGATGTGGAACTGTATCAAACGCCTTGCTAAAATCTAAGTAAATTAGGTCCAATTTTCGCCTGCCCCCATGCCAGCCCTGCCCCTCCAACCGTCAGCAGGTGCTGGGGACAGGACAGGCAGGGAAAAGGAGCCCATGCCCCACTCCCTAAATCCAATATTCATCAGTATTTAATGTATTTGCCCAATTTGTTTGTTTGTGACTTCTGTAGCTGTGTATTTCATATACTTTTCTTTACTAAAAATTAACACTTACCAAATTCTGATTCTTGGTGGATGTAAGATAGGACTGATCTATCTGTGGAAGATTTTTTTAAAATATATATACCTATGTATGTGTCACTGAAAAGAAGTTTGTGGGGGTATATTTTATAAACAAAAATCACAATATATTTACTTCAGTGCTCTGCAGTGCTCTGTTGTACTATAAGGCTGTGAAGATTTTTATTTACATCAGTCTCTTAATGTTGTTGTTTTTGTTACATATGTTTAATCTTTACAATCTATCCTTTTGCCTTTTATTCCTGAAATATGGAAATTTTTTGTGATTTGATTTCTGAAAAATCTAAAGTACATTAATTGAGTAGAACTTATGGGATCAAGATAACAGAGTAAAAAGTCTTTAATGTTCACTAACTTTTTAAGTACTGTGGTTCTTGGTTTTGTTTTTATATTGGCATTTGCTTTGTTTCTTTCAAACACGACGTGTGTCAGATGCTCTATCTATTGAGACTTGTTCAAATTGTCTACAGCTGCATGTTAGAAGAGTGGCAAGCTACATTATTGCAAATTAAATCTACAGTTCTAATTTTGAACTCCTTTAATGGATAATTTGAACTGAGAATATTTATCGCTGCAGCACAAATCAGAATATTAAAATTGACATTACTCTTGTAATTAACCATTAGATTTGACAAAATCTCATACAAAAGTGGCAGTAAGCTACAGGTTGCTAACAAAACTGAGCACTCCAACATTGTCCTTTGGAGAACTGTATTAGAATAGGTGTATTTGGCTGCAGCAGTAGCCCCTACTGCTTCAGCAGACAGATCATACACATATTTGACCCAGAGAAGTTGAACTTTGGGAATTTCCTCCAGTGTGGAAAGAAAGATTGAACTGGAACTAGCACAGAGAACCCATGTGCTCGGAACATGGGTTGTGCCAAGAGACTTGGGTGTCACTTTTGCCTGAAAGATTGGACTTTTCTTGAAAGATCAGGAAGGCTAGCATCTGTTGATGTAGAAGATGTTTGGAAACATATCCAGAAATCATCAGAATTCCATAAATCCTTATGCCTCCCCATTTTTTGTGCCTAGAAAAAAAGGAGGATGAACGTGGTTTGAATAGATGTACAATCCCTGATCGGTATTCCACCTCAATAGTAGTGATGCCTTTACACTGCTGAACAGGAAGCTCTGGGAAGTGGGTATCCATAGGACCATCTGATATGGCAAAGACAGCCTTCATCTATCCACTTGGATTTTATGAATTTCTGAGAATGCCTCAGAGAATATCAGGGGCCCTGGACATGTTCCAGAAATTAATGGGGTGGATGGTTGGTGACACGAAGTTTCTGGAAGTCCTGGTGTATTTGGATGACTTGATAGTGTCTTGTTGCACTTTGGAAGAACTCTTGTGGAAAGTGGTGGACGGCCTGCAGGAACAAGGGTTGAAACTATTTCTAGACAAATGCTAGTCCTGTCAGGAAGAAGTATATAAAGCATATCCTCTCTCAAGAGGGAGTTGCAGCTCTGATGATATGGCCCAAGATCCAAAAATCTTGACAAGACCCAAAAAATCTTGGAAAAATCTTGAGGTTCTGAATTTATTATAGACAATTTGTAGAGGGATTTTCTGCTTTTGTCAACTCTTAAAGAAAAAGGTCAGGCTCTGCATCCAGGTGCCAACTACTAGAGTCAAAGAACCCTTTGGAGACTCATGGACTCCAGATTGCAAGAATATATTTTGGATGTTAATAAATGCACTGACATATTCTTCTGTTACCTTTCACTGATACTAAAAAAATAATCTGCTACAGGTTGATGGATGGAGAAGTCATCTGCCAAGAATATCTATATAGATGGTGACCAGTTGCCTGTGCAGTCAGAGTCTGACATTCTCAGAAAAGACCTATCCAGTTCACAAACTCGATTTCTTAGCATCCAAGTGGGCTGTGACTGAGGAATTCCATAGTTATCTCTGTGGAGTGAAATTCACAGTCCATACTGATAACAGTCCTATAATTTATATCCTGAAGATGTCCTCTTTGGATAGAGGATTTGCAACATTGGCCACCTACAGTTTCTAAGACATGTGAACTTGGATGCTGATGCATTATCCTGAAGGGCACCTGAGGAGAGCTGTCAGACTAAGAATGGATTGACAGTCCAGACCCTAGAATAAGAACTTTATGTAAAATGTTTGAGCCCTGGCCTACTGATGCAGTAATGAACCAGATAGAGCCGTCAACATGTTTGAAGCTCTTCCTGATGCTCTATTTGGTGTGTGTATACAAATGCCACCCATCTCGATTTTACTTTATTACCCGAATTGCACCAGGAAGAAATCTACACCGCCCAGTTTAGATAACCTAGACTGAAAGTGATCCTGGTTGCCAGAAAACTGGGGAGACTTATGAATGCAGACCGCACATCCAGATACCAAACTGATCTTGAGAGAGACTGTTTAGCATTGAAAGACAACCCCGTATATTGAGAGAATAGGGACTTGATTCATCACCATAGTCATCAGCTGGTATTGCCATGAGATTTCAGGAACCTAGTGCTGTACTCCTTGCATGATGAAAAGTCATTTTGAGATAGATCAGACAGTTGAAGTGGTAAGAAGTCTCTGTTGACCCAGATTAGTTAGGGATATAGAGGAATATTTTAAGAATTGTGCCAGATGCTTAGCTTGGAAGACTTTACACATCATCTGCCCAGGTAACATCTAAAGCAAGGGATCCATGGATCTTGTGTGTATTGACGTTCTGTCCTTAGAACCTGACAGAAAAGGAAGTTAAGAAACCAGGCAATTGAAACTCACTGTGGCCTAAGCAGAGGGACACAAGTTGGGGTTTCTTGTTGATGATTAGCTACCTTAGGAGGTACCGCAACTCATAACCCCCATTTTCCCTACATATAGAGAATATATGTTGGTTTTGGTGTTCTGCAATGTACATAACCAAACACTGAAAAATGAAGCATCTGGCTTTTTAGCAGACATGCACTCACCAATTAAATGGAAACGCTGCTGTATCAATGAGTCAAAGCCGAGTATTAAAAGGGTGTTGATGAATCTTGCCAAGTGATGTTAAACATGGAATATATGTTAACACTTTGTGTCTGAACAAAATACAATTGAAATTGCAATCTTTGCTGCAAATTAAAGTAAGTAATTTTCATTAGAAGTATGAAAAGACATCAGGAACTTGTAGCTCAATTCAATAGGTTTGACTGGGTTTATTGTTACTGAGTGAGAGACATTTCAGAAATCAACACACTGCATTGTTGTACTCGCTGCAAATTACTACTTTCACTTTTGTGTGTGCAAATATATATAAAAAATATTTTGGAATGGATACTGATGTTTAGTCCCTGTAATGTAAAATCAAGACTACTTTGCTCTCATGGATTTTCAGAGCAAGTCTTTGGTGATTGAAAAGCCTTTCATTTCATTTTTTCTTTAATTTTGGCAGTGACATTTAGGCGAGGGAGAGAAAAAGACTGTTTGACTTATCCTAAAGTTATCCAGACTAAAGATGATTCCTGGATAACCTGCAGTCCATGTAAAGTGAAACCTTGGGGAATAAAAGTGGGCGACACTTTAGGAAAAGTAAAATCTATGAATAAACTTCTAGCATTTAGAAATAATTAAGATTTAGCAGCAATGTGAAAAGATAGCTGCAACTGTAACATTAGGGCCATCCTCTCAAAAAATTGTTTGAAATATGTTAGAATATTGAAAAGGGTAATTTTATCAAAGATCAGTGAATATGGATATATGCTGTTGTTCATATAGTCCCATTATGGCCTCTTGACAACCGTAGTTTTCAAGCCTAGCTTTCTGTCTTGTACAAATATCAGTGATCTTTTTTCCTGCGTTGGAAATAAGATCATTCCAGCTTATCTGCAATGTTGGATGCACGTGCACATATGTACTTTGCTGTGTGTGTTAAACCTCAGGCTTAATTTTAAAGTAGTAAAACTTCTCATGCACAAAGATCCTGAGTAAATTGTTCTTAATACACCTGCATTTTTTTTCTCCTTCAGGAAAGCAATGTTTCTTAGTCCTACGTCAGCAGCAGTTTAATGTCCAGGCTCTTGTGGCTGTGGGAGACCATGCAAGCAAGCAGATGGTAAAGTTTGCTGCCAAGTAAGCAAGCAATTATATCCTGTTGTCAAAGTAAACAATGGTGGGAACCACGACTCCAAGGGGTTGGGACCATTTTCACACATTAACATCAATGCTTCGTTTGTTTTAAAATGTAGTTATTTAAATTGTCAGTTCACTATTGCATTGAATACATTACACTTACAAAAGATAAAATAGAACAGAGACTTGAAATTCATTCTGAATTGATGAAGAAGCATTCTTTCTCCATGGACAACCTATGCTTTCTTCCAAGCCAGCTAACAAAAAGCCTGGCAGACTCAGCATAGTGGGTCACTTTTTGTTTGGGGAAAAGGGGAGAGTGTGTGCACATGTACATGCTCAGTTTTTATTTTCCTTAAGTAGAAAAGCTGCAGCCATCCAAAATGTTTTTGAACTAGAATAAATATAATATGTGAATTAAATTTTATTTGGAAGAAATTCCATGTTGCAAATTGATTACTAAGTGGAAAGAAGTGAGAGGTGTTTCTAGGAAATGAATTGGTCTAATTTACTTTTTACTGTCCCCTTCGAGCTGTGCTCTTAATTTTGTTAATTTTGCACAATAATTATACTTGTTTCCAATTAACAAGAATGTTAAAGCAGTTTATATTTAGTTATTTCTCTAGTAGAATTCTTAAAGCTAAAACGAAGAATGTGAGTTAATTTTCTCTTCTCCTTGCCCTCTTTTGTTAAGCTTGAGTGGGCTTTCAGATTTTGGGTCATTCGTTCCTTTATGTGGCTGTATGGAAAAGATGATGAAAAGCAGAACTTCTTTTAATTTTGCAAGGCTTTTAGCTGGATGCCCACAAATTAAGATATAGAACCAATCGATACGTTTAACATGTGGCACTTAAGCTGCTGCTGTTCAGTTCTTGGCACTACCCATGTGTCTGGGAATGAAGCCCCTAGTAATTAGCTGTAGAAGTGTGAAAGCCTTTGATGTGTTGGGAAAGCGGGGAATTCATTACACCATAGACTCCCAGAAGCGGAATCAGAAGGTTAAAATAGTGAGTGCTTTTGGTGACTACATGCAAGGCAATGGGAAAACAGAACCAGTAGTTTTTGTTTTGGGCGGCACTTAATGTTGGGATTCCCAGCAGGAGACATGATATTTACAGGTGTTGAGCCAAAATGAAGTGTTCTGTGTCTCCATTTGATGACTTGTGTTTAGTTTCTTCCTAGCACTTAATAGATACTTTGAAAGAAAAAGGGTTTTCTCTCCTGTCTGTATGATCACACCCACTCTGACAGCTTCATTTATGCTAATGAGTCTTGAATCCACCTTGCTAGCTCTGACATCCAGCCTTGTCCTGTTTTGCATCTTCAGCTCTGTCTCAGACATCTCTTCTTGGAGGTCTGCTGTTATTTCACGTACAGTCTTTACAAAACTGAATTTCTTATTTATCTCCCACTTTGTCTCTTCCCCCCCCCCCCATTCACCATTGATGCAGTTCCACCATTCTTTCCATTTCCCAGGCTCAGAATGCAGTATCACTTTGATTTTTCCCTGTACTCCTTCACCCATCTGGCATCACCCCCATAACTTTATTAAATTCTTCTTAGGCCCTATGTGCTTCTGTTGTTTTTTGTCTGTCTTCCTTCATACTATCCCCATGCTTCAATGTTTTCCATTTCTTCTCCATCAGTCCCAATCATTGTTTCCACTCCCAATCTCCTCTACCTAAACCCTGCTTACTCATTACAGGGTGCTTTCATACCTTGCTATCCTCCCCATGATCCCTTTTTACCTCATCTTATTTGAACTTGTCCTCATTGTCTTGTGCTAAGATTACTTTATGCCAGTGGCCATTACCTTTTGCAGATGTAATGCTATTTATAAATGATTAATAACTACATTGCTTCCCTGCCTTTATTGATGTCTTTTTCAAGTAGTCTCTTGTTACCAAAATATTAATTGAGAATGTATCTTTTACTTCAGTTTAAATCTTAAATATTTTCTGACTTTTTCCACTGTGGCAGCATGAGCATATATGAAAGAATATCATCACTCTTAACTCTGAGTTGCCTTGTGCTCCCTGTCTAAAAGCTCTTGTAAGAACATGTGTCCAGGAGCTGTTTTAAACATCTGGTGACATGATGCATCTGTGGTTTACAAAAGGAACCTAAGATAATCTAATGTCAGATTGATGAGATTGTTGTAAAAATTCTCTCAAGCAGTAAACATCCTAGTTCCTCTTTTTGGCATTGACGTATGAAAAATGAGAACTTTCATAATCTGCTGTGGTCTAACAGTGTTAACATACTGTTCATAAATTGTATTTTAAATGCTTCAGCTCACATGCAGTATTAGTCTCTTTGTTTAGAGAAAGAAAATCCAGCTCATCTCTCCTTTTTAAAAAGAAATTGAAAAACTCAAGTTGAACTATGATGCACTCTGCTTTTAATATTTTTTTTTTTTTAAATTAATGAATTGCTGGAAACAATTAGTTCCCATAAAAGATCCTGCATTAACAACCCTGGACTTGAAGTCCAGAGAACACATGGGGCCATAGGCAGTATCCGTTCAAGTCTCCCATAACTATCCACCAAAAAGCCCATTTCTGGAGTTGGACCCTCTGTAGGAGTGAGGAGGATACATGTCTCCTTGCCATTTCTGTTAGAGGCCTGTGCTGAGACTGCTAACAAAGGTGTTAACCAGTACAATTTGTGATTCACTGAAACTTATTCTGCCAATTATTTACCCTAGAAAGTACAGGATGGTCGTGGTGCTGTATTGGGTTTTTTTAGCTGGGCTTTTCCCTGCATCTCAGTTTGTGCCACAGGAAGCCATGCAGTCTAGCAGTTAAAGGAAAAGGACTCTAGGTTCTAATTTTAGGATGAGGTACTGACCTGGTATAATTTTGGTCAAGTAACCTGGCCTCCCTCTGTTTCAGTCAACCCGTGGGGAAAAATGTGGGGGGGGGTTTGTTGGGTTTTTTCTCTTCTTTTTTTGTGGGGGGGGGGGGGGGGTTGGTGCTGGAAATTAAATGAATTTTACTTTACAAAATATTTAGGATTTAAATTTATCTTTTCCACTATGTCAGCATGATTTAAGCTCTGAAAAACCTGTTTTACAGTGACAGATTGAAGAAACTCAGTCTATTTAGCTTATCCAAGAGGAAGTTAAAGAAGTGACTTTATCAAGGACTGTCAATACCTACATGAGGGAAGACTTTTGATAGTGTATGCAGTGACTGGAAACTAAATCTAAACAAATTCGGGCTAGAAATAAGATGCAAATTTTAACAGTGAGGGTAACTAATGACTGGAACAACTTACTTGTGGATGTGATCAATTCATAAGTTTTTAAAACTTCAGATGACTTTCTAAAATAATGCTCTGTCTTTCAGAAGTTTTGGACTTGATGCAGGAAATAATTGGTGAAATTCTAAGGACTGAGTTATGCGGAAGATCAGATTACACTCTTATAATGTCTTTTGGTATTAAAATCCAGAGAATCTGAATTAACTTTCATACTAAACTTGAACTAAAGGCTTAGCTATGGTTAAAAATTATTTGTGCAATGTCTGAACAAAGCAACTACTTTATAAATCCATTTTACAAAATTTTATTCTTGTGGTTAACTAATCTTGAATATCCCAATGGTTTAATTTAAAGGCAGCCATTTTTATAATTTAGTAAATAATTTTGTCCAATCACCTTACAGAAAATGCAATAATTTTGGTAGAGAGAGAAACAAAGGAACAGACAGATGTGTATATATCAGGGATGGGCAAAAGTTTTGGCCTGAGGGTCACATCAGGGTCCACGTGGGCCAGAGAGGGGCAAGGTACTGAGGGTGCCACTGGGCCCACATGGTTAGGGGGGAGGAGGTGAAGTGAAGGGAGAGCTGCTGTGCTCCAACGAGGGTGCTGCTCAGCCCTGTGGGGAGCAGTCACCGTGTTCTGGGCAGGTCACCAGCACCACCAGTGGGCCCATGCAGTGGGAGAGGGGCAGCAAGCAGCAATGTGCTCCAGGTCGGCAGAGCACCATTGCTGCATGTGGTGAGGCCGGGAGAGGGAACCAGCTGCACGCTGGGCCCATGTGGTGTGGCGGGTGAGTGTTGGATGGGAGGAGTGGCCAGCAAGCTCCGGCCAGGCTCAGCTAGAAGGCCGGATGAAAGGGTCCCACGAACCGCATATGGCCCCCAGGCCATAGTTTGCCCAACTCTCATAAAAATAAATAATTACATTTTAAAATATTTAGTTTTCTATCTAACAAACTGATAAGTAAATTAACTTTTTGCAGTAAGTCTATGAGATTTGATCAAAAGAGCAACTAATAGAAAGTGATTCACTACAAAGTGGCTATTGTGGGTTTTTGTTTGTCATGTGAATCTGATGGTGAAAAATGTCACACAGAGACTGCCATGATGCAATAATGTGGTTAAAACAGAAAGTATACATTAATAGATGTACAGATAACAGAGACAAAAGATATTTGGTGGCCATTTTAGTAAATAAACTCTTGTCTCTCCCAGCTTTGAGGAAAGAAAGTTACAGCATAGAGTAAGGGAGTAGGTTACCATCCAAAGGTCTTGTTCTCTGTAGTTGAACTTATGAATCTGTTATTGAAAATGTCTTTAAATAGACATGAAGGCTAAAAGACTGTAAACTAGGGGTCTCAAACACGCGGCTGCGGCCCACGTACCTCCTGCGGCCCACGAGAAAAGCCCTATGTAAACAAGTGTTCTAGTTCAGCTGTTCTCACAACTTGCAACCTAGTTTAACTAACTGATGTAATGTATATAAATACTGCATTTAATAGAAGTAGATACTGTCTTTGTCAGTCTTTGTGTAGCTGATCTAGGTAATCTGTGTGAATACTAGGGAATTGTACCAAAAAGCTTCCACCTGATTGGGGGGAGCTCTGCTCTAGGCAAGTTTCCAACAACTTCCAGCATTAATATCACGATTGTTAAGTAAACATGTGGGTACGTGGTTTAAATTATAGCTACTTCTATTAAACAGTGATCTCTGGGTGCTTGAACTGTCCATTGGGACTATTAGTAACAGTTTTAAAATAGCGCAGATGTGAGATGATTTAATTTATACCTGATGCCAAACAGCCCCAGATCAGAGAAATAATTTCTGTCTTGTCTATACTTGAAATGCTATCCCACTTCAGTAGATACAACTTAGGCCTACAGGAGAGGTTCTCCCATTCACTTAAGGAAGCTATCTTTACGAGAGGTAGTAGCTAGGGTGGTGGAAGAATTTTTCAGTTGACCTACTGCTGCCTAACCTGGAGGTTAGGTTGGCTTAACTATCTTGCTAGGGGATGTGGATTTCTCACACCCAGCCCTGACATAGCTGGGTTGATCTAACCTTTAGTGTAGACCAGGCCTTCAGATCACCCTGGAGCTTCTCCCTTCTCCACTGTGCTGAGTGCGGTCCAGCCTCAGGGCCTGATTTTTTACTGGCATGCTGGATTTGAAGTCTGGCATAAATGAACAAGAACATGATTGTAGTTGTTCAAATATATTGTTTTAAAGTAAGTTATGAAAATTTGTAAATGCAAGGCCGAGCCCACGCAGGAGAAAACTGTATTAAACTTGATGGATATGGTGCCTCTGTATGCATACGCAATTAAGTGCTCAACTATTTGGTTACAGACATTTATAAGCATAGCTGCTAAGGCAGAAGAAGACTGTAAGATTGACAGGTTTAATGGCTTTAAAGCAATGGGGAGTGGAGCTTTTAAAGTGTGCTCCAGACTAAGGAGCTTTACAGGACTTTTGTAACTGTGTCTTCACAAGGCACTTGCAAGCTCTTTTAGCAAAAACTGCAGAGTTTGTAAGCTGTGGTAGGTAAATGCTAGAAAGTAATATTAAAGATTAAAAAAAAACCTAATGAAATGTTCAATTTGTTGTATTTCACATATATAATACAGTCTCTAAATATTTTCCCTCTTAAATAAAACTTGAAACACAAAAAATAAAACATAAAAACTTGGATTTAGACATTATTGTTAATACAAAACATAAAATATACAGGATATACAATCTGGTAAGCAATCATCACTTTTGGAGTTTTGCCTGACTCTTAAATACTTGAATTAGCTATCTTACTGGTACAGCAGTGCCAGCTATTTTCACTCAAATTATATACTGTGATTTTACTTACGGATGTGATAAATGAGAATAAACTGGTACCATAGGTTACAAAGATAATTTACTATACATCTAGAAATCCGTGTGTGTGTGTACATTTAATTTCAATAAAGGATAATTGGAATTATTGTACACTTACTAAGTTGCTTCTGGTTCTTTCATTATAAATAGAATCGGTCTTCAACAAATACCCATGCAGTGAATTCAGTGGTCCCAGTTATCGACCCTGGAATGAAAAATGATAAAGAAGCATTAAGCAAGTTAGCTGATCTAAACTAATATTATGATATTCCCCTATGCGCAGCAGGAGCAGTTTGTGTAACTTTGTAACCTAATATCTTCCATTGAAAATTGCACAATTAATTTAGCAACATGTTTTTTAAATGCAGAAGTCTATCTGTATTTCAGCTACCCGCATTGTTTTTTGCACCTAAAAGGGATGTTGCTGCTGCCCTCAGACTTACAGAGGAGTTTTAAACAGCATCAGCTGTAAAGCAATGTTTTCCTGTTATCTGCTTTTTGTAACACTTCTCTATGGCATTCATCACATTTGAGGCCCTTGTCTGCCAAGTGGGTAAGGTGGATTTTTACCCAAGTGAATTTAGAGAAGGTATTCTATTAGTCTATACACTTTGAGTACATTTAGTGTATAGCACATCATACTGATTTGACCAGACAGTAGCAGATTTAAATATACTAAGATAGTCTCTGCTTAGCTGGTGACCTTACCAGGGAAATATTTCAAAATATATACTCAAGAATTATTTGGCTAAGCTTTTTGAAGGTCTTGCACTCAATTCAAGGGTATTTCTCTGTCGGTAGGTAATGTAATAAGTTTTGAACATTGTATCCAATCAAGTGTAAAATTTCAGAGAATGTTTTAGGCACCAGTAGGCAGAAACCTATTGATCTAAGGGGAAATTGGACAACTGAAAAGGGGGAAAATGAGGGACACATGAAACAGCTGCCAGCTGTTAGCACTGCCACAGCCTCATGCATCTCTGTAATTGTCTACAGATCAAAGAACTGATAGTTGGCACCAATTAACACCTTCCAGAATAACAATACCCTATTTTATTTCAGTTTATCCTACCAATAGAGTTTAACATGTTGACATCCTGAATGACTTCTCTCCTAGACAGAAAAATAATTATTGAGGGGGCAAGGTGAAGGGATGTGTACACTGCCTGTGTCATGGAGAAAAGAATTGGGGACCATGGTAGGTTGGGGGGGGGGGGAGGAGAATGGAACTGCTTGGGGCACACACAACCACTGCTAGGGAACAGATTGGGGGATCTTGGTATCAAGGAAGAGGGGCACAGAGAGCCCCTAGCATGAGTGAGAAGATGGGAATGGGGGACAAACATCCCTTTGCGTGGGGTGGGCAGGGAGCTGGGAGAAAGAGGGCTTGCACAGAGTCTCTGCCATTGGAGAGAGAATGGGGGCTCTGGGATGTGGAAGAAGATCCACACAGAGGCCCTGGCCTAGGTAAAGTGGGAATGGAGTGCACAGAATCCTTGTCGGGGGTGGAGGGAAAGATTGGGGGACCCTCGTATGGGGGGCATACAGAGCCCCTGGCTTGAGGGAAATGGGGGGGAAGAGGAACGAGGTTCACACAGAGACAGTGATACGGGAGACCCTGGTAACAGGAAGAAGGGAGAATGGGAGGCATATAGAGATACTCTGGGGGAAATCACAGGGAGTCCCAGAAGAAGAGGAAGATTGCATGCTTCCCACTCCATCAGCCCCAAACAGACTCACCACTCCGGATACCATGCAAGCCATGTGCTCTTATTTACAGTGAAGTGCCTAAGTCCCACATCAAACACCCTAGGGCAGGGGTCAGCAATCTTTGCTGACCCCCATGCCAGCCCTTCCTTTCCAACCCTCAGTCGGTGCTGGTGGCCTCCTCTGCTGAAAAAGATGTGGCAGCCACCTGAAAATTCAGCAGTGGCCATGGTGGAGTGCCAGGCATGCCCCAGAAAGAAGCTGCCTGGGACAGGGGTGGAAAGAAGCATCTCCTCTCAGGGGTCCACAGCTATGCTGCAGAAAGAAGCCGCCTGGAGTGATTTTTGGTGGCAGGAGTGGCAATTTCTGTGACACCACAAAGGGTGCCGCATGCTGCGCTGAATGGGCTCGCATGCCGTTCTTGGCACATGTGCCAGGGATTGCCTACCCCTGCCCTCGGGGCTCTGCTCCCTTCCTGCCAGCTGCCAGACTGCCTGTTGGCCATGCCTCTCCTCTGGCTTCTGGCCCAGATTTACATACCCTACTAGGTCAGGTCCCCAGCTGTTCCTCCTCGTCTCGTTAGGCCCAGTTGTGACCCAGCACCTGTTTGAGCCCCTTTAGCCAGGGCTCACAGAGCCCCTGTTTGGTAGCTGGGTTGGCACTATTTGGTGGCTGGGCATCATTTGCCCTTCCTGCACTATGGGTTGATAGCTACGAGCCCCTCCCTGAGCCTATGGGGTTTACCCCCCTGCTCTGCTACCCCTGCATACTGCTGCTGTGAAGGGAATGAGGGAGAGCCAATGGGGTGTTCAGGAAGTTCAGTCTACACAAGCTGTGAAGTGTTTGGCCACCGACAGTACAATATCTACCATTAAGTTGTAGATTGAGGTTTTTAATCGTCAGTTGGGTTATGATTTGAGTTCTTTGTCACCTTAACATATTAATCCCAACTATACATACAAAAAAATGGGATCTAAATTAGCTGTTACCACTGGAGAAAGAGCCTTGGCGTAACTGTGGGTAGTTCTCTGAAAACATACACTCAGCGGGCAGTGACAGAAAAGCTAACAATATTAGGAACCATTAAGAAAGGAATAGATAATAAGAGTGAAAATACCATGATGCCCCTAAAAATCCATGGTATGCTTTAGGATTTCATGCCATTCTGGTTGCCCCTTCTCAAAAAAGTTATATTAGAATTGGAAAAGGTACAAAGGAGCACAAAAATTATTAAGGGTATGGAATCGCTTCCATATGAGGAGAGGTTAAAAGTCTGGGCCTTTTCAGCTTGGAGAAGAGATAACTAAGCGGGGGGATATGATAGAGATCTATAAAATAGTATATGATATGAAGAAAGTATTATTTATGTCTTCATGTATCAAAAGAACCAGGGAGTCACCAATGAAATGAATAGGCAACAGGTTGAAAATAAATAAAAGGAAGTACTTCTTTACAGAATGCACTGTCAACTTGTGGAACTCATTGCTAGGGGATGTTCTGAAGCCCAGAACTGTAAAGGTTTTTTTTTTTTTTAAAAACTAGATAAGTTCATGGAGGATAGATCTATGAATTGCTATTCGCCAAGATGGTCAGGTATGTGACTCCATGCTCTGGGTATCTCTAAACCTCTTGACTAGCAGCTTGAAGTGGAGCAGAGAGGGTGAATCACTGAACGATTGCCTGGTCTGTTCATGCCATTTGAAGCACCTGAAGTTGGCCACTTTTGGAAGACAGAATGCAGGGCTAGATGGACTATTGATCTGACCCAATATGGCCATTTTTATGTTCTTGTATATCATTATTAAGTAAGTTATATAATTAACTAAGATGTTAAAACTGACCCATTGGTCCCTTTTAGTAGCTGCAGTTTTTATGATGCTGAATTATGATGAGAATTGCACTACTACAACTTCCCAATGTTCTTTTGTAATCATCAGTTTTTTCATAGAATTTATCACTTTTCTGTAAAACCGCAGTGGACCAACCTGAGAGTGAAGTCAGCTATAGGTGGGGTACACAGTACAACCTTTCTCAGTAACAGTATCTCCTAATTCCATACTAGTAAAGTACAGCCTTCACTATTTAAAAAGGAGTGCCATCCTTAAATAAAACAATACATGCGAGTGATTTTTTTTTTTTAAAATGAGCGCATATGAAGATTAACTTTTAATTCCTATTCCAAAGGGGTAGCCGTGTTAGTCTATTGTAGAAAACAACAGAGTCCAGTGCGATAAATAAATCTGTTAGTCTTTAAAAGTGCCACTGGACTCTGTTGTCTTTTTAATTCCTATGTGGTTTAACTGAATGAGGAAAGACCTGAAAGCCAAGACTTTGGGGTTCTATTCCTAGCTCTTCTACTGAGTCATTCAGAGACTTTCACCTTTCAGTTTCTGCATCTGAATGTGGGGCATCTACTTACTTACTTCACAAGAGTTTATGTGGGGCTTAAAGCCAAATCTTCAGTACAAAGTTCTGCTGGCACAGCTGTGTTAATTTGTAGTGTGAAAAAGCCACATCCCTAAGCCACATAGCTATACCAGCAACCCCCTCCCACACAGAGCATTCTTTTAGCAGTATAGCTTGTGTTGTTCAATGTGACATGCTGCACCCCATGCACACCCTTGCAATGTGTTCTGTGTATCTTTCCTGTTTACCCTACAGTGTAGCTGTGTGGTCCAAGGCTAAGTATGCCATGTAAGAAGTTTTTGGAATGCGCATAGCATATTAGGTTTTACTGTTATAGTAGTATGTTTCCTGCAACATCATACATGTGTACAGATACATGTCTCTCACATGGCTTGAATAGAGGCAGACAAACAGAGCTGTGTTTACATTCCCAGTGAAGGCATGAATACAAGAACAATGGTCTAGCTAAAGATTTTTAGTACCTTGGCTCAAGAGGGAAAGATCATAGCCATTGTGAGACATGGGCAATCACTGGGGGGGGCTTGAGCTGAGCGGATTTGGGTAGAAAAGGAGGCACTTCGTTCTGTCTGGGCTCTTCCCTGGGAATCATCTTCTATACACAAAGCTGGGAGGAGTCTGGCTGAAAACCAGGCCTATGGGTAAGAAGTACATAGACGGGAACCAAGTGATCTTAGTTTAGAATGCGACGTTTCCTTTTATTTGATTGTGATTATCTCGACTGAATGATTAATTGATCTTATATTCGTTTGACTTATATTCACCTAAAATCTTATTATACAACGTAGTCAATAAACTTATGTTTGTTTTATCTAAAGCAGTGCAATTTTGAATGTGTGTGTGCGCGCGCGCACACACGCAAAGGACTCACTGGAAACAAAAGCTGGTCAATTTCTTTGTTAAATTGACAGACAAAAATGTAAATGAGCATGCAGTGTGCAGTGAGGTGCACTTACCCATGTAAGATAGTAGTTCATGGGGTTGCACCTGGGACTGGGGAGTATTTGCTGGGGGACCACCCCATGGGTGTCTAGTGAGAGTGCTTTTCCACTGGTTGAGGGACCAATTGCAAGCAGATGACTGGGTGGGGGTGACCCCAGGAGTGGGGGCTCACACAGCAAGGTGGGGCAAGTCTGGGTCCTGGAATGGAGAACTGGGGTGGCACAGCAGTACACTAGTTCAGATTGCAGGAGGGGAACATCACATTCAGTGAGATGGTTTAACTACACCAAAGAAAGAACCCTTTGACTTTTGTACACCGTATTTGCAAGGGGGGGTTGCAATATGATCGTATAGCCTGTAGACTAGCCTTAAGATCCTTGAATTAAGTTGTGATTAGTACGAAATAACGTTAGTATGTAGTAGTTGCACTGTTTATACTTCCATAGGACGGAAACATGAAAAAATCCTTCCCAATCCATCACCTTCTCTCATCTTGCTAGAAATGAGGTACCCAGTGAAAATTTGTCTTAGTTTAACATTTCATCAGAGGTAAATTATATAATGTTTGTATAATTAGATGGTTGAAATAATTATTGTAAAATCTACTATATAAGGGATAATTATCCAGATAAGTTAAATTTCATGTTCCTGTCTGTCTTTCATTATTGTTCACCACATCAGAGTATTGATTGCTTGTAACAGACATGCTTTACATTTGTGGTCCCCAAACTTTTTAGATAATGCCCCCTCACCCTCTTGACAGCTCTGCCTTGCCCCTGTTCTCCATGCTTTCTCCTGCCACCACACACAGCCTCTCCACGGCCTCCCTTGCCCTGCCACACGCTCCTACCACCTGTACACACTGACACTTCCTGGGGGGGGAGTGAGCCCTTGATATGTTTTCACAAAATACAGTTTAACAAGTGAAAATTTAGTGTATACAATTGTGAAAGTGACACTTGTATAAGTGTTACTGTAGGGAGGATGGATATTATTTGAGAATTGTATTTAGTTATGAAATGTAAGTTTCTGGTTTTATAGAACCAAACTGAATTTGTAAACTGGTGTTTATTTTTTGACTGTTTACATTTTATGAATAGTAAGATCAATTTCTATTAGGCCTTATCTATTCAAAATTTGCTCACTGGCGCTCTGAGTGAGAGAAGAATTACAATGTGGCCCCTCACCCAAAAGGTTGGACACCCCTGGTTTAGAACATAAGAATGGCTATATTGGGTCAGGCCAATGGTCCATCTAGTCCTGTATCCTGTCTTCTGTCAGTGGCCAATGTCAAGTTCTTCACCGGGAATGAACAGAACAGTCTCCCATTCCCAGCTTCTGGCAAACAAAGGTTTGGGATACTTCAGAGCATGGAGAGGAGTCTAGAGAAGAGAAGACAGAAGAGGGAAATTATAATAGTTTTCAGGTACATAAAAGATTGTTACAAGGAGGGAGAAAAATTGTTCTCTTTAGCCTCTTAGAGTAGGACAAGAAGCAATGGGTTTGAATTGTGGCAGGGATGATTTAGGTTGGACATTAGGAAAAGTTTTTTAACTGTCAGGGTAGTTAAGCGGTGGCATAAATGGCTTAGGGAAGTTGTGAAATCTCCATCATTGGAGATTTTTAAGAGCAGGTTAGATAAACAGCTGTCAAGAATCGTATACTCTAGATGAAACTTAATATTGCCATAAGTGCAGGGCACTGTACTAGAGGATCTTTTGAGGTCCTACAATTCCATGATTCAGAGAACTAGCTGTAAACTCTGCGCATATTTTCCAAGTTCCCAATCCTCTCTTTGGTAGACTTCTTAGAAGGTAGTGGGATAATATACAATTTAGCTATATCTCTTCTGAAGCAGATGGAAATATCAACGTTACATTGATACAACAAATGTAACCAGAAGTTTCTGAAACACTGATAAGAACCAGCACCGAACAGAATAAAACCAGAACCACAAGCCAGCACTCTAGAAAAAAAGAGTGACCTGACAATCTGAGATGATTCGTCAATTAAATGGCAGAGAAATTAATACAGATCAATAGGATCTAAACTAACCTTCTTCTCTAACATGCTTATTTAATCCAAGACAGGCATTTGGAAGGAAAGGAAGAGGATAATTTTTCTTGGTGCACCATAGCAGTAGTAAAAACAGACAAACAATTTGAGTGAAGGGGTATGTCTTTGGATTTAAATGAGCATTTACCATAGCTTATCTGTACCTGAAAATAGGCCAGTTTTATCACAAGAGGATAGATTCATTCATCATCTGTCACAGAAGGAAACTGATCACGGAAGCAGCAAAATGCAGTCCAAGAAATCCTAGGATGAAGAATGCAAGTTAGCTTCCTTTCTGACTCATTTGGATACCCCAACTTTTTTACTCAGAAGTGTGCCTCCCTATTTGTGTATGTTTATTATATTTTTTTTTTTTTTTTGGCCAAAGGTGAATAAATGCACACCACCATAATATTAACATGGATTTGCATCTTAAATTACTGCTTAAATGATCTTGTTTGAGCTCATCAGCAAAACAAACAAATCTGCAAATGATCAGTCTAGTTCTTGCCTTGTTGTCTCTGTAATTTGGGGGACCACTGTTTGACTGCAAAAAGTGCACCCTACTTTGAGATCTGTTCCTACTGTATGTTTGAATCTTCAGTCTGTTACTGCCTCATTCAGTTGCAAGTGCACAGAGCAGTTTTTCTGTTTTGTTTTTGTTTTAAAGAAAGAAATTTCCAAACAGAAGTAGTAGGAATCAAATCTGAAATGTTGAAGAAGAAATTTCTTTATTACCCCCTTTTTCCCCAGCCCTATACCCCAATGTTAATTTATTGCATCAGGGGGAGGGTGGGAAATTAGCAAAGACCTCTTGCAAGCTCAGTACTTGTATATAATAAACAATGACTTTACCTAAAATACTTTATTCTGTTCTGTTGTACCAGCATTACATACAAAACATAGTCTTCTTAGTGGTTGATATCTATATTAGTACTTAAGAGGGTGATGAAATTATTAAATGGCTATCTCTATTGACAGCATCAACAAAGAAAGCATTGTGGATGTTGAAGGCGTTGTGAGGAAAGTACATCAGAAAATTGGAGGCTGTACTCAGCAAGATGTCGAGCTGCATGTTCAAAGGGTAACACTTTTTAACAGCAAACAGTGCAACTGGCTAATTATTTCTAAAACTTTTAAAAATAAAATTCTGTCAAATTTACGTTTTCAGTAAAAGGTCATCCATAATATTTATAGACTGGTCATACAGTAAACTGCATTTAAACACAAACTCAAGTATTAAATGCAGTAAACATGAAGCACTCCTGTTTTGTTTTTGAGAGAGCCACTTGTAATTTTAGGAGTTTTTGGTTTCCATCTGCTCTTCTAAAAAAAAAATCTCATTTGGAACCAACCATATTTTAAAATATTTAGATAAAACACTTTGGCTAGAATAGGCTATCAATTCCAGTTTTGATACTTGTCAGTAGCAAATTCTGTCCATACAAATTAGCCTCTTTCTTTGTAGGACTAAGCCCAGAATTTTTCTAGATGTTTATTTTAATACAGAAAAATGCGTGTCTTCACTCCGATGCACATCGTAAAATGTGTCCCCTCTACAGGAGTAAAGTCATGGTATAATGACACGAAGTTCTGTGAAAAAGATTGAAAAGACTATGTGAATTCCCCATAGATTGCACGTTGAGGCTGGGGAAGTGCGTTTTGATAAATGTTTGAATAGAATTAGAACTACACATTTACATGGCATCTTTCACTAAAAGGATGCCTAAACACTTCACAAACTATACCCATACAAACTATTGAAATACAGTCATCTTGAGGAGGAAGTGCAGCAGGCTGTCATATACAACACATGACATTAGTGTGGTGGGGAGGTAAATTTTAAGCAGGGTGTACCAAGGAAAGCCCCTAGACTTCCATGAAGGTTGCTTTAATAAACATGCAAATCAGGCAGGCTGTGGATTTTTATGGAAGTATCTACATATGTCTCACTGTATAAAGTTTAGACTAAAGGACTGTCTTCTAATCTGTTTGTGCAGTGTCTAACCCAGTGGGCTCTTAGTCTGGGCATCTAGATACTACCATATTGCCATTATAACGATAGTTTAATACTACAAGGACATCTGTTTGTTTACCTCACAGGGCAAAAGGCTTGATGTTACCTCTCAGGGTCCAAAAGCACAGTTATGAATCATTAGGTTGGCCCCTCAGTTTGTGTCTCCTTAATGTGGTTGCTCAAAAAAATTATATAAAATGCGTTTCCTGTTTTTTGGAGGAATTAAATTATGCTAAATGTTTCCAGTGCAGCCATGAGAATAAAGCCAAATAAATATCTCCCTCTTTTGATTTTCTGAGTAAAATAGCACAGTACCAGCTAACGATCTATGCAAACACTGTTTCATGTTTATGCCAGAAATACCCTTTTGTAAATCATACCTTGTTTTGAGCTGGGTTTTGTGCTATTTCTGTTACTGTCTTACTCTCAGATCTATGTGATCAGTTTGGCTGAACCACGATTGCCCTTGCAGCTGGATGATGCTGTTCGAGCTGAGGTGGAAGGAGAAGAGGTGAATATCATTTGTCCTTAACACACCTGTGAATTTTTATTGTCTCTGTTGTTGAGCAAAAGCTTGAAAGCATATGGTAGCGTCTCTTCTTACTGCAGTGATTTTTGCTTTTTGGCCTTTATTTAACTTACTTTACATCTGGATTGTGTGTTCCCTGAAATCTTCTCATCTATGTGATACTTGATGTGGTACAATGGGTAGTCAGAGCTATATAATTTGCAGACTGTTCTGTTGCACCAATTAGTGTTACAGGACAACATTCTGAAATAAGTACTTGTGCATGTTCGAGGTATTTGGCAAGCTTCAGGACAACGTCTTGAACACACGTGATCTCACTTGGAACAAAGAACTGGTCATAGATTCCAAGACCAGAAGGGAACCTTGTGATTATCTAGTCTCACCTCCTGTGTAACACAGGCCATGGAACTTCCACAACATAATTGCTTTTGAATTAGAACATATAATTTCTTAAAAATCCAGTCTTGATTTAAAAACTACCAAAGATGGAGAATCCATCACAGATCATTTGTATTACTCTACTGAGCCCCTCAAAATAATATTAGAAGTCTTTCCATCAAATTTGCAAGTACTCCTTTGCTTTGTAACCAAAATGTGTTTCACACTATTGAATGTATTTCTTTGTGTGTAGGTTTTTTCATTACAAACTTTTGTACAATTGTTTAGGAAGGAAGAGCTACTGTAAACCAAGATACACGCCTGGACAACAGAGTAATTGACCTGAGGGTAAGAAACTGGTTATGTTACATGGTTAATTGCAACAATTTAGAACTTAAATATCTATGAGACTCCGAAGGATTTGAGTTAATTGTTTTGATCTCATGTTAACTAATCGTTATAAATACTGGGGTAGAAAAAACTATTGCACTTGTAATAATTGTGCTAAACATGTGCACTTGAATTGGACTGCTACCAGTGTTCATATCCTCTTCAGTGTTTCTCAACCAGTGAACACTGGTGCTCCACCAACATAGTGTAGCTGTTCCATGACCCACATTAACCCCTCCCCTTTGGGGGGTTAAATGAGGTGGGGGAAGGAGCAATTTAAAATGCTCCAGTTGCAGCAAAGCTTCCAAGCGCATGGTGGTGGACGTTGATGCACGTCTGGAGGCTTTGATGCGGCTGTAGCATTTTAAATCTCTTGTCACTGTTACCAGCTTTTTTGAGAACATTTTAAACAGGTGTTCCACGTAAAGTAATTAATGCCTTTAAGTGTTCCTTGGTCCGCTTAAGGTTGAGAAACACTGTCTTACATGTCTGATTGTCCTAGAATTCCAAGGATTCAAGTAAGGAAGTGCTCTATGAGTCCAGGAGATAGATACCAGATGACACAGAAAGGACTCAACAATATTTAGGGGTGTAAGTCAGAGAAGTATTTGGCTCAGTGTGTTCATTTTTAATTTCAGTTCTTGGCCAAGATTTGAATTCAAGCCCCAGAGATGAAAGGTTAGATCCATTGTGCAACTAACTAATCCTCCGTTGTATATGTCTGAAAAGTATGGACAACCATAGCAGGAATAAAAAGAATCAAAAACCTCTCAATTATATATTCGTCAGTGCTCCTTCAGAACAATTGTCACTCCTGTTGTTACATCATTTAAATGACCAAGGTCCCATGTAAAATTTTCTGGGAAATGTTTATGGTCAGACAAAATTCAAATGCAAAGTTTGCTCTAAAGAGAAGATCGCTTTTACAAACAGTTTTTACAAGATTGCTTTTACAAACAGTTCAAGAAAAATTATTGAGAAGTGCAGGCATCAGATTACTTGGAGATTAATAGGAACACCTGATCTCCTCTTCTCAGCCAGTAAGATTAATTTGGATTATTATCACAGTAGTTGTTTTTACTTGCAGCCAGGTTAATTGCTGTAGGATACTGAGCATCCTGAACTCCCCCTCATTTCTCTGGAGATGTTCAGCAGCATCTCATTGCACTAAGCCTTTCATCAGTACCGTACCTACTACTAGGAATGTAAAAAGTTGTATAATGAATTAAGAGTTTAAATGTCTAAAAATAGAACAGTTAAATGTTAACTTACCCTGCAGTTGCTGGGACTGAGGAGGCTGCTGCCTCCTGGCTGGGATTGAAAGGGAAGGGTGAAGTCTTTGTCCGGCTGAAGCGTGGCTCCCAGCTGGGAGCAGGGAGGGGAGAAGTCCTTACATGGCTGCAGCCCAGCTCCCATATGGGAAGGACAGAGGAGGGGAGGAGAAGACCCTGAACAGCTGCTTCAGGCTCACAGCTGGGACCTGAGAGCAGAGAAGTCCCTTGCAGCTGCTCTGAGTTGTGGGGTGGCCCTCAGGAGTTTAATTAAAAGTTTAATTAAATCATTAACCTAACTACTAAGATGCTGCTCATCATTTAAATGTGTAGCAGCTTACATCCCTATTTATTGCTAAATACACTAAACTGGAAAGGGCTGTACGCGCCAAGGAGAACAGAGAAATAACATGGAGGGTCCAAAAGTTAGAAATATTGGCAGGAAATAACTTGAGATTAGACGTGGCCATAATGCAAGCTAATGCAGCTGGGGAGAAAAAAAACCTGTATCAAAATTGCATGGAGGAGAAACCAGGAAAGCTCTAATGCCAGAACAAAGAAAGGAACAGAGCAGAAAGGGATGAGGTGAGAGTAATGTGGCGTAACTGTGACCTCACTTGTCTCTAGCTTAGAGTTTAAGTTTTTCAGGGTACTGGGGAAATCCTCTAGGAGCAATAGAGATAGAGGCTTTACGTGTTCTCGCTCTGATCCAACCTCCACTGTGGCTCAGCCAGTCCCCTCGCAACACCCAAGTAGGCAACTTTTGAGAGTGCACCCAAGAACAGTGCCCCAGTTTGTCCTCAGGATCCACCCTCTTTTATTTCTGAACAGCATGTCGCCCTTCCTCCCTGCATGGGCCCAGGTTACATCGGACTGTTGGGTCCTCCGCACTGGAAAACAAAACCTATCAATTCAAATCTTTGTTCAGTGAAGAACTTAAAGCCAGAAAATCACTGCAGGCTTTCTTAGATGTTGCTGATACAGTTGCCAGAGCACAGCCCTGGCCATGTGTAGGGCTTGTTGGTTCCACTTGGAAGGCCTTTGTAGGGAACTGTAAACAAAAATAGAAGATCTCCCATTCAGTGAGGCCCAGCTCTTTCCTGAAAAGATGAAGTTCTTCATTCAACAGTGGTTAGAACTTCGGGCATATATACACCAGGAACAAGGAGGAAACAACATAGGTTTCAACCTTTATACCTGCAGATACCCGTTTGAGTCATAATACAGACAATACAAACCACAGAGAGGGAAGCAAAGAACAGACAGACGCAGGCAACCGCAACAAACATTATTGACTTCTCAAACAAGCAGTTTTGAGAATTTTGTTAAGGGTATGAGAAACCCCACTCAGCAAACAGTGCCAGCCTCATCAATGAGAAATTTTAAATTTTGCCTCCAATTCCACCTTAGTTGGTCAGCAATCATCAAGTCAGGATACACTATCCCATTCACATCCCTCCCTTTCCCATTCCTCTTCAAGAACCCATTTTACATGCAAATACTGCACCAGGAAATAGATCATCTCCTATAACTAAGAACAATAGAGCATGTACCATTGCATCACAGATGGAAGGGGTTCTATTCCCACTACGTTGTAGTACAGAAAAAAGAATGGAAGATGGAGACTCATACTAGATCTCAGGGCACTAAACAAATGCATGAAGCAACAAAAATTCAAGATGATCACATTATCAGCCTTAATACTGGCACTGCAGAGGGGATTGGTTCTCAGCCATTGACCTTCAGGGTGCTTATTTCCATATTACTATTGGTCCTATATGCAGCTGTTTCCTAAGATTTATGATCTCTGGAAACCATTACCAATGCAAAATACTACGATGTGGCCTATCTGGGGCACCGAGGGTTTTCTCCAAAGTGCTCGCAGTTGTTGTGGCACATCTAAGGAGACAAGGAATACAGTTTTCTCATGCCTGGATAAAGACACCCAGTCAAACCCTAGCCAAACAAGCCACTAGCCAAACCATAACATTGTTTCAAAAACTAGTTCTCAGGATAAACAACAAAAAGTCCAATCCAACATAGCAGTTGGAGTTCATAGGGGCAGACTTGAACTCGAGAACAGTCAGGGCATCATTACCAGTATCCAGAACGCTTGACTATGTATGCAATGTCTCCATGGGTGGCTCGCTTCAGTCTACAGACCAAACAGAAACATTACCAAACAAGGTAAAAGATTCCCTCCTATGGTGGACCCAAGAAAACATGATGATGATGGGAATCCAATTTTCACAGACTCTACCTTCAATTATAATTACCACAGATGTGTCGCTCCCAGGGTGGGGACCGCTTCTGCACAACCACACAATACAGGGAAGATGATCAAAAACCCAAACCAGTCTATACATAAACATCACCCTGTTGGGGCTCCACTACCCACCCTCATCCCTTTCTCCTTTGAAATTCTAGTATGGGATTCTATGGTAGAGAAGGAACTGAGGGGGGTCGGGTCACACATTTGCACTACATGTACCAAGGGCACCACAAGACAGGAGCTGCGCATGCGTCACCCAGACGAGTACTGCTGTAAAGATCTTTAATTAAGGATGTGACACTTAAAGTGGAGCACCTACAGGGACACACATCTTGAAGAACATCAGTTATTACACTAGATGAGTAACCTTTTCTTCAGCAATTTTTGTGAGATTATCTACCATCTGAAAAATGAGTTCTACTAAGCTTTTATCATGGTGTTTGAGAGGCTGAAGATATTTTAAAGTTCAAATTACAGTAGTGAACATGAAATTAATATCTCTGTCTTTTAAAGAGGTTTTCAAGCACCAAATTAATCCTCTCTTCCCTACATTCATTTGAATTCACTAATCCTCCTTTTTACAGATGTGGAAACAGAGGAAGATAGGTCATGATTTCTTTTGGTACCAGAACAACTCCACATCGGAGACAGGATTAAAACTCATAGTTCCTGGCTCTGCACACTTCAGCTCAAATTGCACTTCTCTTACTACTCAATCCTGCAAAGTGCTAAGTGCACTCAATTCTACTGGAACATTTTTTCCCCTCTGTCTAGGCATTTTGTATGACTACAATCACTCAGTTGTAGACAGAGCATCTTTTGACTAAAATGTGCTCACTATATATTTACGGATCTTTAAAATGTATCTTATTTTTAATTCTACTTTATAGTATTTAAATGACCAAAACCATAGTAGTAGATAGCTGAAAATGGGAAGAGATTATTACCAAGAAACGATAAGATTCAGATTTAGTAGTGTTTCTTCCTGTTGTTTGTGACAGAGGGGATGTGTTGGCATATGACACCAAATCAGAAGACCTACCTGAAATGTTAATACAGCAATGGGTACAGCATGTAAGTGGCAGGTGTTCATTTCAATTTCCCATTTAATTCCATGAAGGAATCTTCAGACTATGGAATGGACTCAGACAATGCATATCAGTGAAAGGTTTTGTACTGTAGGGAAAATTGCAGTATTGTAACTTTTTTAGAGGCAAAAGCAAAAATAATTCACAATTGGAGCTTGGTGCTGTCTTTAATTTGCTCTTTTGTTCTTAGGTATTGTAGCAACAGCATTACACACCTCTCTAAAACTCCACAATACCAGGTTCATCAGCAGAGATAATTAAGGATGGGGGTGACAGCTTGAATTCATTTCTTTAGCCAGATCAGTTTATTCACTTATTTTATCGCACTGAAAATGTTTACATTATAGAAGTGTTGTTTCATAATAATGGAATAATTTGCCACATCTTCAGCTCAGGACTGGCTTGCTCAGGAAACTGGTAAGATACAGAACTTTTCACTTCTAGGTCAGCAGTCTGAATTCATCTCACATTGATAGGGACCGTTCTTTAGCAACATGTATGAAATGAATTGGTGGCCTGTCCAGTTCTTGCTGAATAGATTTCCACATCACAATAGATGTTAAATAGGTACCCTCGTTGGCAGTCTCCACAGAGAAGCCAATGATTGAATGAGCATTAAAAATCAACTATCATCTCAGCTTTAGAGGTGGTCTTCTCACTGAGGCACTTTGGAGGGGGTTGCAGTGTCATGCCTTGTACTGTACCTATTATGTAACTAAATAAAAGCAGTCTCCAGGTCTGTCAATCTGACAACTTTCACAAATAAACAGAGAATTTATTACCATATGTGCGGTTAAGAAGTCATAGTCTTTGCTTTGCAGCCTTGCTAAAGAAACAGAAGAGGAGTTATTTGAAAAACGACTTATAAAAGAGAGTGGTTAATTTCATCTGGCTGTGTTAGTGTTCAGCTTTAGGTTGTAGAACAAATAATTGCTTTCAGATTGTGAAGGAAGAGGTGTAGCAAAATCCCACTTCTTTATTTTTCATGATTTTGTAGCCCAGGAATTCTCTCTCATAAAATTGATGCTAGTTCATCAAACGGATTATCACAAAACATCAGTTTGCTACCTGAAAGGAATACTCTAGGTACTTGCCTCTTTGAGGATTTTGATAGTGCCATATATCTCCTTCCTAATCAGATGCAAGGCATTCACAAACAGATTAGGTCCTATATTTAATTATTTGGATATCATCATCTGGTGGACAGTGTCTTCCAACTTCTCAGGAGCAGACTGCAAAATACGAAGATATCCCCGTAGTCCGGATGCAACACTCTACATGCCTAACTTGTTGTCTTGGAGTGGGTATATATTGGAAAATGAGTGGGGTGGAAGATATGAAAAAAGGTAGAATGGACTTATTTTGAATTGTTGTTCAAAACCTTAGCTTCCGCATTCAGAAAGTATTGCGAGCACAGTTGTGGTTAAGCCACCAGTAAGTGAAAACTCCAGCAATGAAGAGAGTCTCACCCACTCATACACCTAAAATATGTAATCAAACTCATAAAATGCCAGTGAAGACTGAATTATTACAAGGCCACACATTTTTAGCTTTCTATTTTGCTTTCTTAGTTGAGTGAAATTTTCATCTTCCAGTGGAGATGAGCCTAGGTGTGTTTCAAAGCCTTCAGTGTGCTGCCGGTCTAAACTTGCATGATTATGTGATTTGTTTTGATTGGTATATGGCCATATGTGGTTTGGTGGCATGTCATGTGAAAAACCACAAGTCTCTCCTCACTTTAACTGAAAAGTCAAGCACGCTACAGAAAGAAGTAAACAATGTTATGACGCAGATCTTTTTTTAAAAAAAAAAAGTTTTCAGTTGCTAGCAAGAACTACCTGATGTATTTACACACAGCTGTCGATCACTAACTGTCAGATTTCACGCTCCATAGGCATGAAGTCAGATGTGGGTTTAGTGTTGACGTATTGAAGTATTTTTCAGCATTACCTTACTTTTTTCACACCAAAGCTCCAAACAGTATATTCTTTTAAGTTTTCTTCGGGGTTTCACTTAAAAAGGTGATTTACATTTTGCAGCAAACATGGGAAAGATGGAACAAACATGCAGTTTATTTGACCAGTTTTTGTATTTAATGTTAAATGCCTTTACATCTCATTTTGGGGGCTTATGTTTACAGGTACATCTTTCATCACCTCCTCAGGCCCTGTATTTCAGCTGTCTATTTAATAGGACTGAACACATCTTTCTCCCTTATGTGTTTGACCAAGGTCATTGTATTTATTTTGTATTCATTTACAGTTAATCCATTATATATTTTTCTGCATCTGTTTGGTTCAGTGCAGTGAAAGTTTTCTAATAGCGTTAGCTTTTACAATGTTATCGTACTGTAAATCTCTTCTTGGAGAAGCATGTATCTCACAATTCAGTGGTTCTTTAAGAGGGCATAAAATGCACACTAGTGCCTTCTTAGAAGGGAATGCACTGTAAAGTGAAGTAAAAGGGTGTCACTTGTTACCTTTTCTATTCCTGTTTATGGTTAATCATAATTCTCAGTTCAGACTTCTCTCTTTTTAGGCACTTGGGAATATGGGCTATGAAGCATTCCTAAGAGAATAACTTAAACATTCTCATGGTCATGACAAAAGTAATAAAGTCCTGCAAGTAAAACTTCTTCTGGATTCAGGATTTTATTTCCTTTCTTATAGACCTCTACTAGTCAAGCTGTCTTCCGTCTTCAGTCTGGTATCTGTCAGCTTTTTCGAGAAACTCTCATTCACAAGGGGTTTGTGGAAATTCAGACTCCCAAAATCATCTCAGGTACTGTACTGTACACATTATTGTATTGTTAAGAGATGCTCATTTTAGTGTAAGAGACAGTAATCTTTCAGCATTTACAGAGAGTGCGCTCCCATTTTCAAAGCTCTTTAAGAACATTGACTAACGATTCCTCACCACACCCTCTGTTAGCTAGATAGATTTCATTCTGATATTACACATAGAGAAACGGAAGAGTATAATGGCTTACCTGAGCGCATAGAAGGGAGTGGGTTTCATCTGTGAGATTAGAATGCAGGTGTTCTTGGCTCCTAGAACTTTTCACGCTCTTGCTCTCTCTGTCTCTCTAACTTTTTATGCCCATTATGTTAGGCCCCTAATCTGACTAAGGGGTTTAGACACACAATTCCCATTAAAATTAATGGCTGCCCTATATATATTCCTCAAAAATCTCATCCTAACCTTTACCTACAAACCCAATTATACTTGAATTGCTCAATCTCAGCTTTTTTAAAAAAAATTATATTTATATTGCCGTAAACATTTGCTTTTTCAGCTGCCAGTGAAGGAGGAGCCAATGTGTTTACTGTATCTTACTTCAAAAGCAGTGCCTACCTGGCTCAGTCCCCACAACTGTACAAGCAAATGTGTATTTGTGCTGACTTTGAAAAGGTTTTCTGCATTGGACCGGGTAAGAGTAACTTGGTTTTATACAGTGGGTTTTTTTTGTTGTTGTTATTTTTTAAATGGTGCTGGTACTTGGCCAGGGTCTTGGGGCCACCAGCAGTGGCAGCAGGAACTGGCCTCACAGCTGAGAAAAAAAGGTGCCGGTACTCAGTACCTTGAGGACCATCACAAAAAAAGCCCTGGTTTTATACAAGTTTTTCATTCTGAAGTGATGGCTTAGAGCAGGCCTGTAACAATTGAGATGATGTGCACACACTGAAAGTTTGAATCCTTTCACTTCTGCTTTGCATACCAAACAAAAGTTTCAAGGAAGGGCTAGGAATCAGACTAACACAACAACAATGTATAAGGGGTAAGCTGATGGAACAAAAATACAATGCTGAAGTCAGCAGCATTGATAGAGAGCGCTGGTGTTCTCTAGCAGATGTTGCCATGTGATAGATAGTCCAGGCCCTGGGATGAAAAAAAGGAGGACTTGAAATGGAAGTTGTTAATTTCCGTGAGGAGGTAAAATAAACTAGCAAAGCTCTCCTACTAATTCCATGATGCTAGAATCTGATGATTCTTCATGAACATTCTTCACTTGTCCAATACCAAGCAATTAAAATTATGCATAGTTTTGTATGTGCTTTACATGTATTTTAATTCAGAGAGAGAGAGAGAGAGAGTGTGTGTGTCCGTCCGTCCGTCCGTCCTCAAAAGCTTTAAAAAAAACCCAGAGGTAGCATCTGCAGAGCACTAACATATATCTCTTTCAGAACTGTAGAACTGCTTCTTTTAAAGCTGATAACTACTGATTAATTTCTAAATTAGCAGAACAACTTCTAAAGTAAGAGAATTAAAGATTTCTAAAGGTACCAAATGTTGTAAATTGTGCTCATTAGCAAAAACGATGGTTTGGGGACACCACATCTAGAAGAAGAATTGTGTGTGGTTTTAGGTAAGAGGAATTGTCATGCTTACATTCAGCAAAGCATGATTGATGCAAGACATAATGTGATTGATTGAGTTATTTTTTGTAAGTCAAATACTATTGTACTCATTTCCCTTAGGATACAAGGCCAATTTAGAATTTGTACTCTTTAATTTTACAGTCTTTAGAGCCGAGGACTCCAATACACACAGACATCTAACTGAGTTTGTTGGCCTGGATATTGAAATGACTTTTAATTACCACTATCATGAAGTGGTAGATGAGATTGCGGATACCTTAGTTCAGATATTCAAGGGACTTCAAGAAAGGTAAGTAGTGCATTTTTAATTCTTTTGACAGCTTCATCGTCTTGAAGTCCCTAGAGTCCTAGTAGGAAAGCGGTAGGTTCTCCATCCGCACTCTGTCAAGTAACTGCTTGGAAACTGATTTAAAGAGAGCTTCAGAATTAAGACCCCTTACTCTGTTCTTGACTCTCTCTGTGTGTCTCAGATTTTGGAATTTACTGAAGAATCAGGACATTAAATGATCCTTTTCCACCCAACGTTGTAATTCTGAGGGAATGTCAAATTGCCTTAAGAAAACTCACTGTTCTGTTGGAAAGGCCTTGTGCCTTGTAACAGAAATGATCTATCCTCAAATTTAAATGTTCTGACTTTTGTGCATGTACAAACCCTTTGTCCGTATTTTGATATTGAGCTATATATTTGCTCTTACAGAAATTTTTATAGAATCCCATTTATTGTAGTAGTCAGCATGTCTGCCACAAAAGCCAAGAACAATGTTTTCCATTTTTGGCCACATACCTCATGTGACAAATCTAGTTCATCAAGTTCTAAGAGGAAATCTAACATCCATTTACAGATTATGCAGTATCTTGCTGCCAGAAACTCAGATCTTATTACCTGACTAAAAGGAAATCTGTGTTTTATCATGTTTGATGTATGCAATATTTCATTTCAAAGGAGTAGAGATAGTACAGAGAGGGTTGATCTTTTTTGGTCAATGATTTTGTGAAATAATCTGGTCAGTCAGTTCTTCTTGAAAAAGGAATGACCCAGCAAGCATAGTGTTAAAATTTTTAACTCTTGTAATATTTAAATGGATTGCATTATCTTGGATAACATTCATTTTTCTAATTATACACAACTCTCCCAGAAACAGCTTCAGAATAGTTTTTGTGTGTCGCAAGAGTGCCCTCAAGTGGCAAAAACATGCACTGCAGCTGTAAGCTTATCCTTGCTTGTTCAGAAAATCAACCTTTCATCTACATCCCCCCCGCCTTTCCCCTTATTGTGTACAGGTTTCAAAATGAAATTCTGACTGTGAACAAACAGTTTCCGTGTGAACCATTCAAGTTTTTGGAGCCGACTCTGAGGTTGGAGTACCGTGAAGCTCTGGCTATGCTCAGGGAAGCTGGAGTAGAGATGGGGGATGAAGATGATCTAAGGTAAATGCATTTCATTGGAGTGTAGCACAGTCATATGAAAATGATTTAGCACCCACTGCTGGTACGGTGTTGATTTTTCATTGTGTGACCAAAGAGCATCAGAACAGATCACACGTTTTGAAATAAAGAATAAACTAGACCATATCATCTTGAAAAATTAAAGTGGCTAGATATGAAAATAGTGTCTTTTTCACTGTAGATTTTAAACCTTAGTAAGCCCAACAGAAAATAAACTAAAAATACAAAGAGAGTGGAACTCCTTTCAAGAATAAAACATTTGTCTCTCTACTAGAGGCAGGTGTTTACTTGAGCTACCAAATCTGTGTGAGTGGGATTTAGTTTAAAAAAATTCTCCTATCATGGAAGCCGGCTGCACATTTTTTTTCCTGTTTAACATTGGTCCTAATCTACTTCCCATTGATATCAGCTGAAGTTGGATCAAGGCCCTGTGATTCAAACACTTCCAAATACATTTACCACATCAAAACATTTCTGTTCTTCCACATATATACAATACCATTGGTGTGTATCTCTCTGCAGTGAAAATAACAGCTCTCTCCCCCAAAGAGGTGGTAGTCTAATGGCACAATAATGCAAATTCTTATTACTGTATCCAGATGGTAATATTTTACCCATGTTTTACACAAATGTAAATGCTTGCACAAGGCAGTGAGGAATTGGCCATCAAAATACTGTTAGAGGAACTGATAAGTTACTAGCAAGCACCTCTGTAGATATCAGTTATTTCAGGGGGTTTATATTCCTGCAAAGTGGAATGTTTTAGAACACAACCACAATTCATTTAAGAGCACAAAGAAATGCAATTAATATTTTTAAAATTCTGAGTTATAGGATCTAAAAATACTCAGGAACTCTTAGCATATTTTCCAAATGGGTTGTGTGTGGAAGCCCAACAGAGTTTAGCTCTTTGGGGGATATGTTTGGTAAAGGTCTACATTGCTTTATTCTGATGGTGAGACCATTTGTTTTCAGCACACCTAATGAAAAGCTCCTAGGTCGTCTGGTGAAAGAGAAGGTAACTATTACTTTAGAATAAATTACTCTTTATTTAAAACTGAAGCTTGATCTCTATGACAGGCTGTTCCCAGAGTAGGCTAAAAATCATTTGGGCAGCTTTCTGTTGTTTGGCATAAGACTTTCTTGATGACTGTTTGGGGGGGAGGAGTGTATTACTATTGCTCGCCAATCTATTGACAGTTTTTCTTTCATGTTTATAATCATTCTTAAAAGCAAACCATAAAGTAAATATTTTAATTTTTTTATTAGTTTAATTTTTTTTACCATCTCACTAGATTGTAAATTCCAAAAACGTGCTTTTGAAAACTGCTCTTTTCTGAAAAGATTTTTAGTTACTCTAAGTCCAGATTTATCTTATGGGGCTATGTCAGCGGGAGATACGCAACGTGTGTGCCACAGAATGTATATCTACCACCGACTTCGTTACTCTTACTTATCACACTGTCTTCACTTGGCTGCGTAGTATTGAAGCACCCTCCGGTTGACACAGCTTTACTCCACTTAGAGAAGCGTGGAGTTATTGAGTCGACTGGAGAGCGCTTCCAGGATCGAATGAGTAGGTCTACACTGCCCACTCAATCGGATTGACGCAGTTTTTTCAGTGTAGATAAGGCCTAAAACACAATGAGTTTCTCCTGGTAGTTCTGCAGCAACTACTTCACTTAAAAACATCATTCTGAATACATTCACCCTGGTGCACTAAGAACATAAACAAAAGGTAGCCGTTTCGTCTGGCTTCCATTAGGAAAGGTGGAGAAAGTTAAAATCTGTGTTTGGTAAATTAAAAAAAAAAAAAAAAAAAAGCATTTACTAAGAAAAGGAATTTTATCAAAAATGCTAGAGTTCATAGCAAATGCAATGTCCAGAAAGCTAGTAAAGATAGTATAATAGTGCCCCTTTTAAACTATTGTTTTTCAAGCTAAGAGATGATGAAATAAATTGACCAACTGCTTCCCTTAAATTGTAAAAAAGTTAATAAAAAGATATGAGATCTTTTGTTTAGGTTTCAAATAATCACTGTTTGTGGCTTCCTCTGTGTAATCCTCATCTCATCCCACTTGATCTAATATTAACTTTATTAAAATATCTGTTGTTCTTACAGTATGATACAGACTTTTATATTCTTGATAAATATCCTCTTGCTGTGAGGCCTTTCTATACAATGCCGGACCCAGGAAATCCTGTAAGTAAAGTTTTGTAGTGCTGTTAGTGTAAAAAACCAAAGTTTTTATCTGGCTAAGAAAAACTAATTTGACAAAGCACAGCTGAGTTAAAAACTTTGTTCCATGTTATTCATATTATTATTAAGGGTTTACCAGCATCTGATGGTAAAAATCTGCCAGAAAGAGAAACAGCACTAGTGAATGTGAGAACCCCATTGGAGAAAACTTCCTAGCAAAAACCTTGTCCGTCAGATTACTGCTGTTCCTGTAGTCACTAAAGCACGGAGAACAACTATTAATGGGATATAAAAGCTGTAGAGGAAGCTATGCTTTCTTTAGTTTTTTTTCATGAAGTCCGCTTATTGTATCCAGAATCGACTCTACATTTGTATATTTACATTTGCTGAAACTCCAAATACATCTGTAGTGATTCTGCAAAGAGGGAGGTGGTAAAATTAGGATCATAAATCAGCTTATCTGAATGTGCTGACAGGAGGCAGAGCTGTGTTCACTGATGCTGCTACAGCCCAGAGTATTTCACACTGTCACTTAGCTGCATCAGGGGAGGATACTGAAAAGCACATTTTGGCTGGTTGCAGGCTGAGCAGCTGTCCACAGGAAATGCACCCAGCTGTCCAACTTCAGTCACTAATGAAATGCAAACTTTTCCTTTTCAGAAAATCTCTAACTCCTATGATATGTTCATGAGAGGGGAAGAGATTTTATCTGGGGCTCAGAGAATTCATGATCCTCAGCTGCTGACAGAAAGAGCCCAGCATCATGGCATTGGTAATAAAATGTTTTAAAGCTAAACTTAGAATTTGTTTTTTCATATGACTTTCAAAATCTGTGCAAAGCATTGGTAATGAGGGAGAGAACAGTTTAAAAGTGAAGCATGAAATGAAACTTTTTTTTTTTTTGGTCTGTCTATTTCTGTCTTTAGTTCAGGCATGAAAGGCACACTCCTTGTCTGAATCATTTTTATCAAGAGAGTGCTGAATATTTTTCTATACCTTTAAAGGAAGATTTTGGGGCAATATTGCAACAGTAATGCTGGCTCTTGCATAACATTAACTCCATTTCTTTCTATTTTAACCATTTTTATCCATAATAGTGTTAATCCTGAAAAGAAACCTGAAAGCTATTTTCAGAGGGCTTTAGAGAGTAGAGGAAGTAGGAAGGCTTTTTGCAGCAGCAGACAGAGAGGAAACTCTTACCTAGAGCAAGACCTACCTGGCATGATTTCCTACAGCTGTAAATCGGTTTCTGGTATACCGCTTCCAGTGCAATCCCACCATTGCTGCTGGTACCTAACTTGATCCCTGAGCTGTGAACCAATAAGAGGGGAAGATGTTTATGTAGTGAACATCCATCAGTGGAGTAGGGAGAGAATCAGCATGGATACAGCCTGGATAACAGGGAGACAGAAGGGAAGTGAGTGGAGAACAGAAGTGAATCAGCAGAGGTGAGGTGACAGCTGAATTAGGGTATTTTGTGTGACAGGTAGCAAGTAGGGTGGCACTGCATTCATCTCGGAGGTAAGGAGCAGCAGCTGACGGGCGGGCTCATGCTGGTGGCAATAAGGACACACATCTCAGCACAGTGTATCAGCATGAATGTTCCACGCTGTTTCTCAGCTCTGTAAGGGGTAAGATCACTAAGATATACAACAAAGGCCTAGCTGATGTTTCTCTATAGAAGGCGTTCCCCATGAAAATCACATCAGGGAACTTCACCAAGGTTCTTTGATTATACATTAAGGAGAATAAAAGCCATAACTTCTAGACAGTGCTTTATTATTTGCATTTGTTTGATGACTACAGACCCACATCTGGTTTCACAACTTCATTGCTGAGTTTTGTTTCGTAGAATCATTACAGACACACCTAAGCATTTAGTTTTTGGACTTCTTTGAGATGAGACATTAGCTCTGCATGCAAATTAAAATTCTTTTCTTTTCTAGACTTGGAGAAAATAAAGGCTTACATCGATTCCTTCCGTTTTGGTGCACCTCCCCATGCAGGCGGTGGCATAGGTAAAGTATCTCCCTTCATTTGATTTTTGCTAGGTTCCAGCCTAAGTTTAACTTCAGATGATCATTCTGAAGTAACTTTATATAGGTCTACAGTAATCAACCAAGTGTTCAGAATAAAATTCCAAAAGTTAACCTGGCTGCATGGCGTGGCATTGTTGAACAATATTGTTAGCTCCTTATTTAGAAGCTAAATTGTGAACATTAACTATTTCATAAAATGGAAAATATTAAGGGAACAATCTGACGAGGTCCTAAGACACATGAGCGCAAGAATAAATCCCTACTTGTTAGTCGTGTTGATCATTCTGATTCCCAGTAAAGGGGAAAAGATTTTGAATAAAAACCAAAATCCTCTACTTTGTATGCATTTACTATAACTGACTTAAGATGAATAAAAATAGTGGAAGCTCTACGCCCCTCATTGCTTTTGATGAAACCATTCTGAAGGCAGGAGAAAATAGTGATTGCTTTTATTTTATACATGGTGAAGTCACTCAGCTGAATCTCATTGATCAGCTTTGGCTGCAGCTACTTGTTCAGCAAAGGTATTGAGGATTAGGGGCTTCCTATGTATGAGCATTTTAAATATTAAAGTGAGTGTTACATTTTAAAATGCATTTTAGCCACCACAGTTTGTAATTGCACACACTGTTCTTGGCAGTAAAATTTAACATCTTCATGCATTTTGAAATAGAGTTCTCTGTGTGCCCTAAACAGTTACGTGCCCCCAAACCAATGCTGGTTTTTGTTCTCTCTTTGCATGCGTGTCTTTTTATCTTTGTAAAATGAATTTATAAAATTCCAAACAAATGTTCAGAACAACTTCTAAATCAGATCTTTTGCTCAATAATTAGATTTATAAGAAATTGTGAACAAAGCCTTGCAGAGAGAGGACTCAGATTCATGTGTCATTGATCTGGAAAGGCAGGTGAACGGTGTAATGGCGATATTTACAGATGACAACAATTATTAGTTTGGTCAAAATTAGAAAAGACTGTGAGGAACTTCAGAAGGACCTAACAAAGCTAGGTAAATGGGGAGCATGATGGTAGATGAAGTTCAGTGTTTATAATACACATTACTGCACATTAGAAGGAAATATAATTTCACCCAGTAGTCTGTAATGGCTATGTCTACACTTGCAAATTAAGTCGACTTAAGGGGGCTTAATTTAGTCCCTGTCCACACCAGGCTTTCATTAAGTCAACTTAAGAAATTCCTTAAATTGACTTAATGAAAGGTTAGGTTGACTTAATGAGAACTGCCATTATGTCGACCTAACCCTTAGGTCAACTCCTTAGGTCGACTTACTAAGTCCCCGTTCACGGGAAGCGCTTTGTTAAGTCGACTTAACAAAGTCGACCTAACTTTTTATAGTGTAGACATAGCCTATGAATTCTAAATTACCTGTAACCGCTAAGAGATTAAGAAGAATCTTCCTCTAAGAACAGATTATTCCATAACTGTCTACTAGAGTTTCTAACACTTTATCCTGAAATATTTGATTCTAGCTGCTGTCAGAGACTTCTCTGATCTGTACTGGCAGCTCATGGGTTCTTAAGACAGCACCTCTAGCTCCCTACTTCTTCCTTTTTTTCTCCAGGTTTATTAATTTATTATTATTCTAGCACTGAAAGGCCCCCAATGAAGTTGGGGCCCCATTTTGCCTTTTAGTGCCCTCTTGTTAGTGTGCATAGCCCAACCCAGGGCTTTTGTGTACAAACTGATTTTATGAGGTAGAGTAACACATAGGAACATATGTTTGGTGTTGTGAAACTCGCATTTTTTCTGGTGCTAGTTCCATTTTGCGGTCAGTTATGCTGATGCCGAACAATAATTGTGTGCACTGTATAAGGCTTGCTAGAATTGTTAACTGTGTTCATGTTTTCAGGCATTAGAACTAATGACTGACTTGACTGGATTTAATTTTTGCAGGGTTGGAGAGAGTAACTATGCTCTATCTGGGACTAAACAACGTTCGTCAGACCTCTATGTTCCCTCGGGATCCCAAGCGGCTAACTCCTTAAGATTTCTATCTGAAAGTTTTCTCCAGTCCCCTGGTATTGATCAGCCTGTACCCTGACTACTTGTAATATTCAGTAAAATAGGGAAGTCAAATCTATTGAAGTGCCATAACAACAGTATTTTGAATCATCCACTATTACTTATTTGAAGGGAAGGAGTTTTTTAAAATCTGGGCTCTTTGCAATAAGAGATGTGTGCACGTTTTTTATTTAATATCATACTTGCATTGAGTTAATGCTATAATAATGCATTAGATCTTAGCAAATTTCAAACACTTCAGTTTTAACAAACTATGGTTGTGCAATAAAGATTACAAAAGTCTACATTTTTAACTTACAGTAACAAGACTGTGTATCTTGAAGTACAATATTTGACTGAAACTTAAACAATAACAGTAGACATTGGTAACCCCAAAAGCAGAAAGTAGCACATTGATAACTAATTTACGTGGTAAACTAAGCATCAGGGAAAGCAGGTGAAAAGTTGAATGTTCTGAATAAAAGTGTTCATACTAAATTGTAAAAATAGATTGCAATAAAATTCTAAAAGTAAATTATCTGTATATATCGTATTCTGTTGTGTGTGTCCGTCCGTCCGTCCCCCTCCCCACCCCCTTTTGGGTTTATATAAAAAATCCTGAGCATATAGAAGTGCTTTTGTAAAGAGATGCTACAATCACTTAAAGTTTTAATTATTTATTTATTTATTTTTGCGTATAATTCCTTCAGAATGTAATATAAAGACAGTGGGGACCAGTCTTGGTTTTAAGATACTGTGCGTATATATAAACGTGTGTGGTGGGAACCTGCCTCACCCCAGTCAGAAAGGGGTTAACGAGTTACTATGGGGACAGTCAGCTCCAGCCCTATACACCTGTGAGGCCTGCCCCACATGGAGAAGGCCAACTCCTTAAAAGTGAGTATCCAAGCCCAGTAAGTGGTGGTATACACACAGAAGCAGAGCTAGTTCACAGCTCTCCCTGAGCTTACAGAGCAGGGACTGCTGGTTAGAAAAGCTGTTGAAGATCCTTTGTTGCCTGGACTCTCAAGATAATTAGATGGATCTTGTTTATTTTCTACTTTTCTTTAGAGCCCAGGAAGCTCAGCCTGGCCCTTCAAACTGATGAGTAAGAAATCCAGTCTTAGTTCGGAGACCTCAGTCAACTGACCCCACTGCCTTGAAAAGACTGTGGGACAAACCTGGACTTAATTATGGGTTGCAGAGCTGATCAATTTTGCCTTTCTGATTTGGACTACTGTTAATGCCCAGAAGGGCTGGGTGGGAGGGAAGAACTGCCTCCCTGATATTTACAGTTTGGGGGACACAGCCCATCTTCAGATCAACCCTGATAGCAAGTACTGCGGCAAGAGAATGATGTCAGGAGCAAAGATGTAAGGTCTCTGACAACATGTGAAACATGAATAGCTGAGGAGAAATCAGTAAAGACATTTCAAGAGGAATATATGGAAAATTAATTTAAATGTGAGGTTGTTTCTTGGTATCCAGTCCTTATGGAATATTTAACAAAACAGGGAGAAAGTTTTGAACATATTTACATCATTCTAAGACAGGAGAATAATGAGCCAAGAAATATTGGGTTCTGTTCATTGTACAGCCTTCTAGAAGGACAAACTTGAGCAATCTGCCATTGTAATGCATCTATGACATATAGAACCGGAAAACTACATTTTTTATGGTTTTTTAAAGTATTTTATATTCTGTTTATAAACTTTGCAAATTATTTCCATACCAGAGTGTTTACCACCCCAAAGCTCTCATATTAGCCAGTCTTTTACTATTTTTTTAAAAAAAATTCCATGTACTGGAAGAAAATGAATAAAAATTAAGATGTGTGTATTTGATTCCAACATACAAGCATCAGTTTGTGGAGCAATTCAATCATATTCTTCCTTATTTCTATCATTGCTCAGTTAAAAAAATTACAATTTGTTTGAGGTTTTTTTCTATCTTTCAATAAACCTACCAAGGTCAATTGTACCTTCTGAAAATGATGCATTGCCTTCTAAATAAGTTAAAATTACTAATTTTCATATATATATAAAATGTCTACTCACAAAACCTTCTGAATAAGCCATACATTTTGTTGGAAACAAATTCAGTAGAGCTATTATTTGAATTAGCCTCATGTAAAAGATAAAACCAATGTTGTAGGTCATAACTCCTAAAACATCAGTGCTAAATTTACTTATATGCTGTCTGGGGAGATTCAGGTTTTTGCCACAATACATTGTATTTAATAATAAATTGCTGACTGCATGAAAGGTTTTCAGTATAAATACATAATTTATGGAAATGCATATTTGTGTGTTTATTATTTTCATTCATGCAGGTAACTAACATAGAACATCTTTAATATATTGTATGACTCACATAATCTTCCCATATGGTTGTCACTCCAGCTGTAAAATGGCTGTACATCTTTAATTGGTATGCTATACTTAGCCATTAGGCTAAAATTTTCAAATTTGGGTGCCTAAAAGTTAGGCACCAAATTCATAACTAGCCTGTCTTGGAGAGATGTTGAGCGTTTGACTCCCAGGTTCTAGAATTTTGGCCTTAGTATTTAACATACTTTGACATATTTGGGATCCTTCAATAGGAGGAACTTTTATGGGCGCTAGGTGGTGTTGCCACCTAGATTTTTCAAATGCTTGGGAAAGCAGATACTGGTTATAATACAAGGGTCAAACTTGGTGTAATTGTGGAGGACTTTTCATAGAAGTTAATCAGTTTTGTAATTGCCATTTAACAAGGCTTTAACCTTTTCGGTTGATGGAGTTCTGTAATAAACATCCGTTAGAATGCTAAAAGTCCATTAGATAAAAGACAGGAAATGTGAACATCAAGCTTTGTTAGAAGAACTGCAATTCAGAGAATACACTGCACAGTTTTGTTGAAATGCTGCACTATGGAATCTTACCAGCATTATTAACTTCTGTTTTAAAATCTGTTGTAGTGTCCCAGTTGTATTTAACAAAGCTAAAAGGATTATAAATACAGCCGATTATCACAGATTTATTGGTGCTAAATCCTAGCTTCAAGAGAGTTGTTTATTCAACTAATCCAACTGGAATTAATCAAATTCAATTAGCTTTTCCCATACAGAACTGGTAATGTATCTGGATGAGAGCCTTTGTTGGAAAACCACATTTATGATTGAAAAAAAAAAAAAAATCATTGACCCATGTTTTGCACAAAGAGAGGGAGAGGGAAGCCTGCGTCAGAAAGAATTGAGTGCAAATTGTCGTTTGTTTCTTTAGCCATGAAAGTATGCTGATGCATGCATACATATGTACATAGGGATACTCTCTGGCAGTGTGCTGGATCTGATTTTTCTGTAAGAGCAAGTCTAGCTCATGTTTCAGTTCAGTTTATTCACACTGACTGCACCTAAGGCCATATTTAGGAAGTGAACCTGAGCTCCTCTATATGCATAATCTTTAACATGCAATTTCCTCTAGGCAGCCTAAAAAACATTTTCCAAGAATAGTAATCTAAATGCAGAAGGTATTCATTCTGCAGTGATCACGGGGTTATTTAACATGGGGTGTTTGGAGTGTAAAAGTATTTATTATAGCATATACCAGTAGTTAAAGCTTTACAAATAGTTGTCTTATAATTTTATGTATGCTGCCTTGATAAATACTGAATTTTCTATAGCAGATTTAGAAAAACCAAGTGTACATAATCTTTAATTTCCACTAATTTGGGGAAGAGATCCCAAAATTTTAAACATTGATATTTATGACTGCTTCCTTTATTCCAATCCAGACTTTGTTTCTTAAAATAAGAAAAAAACTAGGCCATCAGACTCTCATATGCAACTAATTAAACATCCCAGAATTGGGAAGGATATCAGAAAGCAATAGTCACAGACACTCTGTAAAACTTGCTTTGCTTTTAGTGTTTCCATATGAAGTAAACTGAGGGACTAGCTCTTTTATGAGAAGACTTCTGTATACTTCGTAAATTCTCAGTCCCGCTGTGCAGATTCAAATTATAGCTATCAATCAAGGAGCCCAGGACTCTGAAGATCATCTCCTGTCTACATACAGAGTCCTGCCTTTGCCAGCAGGGAATCAGACAGAAGCAAACATAATTAATATTTCCATTATTTAACTTTAGCAGTCAGAAGAATGCAGTTATAGGGTGAGCCTACAGAGGAGTGGTCTTCCTGATCTCAAGTACCTTTGAATCTGCTTGGCAGGAGGACAACCCATTTAGAGAATTGCCTGGCATGCTATCCTATAGCTGATAAATTAGCAAAGAAGCCTCGTATTAGAAAGCAAAAAACATTTCACAGAGCTATTGAAAGCTGCTCTTAACATATAACAGAGCAAAAGAAGTTGGTGCATTTTATTAATAAAGAAGAGAAAATTCATTTTAGGGTACCTGATTTATCATGCCTATTCCTCCTTCCCCTCTGGCTCACCCCAGACATGCTTGGACTGGATCCTATCTAATTACAGCTGTCTGGCTGGAGTTTTGTTTTCTTAACTCATTTGTTTTCTTTTTACTTGGTCCCATCACCAGCCAGGTGTCAAATGAGGCAGAGAAATAGAATGCTTTGCTCCAAAAGTCGCAGATATAAGAAGAAATGATGTATGTAGATTAGCTTTCTTTAAATGCACTATTATACACTTGAGAATGTCAGTCCTATTTAACCTCTGTTTTCCATTCCCCTCTAGCCCATTTTCTTTTCATTTGCAGTCTCTTTATCTGCAGGGATTTGTTTTGCTGCTTGTGAGAATATCTTTGTCTTAGGGGTGACTCTTCTTTCGAAATTAACTTTACAGTGCATGTCTCATTTTTTCCTGAACATTTCCCTACTGTTAGAATCTCGTCAAGAGTTCAGGTTGTAATGCTGGTGCATGGGTTGTGGTGATGAGGATGATGAAGCAGGATGCAACTTACAATAAGCTTCATATGGTTTTTAAAAAGACTTAAAGCCCTTCTATAGAGGAGAACTAGAATGAGAATAAGATTTTAGCATGCATAATGTCCATGTAACGTAAGTATTCATATGTAGATGTCTTTACAAGTGACTAGGTGCAAGCCATTAACAGGGCAGGTAAGTCTAATGTGAAGAAATATACACATTTCCTGCTAATTCTAATGTCATGGATTTTCTTTAACTTCACATTGACACACAAGGTCAATATTTACATTGCTAGCAACATAGACATCATCCACCGAGAGGAATGTATTTGCCCCTTACACAAATCTAGTAGTGTATTGAGATGAGAAGTGGAAACAGAAATTACTCTCTGTAGGTGAAGATCCCCATCCTGAGTTCTGAAATAAAATATGGTAGAAAAGAATGCACCAACAAGTTCCACCAATGTTCCAAATAATGGTAGAGTGCCATGTTGTCTTAGTTGTGGTGCAGCCTCATGTTACTGAAACATTAACTTCCAGTATCAAAGAGACATCTATTAAAGAATGACAGAGGCGATTATAAAAAATACAAAAATCATGTTTTCTATGGTAGAAAAATGTATTGCCTAAATTATATAGCAAAGGTCACTGCAGTTGGATAAGGCCTCAGTTGCTCGTCTGCTCTCCACCCAAACCACATACCTAGGTGCTTCTTCCATGATATCTTCCTGCCATTTGCACTTAGAATCCCAGAACTAGCATGTTCCAGAATATCATGGGTGCTTGCAGTTTTTTTTTAAAGCCTGTGTTGGGCTTTTTTCCCATCTTTTGGTCTCTCTTGATATTTGAACTACCTCTCCCACCTGTGCATATGTCAGAAAGAAATGTAGTGTTGGCCACTCTCCCAAATGTTTTGGGTAAAGTGATTCTCGCACCTGCTGCAGGAGCTCTCACCGCCATGTCTGCCTATCTCCTGCCCAGCAATTAGTCCTCACTCTCCACCCCCATTAGTTCTGTCTCTGCTCACAGCACCTCCCGCAACCACCATCAGTTCAGCTGTCACCAACAGTTCAAACCAGCTAGCTAACCTCCATCAACTCAACTCTTAGCTCCTTCCCTCCCTCCTGCTCCTCCTAGGGTTCTTCACCTCCCCTCTCCTGGGGGACTGAAGCGGGGTCTGCTTTGTCCATTCCCACTGGCCAGGTCCTGCAAGGGCAGGGGGTGGGGGAGAAATAGCCCCACCCTGTCTGTTTCTCACAGGAAGGGAAGAGAGCAGAGTTCTCCTTAGCTACTGAACTCTTTGCTCCTTCCTCCCATCCAGTGAGAATAGGGGAGCGGTGGTTCTACCTTCCAATAGCTGAATGTCACAAGGTGGGGAGAGAGGGTCTGGAACTTCATCAGGAGATGAGCTCTAGCACCTGCTGACATCACCTCCACAACAAAATTTAGAGAGTTGGCAATTCTGGTATTTGCTAGGGGGCCCAATCTCTTTGTCTGTTGTCTGATATGGGCTTGATCCTGGAAGGAGCCAATTATCTAGTGTAGGGAAGCACTTAATGCATATGCATGGCCTTAAACATTTGGTTAAGTTTTTTGACAGATCAAAAACCTTGTGTTTATTGTGACAGTGCCTAACAGTACACTGAGCAGCGGATAGTCCCTGCCTTTAAAAACTTACAACCTAATTAGACACAGCAGACACAACAGGGGAGAAAGGTGTAACACACAGTGAATAATGTGATGGTTTGTTTATTGGGGGGTGGGAGGGACAAGTTTACTTATAAAAAAAATCAGCTTAAAGGGAAGGGGTTGAGTAGGTCAGGGGAGGGGAGGGGAAGAGGTGCAAATACAGAGTAAAGCTAAGATGAAGAGTGTACTAGGGAAGTAGCTGGATGGAGCTACTATAAGATGGGTGCAAAAATGGATGGATAACCGTTCCCAGAGAGTAATTATGAATGGTTCAAAGTCATACCAGAAAGGCATAACAAGCAGAGTATTGAAGGGATCAGTTCTGGGTCCAGTTTTGTTCAATATTTGTATTAATGATTTAACTGATGGTATATAGAGTACACTTATAAAGTTTGCGGATGATACCAAGCTGAGAGGGGTTGCAAGTGCTTTAGAGGATAGGATCACAATTCAAAATGATTTGGACAAACTGGTGAAATGATCTGAGGTAAATAGAATGAAATTCAATAAAGTCAAATGCCAAGTACTCCACTAAGGACAGAGCAATCAGTTGCACACATACAAAATGGGCAATGACTGCCTAGGAAGGAGTACTGCAGAAAGAGATCTGGGTGTCATAGTGGACCACAAGCTAAATATGAGTCAACAGTGTAACACTTGCAAAAAACGCAAATACCATTCTGAGATGTATTAAGTATTAACAGGAGTATTGTAAGTAAGACACAAGTAATTCTTCTGCTCTACTCTACCTTGATTAGGCCTCAACTGGAATATTGTGTCCAGTTCTGGGTGCCTCATTTCAGGAAAGATGTGGACAAATTGGAGAAAGTCCAGAGAAGAGCAACATGAATAATTAAAGGTCTGAAACACTTGACTTATGAGGAAGGATTTAAAGAGTTTGGTTTGTTTAGTCTGGAAAAGAGGAGACTGAGAAGGGAAATAAGTTTTCAAGTACCTAAAAAGTTGTCATGAGGAAGAGGGAGAAAAATTGTTCTCCTTAACCGCCAATGATAGGACAAGAAATGGGATTAAATTACAGCAAGGGAGGTTTAGGTTGGACATTAGGAAAAAATTCCTAAGTGTCAGGGTGATTAACCACTGGAATAAGTTGCCTAGGCAGGTTGTGATATTTGGAAGTTTTTAAGAGCAGGTTAGACAAGCACCTGTCAGGGATGGTTAAAGAGGGTATTTGGTCCTGCCATTAGTGCAGGGGACTGGACTCGGTGACCTCTCACGGTCCCTTCCAGTTTCTATGAATCTAAGGGAGGAGGGGAAACAGGGTTGGAGCAAACAGCCAATGAGCACAAGGCAAAGAAAGTCCAGTCAAAAGCCCAGAGGTCCTTGTTTTGGCTGCTTCTACTGCTACCAGTTGCCACAGTCTCACCACCAGCTGGCTCCTCTCTGCAGTCCCATTTCTGCAATGCCATATGGAGTGGCAGGAGGTAAAGGGGATAGAGAAAAGGCACCACTTGGACCCTAGTGCTCCCAAAGTGAGGGAGGGCTGGGTGGTCACCTTACAAGACACAACCCTTACAGTGTAAGCTGTTTGGAACAAACACTTATCTTTCTATATGTCTCTAAAGCACATGGCACACTGACTCTGCTATGTGAATAATAGTATGAATAACCACTATAGTGCAATGTGTCTTAGGTGGAAGTAATACTACTAGTCCTATCACAGGGGGATGTAAGTAAGTGTTTATCAGTCTGGGTCAGCTCATCTGTGATACCATTGCAAACATGCTTACGTTACTATAAAAGGCACTCTTAGGGCAACAAACAGCCTAATATTTCACCAGAAGCTCTGTTTCATTTTCATATTGACTGCTAGTGTTAAGGGATCCAGATGTTGGCTTAAGGATGAGCTAAATGGCATGAGGTGCAGCCATCCAAATTTACTGACTGGCTGGCCAGTTCCATTTTTCTTGGTTACAAGCAACAGCAGCCCTAAAATCCAGACACACTAAATAGTGTTACTCGGCAGTTATTGACTCAAAGGGTACAGCCAACTAATTGACTAGACTTGTAGTTCGATATTAAGAATGTTCAAGAGACTGAATGACCAAGCTCAGTCAAATTTATTGTCTAAAGACAATACAGTACGATACAAGATAAAAGTTAGTACCTCACCAATCCTTCCCAGAAATCTGGAAGCATGTATAGTTCATATAAACAGAAGTTGTGCATCCCAAAAGCCCCCTTAAACTAGCCATTTTTATACAATAGTTGTGGACAGGTTACACAATCCTGTTCACATCAAACTTCCTGTACTGTCTGCTTCCTGTACTTTCCTATCTTTTGTTTGAATATTAAATTCCAGAAGTGCAGGGGTATGTAGATATTCCCTCATATAAAGCATTCATACATCTCACATTATTTCCTTGACATTCACAGTACCTTTCTTTCCAGATACTACATTTTAGAACATAATGCTCATCCATCTAACTTTTGACAGTTTTTGAATTTGCATAAACCAAATGATAAGCTACATTTGTCTGGGAACATGGTGGGATATATGCCTTAGCATAAGTAGGCATCATTAGGTATAATACAATTTAGCATGATTGCCCAACACACAAACACCTTGTGCCTAAAACCTATCAATATAATTTTTGTGTGTGTCACTCAAGTTAGACAATGCATAGAGGGAGGGAGTGGGGGTGGTGGGATACATACACCCTCTATGCATTTGCTAACTTGATAGCAACTGCCTCATTCAACTGGCATGAAGGGAGTTAAAACATTTCTGTAAAACCTTTAATACCGCCTGTGTTCACTTTACAGGTACTTAATCTTATCAACTCTTTCAAAAACTCTCTTATGCATTTATTTCATTGACTGTAACTCTTAATTATATTCATATTTGGTTTATCACCAACAAAACTGATAATCCTATAGGGAGCTCTACTGATGGGTTAGTGTGTTTTTTGTTTGATTTTCCTACTCTGGACTCATGTTCAGTATCTGATTGTTTGAAAGAATTCTAAGTACTATACTGCAGTTGTTCATATCACATGATTCCTGTTAACTGTGCACTCTCTGATCTTGTAGGTCTCAAACTTTGCACAGAATTAATTGGTAGTATTGACGTGGAATTACTTAGGACTTGTCTATATGGAGAGTTACATGTCTGGCAAGCTTGGCTGTAAATCTATAATGATCTACTAACTTGCCATGCACTAACTCACTGCAAAACAAAAGCAGATCAAAGCACAAAACAAAACTTTTAATTAGCAGAGTTAGTACATCCAGTTTGCACAAGACAGCACACTGTACATGTACAACCCAGTCTGCTGTGCACTGACTCGGCATAGTCAAGCCTAACAAATCTTCCCAGGAACTTTCTTGAAAAGAAGAGATCCTTCTCTCTGAAGATGCTAGGCTTTATTTCATGTGTTTTGGTTTCCTTAATACAGCTCTTAGAACAGTGGTTCCTAGTCTATGGCCCAGGGCCAAAAGTGGCCTGTGGGGTCTTTCAAAATGGCCCACAGCTCCCGTTGCCAGCTGCACAGAGGAGCTGTTGCTTAAGGACCTAGGCAGAGCACATTGCTGCAAGGCTATAAGAAGACTGGTGCAAGTTCCTTCCTGCACCCAAGGGGGGCAGATCAGTACTCCCCTTCCATGGTTCCAGCAAGGAGAATGGCAAAGCGCTCTACCTGGGTCACTAGGTGCTGGTGCCAGAGACAGGGGAGCACTGATCTCCCACCCCCCTGGCTGCAGAAGGGAGTCACTGCCTAGGCACCCAGATGCAGCACACAGGGTTACAGGGTGTTTCTCAGCTGCAGCCCAGGGGAGCAGAGAGCAACAAGGAGACAACCTCCTTGCTGAACTCCTTCTATCTGGCTGCAATGGGGAATGAGGGAGGGCTGCTGCCAGAGCAGCCAGGACTCCATGCTTGAGGAGAGGGGCAGAACTCTAAAAAATCAGGGCCTTCCAGTTTGGCAAATTTAGCAGGCCACCTACAGTGATTTAACTGCCAGGCCATGTGCTTCAGAGTGTAATGACATTCACTCATCTACACTAGTGCTGTGTCTGTGAGTGTGACAGACTGAGAGTAATTTGTAGGTGTAAAATAGTGAATATAAAGATGAGCACAGTAACACCAAAATGTTTACTTTAAACATATAATGATTTGTAATCCTTAATGGTGTATACATCACTGCAATTGTTATGAATTGAAAGTCTGGTGGCCCTTGAGTCAAGAAGGTTGGGAACCACTGTTTTAGAATATTTTGCTTTGAGTTCTATGTAATTCTTAGCCTTTATGTTCTCTCCTCTTGTGCCCTCCAACCCCCACTTCATTCTTCTGACTGCTTTGTTTTATTCCATTGTCTCAGAGCTGAAGGAGAATTGGGCAGAGAACTGAAGCATGTTATCTGGATTCTATTTCTGACTGCCACTTAGCCTCTTTGTGCCTCAGTTTCTACATGTCACATGGTAGTGATGATAACTTCCTGCATTACAGGCATGTGTTGAGGCTAAATAGTTGTTTGCAAAAATGCCTTGGGTGGATGGCATATAGAAATGTGTGCAGAAGTCCTGTTTATTTATTCAGCCTGTAGTACTATAGTACAGACCACAACACAGTGCTAATTATATAGGAATATGACTTCTAGCCAGGATGACCCATGTGCAGGGCAGTGCAGACAGCAACCTAGTACTAGACAAATCAGTTGAATGATGACCACAGGACTTACGGACAGTGCTCGGAGGAGTATTTGAACTACTTGTGTTTAGAGCCACCCATCTTGGTACCTGAACAGTTCAGTTTTAACCAGCTGAGTTTTAACCAGATATTAATCCTGCTGAAATGTAATCTGTAAATTGTACTCTGGTTGTGATATTCATGTATTGATATGACCCCCACTAAAAGAGCAAATTTAGTGTAGGCAAGACCAAAAACACAGAGCAGAAGTTGGTTGATGTTGAGGATGTTTTTCTAATACTCTCTGGGTCCAATCTTTTAATGAGTCACATTTTACAAAAGTGATAAACCTTTCAACATAAATGTTGATAAGGGAAAGGACAACAAAAGCTTAACAAAGTAATAACATGCAAGAGGGGATGACTATGGGTCAGCTGCATCCCAGTGACTGTAATTGTACCTCACTGGGACAGCTGTCAACACTTTGTGTACTTTGCCTGAAATGAGTCTCATGAGACTGATAAACGGCAACAATCAGATTTCATGTTTAAATGCAAGTACTTCAGCCTGTTCTCTCTTTTGTCCTAGGAATGAGACTTTTATTCATAACTGCCAAAAACAAGCTTGTCTCTTGAATTATAAATAGTCTCTGCTACACTGAATAGGCCATTTCCACAGGTGATTACCGTACATTTTGTTGTTGCAAATAACATTCACTTGGAGTTTATTTTTGTTTGGGGCTTGTTCACAAAAGAGCTAATTTCAGCAAATGTACCTGTTGGGAAGCATTTGCTGACCAATTTGGACAAACAATATCTAGACTAAGTGGTTTTCACAAATGGTTCACTTCAGTTATTAGCTATTCTTGTGTGCAAGTACAGGGTATAGAGGTGAGAATGACATGGGCTGCATGTTATTGTGCCCATTCTCATGTCTGAAATTTTTAAACAGGAGAATGATAGATTCTCCTAATTCATAATGATCATTCCAGGACTAATTTTTGGATGCACATCAATTTGTGTTAAATCAGATTTATCCAAATTTATCCAAATAACAGCAGGATCGCACAAACAGCACCAGAGTGAAGTTGGTCATTTGTTCATGAATACCTTTGCAAATGTTTTAAAATATTATTCAACTAATTCTTCCTTATTTCTCTAAAGATAAAAAAAAATGTGTTGGCATATAAACATAAAAATCAACTTTAAAAAAACTGTGCAGCTTCCTGCTCTGCTTCATTTCAATGTTCAGTTCTCCTTTAAAAATAAAATACTTTGCTTTCATCTGTGTACCATGATGTAATAATTTGCATTAAAAATAGCAAATGTTTTCTAGGGAGTCTAAACTAGAATTTCTGATCTTTGGCCTCCATAGTAGATAGATATTTGTATATGCTTATCTGAAATATGCAATTTTATCTTACTGTGATGAAAAAGGAATTTTTTGTAATTTTTTAAATATTGCGAGTGACTCAGTTGTCCCTTTATGCTGCATTGTTACCCACCGTGGGTAGAAAAAGCCTGTTTGCTCCCAGTACAGGTTAAGAATATGTCCACACAAACTATTGCAGCTGTACTACTGTAATGATTAGTGAAGACATCACCTATGTGCCAATGGGTGGGGTTCTCCCATCAGCATAGGTGCTCCACCTCCCTTGTAGATGGTAGCTAGGTCAAAGGGAGAATTCTCCTATGAACCTAAAACTGCCAACACAGGGAGGTTAGGTCATCTTAACTGTGTTGGGCTCAGCATATGTATTTTTCACACCTTGAGCAATGTTGTTGTTCTGACCTAGTCTCCTACTGTAGACCAAGCCTCATAGAAATAGGTTTGGGTGTTGCCTAGCTGTCTAGGCTGTGGTCTTCTCAAATGCTCCATGGATGAGGTCAATGTCTAGGCAATTGTATTTGCTACTGTCACTTACCAACCAATCAACCAAATGGGTAAAGACTTCCCCAGCTCTCCACAGAAAACTGATCAATAGTCCTCAGATGGAGAACGAAGAATCAGGAAGGAAAGAAGGATAAACTATGATAGCTGGAAGGAGTTGGAACTCTAACCAGGAAACAAAGAGCTTGAAGAAAAAGGTTCATTACAGCTTGGCTGGATGTGGCCAATCAGAATAATCTATGTCCGCAGTAGTGATTATTAAGCCACAGCAACAAAGCCAGACCACCAGCCACTTTTATTTAGATCCTGAAGTCCTTTTATTTATTTATTAGCAGGGGCGGGTTACTGCACAGGCCAATGAGGCCCATGCCCAGGGGCCCACCACACTGTGGGAGGCCTTCTGCCCTGCCGGTGTAGTGACAAAAAAAGCACGTGGGAGGGGATGGGGCAGGCCCATATCTCCCACCATCCCCTGGGGGCGGCAGGGCCGACTTGGAGTGTACAGTATGGCTTGAGAGTCATGCACCACGCACACCAGTTGGCCCCCTCATCCTCAGGAACAGAGGCCAGCTTTTTACCCCAAGTGCCACCTCTGCGCCAGTGCTGGCCCACTGGCAGGAGGAGGCCCACTGGTGGTGCGGGCCCACTGTTGGGTGAGGCCCAGAGGTCCTGTGGCCCCTGATACGCCTCTGCTTATTATTATTTATTTTCTCTGGAGTCTGGCGCTTGACTATACTATGACCAAGAAACATGGTCCTTAACAAAAAAGATAGACTACCCTATGAGTTAATTTTCACTTCTGTGCTAAATTATGGACTTCCTGTGTGCTGTGTTCCAGTGTACTGATAGCCCTACTGTCTCCACACAGTTGTGTCTATAGTGCTGCCAATGCCTTGTGAAGCGCATTAATCCCTGAGGAATGTACACATCTGCATCAAGAGTGCCGCAGTTGGACTCGCTGACCTAGAGCTCCTTGTGTGAAGCAGGAGTGCTGAAGCGATCCAGTCTACCATGCAAGCCAGGGAAGCCATCTGGTTTCCCCTGAAGAGAACTGAGGCCCCCAAAGGGCCGGGCTTCTCTTAGAAACTGTTCCAGAGCTGGGGCATAGCAGCAACTCTGTGACACCAGGGTCACCAACTCCCCAGAAATCTGACTAGTCAATAAAAAAAGCTACAATTTCATTAGTCAGTAAATGAAAATGTTGCTAGAATTGAGTAGAAATAAAACATTTTGTGACAGTCATGGCTCAGCATCCTCCAACTACACTGACTTTATCATTTCTGTTCTCGCACAGGCCCAAATAACCCGATTAATCCCTTAACTGCAGCGAAAACAGAACCATTCCCGCTTCCTGTGTGCAAACGAGCACGAGGACACATTTTGGGGGCCTTTTTACCTGGTCTGTGGTATTTTTAGCGATGTCATACAAAGGTGTCTGGAGCAGTAAATAAAATCACCTTCGGAGCTTTGCCAGTAAAAACTAAAACAGGAGGTGGGCGACGCGGCCATGCCCCCCAAATGCTGTCACACCGCCTCATGCAATGCCGGTCATTCCCGGGGGGTAAAAAATTTCACGATTTGGCCGTATCCCAGACAACGGGCCCCGCCATGACCTCACACTCAGGCCCGTACGACACCCCCGGGAAACGGCCGCCTGGAAAACCTGCGAACAACGAGAGTCTCAGCGGCCTCCGGCCCAGCTAACTGCCGCCGCGGGCCCTCGCAACGGCCGATAAAATGGCGGCGGAGGCCGGCAGTTGCTACGAGCGCGCGCTCGGCCAATCCGCCTAACGGCGCCTGAAATAGAACCGTTAGCCGCGGCTGCCGCGCGCCAATCACGCGTTATGTCTGCGGCGCGCGACCTTGCCGGCGCGGGGGGAGGGGAACGAAGCAATAGCGGCCTCCTCAGCTAACAGGCGCGGCCCTGGCTCAGATTTCGGCCGGCAGCCAATCAACCAGAGCCCCCAGCGCCTCACACTGCCGGCCGTCAATGCGCATGCGCACACCGACCGACTGAGGCGCGCGTGCCGCAGCGTAGGCCGACTAACGCGTTGTTTCATGAGCTCGTTTTTACCACCCGCCGACTCGCCGCCGTCCCCTTTAATGTCACCTCCCCTTTTACATCACTGTCCTACCTTTTTGCCGGGTTTGGCGCGAAAATCTTCCCGGGGAACATTCGGAAGGGGCGGAGCGTAGGGAGAGGCGGCCGCTGATTGGCTGCTGGTGGTGGCGCCCGCTAGCCACGTGAGCTCTGCAGCGCGCCAGTTGCTTGTTGCAGGTTGCTCTCCCGTTGACCCCAGCCCTTGTCTCGGACCGGTGAGTGAAAATAGTCGGCTGAGCTCAAGCCATGGACTTAGTGGCCGGGGAGCCCGGAACGGCGGGGGTGGCGCAGCAGCAGATCCGCGATGAAGTGGCGGAGAAGTGCCAGAAGCTGTTCCAGGACTTCCTGGAGGAGTAAGTGCCCCCTGCTTAGCTCTCCCTCCCCCCGCTGTGCGAGGGCTCCCTGCTGAGGCCTCTCCAGCTAACCTCATCTCGATTCAAGCCACGGGCGCTGCAGCTGTGGGGTGCTGGGGCGTCCACGTCCCGATTGGTTGAGGTCCCGGTGGAGCTGGAAGAGTGAAAAGAGTCTCCCGCCTAGGTCCATCGAGGGGCACTACCTTGGCATCTTCCTGCACTGAAGCCGCCTCTCTCCTGAGTCTGTAGGGTGGGCCCAGCCGAGGGCAGCTTCTGGCCATACTGCCTGGGGTGCTCCTCTTGCTAGGTGTCAAGTGGAGCCGAGGGAGGTGGAGAGGCAGTGAGAGGAGGTCCACTTATCGCAGCGCCCGGCGGTGATGCAAACTCCACTACCGCAGCGGCGAAGTTTGCACAGCTGCCAGATGCTGTGGTGGGCAAACTTCATCTCCAAATGGCCCACCTGTGGCTGCACTCCTGGTTTGTATGCTCTCTTTTTGCGGTATTGACTGGTGGTATCGATTCCATTTGATGGGAGAACTCTTCCCTCTTGGTTTACTTTTGTTTGAACATTCCCCTGATATAATATAATCCCCTGATGGTGTGCAAAGTAATGAAACATTAGATTGTTATGAGATTTCCTTGCATCTTATTCATTTGTGCTTCGGTATGTGCCTTTTGACTAGCTGTGCACAAGCTAATATTTGACAGGAAACAGCCTTTATTTTGTATCCTCTCTTCCTCAGTTTCTTGTATGATCAAGAGCGTGTTGTACACAAAGGTTACTATGAGCAAGACTGTCAAATCATTTTGGTTCAGGTTTTTAAATTTATTTAAATTTGGTGCTCCATAATATCTAGTTCTGTCATGAATGGTGAATCTCTTCTAAGGCAGCAGAGAGAGAACCTAGGTCTGTCTTGAGTTATTTGAATCTTCCCAGAGGGAACTTTCTTCCAAGTCATTGGCAGGAATATTTATTTAGCAGCTATTAACAAAGTTTTGAACAGTCTGGTTGAAGGTCCCTGCATCTCTTGGTTGCTTACGTTTAATTTTTTTTTTGTGCTGTTCTATATGCTTTTCCAAGGGCTTGTCTATTAAAAAACAAGGATGTTACATTGTATTCTTCCTCATGTAATCTGTAACAATCATAAAGAAGCAAGAACACCCATTTTACCTGTGCAAATCATTATTAAAACATAAATAAAATGCTGTCTTGGGAGCTAGGTATGTGAAATACAGATCCAGTTGTATTCATTCATGTTGAAATCTCCATATGTGAGTCAATACACAAAGAGGCAGGAGGAAACGTGTATTTTCGGCAGTAACATTGCAAGTGATAGTGGCATATGGCCTTTTTCTACCCCCTCCATACAGAGCATAGAAGAACTGTATTCAGTTGCTGCGTGGTATATAATACTGCAAAACTTTAAATGCCATCCTTTTCAGATTCCAGAACAGTGATGGGGAAGTCAAATACTTGCATGATGCTGAAGAACTGATTCGCCCAGAGCGGAACACATTGATCGTAAGCTTTGTGGATTTGGAACAGTTCAATCAGCAACTCTCTACCACCGTCCAGGAGGAGTTCTACAGGTAAGGCTCAGCCGAGAACTTGTTACCATGACTGGATGTTAAAGTTAATAACATTTCCCCATTACATCAGAACTTTCTGCTGACTGGTCTGATTACTAGCTCTACCCTCTGCAGGCTGTGTGTTCAGAACTATTACCAGAGGTGTGGCAAATAGGCAATTGTGTTTGTGCTGTCGGGAAAAGTAGATAGACAATATGGAAATACAAAATGAAGTTGTCCATTGTAATACTTGCTACTTTTGAAAATACTTTATTAACCTAATTGATATTTTCTAGCCTGAACATTTGTTTCAGGCTAAGCTTAACTTAGAAGATTTAATAGTGAAAATAAGGCTTACCCAACTGCTATTTTAGAATGAAGATCAAAATTGTGTTATCTCACAATATTTCACATTTGGCATATTTACCCTGGCTTACATGTATACTTGCATGCTACACTAAGCCATAGCATGCATGTTTTTTGGGGAAGCCTTAAACAGATTGAAAAGGGGAAAGAAGTTTTGTGTAACTTGTATAAAATGTGGAATTCTTTCCTGTATTTCAGAGTTTATCCTTATCTGTGCCGAGCAGTAAAGACTTTTGCCAGAGACCATGGAAATGTTCCTCCAAATAAGGACTTTTATGTTGCATTCCAAGATCTACCTACCAGACACAAGTAAGATGTGTTGTTTTTTGGTTTTTAACACATTGAGCTTGACTAAAAAGACATAGCATAAAGAGGATCTGACAACTCAATAAATGCACGACATATCAAAAATTGTATAAATTATTGTGATCATGTAGTCTATCTTGTGTTATACAGGTCTTAGAACTCCCCACAAAATAATTCGAGAACACATCTTTTAGGAAAATATCTAGTCTTCCACAGAAATATTTTCCTTTGCCCTCTGTTGCTTGTAAATAGATGAGCATTCTGTGACCTGTGTATTTTAAAACCAATTTAAAACATGTTATTTTCAAAACACAGCTCTCATACATTTGTGGTGCTCACTTAAACTTTAGGTATCATTCAAATCATGTTATTTATCATAAACAATTTCAGAAATACAAATTAAATGAGCAAGTTTCATCAGTCCTAAACATAAGAGAGTATCGTTTGTGTTCTTGATTTGTGTTGGTATGGTACTGAGTGCTCTTAAGACCCCAGTTAAGTAAAACACTTAAGCATGTGCTTAGATATGTTGTATTCGTTAGACTAGAACAACATATTTATTTTTAAGCATTTATTTAAGTACTTCGTTGAAGTGGGATGTAAAACTGTAGAATGCCAAGCCTGCTAGGAATCCAGTGGCTATTAATTGGATGTTTTTAAACAGAATTCGAGAGTTGACATCAGCCAGAATTGGCTCATTGATGCGTATTAGTGGCCAAGTGGTACGTACTCATCCAGTTCATCCAGAGCTTGTAAGTGGAACCTTCCTGTGCCTAGACTGTCAGACAGTGATAAAAGATGTGGAGCAGCAATTTAAATATACACAGCCAAACATCTGCAGAAACCCAGTCTGTGCCAACAGAAGGAGATTCCTGCTGGATACAAACAAATCAAGATTTGTTGACTTTCAAAAGGTATTTCCATGGCTTCCCTCAAACTTTCTTTCATGCATCTGTTAATGATGTCTGCTTTGCATGTTTACAAGATTCTACTGCCAAGTTTGCATTTAATCTTGGCTATATGGAGTCAGATATTTTGCAGTCCAAATACAAAGCACTGAAACTTATGACAAGTGGCTGTTTTTTGTTTCCAGATATGCATTTTTAAAAGTGTTTTGAAGCTACTGATAGGACTAAAGCAGTTTTCAGACTTTATACTTTTATGCTTTATACTTTTGTAAGTAAAACACACAAATGTTAAGCCAGGAGAGCTTACCTTGTCAGTTTTGCATAATAAACAAGGTGAAATTGTTCTATGCAAATATACAGTTAAACACAATTTTAGATTAATAGAACTAACAGTTTTTAATCTTGTTTATGACTGGGTTATTTTTAACGTAGTACTGATGGGCAACGCCAACCTATGCTATCAGGCTTTTAAAAAACATTAGTCATTGTTTCTTTCAATGCTAAAACACTTTATTATTTTTAAATATGGTTCAATGAGAGTGCTATTTTGAACCACAAACTCTTTTGTTACCAGGGTGCATAATAATTGATTTTTGGAAAAATAAAACAAATTGGATTTTTTTTAGATTTAAATCAGATATTTTTTATTTTGTTATTTAAATTATATTTTTCTCTTCTCTTTTAAAAAATAGACCTATTTATAATCTGAATTTATGCTGAAATCTGATAAGGCTTACATTAATAACCTTTTACAACATTTTAAATGGAAGATAAATAAGCTGTTTTGGTTTAATTAAATTCCAGTTAGTGTCCTTATGTAGTTGGGCACAAATCATGAACAAAAAATTAATTGTTTAATAAATAAGCAATTTATCATTCACCATTTTCTAACATACTAAAAATATGCAATTAATAAGAATCTGAAAATATTTAAGATGCATATTTGCTTAAAAATACATATAGTTTTCGTGCATCCTCCTAGGAAGCAAAAGGATGCATCAAATCTAGTGTAAAGGCTCCATTTAGTTGTAAATCAATATGATTCTCATGGTTATATCAATCAATGTGAATATTTTCTTCCTTTAGATTAGAAAATAACTGAAGTACAAATGTAAGTTACTTAAAAAGAGGCTTTCCACTTGGTGGTTTAAATTGATGTTTTTGATTTAGGACCTTTTTACAACCGTGTGTGTGGGGGGGCGGGGAGAGGTAGTGCCTAAAAAAATCAACCTGTGCACTCCTTTGGAGGAAGGAAATGAACAGTAAGTAGATAAGCCAAGCAGATTGAGCTCTTTAAGTCTGTCACTGGAAGGCATTTTTCTCAGCACTCAAATAATTTTTGTGATTCTTCTCTGTACCCTGTCCATTTTCCCCAACATCTTTTTTCCTCTGCTCCAGTAGGACATATTTTAAAATAGTAACCTTTTTTATTTAAAAGGAGGTTGCATGATTTTGGTATGAATGAAGCTTCCAAAAGGCAAATGCCATTGCCCCACACATTAGAAACCAGAAGTTATTATAAAAATCCATTTTTAACCATTTAAAGTAACTTGTCGGTTTCAGCAGAGCATTTACTACTCTCTCTGTAGGTTCGCATTCAGGAGACCCAGGCTGAGTTACCACGAGGAAGCATTCCTCGCAGCGTGGAAGTGATCTTGCGTGCCGAAGCGGTAGAGTCGGCTCAAGCTGGTGACAAATGTGACTTCACAGGATCACTAATAGTTGTGCCTGATGTAGCTCAGCTGTCCACCCCAGGTACACTGTTATCTATGAATGGTGACTTAGGCTGACCTGTATACATACTTGAAACAAAATTAAGGTCTGGTTATTACGGCAGGTGTGCGCGCGGAGACCGGTTCCCGTGTCAGTGGTAAAGAGGGTTATGAAACTGAAGGAATCCGAGGACTTCGTGCTCTGGGAGTCAGAGATTTGTCCTATAAACTAGTCTTCCTAGCATGTTATGTTGCTCCAACAAATCCCCGGGTAAGTATTGAAAGAAAATAGACTTAAAGAGTTTGCTTAAAGGTAGTAGTGGGTTTCTTCTTTTGCGTCTCCTGAAGTGTGAGGTTTCAGTTAATGTCTATTGATGATTTTGATCTGTTGCAGCTCTTGTATTCTTCTATCTTGATTTGAGAAGCAAAGTCTCTCTTCCCACATTATTACTATGACGGGGGCTGTCAGGCCTTCTCTATTTCCTGCTAGCATCATCCGTGCCCTGACACTCCCAGCCTAAGAAAAATCCACTCAATTTGAGCAGAGCAACAAAATAGTCCCTCTAGAGGCCTAGAAGAGCCCAAAGGAAATACTGACCAATCAAGAGCCAGACTAGTCTGCCCCATGCTGGCAGCCAGACCTTGCAGACTAATGGTATATGTACACCGGGCACTGCATCGGGTTCCACGGATTGATACAGTGGAATCAGTTTGAATAAGCAGTGGGTACACACCAATCCTAGAAGAGCTCTCTAACCCCCATAGTAAATCGTCGTCCTCTTCCCACCCCATTGCATTCACTGGAAGATATGAAAGTTAGCAAGTCAATGAGAGAGATGGGAATTTCAGTACGTAGCATGTGTATTTCCCATTGGTGCTGCCAGCCGTGTGTAGACCAGGTTTGAGGTAGGGAGTACCTGCAGCACCATACACATGCCTGAAGGGGTTACAACAGAGCAATATTGCATTCCACACTTAAACTTCCTGTAAATATTCAAAGATGTAGCCATCTGGCTCACTGTGGATTTTTAAAATAAGGTGGTAAATTACTTATCTCCTTCCATTCAGTCATATATCTTAGTCCATCTCTCCAGCATCTGCCATTTCCAGGGTGTCTTAAGGTTACCTTAAAAGTAACATGAACGTAAATAGCTCCTGATCTTGTAATTGTGGATCTTTGGTTACTCCTACAATACAAATGACTAAAAACAATTTTAAAAAACCTGTGGCTAAGCTTTAGTGTCATATTATGTTTTCTGATTGATTCCATCAGCAACTTGACATCTACTTAAGGCATAAAGAGCATTTAAATTCTTCCCAAATTTACTGGAAGAAAAGGTACCTTTCCTCTAGAATTAGTGATAAGTCTTCCATTTGTAATTAGTTTCAAGAGAGAATTAAAAGGACAGAGTTTTAACACAGACTCTTTAACCCCTTTCACCACTGAGTTCTCTGTTGCTATGTGCAAAGTGCTGCATGTGGTGCACTAACTTTAGAAGTGAAGGGGTTCAATGGTATCTACTGGAAAAGAAAGGATATTCCAAATGTACTTTTTCCATGGAAATAAAAATATGTAACTTAAATTCTTTAATATTTGATTTTCCTGTTAAAAAAGCTCCATTCATCTGTAGAGATCCCAGTAAGCTACACTGAACAAGACTCCTGGCTTGTCTCTTCCAGGCTGAGTTTGTGTGAATTCAAGCCTGGTGTATTTTGTTTGGTTTTTCAGCTGCTGCCATACTTTCGGATTTGTATCATATTACCTCACTCTTTCTTTCTAACCTTTATCTAGTTTGGTGGCAAAGAGCTCCGAGATGAGGAGCAGACTGCAGAGAGCATTAAAAACCAAATGACTGTAAAGGAATGGGAAAAGGTGTTTGAAATGAGCCAGGATAAAAACCTTTACCACAATCTCTGTACCAGCCTCTTCCCCACTGTACATGGTAAGAGTCCAGCTGTTACGGCAGGGTGAGCAGATTGTATTCTTGACGGTATCAGCTGTTGCTGGTGCCTTCTCAGTTGTGTTGGGACAGGTTGAAGCCATGTGACTAATATGTGAAACCCTCCTGTCTAATAAAACAAACGAGGAGTCTTGTGGCACTTTCAAAGACTAACCACGAAAGCTCATGTGATAAATAAATTTGTTAATCTTAAAAGTGCCAAAGGACTCCTTGTTGGTTTTGCTGAACAAGACTGATACAGCTACCCCTCTGGAACTTTTCCTCCTGTTTAGTGTTCTTAGTACTCTATGAGAGGACAGAATTTTTCTTTTTTGAATATTTCTGAATGAAGTGTATATCAGAGCAGCAATTTCCATCACAGGGAAGCTTATTTGTTGTTAGCCGTTCAGGGAACCCTACAGCCCAGCAGTTCGATGTAAACTTCGTCTGGTTTAGACACTCTTAAAAATAGTGTGGATAGGGCTTCAAATATCTCAATTCTGAATGTTTAGATAAAAGCTGCAATTTTATAACAAGCCACTTTGACACTGGCTCTGAAAAATTGCTTGTGAACTCGCTTAAGTCCATCTGTGTTTCGGAAGTTGATCAGCTGAATTTTTGTCGAAAGCTGAAGCACCAAAGAAATCAGCTTCCTTGTGATTTTTGTCTATCGTGAAACTGCATCAAGCATATAAATGCTGATTTTCAGTGCTTGTTGTTCAAAGACAGTAGGTTTGATCTGATACTCGGAAAACATTCTAAAAGCTCATTGGGCTGAATTTTTATATACAAAAAATGTAACATCACAAAGCTCCATTATGGGCCTTCACTGGAACTTCTCTTTCTGGGGCAGGTAATGATGAAGTGAAACGAGGGATTCTACTGATGCTCTTCGGAGGAGTTCCTAAGACAACTGCAGAAAACACTTCGTTGCGAGGTGACATCAATGTTTGCATTGTTGGTGACCCAAGTACAGCCAAGAGTCAGTTTCTCAAGTAAGCATCTCTTTAACATCCTGATAATTATGCTGTCAGATGTCACCAGAGCTGGGGGTGTCTGTTGGGAGAAGATTTTGAAACACTTTCTATATATGGGTAAGCCATGTATTTGCCTAGTGAGCCAGTATTTTGATATGTGTATTCAGGAACTTTAAGGAACACTGTCAAGTAGTTAAGAGTTCACTTTGCAAGCCTTAAAATATTTTACTTTCAGGTTTTACTGTATCCCTGGGAATAAAAAAAAAAATCTTTCTAAGAGTCAGGCTACGTTTGATGCAGATCTGTGCAGTATATTTGTTCCGCCTTATGTCAAGTAAAGAGGAAGAAATTATTTGAGTGCCTATTTTCAGAACTATAGAAACATCAATGAATATTTTTGACAGATACAGAAACAAACTGTAAAATCAGTTGGGTATAGCACAAGAACATTGTGGTGGTGAAATTAGATGCCAAGAATGAACTGCTGCTTGACATCTCTGATAACAAGTATTGCTTTTGACAAAATCTGAGTAATTCAGTATATTTTTAAACAAGTTTCAGAATATCCTTTACAGCAGACTTAATAATCTTCTGTCCATGTCATCTTTTTAGTACAAGATAAGATAGTAAAGTTGTTATATTATTTACTGTTCTCTAAATTAAAACATTAGATATGACATAATGCATTATTTTGGCGGCGTTTCCACTCAGAGCATAGTCTAGATGAATGAGCATAGATTTTGGAATGTGAAGAACTGAATTCTGATTCCACCTCTAAACTGACTTACCACGAGGCCTTTGAATGATTGTTAAACATCTCTGACTTTTCCCTCCATCTGTAAGATTTGGATACTTTACTTCTTCGATTGCTTGCTCGTCTCCATTCTCCTGTAGGCGTGCATGCACCATGTACGCTGTTGCTGGAAGCTTTTTTCCTGGTGGTACATTTCCTGGTGGTACATTTTTTCCTGGTGGTACAGCTCTGGTGCCCCTAAGAGAGGGGCATGAATATCTGCAGTGTCTCATACAGTCTCATACAGACAATTACTACTCTCTGTACCATCACACAGCAGGCAAGAAGTGACACTGCCTAAGCTTAAGTAGTCTGACAGTGTTTACCAGCACGAAACTCCTGCCCCACCACCTGACTTGTGGAATGGGAATCACCTACATGGGAATGGACATGAGTAAGCACTCACAGAAAGGTTAATAACTGCTTTTTCTTCACCTGTTGCTCTTCGAGGTTGTTTTTCCTGTCCATTCCAAAAATCTGCCTCTCTGTCGGAGTAGCTGGCAAGAAGGAACCGAGGTGACAGCAGAGCAGTAGATGCCTATATACCACTCTATAAAGGTGCCACTCCAGGGGGCACCAGCATCAACCCGGGATGTAGCACTAGGGAAAAATCTTCCAGCAACAGTGCACGTGGCACGCACACTTACATGGGAATGGACGTGAGCAACACATCTCAAAGAATAACAGTCACAAAGTCTTCAAAGCATCTGACGAAGTGGAATTTTCTCCCACGGAAGCTCAAGTGATAAATACATTTGCTAGCCTTTTAAAGTGCCACAGGGCTCCTTGTTTGTTTTGCAGTCACAAAGAAGTTAGTTTCTGAGGTTCAGTTGGGGTTTTTAGAGGCTTAATGTTTGCATAGCATTCAACACTTGAACCATGTAGTCTTAATTCACAGTGGATATCCCCGCTCTCAGTATAGATTAGTGAGAATACACTTATTTGGATTTATTGCTTCCTTTTATCTTCTTTTAAAGAAGAGAATAGGTGTTACTTTGGCCTGATAGTGTTTGAAGGCATCACTGTATAAAAGTTCCCATATCTGCACCTCTTGCAACAATTCTAACAAAAGTGAATAGTTAGGGCAGCCTAATTACTTATTGGTATCTCTCTCCATCAGACACGTGGAGGAGTTTAGTCCTCGTGCTGTGTACACCAGCGGGAAAGCTTCCAGTGCTGCTGGTCTAACAGCTGCTGTAGTGAAAGATGAGGAGTCTCATGAATTTGTCATCGAAGCAGGAGCATTGATGTTGGCGGATAATGTAAGTCCACTAACTGTCTGAAGAGACATTTAAAAATAGCAGGGGTCCAGTACTCATAAAGATTTTGATTCACTATATACAATTTTGCAGAAGTTGATCTTTTTGATCTAGCTGCTGTAGAAGCTGGTTGACTTTATCTCTACATTCTCTTGCATTAGGGGGTTTGTTGCATTGATGAATTTGACAAAATGGATATACGAGATCAAGTTGCCATTCATGAAGCCATGGAGCAACAGACTATATCCATAACAAAAGCAGGAGTTAAGGTAACTTGCACCATTTCTGTCAGAGTTTGCATGTGTAACATATACATTTACTTATGAAATATGATCTAGTGTCGGATTTCTGTGCTCAGTTCTGCCACCGACACATGCTGTGGACAAATTACTTAACCTTTCTGAGCCTCCCTTTCCCACACCTGTAAAACTAAGAAACCTTTAACTGTTAAAATGTTGATTTTTTTTTTTGATTTTTTTTAAATAATAATATGAACTATCTATCAGGGCAAAGTACCAGCTAGCCAAAACCCTTAACCTTTTTTTGTGGCTTCATTTCTACTCATTTTATTGTGCTGTTGCTGCCAGTTGAGGTTCCTTCTAAAGCGGGGCTGGTTCTAGAAAGTAACTGGCTGCATTAACAGGCAGATGTCTACATTTGGTATTTACCATTTGAAAGAGAAGCTATAACTTACTGGGTTTCTTTAGCAAGTGTCACTGCCAAGTCGCATGTTAAGGCTTCAGTAACCTTTTTCTTCTTTCATTTTTTAGGCTACTCTGAATGCCAGAACCTCCATTTTGGCTGCAGCAAATCCAGTTGGTGGGCGCTATGACAGATCAAAATCTCTGAAACAGAATATAAATCTGTCAGCTCCCATCATGTCCAGATTTGATCTCTTCTTCATTCTTGTGGATGAATGCAATGAGGTAAGCATAGGGGCAATGTCTGTCAGTAGCTTTTTCTTCTCTTTGCACTCATAGAATTAAGAGGCCTGAAATACAAATCTGTTGTACAAATTGTGCTGATTAAGACGTTGACGTTTAAAATCTTCTAGTAGTGATTTAACTTGTGAGCTGAGAGCCTTACTCGTCCTTAAATATGGCTGGTCACTAGCCTATCGATAGTCCACATGTGTGGTGTGCTGAGACTACAGCTTACCATATTGTCTCTGTTTCCTTGTGCTCTTCTGTCAGTCTATCTTTTATTTATTAGCTTATACTTGGATTGAAATTTTCTGGTAGTATAACAGTGTCTTTGTTTTTTGTACAGTTCTGGGGCTCCTGTCAACAACTGGGGCTCCTAGGCTCTTTGATAATACAAAGAACAGTAGGAAAATAGATATAGAAAGCAATACTTTTCTCTGTACCATTCCCAAAGATTAATTCTTGGTTAGACGTTGAGCTGGTGGAATACAGAAAGTAATCTGAGATGAAGAGGGGGAAAAAGAACTTTAGAATTTCCTCACAGCCAAGTTCCAGATTCTACCATTGTTTTGGCTTAGACACTATTCATAAAGTTCTGAGAGGTCATGACCATTCTCGTGTTTTTTACTACCTCTTCCATCTCTTTTAAAACTTCTAATGTTTCCAGTAGTGTGCTGTGGAAAAAGTGACTATGTCATCAAGGGTGTGAACAAGGGAGCAGGAATGAAGGAATAAAGTCCCTGTTATCTGTTAGTGATTTGATGATGATTCACTGTTATGTGAGAACGATCTAACAAAGAAGTGACTTCTTAGGTTACGGATTATGCCATTGCCAGGCGAATAGTGGATCTACATTCCAGAATAGAAGAATCTGTTGATCGTATCTATTCACTAGATGATATCAGAAGGTACCTGCTATTTGCAAGACAGTTTAAACCAAAGGTAACTGTACTTTTTTATATTTTATTTTATAATACAGAAAGGTCTAAGGAAGCGAAGCTATGTTGCTTAATGCTGCCTTTGAGAGAAAATCGAAGAACTTGATTGCACAGTATAGCAGTTAAGGTGTGGTGTGGAAGCTTGGAATATTTTTGTATCCACTTGCTCTCCTTCTAAATGTCAGAACCTCAGACAGCGCAGTTAAGATGGTATTTAAGAATGTCAGCTGAGAATCTGTCTGTAACACAAGCAAATTAAGGGTTTTGTCTTGTTAAATTTATATGTCTGAGTACAGGAGGCTAATCACAGCCTCAGCAGTGTCTGTTAATCTGTAGCTGAGCAACTTGTTGCTTAGTCAAGCAGTGGGGTTGAACAGCTTTATGTTTTGTCTTTTACATCGAAAAATGTGAATTTGAAGGCACCTGAAATAAGATCTTGGTTGTTTATCCAAATTACACTTTAAAAATGGCTTTTAGAAATGCATATTGAAACTTCTAGACATTCCTCTAATGGAAGCAATGTACGTATGCCAGTTCATTGTGAACAAATGTACCATCTTATTTCAATCAGATTTCTAAAGAGTCAGAGGACTTCATAGTTGAGCAATATAAACGATTACGTCAACGGGATGGCTCTGGAGTTACGAAGTCATCCTGGAGAATCACAGTACGACAACTGGAGAGCATGATTCGACTGTCTGAAGCTATGGCTCGAATGCACTGTTGTGATGAGGTAACAAATAGGCATCAAGAAAATTGTAAAGAGCTACGTAAAGATAATTCACATTTTCATCTTGAAATTTGACTGTGACACTCTAAATTTGATTTTTCCTGGCTATTTTCTTCATCTTAAAATAAGGCCTCTGATTCAGTCAGTACTCAGTGGTATAACATGTCAGCATCTCTTTTATTCTGCTGCCTTATTCTCCCATATTTTAAAAATAAATGTGTAGAGTGCATGTGTTGTGTATGTGTAACCTTGAAAACATGAGCCCACAGTATAAATAAGGTGTGATCTGCCCAGTTGGATATTAATTCATATGCTTAACAGTATTACTTGTAAATGTTCACTGCTCATCAAAGCATGGAAGGAAGGAGAGGGAGTGTCATATTATGAAGATCTGCACAGTCCATTTACACCGTTCCATCTCTGTTGATATTATGATTGAGTGGATTTGAAAGAAGCTGCTAATCTCTTCCACTCCCAGTCAAAAAGGAGCCAAGCAGAGCCCATCAGGGCAGTAACGCCACTGAGGGAGTCCAAGCATAAGGAGCCTGGCAGAGCCTCTGGGTGTATGTGAACACGGTGAGGGGGAGCCAAGCCCAAGGAATCCAGAGAATGTGTGATGATATTTATGTGGTTGTTCATATCAACTGAGTGGTTTCTTGTATGGATGAGATTTGGAAGAATTCCCTGTTTTTTCATTATCTTATCTCACTTAAAAAACCCAGTTGATTCACGGTATGTCTACACTTGGAAGTGAAGTCGATTTAATTTCAGTTGACATTCACGTGTTGAACTAATGAAGTTGGTCAGGTGTGATCACACCACACTTGTTGCATCAGGGGAATGTGTCCCCAGCCAGCTGTGCTTGGGTTGATAAGCAGCTGAGCAGTGCACTGTGGGTACCTATCCCACTGGGGCTGTTGGGAAGGTCGTTGGCCTCTCGTGGTGCAATGTCTTTCCTCCCCTCCCCCGTATTGATGTCAGCAACAAACAGGTGAACACTTTTTCGTGGCCATTTTTCGAAACCCTGGCTCTGCCACATGTACACCAGTGCCAGCTCAGCTCTGTTATCACTGCGAGCATCAAAAATACCTCGCAACTTTTCCTGCAGTATTTCCAAGGCCGAGAGAGGAGCCGCAGCATGGAAAATTATAATGTTACTTAAGCCATTCTTCTGCAAGCCATAGAATGAAACAGTTCATGGTTGTTGCTGACTGTCACACAGCAGCTGAACTCAATTGTATAGGGCCATTAATAGACTTCTGGTAAGAAGGGTAGTGAGTTTGGGAAACGTACAGGACATAGTGGATTGTTTTGCTGCATGGGGTTCCCTAACTGGTGAGGCAATAAATGACTTAAAACAATGTCTGGAATGGAGCATTGTTCAACAGCTCCTGGGAGCCAATGATGTTGATTTACGCAATGCTTCGCGAACACTGCTGTTTACTTGATGCATCCAATTTGATTTTAGCTCTACTTCTCTTGCAAAGGTGGCTTCATTAAATGGGAATTTCTGGCGAGTTAGGTCAACAGAATGAACCTGGCAATAGAGATGTGATCATGAAAGACAGCTTCTGTCAAACTAACTTCGCAGTGTAGACCAGGCTACAATGTGAATAAAGAATTAACATGGTTTTACCAGTTTACTGTTTGAATTCTTGATGCACTTTTGTTCTAAACAGGTATTATATAAAAAAACCTGTCTGCTAGTTATGTTGTGAAGATGCTTATCCAGTCAGCTTTTTGTCTAAATTTAGTTTTAAAAACAAAACTTTGCAGCTTATAATCTGGCCAATGAAGATGATTCTGTTTAGCTTCTTTCCAGTTCGAGGGCAAATACGCTACAGCTATAAATATTCTTGAATATTGCTGCCAGTCAAACATCACCGCATTTTGTAGGTTTATTGGAAATCTGAACGTGAAACAAGCAAGTTTGAATTTTCAGTGTTCTAATAGTGTGCACAACAACAACAAAAACTACCCTAATGAATAGTAGAAGTGTCACTTTCTAAGAAAAGAGAAGTGCCATCTATAATTTGGGTAATTTTGCTTGTGGTGTTAAGGGTTGGTATCCAGCAAATGTCATTAAGTGACATTATAAAAATGTTTATTGTCTGAATGCTGTCTATTTATGTGGGCTCAGTTTGAATAAAAACTTTCTAATTATCTGCCCTGCAAACTCACCATCACCAATCTTAATTAGATTAATTAGTAATCTTATGCAAATTTTCTGAAAATCACAGCTTCAGAGGGCATAATTAGGCCTTCAGAATCCTTGGAGTTTATGATAATTGCATGAGGTAGAAAGAATCCAGCTTGGTTGTCAGAACAGAGGATGAGTTTCCGGGACCTGCAGAAAAAAATGTCTCCTTTTGATATAGGCTCAGTGAGACCTGTAAATACGAACCTTCTGCAAAGCCATTCTTAGTCACTTTTCAGGGTAGAATCGCAAGCTGAAGTACAATTCTTAGGTTCTAAACCCTTATACATGTTTTGCAAATCTCTTCTAGGTTCATCCAAAACATGTGAAGGAAGCATTCAGATTATTAAACAAATCCATCATCAGAGTGGAGACTCCAGATGTCAACTTAGACCAAGATGATGAGCAGCAAATGGAAGATCAGGAAGACCAAGAAGGAGTTGACGGTAAGTCACTTGCTAACAGTTTCTGGTTTTGCTTCTGAATGGGAAGGAGAGGCCTTCCAATGTTTAGTGCTTAACTATTTGACAGAGTCCCTCTTCTTTTGTTTCCTTCTTCTTGCTTCCTCCTTACTTTCTCAAGCTCTAGCGGCTTGAGTGGGGAACTGTTCTTAACTCTGCCACTGTTTTGATGTGGTCACTGGTATGTCACACTGCTTCAGCTTCCAGATCAGTATAGCCATACTAATTACTTAAATTTTAAACTTTATACATTAAAATTGTTGATACAGGTAGCACAGATGCCCCAGCAGGTGTCAATGGCCTTGTGAATGGGATCAGTAGCCATTCTGAGGATACAAACAAAGATGGAGCTCCTAAGGCTTCCTTGAGACTTGGCTTCTCCGAATACCGCCGAATCTCTAACCTCATTGTGCTGCACCTTCGGAAAGCAGAAGAAGGTAAGAACTAACTTTAAAAACTAAGAAGTGAATGGGCTATGTCATCATCAGACTCTCTTTTGTTACAGTGAAATGCAGACCTTCAATTCTGATTTGGTGTTTGTAGTGACAGCATAGTTGGTTCGTGTCTGATTCCATATTTGCAGCACTGGCTCATTGTCGTTCAAACCTATACAGCCATAATGTTAAATTTAGCACTATTCCAGCGTGACTTGAATTTTAAGTAGAATGAAAGGGCTTCACCAATGATTTCACTGCCCTTATATGAAGATAGAACCAATACTAGAAAATTGATCAGTTTGTCAATGCAATGCATACTGTCAAAACATACATGATGAGTGGAGCCCGGCTCAGATGCACAAATGTGGATTTGCATCCACCCCATTAATCTTACTTCCGACCACCATCCACCGTGCAGTCATCCTCACTCACAGCTCTGGGGCTCCTATTTGGCTTTTTGGAGGCCAGCCCAGCTGTAGCCCCCACCTCTGATCAGCTGTTGGGAACCAGCCCCTGGAGGCAGTTGCCTAATAGCTGATTGGCAGCTGGCAGGGGATCCCAGTAGAACAGCTGATTGATTGGCACCGTGCAGAGTAGCCCCCACAAGAGCTGTTCTGTAGAGGTTTTCCTGCCAGCAGCTGATCAGCTGTTCCATGGGGGCTCTCCTGCTGGCTGGCAGGCAGGGGAGCCCCTCAGAACAGCTGTTTGGTGGCCAGCACCTACCTCTGAGATCTCAGAGGCAGAGAAGCAGCATCGAAGGGTATGAGCTGCAGACGGCTGCTTCCTTGCCTTTGATATTCACATCTGATCTATCAGCCACCAAAAGTGATCTGCAGATATCTGTGGATTTGCAGGGATCTATCAGTGAGGCTACAGAACAAATTATTTGCCAGGACTGATATCTGAGTTGTCTGAAGAAGAAGTTCAAAGCTGACCTAGTCAGAGAGGATATTATTGCAACTGGCAAATAATGGGTCTTTGCACTAAAGAAGGAAAAGCAGCAGTAAATGCAAAATCTCATTGAGTGTGTGAATGTGACTTACAGCAGTAAGAAAGTATAACCATCCAAGCAAGGCACAGCAATGTTACTGCAGACCAAGTCGCACGCCACCTCCTAGAAGTGAGCAGGGAATTGACCAAGCAACCTAAGATGTGGCTTAAGTGGCAAGTAGAGAAGGAGACTTCTATACTGAATTAACCTCCAAAATTAACACTCTCAAGAATGCGAAGCTGCAGGTCTCGACAACATTCATACGGAACAAATCAGATGTTTTGGACCAGCAGTGAAGAGCTGGTTAATAATTAGGTTGCTTTAACACCTGCTTAGCCAAATACCAAGTACCCAAAATCTGGTGATGAGCATGTTAGTACTCCTAAAGGTGGGGAAGTTTGCAGTGGAGCTGAGATTATATAATCACCACTGTAGTGAAGGAGTGTGGCGTCCGTTGGAGGTAGATAGCTAGGACCAAGCCACCCATAGGTGGGCGGAGCCAGAAACAGCTAGTCCCTCAGGCCGGAAGCAAGGGGGCGGGGCAGGAAGTATAAAAGGGAAGCCCCGGCACTCAGTTAAGGCAAGTCAGTTGTAGGGGAAGGGTGCTCCTCTGCTTCCTCCACAGCTCCAGCTGTACCACTGGCTGGCTGAGAACCTGCCACCAGCCCGAATGGCGGCTTAGACCCCGCTACACCAGAGACAGCTTTTGTGTGCCTGCCCTGCCCGAGGGGCCAGAGACAGCTTTGGTTTAGGCTGCAGCCATGACTGAGAGAAAGGCCAGTCACTTACCACTTAGGAGGCCAGTGGAGTGACCGCCTTACAACCACTATGTATAAACAGATGAAAATTGCATAGTGCCCTGACCAGCTCAAGGGGGACACCCTGTTCACTTTTTATTATGTGTTGTGGGGAGGAGGGAGCCCAGAATATTTCGGATTGGGGTTCCCAGTTGGCTGGCACCACCTCTGGATCAATTGATATGTCTTGGCAAGAGAAGTTTTATCTATGCCGATGTCCTCTGTGTCTCTGCCCAAGGCACCACTCTGGCCCGTGTCAAAGCTACATGAATATCAGTGCTTTCTGGGCTCTGTCTGGTACACTGAGAATCAACTGCGTGCCAGCACAGCCAGAATATAAATGATTCTCATCAATCTTTGGAATTGTGAGGTCAATAGAAACTCAGCATCATCAGAAATGGTATCACTTGTCCCCGCTGCTGGAATCCTGTCAACTTTAGGGTGTGGCTAGACCACAGTCTCTCCTTCAATGTGCAGGTGGAGAAGATAAAAGGCATAGTTAGCATCCAGATTCCAGCACAATATGTTTGGAAAGCTTGCAAATTCAAAACCCACCCAGGAATCCAAAGAGCCACCATGCTTGCACTTTGCTATTTGAGGACTGAATATGCAGGTCCAATGTGGGAAATATTGGCTCACGCAAAGCAGCGGGATCCTGTGCTGAATGACAGCTGCAGCTACATCACAGGGTGTCTAAAACCGATATACATGAGCAGCCCTTATGTGCTTGCTGGAGTAGCTCTACTGGATATCAGGAGAGTGGTCACAAGCAAAATTGAACGGTTTTGACTGGTTGAAGATACCAGACATCCGCTACATGGCACACAGTGGCAGTTAGCCACCTGAAACCAAGGAAAAGCTTGTAACAGAACTGCTTAAAAAAAATCCACCAACTATATGACAGAAAATGTGGTGCATGCAGCTCAAAATAATCTAAAGGATGTCAAAACATATATTGCTGTTGCCAAATGCTTCCCCGCAGGCAGGGAGAAAGATTGGGAGACCTGGAGATGTTTAAATCTTTTCCAAATCAGAGCTGGAAGATCAGAAGTTAATATACAGAAATGAGGCTGTTCTAATGATCTAGACACATGTGGTCTGTCAATTTTTGGAGGAACTGTGCACCCTGGAAGATCTCGCTGGGGCTACAGACTGAACCATATCATATGACCAGGGCTAGAGAAACTCACTATTGTGAAAGGGCACAAGAAAAATACCATCACATAGGACGATCATTCAGAAACCAAGTTCACACAAATCAAATGAGGAAATTTCTTTTAGGTTAAGCTTTAGATTTGTTAATAGCCAATCCGCTAAATTAAAGACAGTTGGCTTGAAAGTTAGGAGAAGAGCTGCATGGTTTGTCTTAATAAATTGCGGAGAGGTTTCCCAGCACCATGGGGATCAGCTGAAAGGAAGTAATTGCTGGGGTGAAACTGGCAGCTGTTTGACAATAATATAATGATCCTACAGAAAAACTTAATTTTGGGAGTAAAGACTACACTATCCAGATAAAACTGTAACCGTGATTTAGGTGCACAGAATGTACAGTTATTACAGAAGACATTAGTGCCTTCCACTTTTGGCAAAGCAATAATGCCTTTTTTTCTGTTGGCTTTCCTTGGAGAAAAGTAGACAGCAGTATTTGCTCCTGTTTTCTTACATTTTGACTCTTCAGTCTGGTACGTTAGCCAGACAGCTTATCTAGTTTGTGAACTGCATAGGTGGATAGAAATGAGAGCTTCACTTCTCATTCTAAGTAGCTGCAATGTGATTATGACCTGTAATTTGTCATCAGAGACCTCTCATTTCCTGGGCAATCAGAATCCCTTGATATAGATAATTGACAGGTTGTTTCAGGTTTCTCTTTTTTCAACATTGTAAATGGTACGGTAAGCTTTCTGTTTGACGGTTTGATTGGTTTCCTACTGCTGCTGTATTATTATGCGAACTGGGGATTGGGATTATAACTGAAATAATCTAGGCTTTTTTTTTCCTGGCAGAAGAGGATGATTCCTCATTAAAGAAGAGTGATCTTATTAATTGGTACTTAAAGGAAATCGAATCAGAAATAGACTCTGAAGAGGAGCTTATACAAAGAAAAAAGATCATTGAGAGAGTCATTCATCGACTTACACACTATGTATGTATACAGCTGCATGGATATTTAAATGGGTTTTTATCTTATACATTGTTTCTGTTGCTGTATGTTCCTAACTTGTGAAAAGTATATCTGTGCTCGGGCATCAATGATTGGCGCTATATAATACCTAGACATTTTGTTGACCCTGTCTGTTAAAATTCTGGTCATGGAAAGAATGTGAGAATTGCCCGTTTAAGACCTAGAAAAGGGGTGAGTGGGTGTGAGTGAGCTTCAAGCATTAATTACATCCTTTCCTTTTCCAAATATTAGTAGATTTCCTTAGTCTTGCTGAAGTGCGAACAAGGGGTTAACAGCAAGCCGCTGAAGAGAAGTTCCAAAGAGGTAGCCATATTAGTCTATTTCAGTAAAACAAACAAGGAGTCCTATGGTACTTTTAAAGACTAACACATTTATTTATCACATGAGTTTTCATGGGGGGAAAATCCCACTTTCTTTCACGAAAGCTCATGTGATAAATACATGTCTTAGGCTTTAAAATGTCACAAGACTCCTTGTTTGTTTCCCTGAAGAGAGAACTTTTTATGAACTCCTGTTTCCAGGGCTGGTATTTTTCTTGTAGTGACTTTGAGGCGTTCAGTATATAACGTGAGCCTCCTGAAAAATGGGACTTTCACCTTTCCTCGCTTGTGTAGCTGGGAATATCCTCGCTCCTGAGTTTAGGTTTCTGCCATGGTGGCATAACTTGCTCTCGGAAATTAGCCTCTCAGCTGAATTAAAATGACTGCTGCCGGGGGGAAGCTTAGCAGTCAGTTTTAATGAAAAGCCTGAAAGTACTGCTTAGTCTATACAAAAAATGCTTGGTCTCACTAGGGCAGTGTTTGGGGCAGGCAAGTCTGCTACTTAAAATAGGGTAAAAATGTTGCTGAATTGATTTGTTCTGTAAATGTTACAGAACCAAGCATTATTATTCAGGGATTTATGCTCCTTGGGAGCATATGTAGTTAAAGCTAATTCGGTATAAGATACTTTTATTCAGGAATAGTCATCATCAGGGCAAATCCTAAAGGGACATAATCTCTTTGCAGAGCAAGTTCAGATTTAAGTTGATCTCTGGCTAGAAATTGGTTGGCTGTTATCTCTATAGTGTTGGCCAGCCCAGTGATTGCAGCTTGGGTAAGCCTGTCCACTTAGCTATCACCGCTTAAACATATCAGGAACAATGCGGCAGAATGGCCTTCAGTGTCTTACTGACAGCCAAGTAGATCTCGGCTCTCTCTGGCTGCTCCACCCTGACCTCCTTCAGCTGATGGAGTAACTGGTAACGGTAGTAGGTTGTCATTCTCTGTGCGGATCAGCGTTAGAGAGGGTTAAGAGACACTGTGCTGGTGACTTTCACAGATATTTGCCAGCACCCAAGGTATAGTGAGACTCTGGAATCCTGGGTTCCAGTCCAAGCTCTGGAAGGAAGAGTGCGCTATGGCATAGACTCTTCTGCCCTCTCCCCTCCAATCTGTCCAGACTATTCCTGAACCTGGCTTCTTGTCCCAGTCCTGTTCTCTCTATTTACCCAGTCTCAGTCTGTGCCTCCCAGGCCTCTCATCCTAGGTCTAGTCTCTCTTGCCCACCCAGTACCAGCTCTTCTCCAGCTCATCGGATCTGTCTCCGCTGTCCCCAGACACCCCATGGACTCCAGGCCAGTTTTCTCTTGTCTCCCTGTCAAACCACCCCCAGCCCTATTCTCACCAGGTTCCTTGTCACAATTTGCTCCTTTCCCTGCTCCTGGTCTGGTTCATGTCTCCTGCATTTGAGTCGGTCATCTTGCTCCTCCACACTGCCTGAGCATCAGCAGGCAAGCAGTAAGTGAAGAGGAAAGAATGGCTCCTTGCCACAGCAGGCACTAGAGGGAAAATTCTCCTTTTCATTCTTTGGCATATGCTCAATTGCTCTGTTGGTATGGCACGTTTGCAGTCTGGGCACGTGTATGAGCTGTTCTCAGAAGACGGAATCTTTTGGAGATTTTAGTTGCTAAAATCCAACCCTTTACTGAGCATGTGTGAACAGTGAATTCCCTCCCCCAAAATTCATAATTTGGACAGATTTTCACAGGGACAGCAAAACACACATCCCTAGCACAAAGGCCACATCTAAATTTCAAGTCCCTTCTCCACAGTATATGGGTGCAAGAGCTGTTCAAAGAGAAGGTTACCAAAATATTTTACATAGGTAAACAGTTTATTTTATTCCTTAGTTTCATAGTTGGGAATGGCTGAAATTTTCAAAATAAAAATTAATCTGAGACACGTACCCACGGTGGAGAACTTCAGCTTGGATGGCTAAAACTTGCTAATGTTATAAACAATTTAAAACATGCTTATAATGGAAAATGTTGAGCAACTTTTACCAATAAGTGGGGCAGGTAGCCTATGGAATCTGTCTCTGCAGGGGTGAATTGAAGCAGACAGCATGTACAATGGGAGCGTGGGGAAAGAAGGGGACAGTGGAGCTGGATAACATGAGGACTAGGTATAATAGGGAGCTGTATGCTGGATTAAAGGAGTAAAAATGGCAGTGAACCACATCTTTGGGAGGAAGACTGATCCAGTGGTTAGAGCACTGGTCTAAGCGGTGAGAAATCCTAGATTTAATTCTCTGCTCCACAGCAGTTCTCTGCTCCATTACAAGTGCCTAGACCTAGATCCCCAAAAGTATTTAGGCATCAAACTCGTATTGAAATCTGTGCCTCACATACTCCATCTGCACTTGGATAACATAGCGATGAGGGATGCCATTTAAGTACTTAAGATGGAACCATGCACAAGGAAGAAGACGAAGTGTAGCACAAAAAAGGCATTGATGTTATCTTTTTTAAAAGAAGCCACTTACTGCATTAGAGTTACCTTTGAAAAATAATTGTGTTCACTATCAAGCCTTTGTCTGAGTAAGGATTTTTGTTTTTGTTTCAGGATCACATTCTAATAGAACTCACCCAGACTGGGCTAAAAGGCTCTGAAGAAGGAGAGAGTTTTGATGAAGACCCCTTCTTGGTAGTTAACCCCAATTATCAACTGGAGGACTAGGGGTGTCAAATACCACAGTAGGACTTAATTTGTTAATTGCATGTTGGATATGCATTCTTTGTACATTACTGCGATACTCAATGTATAGCTAAATTCTTAAGTTTGTATGAACACTTTAGCATGGCGCAATACTCTTAATAATATATGGTTATTCATAGACAGTCAGCATTCCTGGAGTCTGTTTTTATACAAATGACACATTGTATAACATTTCTATGATATATTTTTAATGGCCCTCTTTCAAACAAGGTCAGGCATCATGAGATCTCTTCGGGATGGGACATTTCCAGATGCTTTTTAACAGTGAGGAAATTTGCTTCGTTCTTCTAGAGTATCTTGTTAGTAAGATTTTATGCTGTAGATTTTTACTATTCTGTTTTTCTTATTAAATAAATAAAAATTTGTTAAATGTCTATGAGTGTCTTGGGATGGCTTTGTTCTGAGACAGGTGCTGTTCCTCTATGAACTTTTCTCTTGTTCTCTTCTTTTTGCAAGCTGAAAATAATTATTATAAATACTTGTATTTCAGAGAAGTTTTACCTTCACTGTCTAGCTGACGTTATTTGTACAGGAGTTTTTTAAACCTTCTAATATCAGGTAAATAGAACTTCTATCTTTCATTTTATTTTAAGCTCTACTTTTTTGTTGCATATTTAACATAAAACAGTTAAAGCAAACAGGTCCAAAATATAATGTTACCCGAAGAAGACAGATTGTCTTGTCTTTTGATGTACTCCCTGGTTTGTGAACTGGCAGAAAATGGCAACCACAGGACTGATGTTGATTCTTGTGTTATAGACATTTGTGAATTAGTAGTTAGATTTTTAACCTTCAGTCCTTAAATCAAATCTCAGGCTGTTCTGCTCAGGTGAAGTTGTGCAGTAAGAACCTCCTGACATCTTGTGCTAAAAAAAGGCAAAGAAAAGCATGAAGGTGAGCAACTGGTAATTTTACTCTTCATAGTTAGCTTTGTCTTCAGAAGAAATAAAGATGCAGTCCTAGTGAACCAGGCAATGTAGGGACCTAAAAGTTCTCTTTGTGCCTCGTGACTGCACGGTAGAAAACTCCGCAGTGTCCATATCTGTTCACCTACAGAGAGACCGTGTTAGACCTATCATCGTTGTAAAGGTTTTTAGTTAAGTTTAATTTGCTCATTGGCCTAAAAATAAAGACAGAATAAAAGTGAGAAAGAAATTAAGGGATTTTTGTGAGATTCAGGGCATTGATTGGATTCTTGCCCCCCTACACCAGGACTAGAACTTCCCTTATCCTATCCATTGGCCTAAAGTGGCTAAAGGCAAATCTCTAGGATTCAAGATCTGCCTTCCTTGCCCTTGTGTAGTGCCCATTAACAATAGCCACTTGAGGTGTTTCTGGTGGTTAGGAGAGGAGGATGTGTCCGAATGCTGCTCAGTGTACAATACATTTTCAAAGCACACTGTAAGGCATGAGAAAGCTGACTGAGGCTATGTCTTCTGGATATATCTCTGCAGACCCTGAAAAGCAACTGGAGAGACCACCTTTCCTTGGCTACTCTTGCTTCTCTAGTGCCATTTTGCCACTGACTCAGGAGATGGGCACTCTCCGAAGATCAAACTCCCCCTCTGGTGAAGGGACAATTCGCGTCCTAAGATTGAGCTTACCCCAAGCACTGAGGTGAAATAGACACAGGTGGTTGCTTGGCGCTGTTAGCCTTCTCTGCACTGCGTGCATTTCCCGATTACTCTTGCGTTGACAGCAATGGCACAAGGAAACGCATGCTGGGCTAATCAGGACCAGCTACCGAGGCCCTGGCGAGACATGCAGCACCAATGGATTCATCTGTATAGAAAATTTTGCTAGCATAGTGCTAACTGGCTGGGCCCAGGACCAGAGTCCCCAGACTAAGAGTGAGCTGATTCCTTTCATTATCTGTTGATGCTGGCCATGGGCCTCACTAGGCGAGGGGGAATGTCGCAGAGTCTGTTCTTGCCAAATGTGATCCTTCCCTGCCATGCGTAACCCAGTGCCCTGTGAACAGGCAGTTGAGGGAGTCCCTCTTGTGAGCCCTCCTTCCCCTCAATATCTTTACCAGTCAATCACATGCTGTGCTCAGAGCTGCTTGGTTTAGCTATAAAAGAGAGACCTTGGGCCTGATCTTGCCATCTCCAATCTGCTGAACTTTAAACAGGGAAGTTTAAGCTGTGGAACTGATATCTCCAGGTAGTTACTTGGCAGATCCTGGAAAATGCATGCAAAGACTTAACAGGCTCTACATCTAAGCTGCCCATTTGGATTCTAACCTTTTGGGATGATTCCAGGGAGTACAAGCCAGCAGACTCACCATCACTGCTACAATTGGGATCTAAGGACTTTGCACTCACTTTTAATGTATCTGATTCTTTTAACCATTTAATAACTCTTCTTTTTCATTAATAAAATCTTCAGTTAGTTTTCTAAGGACTGGCCAAATATGTATTGACCTGAGTTAAGTGTCTGATCGTTTTGAAATTAGTAGACTCTCCTGTATGGTGGACTGGGTTTTCAGGAACCTCTCATCCAATTGTTTTGATGATGACTCAGGGGCAGGAATGCTTAAAGAAGACTGTGTGTTTTGGCTTCTTGTTAACCAGTGTGGTCTTACAGAAGCTCATTGGTTACTTATTTGATGAATCGACTCACAAAATCATCAGTTTTGGGGGGGTGTCTGCCCTGACTCTGGCATTCCCAGTGGTGATCCATATTAGGCACTGATCATGCAAGGGAAATGGTCTGCTCCCAAACCTTCCCTTCATGTCAACATGTTAGTTCTCAGAGCAATTTGGTTGGCATACAGAGTGTTTCCACCACTGCTTCAGGGTCTAACTGTGTAGGTGCTCACAGACAATAGCACAGCAAGAAAGAGCTTAGTCATCTCCTCCTACCTCTCTTGTATCAAGAAGCCATGTGTCTATGGGGTTGGCATATCCAGCATTTTATACCCTTCTCCACTTTCTGGGCTCTCAGAGCACCCTAACAAACACATTTAGCAGAAACCTCTTGGAGAACCATTAATGGTCCCTCAAGCCTTCAGTTCTCCAACCTGTCTCTATAGATGGGAATCTCTAACAATTACCTTATTGTAATGTGCGCACAACTCTCAGATCTCTCATGGATATTTTGCTCAGTTCTTGGACTGATCTGGTGTATGCTTTTCTGCCGATACCTATTGTATCCAAGTATTGAGGAAACTGAGATGTGTCAAGGACTATAAGTTTAGCAGACCCCCACTTGGGGTATGCTGTTTTTGTACGCTGACCAGATGAGGCTATTGTTTTGAAACAACTCATCTTAAAGATTCTACATTGATCTACTGTCTCAATAATGACTAGTCCTTTATCTGGACCCAGAGTTCCTGCACCTGACAGCCTGGATGTTGTCTGGTTGACCTATAGTAGGAGAAACTTATTTGTGGCAGTCCTGCACATCGTGCCTCAAAGTAGGAAGCCTGCCATGAAACAAACTCTTTCTATGTGGTCCGAAGACCAGCGCAATGCACCTCTGCAGATGACAATCCCAAATATATTGGATTGCTTGCTCTTGCTTAGGCGATCAGGAATGATCCTTTTCATGATTTTAAAGTTTGTCAAGCTGCAAACTCAGCAAACCTTTCCCCTGTACAGAGCCATACAGACCCACACAGTAGTTTCACTCCACTATGGCAAAATTTACTGAAGGAGTAATCCAAGTTTTTCCACCTGTCAGAGAAATCCTTCTCCCATGATCTCAGTCTAGTGTAAGTGGATTTAATGGGTCCCTCTCTTTGAGCCTGTTGCCACCGGCTCGCCTCATCCCCTCTCCTTGAAAGTAGCCTGGCTGGTGACCATAATGTCAGCCATGAAGAATTGGGGAGATTTAGGCACTCATAGCTGGTTCCCTCTTATATTAACTTTCATAAGGACAGGACCACCTTAAAGCCTCATCTGAAGTTCCTACCCAAAGTTGTCTCAGACTTTCACATCAGTCTATTCATGTACTGGTCTTTTTTTCCTAACTCATTCTTCACCAGCTGAAACAAACCTTCATCTTCTGGATGTGACTGGAGAATTGTCCTTTTACCTAGACAAAACCAGGTCGCTTACAGCCTCACTGTGATAGACAGATTAATTAGATTTATTAAACGGATGAGAAGATCACTAATATCCTTGGAAAGACGACCCAGGTAAGTTTGAACTGCATGCAGCATGCATACCTGCTGTGTCCTAACAAAGAACGGCCTGACTCCTGGATGCATCAAGTAAAGGAAACTCTCCTGCCTCTTTGAACTACATTCCTTTGATTGAAATTTGTAGGGCACTGACTTGAACTTCAGTCAACATCTTCTCCATCCACAATGCCTTGGTGCAAGTCGTCTGATCAGATGCAAGCTTTGGTTGGGCTGTCCTTCAGTTGATAATTAAGTAGGATTCAGATTTGCCAATTTTCTTGCTATTTACCAAGAGTGGAATCTTTTTTGGACAATGATTCTGAGGGAATGGATGTTTACCCCACGCTAACGGTTGCTCTTCCAGATGTCTTGTCCATCACATTCCACGATCTACTTTTAATCCCCATTAATTCAGAGTCCTGACACATGGGATTCTTTATTGGCATAAGAAATGAGAAGTGGTTGAGGCTTCCCTGCCCATTATACCTTAGGCACAGGTGAAGCCCAGAAAGATACTGCTGTTCAAAAGACTCTGATCTATGCACCAAGAATGGAATCTGTGTGACTGCACCTCAAAGAAGCACCTTTCTTACTGTAAGGTAAGTGACCATATTTTTGTTCATATAATCTATGCTCTGCTAAGTGAAGCAACTGTGAAACATTTTTAAAAACAGCTTTGTTTTGTCACCCTTGTGCTAGCTGCTCCTGGGCACGTTATCTGCACAATTGATAATGCAAGTTAAAGGTTCATTTTATTATCTTTTGCTTCAGCATAAATAGCGTAAAGAAACTGCTCTCTGAAGCAGATTAGCAAAGATGGAACTGGGCTGTAAGATAGTCTTAATTTTCCTTTTCTTTTCTCCTGTTTGTGGGATAGACTGGAAACTAGCTCAGAGTTTTATTGCCATTGCTGGTCCCCTAAACAATGAGTTGGTAAGGAATTTAGATCTCCAAAACAAGCTCTTAGACAAAGAGGCTCTTGCTATGGCAATGGATGAAGAACGGCACTATTTGTGCCGCCAGCCTTTTGTGGCTTCTCTGCCACAGTACTTCTCCTACCTTCATGCAAGCGGTGTGACGCATTATAAAATATTTATGCCGTGGGTACACATCCTTCCAGATGGGAACAGCAAGAGTCCAGATGAGACTGAAGTGCAGTGCTATAGACAACTTCTTATGGCTCTTAAGGCTGCAAACCTTAAGCCAGTGGTAATTCTGCATCATAAGCATTTGCCTGAGGTGGTCATGCAGTCCCTGCTTGGGAAACACAGCACCTTTGCTGATCTCTTTGTGGAATATGCTGAGTTCAGCTTCCATTCTTTTGGTGATCTGGTTGACATGTGGCTCACCTTCTGTGACTTGCCTGAGATCATTGAGAGTCTACGCTATGATGATCCACAGACCTCTCTCCAGATTCTAGTTGCTGCGCATGAAAAAGCTTATAAAATCTACCATGAAAAATATTCTTCAAAAGGTAAAGAGAAAATGGGAATAGAATTCTGTTTGACTTTCCTAATCAGTGTGTAACGTGATGGAAACTGTAGCTGGCTGGTTGGTTGCCTATTTTGGGGGAGAGTAGAGTAAATCCCCATAGAAACATTTTGAATGATTGGTTTCTCTGAAATCTCTGCATTTTAAAATGATGACGTATTCCCAGGTTGAGCTCACACCATAGAGAAATAGCTAAATTACCTACTGTTTCTTTTAACAGTTGAAGAGTATCTTGAACATTTTTAAAGAGTGAAAATTGTGTACTAAATGACTGGTCTACATTAGAATGTGCATCAGCTAGGGCTTAATTCAGAGTCTTGCACTCAGCCCTCAAAGATACAGATCTCTTGCTGACTTTCTTCTGTGTTCTTATATTATGTCAAATTCACAGACATGAAAAGAAATTAGCAGGATGCTTCAGTTGGAAACCTGCCTGGCTTTCTGCTGTCTTGTTTGCCAAGCTCCTATCTGGTGGACTTAAGAGGAGCCAGCAACCCTTGGGAGTCTGGGCTCCAACATTAGTGTCTCTAGGGCCACCCCTAGAAAGACTACTCTATAGCTATTGTTCCCAGAGCTGGGCTGAGAACAGGAATTCCCTTGTGCAGAGAACTTTTTTGGTTTGTATTACTAATCAGAACAAAACAAAGCTTCTAATTTCTCTGTAAAACAGACTACCATTCTCCATCCAGTTCTAGCAGCCACCTCTGCCTGGGAGAGGCTTAAAGCTTTCTTTTCCCCGAAGTCTATATTTTATGGACTCTGTTGACTTTTGTTAAAATTCTTTAATTCTAGTTCATAGGTTTTGGTTAGGGATGAGGCTTGTTCTGAAATTTTTCAACATAGGTACTTTTTAAGTCATTCACATAGGTTCCCAGCTCAGAACAAGTTTATAAATAAAAATGCTAGTGCAATAGAACGATAAGGTTCTGAAAAGTAAAGGTCTTGCTCAGTCACCCATCAAACCTGGAACTCCTGGCACTCAGGTAAGCAGTCTAGAACACTTGCTGAACTCTTCCTTCTTTTGTCCCCAACTAGATGACCATTTAAATAATGTGATCAGGAAAAAATTGGTTTCTAATACATACTGTGAATCTGCATAGTTCATTCTTTCTCACCTTTTCCCAAGTAAATGATATAATAATATACACTTTTTTTGTATATTTTTCAGATGGAAAACTGTCTATTGCACTAGAAATTGATTCAGTCCTTGGAAAAGCCCCATTGGGATCTCTCTCAGCCTCTCTTAGGGTGATGCTTTTATTTTCTTGGAACTCTTGTTCATTCACTTGCTTTTGATGAGCAACTTTTTATTTAGGGGAACACAAATAACTTACTGCAATTGTAATTTGTTCTGCCTGATTCAGTAACACCTATTTATTTCAGTAGTTTAATCCTGTGAAGCCGGACTAATTTTAAACAATGAACAAATTGCCCTGTTGGTTTAGTGGGCATTACTTAAAAAGCATAGACACTGTTTTTAAAACTTCATCTGAAAATTTAAGCACATGAGCAACTTTCATTCTTATGAGTAGGCCCAGTAAAGTTGTACAAGTACATAGTTATTTTAGGTTCCAAGCTTTTGATGGAATTTAATGATACATTTCATGCACAATTTTCAGCTATAATAATATGCATGTTCTGCATGTATTATAAGGGTATTGCAGAGAGATGCCACACTGTCACTTTCCATGTGATTCCAGTTAATAATAAAGATGTTGGTTATTAGGAAAAACTTTCTCACTAGGCGGGTGGTGAAGCACTGGAATGGGTTACGTAGGGAGGTGGTGGAATCTCCGTCTTTGGAGATATTTAAAGGCCGGTTAGACAAAACCCTGGCTGGGATGATTTAGTGGGAGTGGTCCTGCTTTTAGCAGTGGGTTGGACTAGAGGACCTCATGAGGTCCCTTCCAGCCCTATGCTTTATGTTCACATTTTTAAAACTGGCAAAAATCCACTTTGCCTATATGATTTCCTCTTCAACTCTTGTCTCTAACTTTTATTTAAAAAAAAAAGACCCTATAAGAGCTGTGTGGATTCTAGTGGCTCCAGCCTGAGCTATCCATACTCCGTTGGCCAAACATGTGTGGTTGGCACTGCCTGGAGAGTCTCTTCAAACTAGTTGTCAAACTAGGGCTTGATTGGAGTGGGAGGCTGCACGTTTTGCACTCATCTGACTGGAAATAACAGCTCTTTTCTAGCTAACACTATAGATCAGTCTGCTGGGCTTAGAAGATGCTGAAATTGAAATCGGTGAACAAATAGCTTTTAGGCATTGCTTTTATTTGCTTTTAAAGTGAAATAATAAGACAGTATGTGCAGGTATGGCATTATCAAAGACTTTAAAAAATATACTTCTCCCAGGTGCATACTGATGAACTGTTCTGAACTTTATAATAAGTTGCAAAACTTTATCTACAGGACCAAGACCAACCAGGAATTTCTCAATCCTGCTAGTTTGATAACCATTTGCAAATACATGTAACACATAAAATACTCTATTTGAATCATTTGATCAGCTTCCATATCATTGTAGTTGCTTGGGAAACAACTTTATGGCTTTGGAAGGATTGTAAACCAAATGGCACTTTGATTCTATGTGGTGTCCAGTGGAATTGGTATGAATATAATTTTCTGATTCCCCTATTTCTGTAGGACGTCTGAGTCCTAAAACAGTCATTGGTAATCTTTCTGCTACTTTTATATAATACTACATTCTAAAAATAGCTGCTGGTTCAGGGCAAACATGAATTATTTTCTGAGCAATGTTTAATTATTTCTGGAGTAGTGATTTGCCTTGTCTTCTTTCCAGGATTCTATAGATTTTCTCTCGCTCAGCCTGCAGTACAACTGTAGAAATGAAGTAGACTTTAAAAGGAAGTTGAGTATATTACAGGTAATTTCTGAGCAATGTTTCAAAGTGAAAACTGCACTCTTGAGATTTCTAGACTGAGTTGGACTCCTAAGGGTCCAATCTGCTTTCAGTTACACATTGATAAATCCTTCTGTGCCAATGTGATTTGTGTCTGTATAAATGAGGGGGAAAACGTGCTCTTAATATTTTAAATTCCTCTGTAGAGATCTTCATCAAAGGGAAAATGTTTCAAATATATTGTGGATGTTGAGAATTACATTCTTTCACAGTGCCCTCAAAGGCAATGGAGAGGACTATTAATGGGGTCAACTTTACCCTGAGATAACATGTCAGTGGTAGAGTGGAGTAGATAGGTTTAAGTCCATTGTTTCCCATATAATTCTGTTGAACTGCTAAAGCCATCTATCATATCTCTAGCTGTGGTTACATATAACATCTTAAGAAAGGCTAGGCAACAGAAACAATTCATTTTACAGCTAATGCTTGTTTATAGCCACTTCCATATGAGGAACTCAAAGTAATCTAATGTGTACTTGCCCTCTTAAATGCTCTGTGAGCTAGGTGCATGTTGTCATAGTTGACGGAAACAGCATCTATATTTCCTCTTAATGATCAAGAAAGGGCATCTGTCCTCTGGCTTCCAGCCTCATAACTGGTGTCTTGCTTATAAGTTAGCAAGAAGCACTTCCTGTGCTGGCCTAGTTTGTTCTGAAGGTAAAAGCATGACAGGGAGAACAACTTGTTAAAACAGTAAAACAACCAGATGCATGCTAATAAAATTGCCAGAGATCACCTTATGTTGGACATGGGCTCTGACTGGTCATTACTCTTCCAAACTCCCCAAAGGGATGGATCTCTTGTATGGTTACAAGTTCTTAGCAGCCTCACCTCAAAACTAATATCCATCTTATGGGGCCTCAGTAAAGCCAGTCCTTTGAGCCCTTCCTGAAGGATTGGGGATCTCCAGGGACTACAGGTCCTGTTCCCGTTGGCTATTTATCCCCCAAATCCATCCTTTCTTTCTTGGTCCCTGGAGAATCCAGTTTGAGCTAGTATATTTATACTTCTTCAGAGGGTGGCTTCAAAGGGCTGAGGGATTTATACGATCTCCACATAAACAATTGCATTTTTAATACAGCGACCTCCAGAAATGTTAATATAGACATCACTGATTTAAGTTGAGTTCCACAAAGTTTGTTCAAGATATTATCAGTCTGTTGCACAGGTAATCCCCATTTTCGCTGATGTGGGTGCAGAGGTTGTAAGGGTACATAGCAGGTGCAGAGCAAGAAAGACCCACCCAAATCTCCTGATTCTTCCCAGTCCTGTGCCTTAATAACATGACAGTTGTTCCTCACTGAGCACCCACATCTTGGGGTGATGGCCGCGTTTGACGTAGAGGATGATGGGAAGCTGCCTGTGCATCATCTATGCAAAACACGATCATAGTTTACAAGATGCCCATTGTCTTGAGAAATCTGCAGACAGTCAACTGTACAAGCCACACGAAGCCGAGGAAATCCACACTCCCTGAAGCATAGATAAATAGTTCTGTTTTGTCATCACAGCTCAGACAACAGTCACGCTAGGAAACAGCTGTGTGGTGCTCATTGGTGTGGTATTACTGCTTTTTCTAACTTACACCAGGTGTTTGAAAATACAGTTTGGGCAGTGATCACTGATGCTCTGAGCAACTGCCATTACATGTCACCTTTTAGCCATGACTTTCAAAGCTCTTCACAGATTCTTGCGGCAACCTTATTAGGTAGGTTCGGAGTTTTGCCTCCATTTTGCGTACAGGGACACTGTTTTACTCTATTCCTGGCTTCATAGATGCATAGCAAACTTTGTATCTGTAATTCTTTACTTGTGGTAGCAACAGAAGAAATATTGGCATTGATTGGGCTCATGGGTAGGTTAGGTGACACAATGATAAAAGTGCCAAAGGTCTTTTCTATTGGTGTTCCTATCAGTTTTACAATAGATCATGAAATACAGCTACCAAATTTACTGGTGTAGGTACGTACATCCAACAAATTAGTTACAGAGCCAAGAAGGGAAGATGGGATTCTGGAGTCCCCTGGCCACCTAATTCCCTCCAGTTAACCCTTCCACCAAGAATTAGTTAAACAGTTTTTGTTATTGAAACTGTTTGTCAATGATGACCTTTCTCTTTGTCAATTTTTTTTAAATGAAAAAAACAACTTCTCAAAACTTTAGTTTTTTGAAAATAAAGGTGTGGGGTTCTTTTTAGTTTAGCTCTTTTTAACTAGCCCTAATTAAAAGCAGGGATGAAGACAGTGTCAAATATCACAGCTCTCTCTCCCTTCCCTTGTCCCATGAGTTTTTCACGTCCATCCGTCTAAGCACTGTTCTCTAGCTATAGATGCTCTACCCCACAGCACCGTTTTGTAGGCCACCCAAGAAACAAGCCAGTTCTCAAAATGTATAAACCAAGTGTTAATACTGAAGAGACATATGCATATATGTACATATTCTATGTAGTATAAGTAATGCAAAATATTTTCACCCCCCACTCTTGATTATGTGTTAATTTGCTTTTAAACATTCTCATCCCTGACATGCAATTTTGTAGACCTTCTATCAGGTTTTAAATCCCATGTTGAAAATAACATATGCCAATTATGTAGGTGTGTTGGCCTTTGCTTATCTTCTTCTCGCAACTTGATGTTATTTTTTTGTTTTACAGACTATCAATGAGAACACAGAAGTTTTGCTCTTTAGTCTAAAACTGCGCGAGTGTAACTCCATGCAAGAGAATCCATTGATACCAGTAGCTAGCATTTTCCAAGGTAAGTAACATGTTCAGAAGGAAGGATCGTCCTGGGGTTAAGGTGCCGGACTGGGGTTTAGGGGACTTGGATTCAGTTTCCAGCTCTGCCAGAGACTTCCTATGAGATTAGGGCAAATAGCTTAATCTTTATCCCTCTGTTCCTCATTTGTCAAATGTAATTTAACATTTTCTTCTTCCCATCCTTTGCCTGTTTCATTTGCCTAAATTGTCTCTTATTGTTCGTATAACACCTAGTATAACGGGGCCCTAATTTTGGTTGATTCCTTTAGTCCCCACTGTACTACAAACAAGAAATAATAATAAAGGCTACATTTTGGTTGAGCATCAACTATAAATCTAACATTTTAGGGACTCCTCCCAAGCTGGTAGTATAGGCAAGAGGAAGTTTTTAAAAGACTGCATTTCAAACCACAAACTTAAGTTCATCATTTCTCCTGACAAAATATGGTCATTTTCCTAAATCCTTTCAACACATCCCTTGTTTGTCATCTGCACATATATTCAGCACAACCCACAGGCTCACACAAATCATCAGTTTAAGATTACGTAGAGCTGCCTGCCCAAGGAATGGAATAGCTTAAAGAGGTGCCCGCCTGGAAAATGGAGCTGCCTGTTGGTGGGGTCTAGAACCTTCAACCCCCATCACTTCCCCGATTAACGGCCATGCTGTGCTCCGTCACAGAATGACCATCGCTCCTCCAGAGCCACAGGTCTGTGCCAGCAATTATTTGGCTGAGTTGCACAGGCGTCAAATTGAGTTTTGTTAAAACCACCAAGGTGCAAGAGGGAGGATGAGTGATAGGGGGATGTAAATGCTGGTATTTCACCAAAATTGTAGAAAACAAAGACCACTAACTTCACTCCCCAAAGCAATCCTGAAACTGCCTGTCTGAACGTGTTACCTTACCATAAACTTGAGTTTTCTACCATAGAGCCACAGTCATCACTACATTTACTGTTAAGGTAAAGGGGGAGCATAAAAGAAGGTGGAATAAACAAGAATGGGAGAACAATACAGAGTAGCTGGGAGAGAGGCTTTTATTGTAGCTAGTTAGCACTTAGACAAATCTATACGTACACGAGCATTTATCAGGTGTATCATGGGGAACTGAACTGGCTAAAATCAAAAGTCACATTTTTATTGCAACTAAGTTTTGTTTTTTTCTTGTTTTTCAGCCGTTAATCAAGACAAGGGATTGGCAATGGGCTATGATGTTAATGAATTCTTAAACTACTCACCAATTCATGCAATTAGGTACACAGTTTTTGTTCCTTAGTAAAGTCTCATGAACTGTGATGTCCTATCAAAAAGTGTACTAGACAGACTTTTAATAAGCTTTTAATAAACTTTTAATAAACATGCCAGCTCAAATAATTTTTAAATGCAGTTTCTTTTTAAGTAGAAATGCTCTGCATTTCTTCCTTCCTCATTCATCCAGATTGCATCAGGACCATCGGAATATCTTGTACTTTTGTAGAACCTCACCCCTGTCACTACATCTTACAACACAAGGTCTTCAAAAAGGCTTTGCCATTCATGTGAGACTAGTAGATTATACACAAGGGTACATGGTAGCTGGATCTGTACAGGGAGTCTCTGAGAACTGCATTAGCATCGTTCATTACTGTAAGCGTCTCACATTACGAATTTTGCCCTTGTGGATTTCATGATCTACATAGTTGAGTGGATTCAGTGCTCATGGAGTCTATATGCCACATGGCATTTGTCATCATCTTTGACTCAGGTGCAATCAGACAAAATGCTAGTTTAGAAATGTCTCTTATGCAAGTTTGTAGAGTTAGTCCCTTGTACACCAGAAGGGACAGATAATTGAACATTAGATTGATTACAGCATTAAGATACTCCAAAGTAGGTAGCATGTTTTGAACCGAAAAATTAAAAATGACTGTTTACAATTTGTTATAATGGCTCCTATCATGACTTCTATTTTCTTTTTCTTTTTTTATTCCCTAGTCCCTATCTGGAAAATATGGCTATCCAAAAAAGACTACAAGAGGGCCAGGCTGCTGCCCTTTCTTCTCTCTCCTCCTACCAAACAGTTTGGAAAACTTTTGCTAACCAGTCCGAATTAGAGAGAGACACCTTTGTGCATGATGTTTTCCCTAATGGTTTCCTCTGGGGCACATCCACTGGATCATTTAGCGTTGAAGGAGGCTGGGCTGAGGATGGAAAAGGAGAGAGCATTTGGGACCGGTTTGGGCACCAAAATCATGTCCACATGAATCAGACTGCGAATGTGGCATGTGACAGTTACCACAAAACTGACTATGATGTTTACCTGCTCAGGGGTCTTCAGTCGAAGCTGTACAAGTTTTCTATATCCTGGGCCAGGATTTTTCCCACTGGTATTAGAGACAGCTTCAGCCTGCAGGGTGTAAATTACTATAACAAATTGATAAATAGCTTACTGGACTCTAATATTGAGCCCATGGTGACCTTGTTTCATTGGGACCTACCACAAGCACTCCAGGATCTCGGTGGATGGCAGAATGAGAGTATTATCGATATATTTGCAAACTATGCAGACTTCTGCTTTGCCACCTTTGGGGATCGGGTTAAACTGTGGATTACTTTCCATGAGCCTTGGGTTATTAGCTACGCGGGCTATGGCACTGGACAGCATCCCCCAGGAATCGCTGATCCAGGAGTAGCATCTTTTAAGGTACCCCGAAGAAGAGCTTGCATTATTTGAGCTATTGGGGTTGTGCTTTTTCTCTGAGTATGTTCTGTTTGTGTTGATTCTGTGACCTGGTAATGGGGAAACATCAAATGACCTGTATTATTATGTGGATGTTTAGTCTACCCCAGCCTCTTATATACCCCACCTGTGGTGACAGGAAAAACTTCATTCCTTATATGAGTCAAATTAATTTAGGGGCTTGTGAGAATCTTTAATTTTTGTATGGACTGAATCTTCATGTTCAAAAATACTTAAACTGTTGGCTACAGATTCATGTGCAGTGCTGTGACAAACTTTCCTCCTTTTTTTTTCTCTCTCCTAAGGTGGCTCACTCCATTATTAAGGCCCATGCAAAAGCTTGGCACGTATATGATGACAAATACCGTTCCCAACAGCGTGGCAAGGTGGGAATAGTGCTGAATTCAGATTGGGCTGAACCCAAGACTCCCACAAGTTCTGAGGATGTGAAAGCAGCTGAGCGTTACATGCAGTTCATGCTGGGGTGGTTTGCTCACCCTATATTTGTTAATGGTGACTACCCAGATATCCTGAAGTCCCAGATCCAGCAGAAGAACCAGCAGTGTGTCTCGGCTGCCATCCTCCTCCCTTCATTTAGTGAGGAAGAGAAGTCCTTAGTGAAAGGGACTGCAGATTTTTTTGGTCTTTCTCATTATACTTCCAGATTGATCAGCACGGCAGCTAATGACAGCTGTGTTCCAGAATATGAGAAGATTGGGAATTTTTCCCAACATGTTGATCCTTCCTGGCCGCAGACAGCTTCATCTTGGATAAGAGTGGTTCCTTGGGGGCTGAGAAGGCTGTTGAAATTCATTTCCCAGGAATATACAGGAACTGGGATCCCAATTTACATTGCAGGGAATGGTGTGCCGACAAACGATGGAGGGGATGTTATTAATGACACAAAAAGAATGGAGTATTTCAGGCTGTACATCAATGAGGCTTTAAAAGGTATGCAGTATTTGGTTTTAAATGGTTAAACGTTTCTCACTTTAATTCGGGACTATCTGTGAACAGTCTCACATGTGTGGTCCCATTGAAGCTACATCCTCTGCCAACTACAGCCACTAGATGTGTTAGGGTCCCACATTCTTGAGCAATATGGTCTGACATTCCATTTAGTAGAGGAAAATGACTTATGTCCAGACTCTGTACAGTGTTGTAACTGTGTTGAGACACAAGGTGGGTGCTTCCCTGAATTCCAGGAGGCTCTTGGGGATGGTGGTGGGATTTACGCTGAGGACGGCATGTAGCTCTCTGTAAAAGAAGCAGGTCTGGCTCTGCACCAGAGTGATTGTGTTAGCCTCCCTTGCATTCTGGCACGCCTTTGGCAGCTCCTTGACTTTCATTCATCAATGCTGCTGGTGCCTCTTGTAGCCCACAGTGATTTGCTTTTATATCTTCATGTTTCTGTGGCTGGATTGGAGCTGTGCCTGCACAGCCTCTTCCCACAGACCCAGAAGATCCAAACCACCTGTGTAATCCAGGCAGGAGTGCATGTGCAACGTGTAACTGACATGGTCAACTGGGCGGTTGCTAGATGAGTTCTCTAAGCTGGGCAACCAGGAACTGTGATTTCAAAAAGTCACAGGGCTTTAAAGAACTGAGGCATATACCTGACCCACTAGGCAGTGGAGTTCAAAACAGTGACCAGAGTGGTCAAGGTGGGGCATTGTGGGACACCTCTTGGAGGCCACTAAGGTTGATGTAAGTAATGCTGTGTGTCTGCTGATGCTATGTTGAGCTAATTTCACTAACTTCAATGCTACACCTTTTGTGGAAGTTGGATTATGTAATAGGCTTAACAGGTGAGCTATGATTGTGAGAGGGAAATTTTAGCATAGACATTTAGTTAGGTCAACATAAACTGCCTTGCATTGATTAACTCTGTAGCATAGACCAGACCTGATGAGACCTGAAGAAGAGCTCTGTGTAAGCTAAAATGGAAAACTTTTCTTTCACCAACAGAAGTTGGTTTAATAAAAGGCATTACCTCACCCACTTTGTCTCACTATGTGCATCCTATGTAAAGCACACAAATTTGGATCCAATTCTCTATTGAGCTCTGTGGGAAGACCCTTGTCTTCATACAAAGCTCTATTGAATTTAATGTGGTTTAAGAGTGTGTGTATGTATGTGTATGGGGGCGGGGAGGGCTTTACAAAGCAGATCAGTATCATAATAATGACTGAAAGTTGTCTTTTGTTAACTGCAATTGTAGCCTATGTAAAATGATGGGTAGTTTTGGTCCAGTTACCAGTAAGTAAGTGTCACAGTCACCTCCATGATTGATACTATTGATACCCCTGTTGGGAGTCTTCACAAGAAGGGTTGAGAACTGAACACACAAGGCAAGTGAATTACCTTTCCACTTGAGTAAAGATTCCCTACTGATTGTAGGCAATGCACCTTAATAGGGCAATGTAGGAAGCTGGCTCTGTTAGGCTGCATCTACACTGGGAAATTAAGTCGACTTAAGCTTGCTTAAGTCGACTTAATTTATCCTGCGTCTACACTACAGTTTCGTTAAGTCGATTTTAAGCAGCTTGTTTAAGTCGACTTAAGGAAAATAAAGTTGACTTAATGAAAATTAAGTCGACTTTATTAAACCACCTTCTCATTAGACTTAAGGCTTAATTCGACTTTTTAAAGACGAATTAAGCCAGTGTAGATGTCGGGTAGCCTTAAGTCAACTTAGGGCTACCCCAGGACTACACCAATGCCCTCCCTGCCGGGGGGGGCACAGGGGGAGCCTGGCATGCCCCCCAAAGGGCATGGCATGTGGGCAGGGTGTGACGCTGTCTGGATTTAGGGAAGCATTTATGATATTTTCTATGGATATCTCATAAATGCTATAATCCATAGGAACTATGTCATGTTTGGTATCAATAGAAAGGTAGTAATTTGCTGGGAATGATTATATAGTTTATGTCTAGGAATTCTATTTCGATTAGAAGTTAGGAATTTGATGTTATATCTATACTTTAACTTGTGTCATTCTGGAGGAATGCCTTACACAGGAGGGTGTGAACAGCCATTGTCTCCTTAATGTTAAGGAAGCTCCCACCTACAATGGGCTAAAGGGAGAAACCTGATGAGCCATTAAGAAGACAATGGTTGTTCACACCCTCCTGTCTAAGGCATTCCTCCAAAATGACACAAGTTAAAGTATAGATATAACATCAAATTCCTAACTTCTAATCAAAATAGAATTCCTAGACATAAACTGTATAATCATTCCCAGAAAATTACTACCTTTCTATTGATACCAAACATGACATAGTTCCTATGGATTATAGCATTTATGAGATATCCATAGAAAATAATATCATAAATGCTTCCCTAAATCCAGACGGTGTCACACCCTGCCCACATGCCATGCCAGGGTCCCTGTCCCCCTTTGCCCCATTGCACACAAGGGGTGCCCCCCCCGCCACCGTGGACCTGCCCAAGGTCCCCCTAACCCCATAAAGTCAACCTAGAGCGTCCAGTGTGGATGCTCTAGGTCGACTTTGTAAGTTCCCCTTTAAGTCGACTTTAATTTTAAGTGTAGACTCACTAAGTCGACTTAACTGCATGGTAGCACAGCTCATCATGACTAGGTTGTTGGGTCAGTTTACAGGAGCAATTTTGTAATTATCTAAATCTATCTCCTTCCACCTCTTGTAAGTACAACAAATTGTGTCTTGCCAATCATCATTTCAGTGATTAAAACAGTTATAGATGATAGCCCTGAAAACAGCCAGGGAGACTTGAGATTATTTTCGTTAAATAAACAAGGAAAAGAGTTAGGGAAAATATATTCGTAGTATTAACACAATTCTTTGAGCAAGCCTACCTTAAAATAAAAAAAAAAATCAAAACAAAGTATAAAAAACCATTTTTAATCTCAAAGAAGAAGTTATGAAAAAGTCTTTGTGCTCTTGGTATTATAAAAGTACAGGATAGTGAGTGCATTTATCACTGTCTCCAGCGGTTGCTTTGCAGAGAAAAGTCCTGTTACTAGGAGAACAGAACAGAGCCAGGTTTTGGAGTCAAAAGATGCTAGATTTTGTCCTCCATCCAACATGTGTTGACACAGATATCACCACGCTTATCTGTCTACACAGTACAGAGACTAATTATAGTGTCTTATGGTGACTGGTGTTCTCAGATACATGAGGTCTTTAACCTCACAATGCATCCTTGGGTTTTTGTGGATGTAGCGCTGTTATCCTTGCTTGCTCCTTTGTGTAATATTGCCTGTTGTACAGAAAAATATTCAAAGTCTGATATATTTTTCTATTATTCCTTAACAGCTATAAAGTTAGACGCAGTTGATGTTCAGACATATATTGCCCGCTCCTTGATTGATGGCTTTGAAGGCCCAATGGGTTACAGTCAACTGTTTGGACTACATCATGTGAATTTTGAAGATGGCAACAGACAAAGGACGCCAAAGGAGTCAGCATATTTCTTCTCCAATGTTATTGAAAAGAATGGTTTCCCCAGTGAAGTTGTGGGCAGATCTTTTCCGTCAATGACCTGTGATTCACCGCCACCACCCAGGTTACTCAGTTTGCCAGCATCTGAAGTACCTTCAAAGGCAAAGGTTGTTTGGGAAAAATTCTCAACCCAAACTAAGTTTGAAAGGGACATGTACTTCTATGGAACCTTCCGAGATGATTTTACATGGGGGGTGTCCACCTCTGCCTACCAGATTGAAGGAGGTTGGAATGCAGATGGCAAAGGGCCTAGCGTTTGGGATAACTTCACCCACATCCCAGGGAACATAAAAAATAATGAGACTGGAGATATAGCTTGTGATAGCTACAACAAACTAGCTGCAGATCTTTACATGCTGAAAGCCTTAAGGGTAAAGAGCTATCGCTTCTCTTTGTCTTGGCCTCGCATTTTTCCTAGTGGAAGAAATGATTCCATAAATAAGCAGGGGGTTGATTATTACAAACGACTTATTAATGGTTTGACTGCAAAAAATATCACTCCTATGGTTACTCTGCACCACTGGGATCTGCCTCAAGCTCTCCAGGACATTGGTGGCTGGGAGAACGATGTATTGATTGAACTGTTTGATAGTTTTGCAGACTTCTGTTTCCAGACTTTTGGAGACAAGGTGAAATTTTGGATTACGTTTAATGAACCCATTGCCATTGCGTGGGTCGGATATGGTTTAGGAATGTTTCCACCAAACATGAAGGATAATCCAGGTTATGCTCCCTATAAGATTACTCACACCTTGCTAAAAGCTCACGCCAGGGTCTACCATACATATGACCGCAAATACAGAGCAAGTCAGAAAGGGGTCATTTCTCTGAGCCTCAATACTGAGTGGGTTGAACCAAAGAGCCCAGATGATCCTAGAGATGTAGAAGCAGCTGATCGCTACCTGCAGTTTGCTCTAGGGTGGTTCGCACACCCAATTTTCAAAAATGGTGACTACCCAGAGGTCATGAAATGGAGAGTAGGGAACAGGAGTGAACTACAGAACCTGCCATCCTTCCGCCTGCCAGTTTTCACAGTGGAGGAGAGAGAGTACATCAGGGGTACAGCTGACGTCTTTTGTATCAACACCTACTCTACGAAAATCGTGACGCATAAGACCACCAGGCTGAAACCATTCTCTTATGAATATGATCAGGAACTATCAGAGGAGGTGGATGCATCCTGGCCTACCTCAGCAGTTTCAGGAATGAGAGCTGTAGCCTGGGGTCTCAGGAGGCTGCTGAATTGGATTAAAGAGGAGTATGGCAACCCCCCAATTTACATAACTGAAAATGGAGTGGGAACACAGAGCAAATCTGACGTTGACGACACTAGCCGGATATTTTACTACAAAACGTACATTGATGAAGCTCTGAAAGGTATTGGAGTTATTTGCAGTAATGGTAGCATGATGATGAAGGATTTCCACTGTCATGGGCTCCAGGCCGGCTCTTTTTCCCAGAGAGGAATGTCCTGTCAAAAATAAGTACCCTTGCTTCTTGCCTAGTACACCAGGAAGTGAAAATGCTTAGGGTGATATGTGAAGCTTGTCATGTCTAAATTGGATGTCACCCTTGAAATATTTTTTGCAAGGCAAAAATTGATCTTTCCCAGCTCCTCTGTGTTCACCTTCACTTGGCCCTTTACCTTTCTTTCCCTTCTTTTACATTGTCTTGGCTGATGCTTCTTGAGTGGATATATTGAGTCAGGCCCAAATAGAGCAATTATCTCCCAATGGTGGTTCTAAGTTAGGAAGCTTTCTCTGACATTGTCCATTCTATGGCCAGAGCAGCACAAAGCGGCTACAGAGCTAGTTTAAACAACCTATTAGGGATTCCTCTGGTTTTGGGGAATCTCTAGGCATCAAAGAACCAGCAAGATTTGCTCTACAAGTCTCCATATTCTATGGCGTAAGAGTGTTTTTTGGGGGGGAAGGGGAATTGGCTGGAAAACACTGAACTCTTTGGCTGTAGGATGGCCCCTGGGGGAACTGTTGGAACTAGGCGTCATTTAGTGTGGTCTTGCGGATCTGAGGCATGGAGCCTTGATTTTTCTATGTATAGGTCTTAGGGGGCAAAGAGGAGTTGATGATTTTAACTCAGGTAATTAAACTAGGGAATGACCTGGGGCCATGAATCTCAGCTCTCAACTTTGAGAGAAAGTTTAGGGTGTTCAGATTCAGGGTTTTCACCTTTTTTCCCCTATCCCTAAACTAGAAAAAACATTGGAATCTTACAAAACCTTCACTTTATTGTCTTCTGCTAAATGCCAAATGGTAAACCATGCTGCTGTGTATTGAGTTCCTGTATGTGACACTGCCCTTCAGGTGTTGGCCCACCATTAACTCAAGGACGAGGGTTCTAGGCCCATTTTCCATTTCATGCATCTGGCAAAGTGGGATTACGTGCACAAAAGCTTATGCGATAAATACATTTGTTAGTCTCTAAAAGTCCTTCTTTGGTTTTGGTGGAATAGACTAACATGGCTACCCCTCTGGTTCTAGTCTCAGTTTCCCAAAGGACTGTGCGGTTGATCTAGTGTTCGTGTTTGCAGATGCATCCTTTGTGACACTTTTATAGGTTACACTGCACTTCACTGATACTGTTCTATCGTGTATGCTGACCAAGGAGCTGTTTTCTTTTTAAAATATTTTCAGCCTACAAGATGGATGGTGTTAATCTTCAAGGATATGTCGCTTGGTCTCTCATGGACAACTTTGAATGGTTGAATGGTTACAGTGCAAGATTTGGATTGCACCAAGTTGATTTTGAAAATCCCAACAGACCAAGAACACCCAAACGCTCTGCTGTGTATTATGCTGAAATCATACGCAACAATGGAATCCCATTACCAAAAGGGGATGAATTTTTATATGGGGAATTTCCAAAGAACTTTTCCTGGAGCGTTGCAACCGCAGCATATCAGGTTAGGGAATAATAATGCTATCTGTATATTACCAATGAACAATTGGTTGTATTCAGAGGACATTCAGAGCTTCCATAAAATTGGGATTTAGTAAAATTGGGGGAGCTTATAATAGCTAATATCAGACTGGAGAATGCAAAGACATTTGAGAGTAAAGTATGTCTTAAAATTGGGATTTAACTTCAAAATCAGGAGATCACTTTTTTTTTTTTTTAATATATACATACATATATTTATATTTATAGATCGAAGGAGCCTGGAGAGCAGATGGCAAAGGACTTAGCATTTGGGACCAGTTCTCTCACACTCCCTTGAAAATTAGCAATGATGAAAATGCAGATGTAACCTGTGACAGCTACCACAAGCTTGAGAAGGATTTGGCTAGTCTGAGAGATCTCAAAGTGTCTCACTATCGCTTTTCAATCGCCTGGTCCCGCGTTCTCCCAGATGGAACTACAAAGCACGTAAATGAAGCTGGGTTAAACTACTATGAGAGGCTCATTGATGCTCTCCTTGCATCTAATATTAAACCTCAGGTAAACATCTCTATAATAAGATTCCAGGCTCGTCACTGTCCGTGTGCCATTTAGAAGCCGCAAATGTCTGTTGAATCAGTGCGAGGCAATGGAAACAGCTACAAGCATGGCTGAGAGCTCTTTTTGTTTAGTGCATCACCAGATTTGATCATCACTGGTGTTTGCCATCTACCACCATCCAGTTTTTAAGTTCTCGGCCATTTTTGACTTTCTTACAAATATAACTTAACACCTGTACAATAACATGGGCTTTCCAGTCCTACATTTCTATGGTTCTACTGGCTGCAGTAACCTCAAGAGCTCATCCTGTCCATCCCCTCACACTAAGGCAAGATTAAATGTACCTAAACTATCCCTGACAGCGGTTTGTCTAACCTGTTTTTAAAAGCCACCGGTGATGGGGGTTCCCTAGGTCACCAGTTCCAGTTCTTAACTCATCTGTAGTTAGAAAATGTTACCTGAGAGCTAACCTCAGTCTCCATCACAGCAAATAAAGATGTGGGACTGGGAATCCCATAAAAATCTATTATGAACAGTTCAATAACAAAGAGGAAATTCTTCATTCTCTCAAATTGTCATGTGCTCTCATCCCCGAGCCCCAGTCCGAAGTAGTGCTGAACTCCTGCGGTTTTTATGGACTTCAGGGGTAGCTGAGGTGGTTGAGCGTTTCACAGGATCATGCCCCTCTGTGTAAATAGCAGAATCAAAGTTTATTTTCCACTTCAGACATTAAACACATGAATATCTTAGCTTAGCAAAAAATAGGAATTTTATTTCAATGGGTAAAGAGAGAGCATATGCAGTCCTTGTGGTATGAAATGTGAGGCTGAGAAGAGATGCTTGATGCTCAGGGAGTCATGGGTGGTCTATTAAATTCCTGTATTTATAGGGCTGTCAATTCACTGTCTTCCACTTGGTTTATGTGAGGGGGGGAAGGGTACGAAATTCTAAATTTAGCTTGTTTTGATGACAATTCCAGATTTGATGTGGTACTAGGGGTAGCAGTGTTACCTACGTGGGTCCATCACTGGGCTGTTGTGGTTATTGATTAAACTAAGGATCAAATCAAAACCTGGCATAAAAGTGCATCTCCAGGGCTGGATTTTTCCCAGTATCTGAAAAAGCTGTAAAAGAAATGAGTAGTTACATTATTTGTGTGTATTAGTAACCACTGAATTGAGATACACCAATATGGGATTCAGGAGACGCCCTTTGTTTTACAAATTACAATAGAAACTCAGGGTTACAAACACCAGAGTTACAAACTGACCAGTCAATCACACTGGAGCCTTGCGTGGATACAAAAATGTGGATCCGGATCTGATCTGCAACCGCTCAGTGTCAGTCTCTATCCGATCTGTGATCCGCATGCCATGTTTTATGTGCCTCCGTAACTGAATCTGCAACTGAGCTTGGGCTCACAATCAGCATTTTAGCCTTTGATTGGCTCATTCCCCACATGGGTTCCGCCTCATTTTTCCTTTTCTTGTTTGTGGTTCACGTGCTGTGCTGTCAGTCAGATTTCCTTGGCCACCAATGAAATCTCTGATTGACAACATGGCATGTGAACCACAGACAAGAAAAGGAAGAAGTGAGCGGGAAAGGCATGGGGAATGAGCCAATTAAAGGCCAGCATGTTGACTGACTGATAGTGAGCGGCGGCTCTCCGAGCCCCAGCCTGCTGTGTCTAAGACTCTGATTGGCTGGCAGACTGCAGTCAGAGTTGAACTGGGATTGGCTGGAGCCCTTCCTCATTCCCCTGTGTGCTGTTGATGACAGAGATCATAGCAGCAGCTGCAGTGATCCATTGCACCAGTGGTAGATAAAAATAGAATCCGCAACAATGGGGCTGCAGATATCTGCACTCATGGATGTGGATAGCTGCGGATCTGAAGCGGATACCCGCAGATCTGCAGGGCTCTAGACCACACCCCTCATTTGAAACTGGAAGTACACTATCATGCAGCAGCAAAGGCAAAAAATAAATAAATTAAAAAGGAAATACAGTACCATACTGTGTTTCAATGTAAACGACTTAAAAACTGGGAAAGTTTAAAAGAAAAAGTTTGACTCGGTAAGGAAACAGTGTTTGTGTCTGGTGACAAGATAACAAAATAAATGCGCTAGTCTTTAAAAGTGCCACAGGACTCCTTGTTCATTTCTGTGCTTGTTTCCTTTAAATTAAGGTGATTGACAGGGGTTCTGGGATTTTTCACCTTGCCCTGTAGCATGGGTCACTTGCTGGTGGTTCCTCTGCACTTTGAAGTCTTTAAACCATGATTTGAGGACTTCAGTGACTCAATCATAGGTTAGGTGTCTATAGCAGGTGTGGCCTGCATTGTGCAGGAGGTCAGACTAGATGATCATATCGGTCCCTTCTGGCCTTAAAAATCTATGACAATACAGCTTTTTTCTTCTGCATACTAGAATTTCAAAGCTATATTAAGTCAATGTTCAGGTGTAACCCTTTGAAAGGATTTGCTCTTCAGAGTTATGAACAACCACCATTTCTGAAGTGTTTTCAACATTGAGATTCTACTGGAATGTAAATGCCATTCAGTCAGCGATAATTGTGGTGATAATGCAGGCTTTGTATTTGTAAGTACCGCTATGTCACGTGTTCAGTTCTCCATAAATGAGAGTGAATCAATGGCTGTCATAAAGTAGCTAAGGATGTCTGTAACTTTCTCTCTACATAGGTAACTATTTACCACTGGGACCTCCCACAGGCACTGCAGAATGTTGGGGGCTGGGAGAATGAAACTATAGTTCAGAGATTTACAGAATATGCTGAATTCCTTTTCCAAAGGCTCGGAGAGAAAGTGAAATTTTGGATAACCCTCAATGAACCCTATATAATCGCAAATCTTGGCTATGGCTATGGCACGTCTGCTCCAGGTATGGCTGCTGAATTTAACTGTGTTCTCGGGTGCGAATGAAATGCGCTGAGAGGCAAGCTTGGGAGACAAAGAATGACCTTATGGTTAAGGCACTGGACTGGGACTGAAAAGCTCTGAGTTCAATTCCTGAATCTGTCTCAGACTTTCTGTGTGACCTTGGGCAAGTCACTTTTAAGTCTGTGTGCTTCAGTCCTTTCGCTGTAAATGGGGAGTTTGGGAGTTCAGTCTCTTTGCTGTATATTGGGAGTTTCCAAAGAACTTTTTTCCTGGAATATTCCTTCTGCAACAAATTCAGGTTAGGAAATCACAATGTGAATTACTAGTGTATGTGTATGCAGAAAATACCCAAATCTTTTATAAAATTGGGGTTTTATAAAGATTTACTTATTAGGAGCATTGCAAGGATAAAATCTATTGTTATAAGGTCTTACTAAAGGATTGAGGGCCACATAATTACCCAGGGCCATCCCATATCTCCTGTGGAGACATCTGCTGGTAGGTATGGAACCTCTACAAGTGATCGCTCATCATCATTTCCTTAAAATCATCCCCTCACAGGGCAGTGAGACATGGGGTTTCCCCACATCATAAATATCCAGGAAGGGACGAGTTCCCTCAATCCCATGGAAAGATAGTCTCACTCTGTTTTTCTGGATCCCTCTGCCTTACCAGATTGGCCTCGCTGTGCCAGATGTGACTGCATTCATGCATTTATTGGAAGTTCTAGTTGTTCTTTTTGTGTTCCCCTGCTGGAAACGGCAGGCTTGGTTGGCAGCACAGTCTCACCTCATGTATTTCTCTCTCCAGGAATCTCTGCTAGACCAGGGAAAGCTCCTTATGTAGTGGGGCACAACTTAATAAAGGCCCATGCTGAAGTCTGGCATCTGTACAATGAAACCTACCGTCCTAAACAGGGAGGATTAATCTCCATTACCATTAACTCCGACTGGGCTGAACCAAGAAATCCTGACAAGCAGGAGGATATTGATGCCGCTAGGCGATATGTGCAGGTACGTACGCAGGAGATCTCACCACTACCCACTTTACTTTTTATTTCTCCTATTTTCCTAATCCCATAGTTATTGTAGTTGGTGTCTACTTAATATGATTGCTGCCTTACTATTTTCTAACAAAACAAACAAAGAGTCCTGTGGCACTTTTAAAGACTAACAAATTTATTTAACACATGAACTTTCATGGGAGAAAATCCCACTTCGTCAGATGAAGAGGGATTTTCTCCCGTGAAAGCTCATGCGATAAATAAATTCCTTAGTCTTTAAAAGTGCCACAGAACTCCTTGTTTGTTTTGCTGAACTAGACTAAGACGGCTACCCCTCTGGATATTTTCTAGCAGATTGTTAGAAATGAATGAACCAAGCCTAACACTGAGACTCTCAATATCTTTTCATGTTCGAACAGTTTTAATAGCATAAAACATCCTTACGATTTTTGTCTTCTAGAGACACCTGTCCCCTCCTTGATAATACACTCATAGACTCTAAGGTCGGAAGGGACCAGTACGATCATCTAGTCTGACCTCCTGCAAAATGCAGGCCTCAAAACCTCACCCACCCACTCCAGCAATAGGCCACCAACCTATGACTTAGTTATTCACCTCCTTAAATCATGATTTAAGGACTTTAAGATACAGAGAATTCACCGGTAGGTGGGCCATGCCCTGTGCTACAGAGGAAGGCGAAAAACCCCTAGAGCCCTTATAGCAGAGCAATTATACAGCAAGTATCAGAGAAGAGCCAAAATAGCAATCAGTGCCACAGCGTTGTTGTTCTCACTGATAGCATAAGGCAGTTCCCTGCATCTTTTTTCTCCTCATTCATTTTAAGATCAGTTGTTGGTAAATGGTATGACACAGTTTTTGCCGTTGGCTAAATAAACTATCAGTTTGTGGTATTGGGTTGTGGATGTGTCATTTAACCCTGCAGCCTTCTCTTATTTCTTTGGCTTAGTTTTATGGTGGTTGGTTTGCTCATCCCATTTTCAAGAACGGCGATTACAATGAAGTTATGAAAGCGAGGATACGGGAGCGCAGCCTGGCCCAAGGGCTAACGAAATCACGGTAAGAGCCTGCTACCATATTCACACACATCTTGTCAACTTCCGCCTTGCACAATTCCACTGTTCTGGTAAGGTGTGTGTGCTGGTAAATATTCAGGATTATTTTAGAGCTGGGTGAAGCAGTTACAATAAATTTGCAGTGACACAAACAGTGGTTAAAACACTGATCCCTGGGTTTGATTGTAAACGAGTGTCTGGTTCCTCCACCTGGAAATTTCCAGGTGGCAAACAGTGTTGAAGGCAGGTGCAGTGCCAGTAAAACAAAGTAGGGAATTTCCCTTCTGAGTTTCCTATTTATGATGAAAGGATGGGGAAGGTAATGAATTGGGTCTGAGGGTTCAGATGATAAACTATATGTACCACCTTCCCTTTCAAATAAACCAGGCCGGGCCAAGCAGCGTTCTGTAGCCCGCTTAGTTCTGCAGCGACAGGATCCCAGCAGTGGCTCCTCTATTGCAGTGGTTCATCTTCACTCCTGTACGGTTGGCCTGTTAGTTACCCAGCAGTGGCTTAAAACCTTAACTCCAGAAGTGATGTGTCTAGTTGTTTGCAGTCCGAGATACCAAGAATGCTCTTAATAATCTGACACTCTCCCCTTTCTGTCCTACGACTGCAGTGGTGTTAGACTGCTTTCTCCCAGGCCTGCAGTCAGGGCCGTCCTTGGGGAGAGGGGGGCGAATGGGGCAGTCGCCCCGGGCCCTGCGGTTACGTGGGCCCCACGCTCTCCCGCTCCCTGCGGGACAGTACGGGGCCCACGCTGCGGCACCCCCAAAGCCACACTTCACCCAGCTCCCCGTTACCTGGCCCCCCTCCTCCCCGCCCCCAGGGCAGAGCAGGAAGGCCCAGGGGCGGGGCAGGTGCACAGTGCCTGACCTCTGGGCTGGCCTGCTGCACCCTGCCCGTGGCCACACCCCAAGGGGCCACAGTCGGGGCTGGCCCTCGCCCGCAGCATGGCCATGGCCAGGGCAGGTGGGCTGAGCCTCGGCCTCAGCTCCCCGCTGCATCGGGACCACGGCCTGAGCCGTGGCTCCCTGCCGCCCCGGGGCCGCAGCCTCGGCCTCAGCTCCTCGCCACCCCAGCTGCCCCTTGCTCCTGCCCTGGGGCTGTGGCTGCGGCTCTCTGTCGCCCTGGGCCGTGGCTGCGGCTCCCTGCCGCCCTGGGACCTCGGCCTTGGCTCCCAGCCGCCCGGCTGCCCCTCTCTCCTGCCTCGGGGCTGCGGCCAGGACCAATGGGCCCGGCCCAAAGCGCTCCCCTCCAGCATGGGAGGGTGAGGCCTTGCTGAGGCTGATTGGCCCTGGGCCCCTCTCCCCCCAAGGGACAGTCCTGCCTGCAGTGGTGTTACTCGTCCCTTAGAACATGTGCTAGCTACTTCTGCTAACCAATCCGCTTCACTTCCAGAGGGGTGGCCGTGTTAGTCTAGTTCAGCAAAACAAATAAGGAGTCCTGTGGTACTTTCAAAGACTAATAGATGTATTAAGGCATAAGCTTCCATGGGTACAACCCACTTCCTCAGATGCACGAAGTGAAAACTGAAGTACGCTAGGTATATGTACACATGAAGGGTGAGTTAGTTCACCACAATAATTTTCCCTCTTGAAACATTCTTGCCTTCTCATCATTTGTTGTTAATTGGCCACATCCGCACTGTTTGAATTGAATTAACCTTGTTACCTTCCCCTCATGTGTATATTGCGAGCACACTGCAGTTTTCATTTCATACAGCGCCTGTCAAGTCACTTTCTTCAGGAACGTCTTTAGGGTAGTGACACTAACAGGCAACTCAGAATTGTACACCGGATGCTCTGCGTTGGAAGACCGAATGCTCCTGTACAGTTGCCCTGGGTGTTGCTTTCAATTGCTCTTAAACACGATATGTTGTATTGATCAGCTATGAAAAATTGAAGTACAGCAACTCAAGAAACGTAGTTCAAAGGCACCATTCTGGCCAGATGGTCCATAAAGCTGTGATAGCGCACTGAAATTATCACAAGATGTTAGGAGAAATGTCTAATTTCTGTGCTGTAGGTCACCTTCCCTTTCCCACAGAGTGGCTGCACCCAGGCCAATATGGTGAATCCTCGTAAAGCCCTTTTTGATTCACAGTCACAGCAGGCTGCATAAGTTCAATTATTATTCATTATTATTGTTAATATTCTAGCAGGTTTGTAGTTTCTTTAAGTGGATTCAGTTTTTTTCCTGAGATTGACTTGTTTTTAAAAAGGAAAAGAGATTTGTTTTATACTCAATCCTTTTGAACATTTCCCAGCAAAAGAATTTTAATCATTCTTGTTTTTCCCTTTTAATGCAGACTCCCAGAATTTACTGAAAGTGAAAAGCAGAGAATTAAAGGCACATTTGATTTCTTTGGTTTCAATCATTATACCACAATATTGGCATACAACTTAAATTATGGTTCTGCAACCTCATCCTACGACGCTGATAGGTAAGACACGAACATAAAATTATAAGAAAAAGCCAAACACACACCTGGAGCCTTTGACAATGTGATCAATGTTAAATCATAAAAATCAACTCAACAGACCTTTGGCCTGTTAGATAGCCTTGACTTGGACTAGTAAAATATTCACTGGGTCAAGGTTTGGGTACTGTTCAAAATTCAGACAATAAATGTGATCCTAAAACATTTGTTCTATAGTCGGATGCTAATGACCATGAATTTTTAGCAAGCACAGTGAAGAATATTAATAAAGAAAAATCTGTATGCACATTATTATATCTACTGCTGGTAATCTTGAAAACAGTATCTTCATCTGGGAATAATCTGGGTTTGAGGTGGCAGATTGTACTAGTTTGTAGGTACTTAATGTTTGTTTTTTCACTGAGTGTTAGTAGTAATGGAATTCACATGCTGCCTACTGTTTTGAAACTTCAACGGTTAAAGATCTTTAATATTAACCTTTCTTATTTTAATACTGAAATAACCATCTGGCCTAGTTTTATATTTAGTAAAGTAGCAAACGCAGCCTGGTTTTATTAACTTTTTTGATTTATGGGAGGGGAGATGCTATAATTTTCTCTCTTGTATGGTTCTACAAAAATAGCTGTTTTGTTATCAGTATATGGAGGATGTCCGTAGATAATCCCCATAACTTCAGGGGAAGCTGGGTTTAATTCCCCTTGATGAGAGTGGTAAAGGGGACCACATTCCCTGATCAAGGAGGTATTACACCCAACTCCCATTAGAGTTATAGGAATTACCTACATTTATAGAGAGGAAAATGAATTACCATTATCATCACTGCTATCAGCCAAAATGTTAACCACTCGCTGCATCGATATCGAACTGGACTTGGGAGGAGCTCTCGACAAGCAAGCAGGAGAATGGGACGCATTGCAGAGAGGGAGGGATCTTTAGAGCTATAGGCATCCACAAATTATAGGTTTAAAAGACTGCAGAAAAGCCCTGTCAAATTTGGTTCTCCTGGTATGCCTGGCTTTTGCTTTTCTGAGTTTTAATCAGCTGCACATAGAAATTCCCTTTAAACGCAGGAGCTCTCTGAAAGGTCCCCCTTTTTGAAGCTTGAACCCTTCTGTAACTTTAACCAAAAGCCGTGTACCCAATGGACTCGGTCCTGCCTGTTTCCCCAGAACAGCTGGATTGCACGCTCCAGCAGTTTCAACAGGTCCTACCCTATTGAGCCAGCCTTCCGCTGCCCAGATCACACACAGACTTCAGCCGTTTGCTCCCCGCAGTGCTCTTAATTAGTCTGAATTTAACCCACCACCAGTTCCTAAGCTATATACAGGCTCTAGCAGGTCTTGCTGCCCCAGTCTCAAGTCAGACGAAGCTCAGCCCTTCACCGTTTGGCGAGCTGGGCTGTTTGTGGCTTCCTCTGGTGATTCTATGCCTTCACAAGCCCTGCAGCCGTTCCTCAGTAGCTGGCCCTGGATTGGTTTAAATGTCTGATGAGGGCTCAGTAGCAGGGGCTAGACCAGTGGGGCAATCGCACCCTGCTATAAGCGCGCCCCGGGTCGCGCGCTCTCTCTCCCAGGTTCTGAACTATTTAGCTGTACGCTTCAGAACCTCGGCGCGGACACTACAGCAGGCTGGGTTATTTTAGAGACTGCACACACTAGCTAGCTTTTGAGATACGTTAAGTTGGGGCGTCTCAAACTCTTTCAGGCTGAACCACATCTTAATAGACCACTGAGGGTCACCTCCCCACCCCACCCCCAAGTAGGGTCACACCTCATTTCTGCAGGCATCCCAGCAATTGTTTACCTAGGGAAAAGTAATGCTAGGGGAAATATTTAGTTGTGATACTGTCTTTTTAAGTTCCAGAGGGGGAGCCGTGTTAGTCTAGTACAGAAAAACAAACAGAGTCCTGTGGCCCTTTTAAAGACTAACAGATTTATTTATCTCATGAGTTTCGTCTGACGAAGTGGGATTTTCTCCCACAAAAGCTCATGTGATAAATAAAGTATAGTCTTTAAAAGTGCCCCAGGACTCTGTCAGTTTGTCTTTTTAAGGACATTTTTTGTCCAGTCTTTTGAAAAGCAATTGTTTGTTTTGATTGCACCCCCCACATCTTTCTGTCTCCTTGCTTCCCCGCCTACCCCTAAATAAAATAAAAATCATTTGCTCTGTTCCTCTCCCCTCAAGCTCCTTCCCTTCTCTGCCACCTGGTGGTCCTCTGAGCCTTCACGTGCTCCCAGTTCCCTGCTTTTCTTCATTTCTGCTACTCACTTCCCTTCTCCCTTACATGTGCTGCTGATTTCCCTGCGGAAACAGGTCTTGCGGATGACTGCTAGGGCCAGTCCTGTTTCTGTGTCTGTTATTTCAGTCCCTGAGACCCAGAAGGTGAAGGATCGAGTTCATCTGGCAGCCGTTTGTGTGATCTGTTAATATTTCTTGGTCATAAGTTACCAGATACCGTGGTAGAGCATATACTGTTGAATCTGAGAGAGTAAGTTCTTCAGGGAAGGAATCGGCTGGCTAAATCCCTGGTCTGGTTGGTACCTCCAGGCACTGCTGTCCTACAAATACTAACGTACATTCGGATCCTTGGCCTGAGCTGGGCATTGGCAGAACGTGTTTTATGGCGGTTGCACTCTGATTCTCACCCGCAGGGGCGTAGCTTCAATAACCGACCGCAGCTGGCTGGGCTCTGGCTCCTTCTGGCTAAAGGTGACCCCCTTTGGCTTCCGAAAGATCCTGAGGTGGATAAAGGAGGAATACAATAACCCTCCAATTTATGTTACGGAGAATGGCGTTTCTGAGCGGGGAGCCCCAGGCCTCAATGACACGTGGCGAATACACTACTACAAGAGTTACATCAATGAGGCGTTAAAAGGTACGGATTCTTTCAAACGAGTATCTAAAAACTGCAGAAAGCTGCTTCTCCGGCCAATGCTTTCACGTGTTCATTTAACGGGAACTTACAGTGGATCGCTCGTTCTTGGTTCCAGTAACCTCGTTCTTGGGCCTTGTCTCTCAGAAACAGTCCCGGTCGTCTTTGTCCAGTGCTAGCGGAGTCCAAATACTAGCCCTCCACAAGCGGCTGACTCCGTAGAGAATGAAATCAAGAACTTGTCCCCTTATTCTGTTCTTTCGCTCCATCATACCGTTTGCTCATGATGTACCTCCTTTTGCTCCTGTTTCCCCGATGGAGCGCTAGTTGGAGTGTATAAACCAGCATAACCGTCTACACCATGTGTCTGCCGTGGGTTATCCTCCTGTGACCTTTTCCAGTTCGCTTTGCCACTCAGAACTGGGGATCATAGGAGTTTGTGGCTTAAGTGCCCAAAGAATGGTTTGTGAGAATTGAGGACAATGTTATATCATGTTGCTATTTAATACCTCGTCTGTGTAAACGCACCCCAGCCGATAATCAGCAGTGCCCACTGTTAATTATAGCACAGGGCCACTGGGGCTGGTGGTGGGAGAGTGGGATTTTTGCAAGCTGTACCTCTGCAGCGTTACCAACCTCAGTTACAAATCGCGAGATTTTTAAAAGGCCAGTTTTTGGTCTGCCTAGATTTTGCTCAACTCCCACTGCCCATCCCCAATATGTCTGAGAGATAACTAAAGACGCTCACTCCCCCGTGTGTTGGGTAGGAGGATTTTGGCCCCTGTTCCAGGATTTCTCCTTCCCACATCTGTGACACCTCTGCCCAACAATTAATTGTAACCCCCTCGTGGAGTTCTCCGTTCCCCTCCCTTGGGTTTGGGAAGTTACAGCAGGGAACCTTCGCTCCCTTCTCAGGCTGGTTTCCAGAAGTTGGGAGAGGACCGGAGGCACTGTCCTGTCCTACTGCTCCAAAGGAGGGAGCAGAACCTTGCTGGGCTCTGTTCCCTCCTCCCTTCCTGTGAGTGCTCCACTTTACGTATTGGCACAGCTTGCATCCTTGATCGGACAGCTTTACAGCAGTACACATCCGGGCAGCTCCCCTCTCCTGGCGCCTTTTTGGCATGTGCATGACTCAACACCCTCTGTTCCTTCTGCCATGAAGTCCTGTCCTGGAACTCTGAAGTAGAGGGGATGAGGGCAGGTAGTACAGCACCCAGGGACACAGCTCAAAGGAGCTGTTACTGCACAAAGTGAGTAACTATCTTCTTCCAGTGGTGCCCTTAGGGGTGTTCCCCTTTAGGTCTCTCTAGAGCAGTGTCCTGCATTTGGGTGGTAGAAGGGACTTCAGCATCAGTGGTGGCCCAGCTGAGTATTGCTGTAAAGATCTCCGAGCAGGGACTCAAGATGTACCAACATCTAAAGTGGAGCACCTACCGTGGCACCAAGTGAAGAGCAGAGATACTCTGCTGGCTTCCACCAGGGGCCTAGAGTCTTCTGTGGCCTTTGGCAATGAGCTCTAGAGCTGGCTGCTGGCCCGGCCCGTGTGGAAAAAAGTGAGAGTTGGCAGTACTGTCCTTGGCCAAAGGAGAGAACAGCTGGAAGGCCATGCAGCTGTTCGAAATATGATCATATCTCCTTTTTATTGTGGGGCAGCACAGCAGTGGCTTATACACTGTTTGCCATGTGAAGGCTTTCTTCAGGCTGGAAGACCTTCACTTTTTAAATGACAACTTACTTAGATTCTGGAGCACAAACATCAGCCATCAAAGAGCTGCTGAGCCTGAGGTAGCTGAGTTGGATCCCTGTTTTACACATGGAAGCTGAAGTGTGAAATAAGGATTTCCCTTTGGCCTCTAGTTCTGAACTAGATGGGATGAGTTGGGAAACCTAGGTTATATGGTAACTATTTCCTCCAGCATTATGTGTCACTTTCGCAGTGTACTGAACTGCCTTTCTTATTGGCAGATGCCAAGATAAACGTTGTAGATAACAAGACAAAGTATGTTAAATACATACATGATCATGCTTTTACATTTGGTGCATCTCAACAGCTGTTGTACTTGATGGTGTTGATCTCAGAGGCTACACTGCGTGGTCGCTGATGGACAACTTCGAATGGGCAACGGGCTTTGCTGAAAAATTTGGTCTGTTCTACACCAACTACACCGATCCCAATCTGGCCAGGATTCCTAAAGAGTCTGCAAAGTATTATTCATCAATCATACAATGTAATGGCTTCCCAGACCCAGCGAATGGACCACATTTGTGTCTCCAGCCACAGCCTGAAGGTAACTAACTAGAAACACAACATAGGGATTAATATGATATCAGTGGCTGAGCATCATAATGATTTCTACAGTTACGTAATAAAGTACATTACTTTGTCAAATTCCCTACAGCCTGAGCACAATCCATATTAAGGGCTCAATTAAAGTAATTGCTAAATGAACTATTGATGAATACTACAATGGAAAGTGATAGTTCTTACACTGAACAGGGGGCTGCTGCCAATACTTTCAAATATTACATTTTCATGAATGAAGAAACACTTTTTTTTGCTCCAGATTAAGAATATAGTCAAAATTAGGAGTTTCAGTCCACAAAGGAGTTGGGTCCAAAACATCTAGGGCCAGTTGAGCTAATTTGAGAGTTTTGTTTCCTGGCGGAATGTAATGCTTGTATCACACTTTCGGCATATGATGCTTTTCAAAACGTAAGGATCTAGTGTTCTTTGAGGGGTCGTCTCTCTCTTTAAATGAATCAGTTCTCGTCCAATAAAAATGATCTTTAGTTAAGCATGGCAGAGAATGAAGCGGTCCCTGCCACACATTAAAATAACTTTTGAATTATTTTTATTTTCAAAAGTGGTTCCTGAAAGTCAGATAAACGTGAAGGCTGCATAAACCAATAATGATGGGTGCTGGATTAATATTTAACCTTTCTTGTTGTGTGGGTTGTCTTGTCCAAATCAAAATAACCAATTCCTTATTTCTGTTATGAGACAGGGGCCTGATTAGCAGCCCTGAATAAGTAGGGAGGAGAAATCCATTAGTTATGGACACGTAGCTCATAAGAACAGATACTGATGATTTTCAATTCTTCTCCGCCCAGGTATTACTGCACCAACTGGTAGCACTATGGAGCCTATACACGATGCATCCAGTGGGAAAGTACGATTTTTGGGATTAGATTTAACTTCATCAAATGCAGAAATAGGACTGTACGTGCTCTTTGCTTCAGCTGTGATTGGTGTGTTAGGACTTGCTCTTTTTTCATACAAATATGGAAAGTTATCCAAGAGAGTGAGACGACCATCAAGATGGAATTAAGTAAAAGCCTTAAGTTGAAGTCTCTCTCTACAACGTAAGATGTTCCCTTCTTTAAAGTCTTAAGGGCCAGACATAAAATACCACCTCCTGTTGTTAGCGAGGGCCAACAGATAAAGAACCTTTTAACAATAAACTAAGATTACTTAATAAAAAAACCCCATTAGCATGTGTAGCATAGAATAACTAATTATCTCTGCAGCCCTGTTTTTTAAAGGCTAAGTGTTGGTAATCTTTTCACCATTTTTGATCTAATGAAGTTATCTTAACTGGCTCGAAGAAGGAGCTCCTTAGGGCAAATGCTAAATTGCACTCTAAGTGACTAGAACACCATTGCAGAAAGATAATACCTGACAGCTTTTGAAATGAGTAAAATCACTGGATTTAGAGCTGAGAAGCATAATTTTCATCTGCCCACAACTTTCTTTCAGAGGAAGACACTACTGCTCTAGCATGTGCTAGTGTTAAACCATACAAGTTACTCTCTCAGACATAGCCTAATTCCCCTTGTATGCAACTATTTTGACTCACCATTACATCATTTTTATACAAGGTCTTCAAAATGAACGCTATATCTAATTTGATTTATGTAGTAAGTGTAAAAGTTTAAATACATCATTTTTATTCTCATATCAGACAAGCTCAAATTATACAAAATTGAAATGTATACAACAAATTTGTTCTTGACTTTCATACATCAAAGCTTTCCAGAAAGTTTAGAGTGGTGCTCTTCTACCTTCCCATTAACAGGATGAGTCATGTTTATATTTTAAAGCATCTAGTAATGATCTTGCACATGTCAGTGTTTATATTACAATAGAATCCAGCAGCCCTAAGTTTCTAGACACTGTTCAAGGTAAAATTATAAACTAAGGCTGGACTTTGGTTTGAATATCCCTGTGACAACAGCAAAAATTAAAATTTTAGCTAAGACTTATTTGAAGTTTGGTTGTAGTAAATGTCTATACTTGCTTCCTTCTCACCCTCCTCATTCAGAGCTGGCCTCTGACTGTTTATCTTGCCGCCTACTTATTGGATGTTGGCTCATTTACAGCTGGAGTCCCTTTCAGTTTCTATCAGAAAAATTAAACTGTCTAATGTTCTTCACCTCTGGCCAAAGTTAAACAAGCTCATTGGCATTATCTGTCATTGTTTAAGTAAGTGCAAGAGGGAAGAGTCTGTCCCTAGGTAGAAGTTGCTCTAGTTACAGGTGTGATGATAAAACGATGCAACTGCAGCAAATGGTTCTCACACTTTTACTTAAACCACTGCAGCCCAGACCAGGCTGATCCGGCATGTCGCTTTCAGCTTTCATTAGCTGTTTGTGAGATATGAAGAAAAGCATTCAGTTTTGTAAATGCTCTGGACAAAGGATATGTTTTGGTGATACTAAGCAGTAATGTTATAAAACCTTTACCTGGGAAAACCACTGTGCAGCTAGATGGAGGTCCTGAACCTTTTCCTCTTAATTCTATTGTGTTCCCTTGAACCAGCTTAGCAGCTCACCAGTGGGAAATAATGCACACAAGTCTCTCATGCTGTCCTACAGCTACAAGCAAAAAGTAAATTGACATACTCCAAGAGAACTAAATGTAATCCTTTCGATCTTGTGATGCAAGTGTACAGAAAATGATCATTCCATGCAAAGTACTACAGAGAAACTTTATACAAAAATAGCAACTGTGTAGTAGTTTTTTGAAAAAGTTTATTGAGTGGTTGGGGATTAAAAACTACAGGGTTTTTCTGGCGGCTGCAGAAGCGAGAGAAAATTAAACAAATTATCTGAGTTGCTAACTAATGCCTCACTCATTGGCCTACCACGATCTTCATATTCATGCTGGGTCTTACACTGCTATAGCAGAATAATCAGATGTAAAAAGTGCCTTCCAATGTGGCCATAGGGCTAGTGAGTGTAAAATGCTGATAGTTTCAAATCCTTTAATTCTTGAGTTTTTACCACATTAAATAGCATAGCAATCAGCTCCACCCACTTTAGTTTTGAATTAGGCCATCTGAATTTCCGTCATGGGGATATGAAATAAAGCAGCATATAGTTCAGTCAGTTTACCACACAAGCCCCACTATCCAGCAGAAGGTTTAGTTCCATTAAATCAACTAAGAAAAACATTGATTGTCCAGTTACTCAGAATTACATTTGTTGGGTGGAATTTCCATTCCAAGTATTGTTTTCATCTTCTCCATCATCTTGAGTCCTCAATCTATATATTTTTCCTTCTTTTTTGAAGTCCTCCCCACGCTTTTCCGGTACTCGTTTCCTGACTGCTTGCCTAGTAAGAAGAAAATGCAATTTGAGAACAGTTTCTTTAACAGCAATTGTATTTATATTATCTGTTTCCCTATGCCAAGTCTCTCCCTCTCATTTTGAGGTTTGCTCTGAGTGTGACAAAAAATTGCAATCTATTGCTTCCCTACAGACCACAGAGTTCAATTTAGCTGAAAACATGCGACTTTAGGCACCATGCAGATCCCCCCCTCTGTAATAAATGCCTGCTGTGGAAGTTTCCAACAAACCAGCCTTAAGTAGTTGCTCTGACATGGAGAGAAAAAGCCTTTGCAGCTCCTGGGGGTAAAGAGCAATTGAAGAAATTCACATTAGGTCCAACTAGAGCTTGAGAAGATTTAAAGTCAGGAGCAAAAAATCAAGAAAGAACAGATTCTGGAGGCAGTCGTCTGCTACTCAGTGGAAGGAATGCAACACTTCCACCTCTCACGACCAGGAGCAAGGATGTTAAATAAATAGTCTTATTCCTAACTAAAGATCTGCTTACCTGTTTGGCTCCACTGTGCTAGATGGTGAAGGATTTGAATGTTCTTGCTGATCTGCTCTTACTGGAGGTTGCGATGGGGGAGGGCTGGTAAATAAGAAGTTGCTAATAAATCTCCAGACAGCTATGAGTGGATAAAGAAATGTACCCAAGAATTTCCAAAGGTCTCCACCTGAGGCTTGTACTACTGATGTAGCAGGTCTTCCCGCCTAGTCACGGAAAAAAGGAAAAGCCGACATTTTAAAGAGCTACAGGACAGTTGACAAACCCCTGGATGAAAAGTGCCCCAGTGCATATGAACACACCCAGGTATTTGTTTATTCCCACATCTCCAGTTCTATCCCAACGACACAGCGTGTGCTGGAAGGGAGGGCTAGGCCCTGACCACAGAAAGGGGCAGTTCAATCAGCAAGCCCTGAATAACAGTCACACGTTTAGTCAACTCTTTCCACACCAGGTCAGGCAGATCAGGTGAGCCGTACTGGGTCTTTCACAGGCTGAGGAGAGCTACGGTAAACTGGAGCAAAGCAGGGAACCGAGCGAGCACAGGCAGCAAACTGCTCCTGCTTTGCCACTGCGAGATGTGATTTTGAGAGAGGGAGTCTCACTGCTCATCCTTCATCTTTAAGACCAATACTAATTTATTTTTAAACGTTAGCCTGTGTCTGAGGTTAGTCGGGACTCCATGACCATACAGCATTAAAGGCTGGCAGTTTTTTACTTAGGGGGGAGACAAAGGGCTCCAAATATCAATTCTACACAGGATTCTATTTTACCAGCTTCTGACCCGTAGCCATATTTAACTTCAAGGTTTCCAAATACTGAGGGATTTAATCCCCTTTACACGCACAAATCTGAATCTGTAACTGATCCCTCTAATTAACAATACACTCTGAGGAGAGTCATCTTTCAAAATGGACCAAAAATGTGGTAAAGAATTACACTCTGAGATTACTTTGTTTAGGACTGGTAATATAAAACGGAGAGACTATATCTGTAACGAAACATACAAATGTTGCACTTATTTACTTGAAAAGAAACATATACTTGCCGGTAACAATACAACCGAAGCACTTGGCGCAAGCTCAAGCTCCAGTAATTTCTTCCCATAATCTTCTTTGGTAAACTCCCTTCTGGGAAACATTGTAGCCAATGAAAAATTACCATAAGTGTTGCCAACAGTCTGGAAGAGTGCAACAATCTAATTACATGATGTTTATATTGATCATGTCATACATTCAAAGTTTGAACAGATTTTCCCCCTTCCAAAATGCTTTCCTGCCACAACCCCCTCCGTTCTATTTCAAAAATATAGGAAATCTTCACATCAGATATGTGCAGGATTTTTCCATGTGATTACTTCTTTCCTGCCACTTACATCCTTCATTGAATAGAATGGGTATTCTTCCAAAAAAGGGTTAATGTTTCTCTAGTAGATGGTGCTGAAACAGTTGCAATCAGAGTCCTCACTGCATACAAGAAGAAGGGAAAAAGGAGTCCCTACACTGGGGTTTGGAAGAACAAATAACTACCTGCTAGCTGTGAACCTGTTTAAAGTCAACATCTGGCAGCCTTTAATGTCCACCTCAGCAATACGAGAGACTACAGCATAGAACTTCGAGCCCAACATCACGTGTAACTTAAAAATAAAGGAGAGATTAATTTACCTGTGCAGCAAACTGCCGAGCTTCTTCCAAGGGGGCTTCAGAAGGAAACTGACTAGTAAAGGAAGATCCATCGGGAAGGCGGAACTGAATTCTTGCTATAGCACTGCGGGAGACATTTCACTTTTAGTCAGCGCACACAAGATCTTTAGTATTCCGATATAGAAGAGAGTGCTTACATTTCCCTAGGTAATTAAAGTCAAAGATTTTCCGTATGGATTCACAAATTTGGGAGAGCACAGGACTGAAGACTGGAATGCTCTAGAAAATAGTAGCCAATGGATCATGTACATAAGTCTTCACAGAAATGAGCTTTAGATGCAATGTTATACAAAGAGTGCCAACACCCACCCTTCTAGTAAGAGTTTTTTTAAATTCCAAAACAGGCATGGAGGAGATGGTGTGTGAATCTGTGCTGCCAGAAAAGAATGGCACCAACATACAGTGTTGTCCACATGGACTCTATTGTTAGCGCATGTGCCAAAGATCAGATTCTTTTACTGAGGCACTGCCTGGACTCTAGCCCTCTTTGTGCTCCAGACTGAAGCACATGAAGAACAGGATAGGCCCAACCATCCCTCCGTTCTTTTGCCATACAGAATCCCAGAGGAGCAGGATAATAACGGGGAAAGAGGATGAGTCAGGGAATATGGACAACACATCTCAGAGAACTGGTTACTGCAGGGGAAGTAGTCACTCTTTCTTCCTTGAGAGCCTTTCTACTCGGATTGTTGACTAACAAGTAGTTGTCCATTTGCTTAGAGGTGAATAGAATCCTTCCTAAATCACTAAGGACAACCCTACCAGAGCAGATATCCAATCTTGAAGCTGCTTCCAAAGAGCAAGGTCCTGTAAATGTGTGAACTGAGTTCCATGATTTGAAAACTAAAGACAGTCTTCAAACAGTAGCAGAAGCTGCCTGAGCTCTCATGTAACTAGATGGACCTAATCTGGCTCATTCATAACATATTGTGTTGGAAACCCATGTAGGTAATCTGAAAATACTGACTGACCTCTAACTCTTTCTACAAAGCTATAGTTTAAACATACTTCTAAATGATTTTGTCTGGTCAATGTAAAAGGACAATGAGCGTCCCTCAAAGTTGGGTAGAGCTTGTGGAAGAAAACTGGAAGGTGAATGAACTGGTTTACATGGAACAACTGTGGACAAGAGCTGGGGTGAGGGCTGAGAATGACTCTGTCCTCATGAAATACTGTGTTGGGCCTGCACCTCCCATACACTGAAGATGAACTAACTACTAAAAAGGCAGTTTCCATAGATAAGCGGTAACAGAAACAAGTCACTAAGAACTCAAAAGGAGAGATCCATCAACGCTGGTGATACTATAATATACTCAGTTATAGCACTGAGGGGAGTGGGCTCTGGAAGGGAGAGAGAGAACACGAATAAGGCCCCCTCTTAAGGAACATTACCTCTGTAAAAGGGGTAGGAGGGAATGGTGTGGCCCCGGCTAGCAAGGGATGTAAAAATATTGTTGCTGGATGGACCCAATATGGAGCTGACAATCAAGATTACTTCAGAGTTAGAAGACAGTCCAATATCGCTGAAATGGCTGTTGTCAAGGTAGAACTTCTGTCACTGGGAGCTGACCCAGCATTTACTGCAAAAGTGGAACATTTCTTGGAAAGTACGACTGTAGACAGACAACACTGAGCTTCTAATTCACATAAGTAAATAAGATGACAGACAAATTCCGGTCAGTTCTCTGCTATTTTACATAGTGATGAATGAGTAAGACTAGGGCTATGTCTCCATTACACAAACGTGTCCACCGTCCACACTGCCATCCTTGAGTTGGTGGAGTCCGTCCTCACCAGGACCACTGACAAAAAAGGCAATGTGGCAGAGCAGAGAGCGCAAAACTTTCAGCTCTCTGCAGGGAGCCCACAGGCTCCCATCTGCCCCTGTCTGGGGTTTGCTGGGTCCTTGGCAGCAACAGCTGCAGCCACTGTAGGGCTCACCAAGGGCCCAGGCAGGTCCTGGACAGCTGCCACCAGGAACCCCAGGTGGCTTTCTCCACCGCTGGAGCCTGGAACCCCGGCTGCAGTCCAGGACCCTGGCAAGCTACATGTTTTTTCTCCCCCTGTAACTGACTATACAACTCTCCACTGCTCTAATTCTCTGGCTACACTGAATTTAATTCAAATATTGAATTCGACCCAAGTACTAACCACTTGCGAGGTGGTGTTCAAGGTCAAATTACAGCGGCACAATTTAAATTTACAGCCCCGCAAGTGGAGAGGTCAACCTGCACTCTCAGTGTAGACCGGCCCTGAGAGGTGAGTACTGCCATGCTATATATACGATGGATTCAGGGAAAAAAGAGTAGATTTATGATCTTGCTGCCTATCACAGAGTCCTCAGGCCCTGAACAGCACAAACACAAACCGGCTCCTAGTAATTAAAGAAAGTCACCTGTTTGTACATCAAGTTGAAAAAATGAGAAACAGACAAAGGTTCTTGGAGTCAATGCACAGGGAAAAAATTTAAACTGAGAAGATTTCTGTATGTTCCTGATCATATCATTTATCAGTCTGGAAGTCTCCATGAATAACATGTTTTAAGCAGAAATCTATAAAATATTTCTTGAAAGAATCAGCAACATTTAATCATTCCAGCAGATTAGGCCCTGACAGTTCAGAGCCCTTCCCAAAAATACCTACGAGTGTATTGGCACAATGCTCACCTTCTTTCCTTGAGAGAGGCTTCTCTTCTAGCTTCCGCTTCAGCCTGCTTAGCTTGCTGTGCTGCAGCTTTTGCAGCTTCCACTTCTTCTTTAGTCTTTGCAAAGCGAGCGGCTCTTTCAGCACGATCCTTTTAATGTGACAAACACAAATCTGTTAACTTATGCTGGAAAGTGTGCATTGATACCTGTTCAGACAGAGTCAGAACAATCTACAATTACCGCTCATTTGCTCTTGACATGAGCAGAGGAAGGGAGGAAAAGTCCTTCATGTTGCAGAAACTGTGCAAAAGAAACTGTTCAGCATTTTGTTGTTTGGTAAGTTATATGTTCCGTGGAATACAGGAATTCAAGCTTGCTTTTGTCCAAACTTTTCTAAAACCAATTTCGGTACAAGGAAAAGGAACCTTTTGCTTGTGCATACAATCCATTTTTAAGGGATTTTTATATAAAAAATTCAGTTGCAAGATGAAAAACTGGATTCTTGCCATAATCTAGAGCCTACAGAAGCTCTCTGACAATAGTAACCACTGATTGAAAGCACACTTTCCAATAACCCACCAAAAGGGAGGGGGGAAGGACATTCAAACACTTTTACAATAGTTTTGCAATTTGTTATTTTAGTCTTCCAGTATACTGAGGGAGGAGGAAGAGGCTTGCAACAAATGACTAAATCCTCAGTAATCTGATCAATTTAGGTATTTTTTTTAAAAAGCCTTTACCATTGCAATCTGATGTTTTATGCGCTCCCTCGCTGCTTTTTCTTCTGCCTTTTCTCTATTCCTTTCTTCTAACATTCGCTTTGTCAATTCTTCTTCATGTCGTCTTCTGTAGTCCAACATTTCTTTCCCCAGTTTTCTTCGATCAATTTCTTTCTTAACTTCCTTCTAAATGAAAAGGACACACATTACAGAATTCGACTAACAAAACATTTCTTTTGGACAAAAGCAAAATGATTTGAATTGAATTGGAACCTGCACTGAAGATAACTAGATTTAAAATATAATCTAATTATAAAAGAGTGTTATTTAAAGAAAAATCTCAGAGACTCAGAACAAAACCAAATAAAAATACAATTGATAGTAATAAATCTAGTTACACTTTACCTGCTCCTCTTCTTTCCTTTTTTCTTCTCGTTTTTCTTCAAGTTTTTTTGTTATTCTACATAATAAACCAACAAGATTAAAAGAGAATTTACAACTGTGGTTCATTTTAATTTTGGCTTTTAAAGGGGTTAGGCAAAATTAAATTCTGCCTCAAATTCTTAACAAAGGGAAAACGTGAAAATGTCTATCAATTTATGACACACTAATCCTGTTTTGTCAACACATTCTGTATTAACAAATAGGGAGTGCTGATTCACCAGCCAGTTTCTAGTCTCCAATATTTTGATGTAAACTGTTTTAATATATCCCTTCTTTCATTTATGTAAATTTATACTGTTCGAAATGTCTTATAAGGTCTTTCAGCCATAAAAATGCAATATTTTTACATTCTCTCTACAAATGGAAAAAGAAAACAACCCATAACCAAGATCTCAAATTCAGGAGAAATGAGAAGATCAGGAGCACTGCACGTCCCTTCCTACAGATCTCTCCATGAGAGTTTAGGAGCTCCGGAAGTTCCTTGCCTCCCCCTGCCATCCAGTGCAACTTAGCAAGTTACACAGGCCCACACTGTTTCTTCATCTATTTGGACTTGCTCTCTCAACAATGGTAGTAGCTTTAGTCTTTCTGGAACCAAAGTAGGAAATTATTGGAGATTTATCAGATACGCAAGTAATACATTCTTTAGGCTGGCATAATTATTGAGGAGGAAGATGATGTATTTAGAGCAAAGACACAGAAGTAGTCATATAACAGTACGCAGAGGGGGAGGCTAAGTATCTGAAAAACTACCTCTAAGTGACAGGACCTAGGTAGCTCTGAAAATGAGTCATGGCCATTGAATTGGAGCACCAACCTGAGCACTGAGCATTCAAATCCAACCCAGGGCATGTTGCTCCAATTTCACACTGCAAACATTTCAAAGCTCAACCGTTATGCCCATTCCAGTGGAAAAGCAACTGAACTAGGACTATTCTTAGCTTTGCCACAGGCACATTGGGTGATTTGGGCAGAGATGACCTCTGCCTGCTGAGAACGGGGTAGAGCAGGGGTTGGCAACTCCCGGCACATGGGCCAAACTTGGCACACGGGCCGATCCTGAGCACTCCCCCCCACCCCCTAGCACAGCCTGGGGCCACAAGGGTCGCATGCCGCGGCTCCAGTCCCCTGGTAGCTGTGCTTTCCCGCTGGAGAGCATGGCCAACAAGGAAAAAGAAGCTGCGACACCAGGGCTCCCGCCCTGCTGGGGAGCGTGGCCAGCAAGGGACAGGAGCCCCACACACAGGGGCGGGGACAGCAGGGAGGAGACCCTGGCCCCACTCCCAGCACCTGCTGAAGGTGTGGTGGGCAGGGCTGGCATGGGGGCTGGCAAAGGTTGCCAACCCCTGGGGTAGAGTGTGGGCAGCTATCTTCAGCAGTGCTACTGAGCATGCTCAGTAAAAGGCAAGCAGCAAATCTGGGGCAGAGGACACGTGATCCCCGCATGCCGCACCCATGCACTGCCTCTGGACTTGGGGCACATAAGTTAGCCTCTCTGCACCTCAGTTTCCTATCTGACAAATGGGGATTATGATGGAAGGTTCTTTGAGATCTAAGCATTATATAAAAAGTAGTCATTGATTATTATCTAGTCCCAGTAGCATATCATCTGCAACCCTAAGTGAGGAATAAAGCTGTCTGTGAAAACTAACTCCTGTCAACAAATACTTCCTCTTTCCGTTTAAAATAATTAGCAAATTAAATGGCAAAAAACTTTGTTAACACAGAGTTACAGTTCCCTGGTGTTAGCGCACGTCTGTCTAGAATGTTGAATTCACAAAATTCAAAATTTCTGAAAACCAGGCACTACGGAGGGTAAACATCCACGCTGCCCATAAAACACCCCCACCCCCGCTCTACTATTTCCTGATAATGGGCAGGAGCTACTCGCTCACTCAAACACTGAGCCTGCTGCTCTGACAGAACAACACACTTGCAAAAATTAACCACTTCATATCCTTTTATAAGCCCTTCACATTTACACACAGGATACAAGCTAAATCTATACCTCCTCCTGCTCATCCCCTACTTATTAAATCCACACACTACTCTCATGTCCCATCTCACTACTGGCAGCAAGACCCAGTGCCCCGCTACACACACAAGAAACAACCCTGTACTGACCCATCAAGGTACAGAGGCATCTCTTTCCTTTGATAACACACAAGGGTGAAAGGGACTCAGATCAGACCCCCACATATCACTATCAGAGCTGCTCCAAATGCTCTTCAGTTACACCTACCACACTGAATGCAGCTGGAGCGCAAGCACATTATTCCCAATGACTATTGCCAGTGGGACAGAGTTATTTACTTGAACTCTATTTCCTGGTTTTCAAAGTTTAAGTTTTGTGAACATGATGTTCTGGAAGTACCTCAATACTGCATTAACAACTTCCTCCCTACCATTTAAGTCATACTGCAGAGTACAATAAACCTTTTTACCCTAATGTGAACCATAAACCACAGGTCTAGTTCACTGAAAGCATAACTGTCTTTGATTGCTTGGACCAGGGGTGTCAAACTCATTCAGTGTCGGGGGCCACATTGGAAGTCAGGACCATCCGGGGGCCGAGGTATGTCCAGGTAGACTTCCTGAACCCTTACCAGCACAGTACCACCTGGGGTCCCTGACCTCTTCCCCTGCTGCGCTTGGGGCAGCGTGGGCTCCTCTTTCCCTTCTCCAAACCCGCAGGTTCTCTGACACCTTCCCTTTCCCCTGCCCTGTGGGCTCCCCTTTGCTGCACAGGCTCCCCAACCTCTTCCCCTTTGCTGCACTGCCCGTTCCCTTCCCTGTTCCTGTGCCAGTTCCCTAACCCCTTCCCCAGCCTCCCCCCGCCCCATGGAGCCGGCTCCCCAGCTTCCTCTCTCCCACTTACCGGCTCAAAGGGGCTCAATCCAAGCCCTGGAGTCAGTTCTCTGACCAGGCCACTCCCCGCCCTGGGCCACTGCCTGGGTGTGCAGGATGGCAGATTTTAAAAGGCCCTGACCAGGTATCAACAAAATTTTTGCCCTGCTAGGTACCCAGCCACAAAGTAAGGTGCCCAGCTCGGGAACCCCCCACGCCCCACCCCGCTGAAAAAAACCACTGCTCACAGCCCCCGGAATCTGCAAGCTGCCGGTAAAGGCGCCTGCAGTTTTTACTTTTCGCCACCAGAGGGTGCACCTCCAATGTATTTCTATAGTGGAGGAGCACACTCTGCTGACAAAAAGTAAAATTGCAGGCGCTTTACCGGTGCCTGACACTTTTGGCGTGGGAGAGCTGTGCAGGGCTCTGCGGGCCGGATAAGAGCCCTTGGCGGGCCGGATCCGGCCCGCGGGCCTTAAGTTTGACACCTGTGGCTTAGACAAAGCTTTTATTTCATTTAAATACTTCTCAACCAGGAGTTAGATCTCAGTTGTAGGTGGTTTTTAGGACATTGCACATGAAAGCTTGTATAATAAATAAATTTGTTTAGTCTTTAAAAGTGCCACAGGACTCCTTGTTTGTTATGCAATCTTTGCTCACTGGCAATACTTTAGTGAGTTTTTTAAAGGACCAGACCCATCTTCCCCCAAGTTTAATATTAAAGATTTCTTGGACAATGAACAGAAGCTTTTCCAAATAATATAACTCAAACTGGCAGAAAAAAATATTAACATGCCTATTCAACTCTCCACTACCAACCTCTCCATTAATCCCTATTATTAAACCCTAACTTGATTTGCTTATAGTATATTTTGAAGGAAAAAGATTTCCTGCTTCCATTTGATTACACATTCCCTGACTACCTTGAGAGTTCGATTCAACAGGAAAAAGATTGAATAACTGAGTGGAGACCTACCAAAAAGCATGCTTAACATGCCACACTTATCACAGGCAAAATGAGAGAAAGGAGGCTTTCCATGTCCGCATAGTCACCATATCAAGCAACGAAAGTCAGTTAATGAGTGAACAATGGGCCATTTCAAATTAAGTTTAGGATGTTACAGATTTGGTTCTGACAGGTAGATCAGCACACAGCGCTCAGATTTGTCACAAGGCAAAATCTGTTAGCTTGAGTCTGAGAAATTAGATACTTAAGATTAAAACAGTCACTAGTTTTAGTCGTTTTCTAAACAACATTAAAACAAGTTAAAATAAATATTTCAATCATGCCATTTTGGTTCTTACCACTGTTTTTACCTAAGGAAATGTAATCAATTGTCAAGAAACTTTTATTAATTAATTACAGTATTTTAGAACAGATAGAAAGTTTACCAAATAAATAAATAAAGACAAACCTTTCCGCTTTGGTTGCAAGGTCATTCACAGCCTGTGGTTCAGTCAGTCTCTCATCTGAAGAATTATTTGATTCCTGAAACTGATTTGCTTGGCCTGAATTTTCTCTATCTTCAAGTGTTTTAGGAAGTCATAAAGGAGGAAAAAAGGCATATTTGTCATTGTAGAAAAACTGAGAGCCTATTACTCCACTTGTTACTATTTTGCTAACTACTGCCCTCTTTAAAAAAAAAAATGCTTGGCTGTGTTGTACAACTACTGTTTATCAAGCATTAATTCCTCTTAAAAAAGTGTTTTGCTTATAAGGTCAATAAACTAAGAGGGAACAGATATTTGGAACTGAATCTAAGAACACTATAGTTAAATAAATTGTTCATTACTGCATTAAAAGTGCTCAACTTTCTATTCATTACAACATGAAATGACAGAACTTGTGGCTTTTTCAGAGGACTTTCTACAAGATGTGCCCTGAGAAAATTGTGGTATCCCAACAAGGGCACTAGTGTTTTACCACCATTTATGTTCATTTTAAGAGGACCACAATCATGATATTAATATTTCAAGAGCAAACTAGCATAAACAGAGTTGTTAATAATTACCAGCAGCTGTGCTTATTCTCTCAAGTTGTGTTTCAGAAAGCTCAACTGCTCGGGACTGAGCATTTTCGGCAGGGGTGTTGGACTGAATGGAGAGACCCGAAGCAGACAACTGATTCCCATTTTCTGATGTTTCATTTTTCACTGCATGCATCTTGGGGGAAAAAAAAAAAAAAGCAGCGATAGACAAAACTACAAAATGTTGGCTGTACTCTCAAGGGCTTGAAGCTTAAGCCTTATGAACCATTTTTTTTTAGAGGGTAAGGACAAGTCTTGTAAGCCCTGTCCAAAACACAAAAATAAACATTCAAAAAACCATCCAATATATTGTGTCCCAGCTGTACTGCAACATTTTCCCTAGCCTGTATGCACTGAAAACTTGTGAACACCTTATTAAGAAATTGATGCTTCTACCAGATTTATCTTACATTTCCTGTACGTGATTTTAACTTTTCTTCCTGTTAAGACAGAGAGAAGGAAGTTACGAGTATGCTAGAACCATGTTTGAATACAATTACTGCTGGAATGTAGCGCTAGTCCTACACTTTTAACATCTTCGGTGTGATATGTGGATGGAAAAGGGGTGAGATACTGTCTTTTACTGGACCAACTTCTATTGGTGAAAGAGACAAGCTTCTGAGCTGACATAGAGCTTGTCTTCAGGTCTGAGAAAGATACTCAGGCTATGTCTACATCACCTCTTATGCCAACAAAACAAACTTAAAAAAATGCACATCCCTGAGCAACATAAGTTTCGCTGGTACAACTGGTCATGTGCACAGTGCTATGTTAATGGGAGAGCTTCTCCTGATGACACAGCTGCCACTGCTCGTTGAGGTGGTTTTATTATGTTGACAGGAGAGCTCTCTCCCATCAGTACACAGCAGCACAGCTGCATTGATACACCTCTATCACTGTAAGATCACTAGTGTGGACATGGCCTTAAGAGCGTTACAGCTAAATCATGGACTTCAATAAAGACACGGGATTTATGGTTTATGACAACAACCTGTGATTCACTAACCCTTCTTTGTCCTATTACTGCATACGTGTTACTTATTCACTTCCCTGTGAATGCCCTCCTGCACCATCTATTAACTCATGTTTTAACAATCTCTTCCAATTCATGAAAATAAAACGGCCATACCGGCTCAGACCAATGGTCTATCTAAGACCAGTGTCTTATCTTCTCACAGTGGCCTGTGTCGGGTGCTCCAGAGGGAATGAACAGAACAGGACAATTTACCAAGTGATCCATCCCATAATCCAGTCCCAGCTTCTTGCAGTCAAAGGTTTAAGTAAATCCAGAGCACGGGGCTGCATCCCTGCATTTTGGCTAATGGCCATTGATGAACCTATCCTCTGTGAAAATATCCAATTCTTTTTTTCAAACACAGGCATAGTTTTGGCCCTCACAACATCCCTTGGCAACAAATACCATAGGTTGATTTACATCGTGTGAAGAAATTCTTCCTTTGTCAGTTTTAAAGCTATTCATTTTATTGTGTAATCACTCATTCTTGTGTTACATGAAGGGGTAAACAATACTTCCTTATTCATCTTCTCTACACTATTTGTTAGTTTATGGACCTCTACTAAATCCCTCCTTAGTGATCTCTTTTCTAAACAGTCCCAATCTTTTAATTCTCTCTTTATCTGGAAGATGTTCCACACTCCTAATAATATTTTTATCCCTTTCTCTGTATTTTTTGCAATTCTATTTTTTTTTTTTTTTGGAGATGAGGTTTATTTTTTTAAATTAAAGAACTGCATGCAGCACTCAAGATGTGGGAGTGCCATGGCTTTACACAGTGGCATTATATTTTCTGTCTTCTTCTCTGTCCCTTTCCTAATTGCTCCTAACACTGTTAGCTTTTTTAACTGCCACTGCACATTGAGTGGATGTTTTCAAAGAACTATCCACCATGAATCCAAGATCTCTTTCTTGAGTGGCAACAGATAATTTTAGACACCATCATTTGGTATGTACAGTTGGGATTGTTTTCTAATGTGCATTACTTTGCATTTATCAACAATGAAGTTTATCTGTCATTTTGTCGCCCAGTCAACCAGTTTGGGGAGATTCCTTTATAGATCTTGCAGTCTGCTTTGGACTTAACTATCTTGAGTAATTTTGTATCATCTGCAAACTTTGCCACTTCATTGTTTACCCCCTTTTCCAAATCATTCTTGAGGTACCACTATTACCCCTTTCTATTGTGAAAACAGACCATATATTCGTAATCTTTTATTTTTATCTTTTAACAAATTACTGATCCACGAGGACCTTCCCTCTTATCCCAAGACTGCAAAGTAGGCCTTCTTTGCTTCAGCGCCTTTGTTGAGACACATTGTCAATGGGTTTCTGAAAGTCCAACTACATTCTATCAACTAGATCACCCTTGTTGTCCTCCTCAACGAATTTCAATGGACTGAAGAGGCAAGTTTTTCCTTTACCAAAACCATGCCTGCTCTTCCCCAATATATTGTGTTCATCTATGCATCTGATCATTCTGTTTTTTACTATAGTTTCAACAAACTTGTCTATTACTGAAGTTAGACTTACTGGCCTGTAATTGCTAGGAGATTGCCTCAGGAGCCTTTTTAAAGCCTTTTTTTCACACTAGTGATCCACCAGTCATCTGGTACAGAGGCTGCTTTAAGTAATGATACATCACAGTTAGTAATTCTGCCATTTCATATTCGAGTTCCTTCAGATCTTTCTGTCTCCAACCACCACTTTTACTCTGTTGTTCAGGCTTGGTGGCAATTTTTCTCTCTCTCTTACTGGTTTTTGTTTTGTTTTGTTTGTTTGTTGTTGGGGGGGAATAGGGTGGAAGAGGGGATATACATATAGTTTGAGCCTCTGGTGTTTTCAAAAAGTTTCCATGTAGCTAGAAGGCATTTCACTCTTGTGACTGTTCCTTTTAACTAGCTTCTTCATTTTTGTATTGTTCATCTATTTCAAGTTAGTTCAGTTTGTATCTCTGTTGTTCTGCTGTATCCCCAGGAATGTATCACCTCAGAATGAGATGCAGAGAGAAAATTTCTAGACTCCAGTAATGGCTGATTCTTGGAGCAGGTAGTCTTGGTACCAACAAGCGAAGAGGCAATTCTTGATTTAAGTAGAACACAGGATCTGCTCTAAGATAAGAATATAGCTGAACCAGTTATCACTCACCAGCACCCATACTGTAATTAAATGTAATGTTCATTGGGCGGGGGGGAGGGTGGCGATACCAAAGAAGTATACCATAGTGGCATTTAACCTGAAAAAAGGTGAACAGTGCAACTAACAATAATACAATACAATTTCAGAATATGAACAACCTCCATTTCCAAGGTGTTTGTATCATTGAGGTTTTACTGTAGTTGAAATTCCACATTAATTGGGTTTTCTGTTTCTGTAATCTCTCTTTGAATCCTGGTCAGGTAGCCAGTAGTATATTCTTAAATACATACCCATTATTCAAGCATGGAACTTCTATTCATACTGTTTGATTCATTTGTGATTTTTTACTACATTTGACACTTCTTCCTTCTACATACAGTGCTGCCCCCCAAACAGTGCAACCTACCCTATAATTGCTATATATTTTGTACCCTGGTATCCCACTGACTACCACTGTTATAGCATGTTTCTGTAAATAAGCTCATTTAACACCAGACACTCAAGTTCACTATTTTAGTATTTAGACTTCTTGCATCTGTATACAAGCACTTATAAAATTTGTCAATATTTACTTGTTTACCTTCATGTGATGTAATTAAATGACTCTTTTTCATTTGACTGTTTTTCTTCAATTCCTGCCTGTACTTTTCAACTACTGTCCTCTCTTCTTTACTAGAATATAGAACATCCCCTTTTATAAATCTTTCCCTGAGAGATGTGTTCTGTTCGAAGTATGTGCTCTTTTCCACCTGTCAGCTTTCCTCCAGCCCTTAGTATAAAAGTTCCTCTATAACCTTTTTAATTTTACATGGCAGCAATCTGGTTCTCTGTTTGTTTAGTAGGAGCCCATCTTTCCTGGAGTCCTCCTTTCCCAGAATCTCTCTCCCTAACACCATCATCTCATCCACACATTGAGATCTTGCAGTTCTGCCTTTCTAACTGGCCCCGAGCAAGGAACTAGATACATTTCAGAGATGCTATCAAGGAAGTCCAGGACTTTAATCTCTTATCGACGTTTGGCTGCTAGGTCCTCTCTGTCACTGGTACTACATGTATATAAACACTGGCTCTTCTCCAGCACTGCATACAAGTCTGTCTAGATGCATGATAGGTCCACGACCTTTACACCTGACAGGCAACTCACTTTGCCATTCTTCCAATTATCAAAAACCCACTACCTATATTTGAAATGATAGACTTTCCTATTACTGTTTCCTGTCTCTTCCTAATAACTGGGGTCCCCTCCTCCTGTTCTTTGTATGTCAGAGGGGCATTAAGAGAGCAGTGTTACTGGCCAAAGTTTAGAAAACATTTATTAGATGTATCTAGTTCTCTGGTCCCTCTCTAAACTTCCGCACAAAACTCGTGAGATCTAGAGAACAGAAGCAGGAATTCTGATAACTTACGAACGGGCTTTTTAAATCCTCTTTCTCCCTTAGTCCCCTCCCTTGTCAAGGGTTTAAAGGGATTAGGAATCAAAGAATGGCAAGCTAAAGCCTTGTTAGGAAGTAGCCCACTAGGCTCAGCACACAGCTCCCCTAAACAGTCTACCCTATAAACTTAAATCTATCAAGCACACAACAACCTAACAGTCAACAAACTCACATCAAAGGTTACATAGTTGCTTCTCCTTCATCTGGAGAACACTCTTGCAAAACTCTCACGTGCTACTCCTGTTCGCTAGTTCTGGGTTTAACTGTACTTAGCTCTGAGTTTGTGTTTAGCTGACACACACTGAGTATCTTTCCCAGACTTGAAGAAGAGCTCTGTGTAAGCTTGTTTCTTTGACCAACAGAAGTAGGCCCAATAAAAGATATCACCTCACCACCTTCTCTCTCTAATATCCTGAGACCGACACAGCTACAATACTGCAGACATAAATTTAAGACAGTTTTGGTTTGAGTCCACACTACAAATCTAGAGCTACAGTCACATTACTAAACAATATTCAAGTCCTGCTAAAAGATTAGCTCTGAGCATAGCAACAGTTGAGAGCTGTCCAGCATGCCTATCCTTTTTGTGGTAGCATGGTGCAGGTTCTCTAAACCTGTAGTGAGAACTGGTTTACTTAACATTACATTGTTAACCAGTTTTCAAAATTAGCTCAGCTTTGCATAATGTGGACAGGGCTGAAATTTTGCTGCCTGTGAATGAGAGAATACCAGTCCAGTAATCCTTGCTCCCTCATACATTTGGGCCCAATGACCTTTGGTCTCTTGAAGAGGCTTAACTGGAGCTCTTCTTCAGGTGAGTGGCTTCATGACAACTTTTCATTATACTGAAAAAAATTGGTTTGTAAGAATGTGTTACCTGTCTGACTTTGTGGATTCTGGTAATAAGTTCCTCTGCAGAGACACTGCCAGCAATTACTTCCAAGGGGATTCCATTGTCTCCTATAAAGAAGCTGGATGGAACACACACTACAGGATCTGCACAGTAATAGTAAAGGCCAATAAACAGATGAAGGTAAAGCAGCAAGATTAAAGGTAAAATTAATGAATAAACTAGAAAAGGAAAATGCACCATATAAATCTGAAATCCACCATTAAAAGAGAGCTGAAAGACTAGTCTAAATTAAAGCACTTCTGTCCAACACAAGGCTTAAAAGGAAATTATCATGCATGTATCTGAAATCAATACTGTTTATGAAAGAATTCATAAACATCTCAGAGCAGTGAACCATATATAACTGCATTACAGGTAACCTGATGGTGCTTTAAAACAAGAAGTGTATTACTTTCAGTGTTAAGCACAATTGAAATTACAGTAAGAAATCCACTAAAACCAGTGCAAATCTGAATGTCATATCAATACGACACATTTTGGCTATACTTCAATTAATATTAGCTATTGAAAGAACCCCATTTTCAGTATTTCCTTTCTATTATTTACAACATCCAAGGATGTTCCTATAAGTATGGAATTTGCTCTCTCCCTTTCTGCCCACCGCCACACAGAATTGTATGAGTTTTAAGTAGGGCACTATTTATTATGTATAATGGAGTTACTCTTGATTTATACCTGCATAATTGAAAGTGAAATCCAGCCTTTGAGTCAGATGTATTTTATTATTCTTCCTCCATCCCAATTCCAATTAATAGTATGGCATCTCAATTCTTTATTTATTTATTTTTTTTTTGGTTATTTTAAATATTAATACCAGTATGCATCACCAGTTATGGTCTTTCAAGTATCCAATGACCGAGTTATTCCTATTATGTGGAAAATCTGACTGCCTTCTGTTCAGAGGACATCATGTCATCAGATGTTGAAATCACTCTAATTACATATCTTTTACCCAAATAACTAAAGGATGGTAGCTGATCATGTCTTGTAACTAAATATAAATATACACAGTTACATGTACTCCTACATACAATCTTCTACATATACTCCTATACTTTATGAAGCAGTTTCAACAGTGTTTCTCATTGGGAATATTAATCCTCGGGACGGAGCCCTATAGCTGCAAAGAACAAGTATCTCTAAAACAAAATGTAATGGCTGAACTGATTTTAAAAGGATACAGATTTGTGAGAACTGTAGACATGCTTCACTGTATAAAGCAAAAGATATGTTTAGCATATGTTTCTAATCACTTTGCACCAATCATAGATTAGAAAGGGTTAGTCTCATCACATCACAACCAACAATTGACACTCAAAATTTCAATAGACTGTGCCTACAAAATGGAGCAGATACACACCCCCAGGGCTAGTACTACTATTCTGACTAACTCAGTGAGGGAGCTGAATGTTTTTAAACTGTGTGCGTGCAGCAATAATCCCAGGGGTCAACCCATGTCCTGAGTTTGTTTCTGTTTGGGACATCAAGGACTGCAAGATTTTTCAATTTTTGTGACTCATGGAAATTTCTGAACTAGCTAAAATCTTCAACTTGAAAAATTCAAAAACCCGTTTAGAACACTCCTATTTGTCTGATGTTGTAATACTTCATTTTTGTGGGGTTCTTCACTGTCAGACAGAGGACAAGACTCATCACTCACACCATGATTTGGCTGTTGATTACTGTACTGCAGGAGGAATATAACTAGAATACTGTTAATGCTGGAGTAAATCATATGCATCATCTGCTAATTTTTTAGCTGCTGGCTGCACCAAGACTACTGAATGTACTTCACATGCAAAGTCCTGGAGCACACAGCACTGCCTTTAAGTCAGGTTAGGTATTATTAATTATTATTATTATTATTATTAACCAAAACTGAAAAAGCCTGTACAACATTTAAAGTGTTAGAATGTGACCAAACCTTTTGATATCAATTTTAATAGCAACGAAACCATCTGAGGCTGCTTCAGTCACCTTCTCATCCTCCCAGCTGGCAGCCATCTGTGTGGACTGTTCATCATCACCTGCAAGAGAGATGCCTTCTTATCACAAACATCATACATCACAAATTGCAAGTTCTTGTCTGAAACTGGCCTTACTAAAATTGCATGAATTTGGCTTCACAAGTGACTGTAATCTTCATATATTTAAAAAACCCTGTATTTTATTTATTGTTTTTAAATTATTTGTTGTTTTGTTCTCCATTGCAAAAGTTAGTTTGCTGTAAGACTTACTCAAGAAAAGAAGGGTTATAACAAAATGTAAATACTTCAAGAACATCTAAGAAAGCCTAAAAAATTTAAGATGAATTACTTAATGAAACAAATTGAGGGGTAAAATCAAGACAATTATTTCAAAGGGTGGTATTTTCTTTGAAAAAGGACAGAAATCAGTGTTCTGCACTTTGAAAAATGGAATACATTTTATATGTGGTCATCACCATGCACACCAAAGAAGCCTTGAACATTTTGAACTGGGAACAGTCTGCATTAATTTGCTGAAGGTTAGTAATGGTATTTGACAGCTGGACAGAATAGTATGGGATTTGAGAGCATAGTCTGTATTAAGTCTGGACACAACAGTATGGTATTTGACAGAATAGTCTGTATTAATTTGCTGATGGTTAGTAATGAAATTTGACAGCAAATTCTAGCAGCTTGCTAAAATACTCATTGAAACCGCTCTCTGATTTTTTAAAAATTTTCCTGCATTTTGGGACAATCCATTTAAGTTTTTTTCTTTTGCTACAATGTAGCTCTGTAAAAAGCTTTTAATTTGTTATATAGTAGCATAAACGTACATAAAGCTTTGCGTGTGCAATTACTACAAGACCAAACAAATGAATTATAGGCAATAGCTAATGTAACAAAATGTTGTCTTTCATCAAAGACCTATGGCAAATAGTGTAATATAGGGCTGGTCTACACTATTGGCAAAATTTGGTGGCAGTCGACGAGAGTTACATAAGCTATGCAGAGTAGCTTCCGTAACTCCTGTTGACTTCCTACCTCCTCTGTAGTTATCGTTCCTGCGCTGCACCAACAGGAAATGTGGTTCCATTGATGCAGCGCTACACATTTGAGGGGGTGGTTTTATGAAGTCAATTGTCAGATCAACTGAGTATGTCTTAACTGACATCACAATTGTGAATGAGAAGAAACTTTCATTCCAAACATTTGTTTACTATAATGTTTTAGCCCCAAAATTACATTTTGGAAGTTCCCATGCTTGCCAGACCAACTAACTATTTTTGGAAAATCTGAAGAAAATCCATTCAGGCATTTCTTAGTTATTAAAGAATATCATTCAAATACTTTTTTCTGGTTTGACTTAGATTTAAGCATTTTATGTAAGCATGAACATAAACGATATACCCTACTATATTTGAAAGATTAAATTGTGAAAGTGCATGATATTTTCCCTGTCGTATCCAGTTTCAGAAAAAGGTTTGATAACGAATAAAAGAATGTGATGCCTTAAATTCAACACAATGAACTGAAGTCACTCTTACTCAGTGGAGCAACACATTAGGTTAAGATCGCCTCTTCTGCTGTATTGCCTCAGCAATGTGTGTGTCCACAGTAGGAAAACTGGTGCTTTATTACCATACAGTAAAGTCCTAGTGAACACACACTCAGTATATAGTTTGTCATATTAGCAGGTTAAGATAAACCCTAGACTCCCCACTAGTTTTTATCTTTATTTAGTAAAGTGTGAAAACTACAAACAGCCTTGTTTTCACTAGGATTTTATCACATATTAGTTTCCACATAAGCTAACATAGAGAAAACAGCTTTTTCCCTAAAAAAGGCCTATAAGCCAGAAGAGTTTTATTTTGAACTGATGAAGTGAGATATCAATACACAGCTACAACTATGATATTAAAAATGTGTCTGGAGGAATATTATTCAGTCTTAATCATCTAAGAAGTTCCTTTCATTTACAATAAGCAATGGTCACCCAGAAAAAAAAAATCCAGTAATTTGTTTTAATTAGAGGTTTAACAATTCTTAATAGTTTATTACCGCACTATTTTGTTTTCTTTTGTAATAAGGATCATTTATATAAGCGTGGCTATTTCATAATATTGTTAGTTGGCTCTTCATTATACAAGTATATTATCCAATGACCACAAAGGGAAGTCAAAAGTGTTTCTTGTAGATTTCTCACATAGTATTCTGCTAGGCAGTTATTACTATTTCCTTTTTTAATGACAACTCGGACACCCATTCTTTTCATCAGGCAAGAATTGGGATAATTTTATTATTTCTCTCTAATACTACTGGAAAAACTCCTATAATTCCACTTAAATTTTGAACAAAAAAATCTAATTCTTTTATTTATTTATTTGTCTGGAAAACCTTTGGATTTTGACACATTTGTCTTCTACATGAGTCATTCCCAAGGTGCCATCTATATCTAGATCATTCTTGGTCTCCTAAGAAATTTTCAGTCATGTGGTGTTGGCTCCTCTTCCTTTTTTTCAACTGCTTACAGGCAAACAGGTTCTTTAATGGAAGCTTTTTTTCAAAAAGGATACAATATTATCTTATTAGATATCTAAAAATATCTAAATCCTTGCCTACCATCAGCTTTTCCATTGAAGCAATTGCTGCAGTTGCCACATTGATGTTGTGAGATCACAAATACAAGAAGAGATTGTTCACCATATAATTTCTGTGTGTGACCAAAACATGAAAAAGTTGATAACCTACTTTACATAAACCCTGTCTCATGCCACTTAGTTCAAAATCTATGACCATCAGTGGAGGGGGATTTATACCTCGTGTCTATTTTTGTTTACATAATCCTTTTATACTTCAGTTTTAAAGTTCGTCTAATGTCTCCTACTGTAGTAATGTTCTGAAATAATAAAGTTAATAAAATTATTTAAAAACTCAAATCCATATAATAAGCATAAGAACATCCAAGGTATCAAGTTAAAAGGGAGTTCTGAATGTTGTACACTATTTAGCAGAATTAACAAGTGGCAGAATTATCTTGGGATGCTAGCTTCTCAGGTCGTCAGAGAGCTCTTAGGTTTCTAAGATGGGAAAAATAATCACTTTAGTACTTTTAACAAATGATTACAGTTTTGATATAGTCTCAATGGACAGTGCTGACCCTTTCAGTTTGCTGGGCATTAAATATACACTGAGAAAAGATTAATGTATTTTCCACATTATGCAAGGACTGTAAAAAATGAACCATTCCAGACAGTAGGCTGAAATGGTCTTTATCTTTGTGTGTTGTACAACAAACACACTGTTTACATTAAATAAGCTTTTCCATTATCACCATCACCTGTCAAAGTGCTCAAATTTCTTCATTCTCTAATCCTTTATAACCATACACAAAACAAAGTAATTCAGTGGTTTTAAGAAGTAAGGCATTAATTAGGTTCTAAACTATAATTTCTTTTGGCTTTTCTGGTAGCCATATTCATTGGTAAAGGCCTAATGAATAAGTCCAACTCTAAAATGCATTGAAGATTGTTATGTATTTGTCAACGTATAATTAATAAACTAAGAAATCATAAGCAATACCACCTGTGACTTAAGCAGAGATTTTATGGAAATCAAGAATTTTAGTTTGCAGGACATCCTTCGGTAATGGAAAGTGCTACAGAGGCATTTTAAGTTATATAAAGATATGCAATTTAAACAGAGTAAACAATTTACTAAGTCTAAAAACTCACATCAAATATCTCCATTTGTTGAAGCATAGCTTCCAATACTAGAAGGATCAACTTCATCTTTCATCTTTAATTAAACCCAACTCCAACCCAGTTGCCCCTGTCTGTGTCCTGCTCTCTGTCTACCTTTTGGATGAGGCTTTTTTAAAAAGGGTTTGTTGGGATGTCCAAAGTTTCCCCTCCCACTACCATCGCTAATTATGTTGTTGAATTGTTGGCTTCCACCCTACTAATGGCTTTGTACATACATAATTTGAAAAATGATTTGATAAACATTGGAATGAAAGTTGTCTGTCAGACAGCAATTCAATTATTACATTGTACTTTCAAACCATGTAATGAAGAAGCCATACAGAAATGCACACGTTACGGTTAAGGTTATTATAAAAACCTGAATCCTGAATTTCCTGACTTGTTCAATTACAATCTTAACACTGTAATCATATTTTCTGTTTTTAATTTAAAGAAAAGAAAAAGAAAAGGCCATTCAATAGGTATTTTCCAAAAGGCACCTAAGATTTATTTTGATGTACAAACCTTAAAACTAGCCAAATTGATTTTCTTATCTTTCACCTCTATTCCTAAAATATTCACATTGGAGGCCAAAAAAAAATAAAAATGTGAATGATGATGTTTCAGTTTAAGTGATATTGTTTCAAAAAATTATCAGCTTTTAAAAATAGATGCTTATAAATGAAAGTGCCATATCGACTATAAAAAAATCCCAAAGTATAGTCTGGCAAGAACCAAACCATCCAGAATACAGAAAGTTATTGGAGTGGGTTTTGCATGAAATGAAGGATTAGTTTTAAAGGAATTAATTTCAGCAGAAAGAGAAACAGAAACCTTTGCATCTCCTCATATAACCTATCTATGAGATAGAGATTCAGCTTTTAGAGTGAGTTATATTTCATCTTTCACAGAGTAGTAGAGTCAGCAGTTATCTGAGGCTAATGAGTAACCTTTTGGTTCTCTAAAAGTATGGATTCCCTAGGATGTTTTTTACCCCCCGCTCCCCCCGGAAGTCTCTAATCCAATCCTCAACTTGTTTTAATATTTCAAACTAATTTACATTATGTCGAGGCATACCAGCACCCGATGCTCTTTAAAATCAGCAACCTCTGCCCCTTTATTTACAACTTTATGTGAATTCCTCTAGTTACTTACCTAATATGGTTTTACACACCCGCCATATTTGAGCTATACCATTAAGCTTTATAAACTGTAAATGCAAGTATTATTTACCATTATTGTAGCAAGAAAATGTTGTTGAAGAAGGCTAATGCTAAATGATTGAAGTTCTTACATAAACTTGTTTTATGAGACCAAGATAATCAAGCAATCACTTAATCACCCATGAGGGTAGTATCCAGGGACCTTAAACACAGCTGTTGCCAAGAGTGAGTTCAAGTGTGGAATGAACAAGATGTGGGTGTGTCCTTATGCTTTTCCATCCCTTTTGCCCACAGAGACAAGTGAAACTGCCTCCTGGCCAACTGAGAGAAAATAATTGTTCTGTGAACAGAGGGTTTCTAGGATGGCTCAGCAGGAATGAGCAGAACAATTTCATTCTGGAGATGCTGCTCCCAATGGGGAACAGGTCTGCAGGAGCAGAAGTACAAGCACAACTCTCACCTGCAGAATTTCCATAAGACGGTTTTTTAAAAATGCAGGATATTTGTAGTCATGAAACCAACTTAAAATCCTGTAATCATGCAATCATCCACAAGCAGGCATAGCCACCCCACCACTGTTTAGTTCATGCTTATACAAGCAGAGAAAGAGACAATTTTCAAATGTTCATGAATAAATAAAAAATCCTTAAAAAACAAGGTTCAGCACACACTTCCCATTTACCGGTATACACATACAAGTCTGAAGTTTTAACATATACCCATGTGAATTAAAATGAAAAGAAACTTTTCTTCAATTAGCAGATAAAAATTTACTTGGGTCTTTACAGAGTTATGAAACTTCCCAAAATATAGATTTCTAAGACAAGATCAAGACTCCTCTTTTGCAAAGAATTCCACACAGGCAGAGACCAATGGAAGTTTAGGGATCTGCCCACATGGAATCAACTTCAGGAAGAGGGCACAAATATGAAAAATTTCATCCTAAAAGAATGAATAAGCAGGACTCAACTTGAATAAAAGTGCTAACTCTCAGAATGTTATCATTAGGTAAATGTTACGTTTTAACTACAAAATTAAGTTCAGTTAAGCCAGCTTTCACCCCACCCCAAAATTTATTCATGCAATTCTTTAACAAATTTAACTTATTGTGTAGAATAAACTCATTCATGTCTGTTTATCTGAAACACCATATCTAATCTCAACAAAAATAGTCCATAGATAGGATTTGGCCCAGTTATGGCCATTATTATTCAAATTTTGCTCTTCATTTTAGAATTTAGAACATAAATGGGAAGAGACACCAAAGAGCAGCAGAACTGAAATGGAAACCTAAATAAATGGTAAGTGATATTCTGTTACCCTTGCCAGGTCTACATTAGAAACATGAGTTAATACATTTCACAATGGTGAGAAGTGTTGAGTATACTTTCAAGAAGCCATAAAACAGCTGACATGTCCGTGAAATTAACAGAGACTTCTTAGCCACAAGGAGGAAAAAAAAAAGTCAGTCTTCACTGAAGTCACGACATTATGTCTCACAGATAAACTGTCAAAAGTTTCTAAATGCATGTTAGAAGGCTTCTTGTTGTTTACTATTCACCTCTCCATTTGACCTTACATAACATACTGTAATAATTGCATCCCTAACTATGGAGCCAGAGGAGAAACTGCCTATTCAGTATACAGATCTATAAAACACTTTGGGATTTTTGGGATAAGAGAAACTTCATTAAAAAGATGTCTTGTCAAGAAAGCACCGAGTTCCACATCCCATTCTATAGTACAAGGTGTATAAAATAGCTGGGCTGAACCAATCCCAGTTTTTAGTTACCACATTCGTTAGCCATAGTTACCTCCCAGTGGGGAATCCAAATAAAGAGCACTATGCCAGCCAATACCTAAATATTATTTTCTATTTGAATTGTCTTTAGTGAGTTTATTTATGGATGGTAGATGCATCACGTTTTGATGTTCTTTTAAGAAAAGTTTCTTGACATTAGTTCTAGGATTTGTTTTAGGCACTGGTGGTTGGTTAGTTAGTTTTAGCTAATTTATTGTATGATGTGCTCAGGGGTCTTCAAGCCACAAGGATCTAAACTATTAGTAAGGATAAGATTCAATCATGGAGGCCACAGATTCCATGACTTTCCAGGACTTCTTCCCAGGTAAGGCTGGAGCTGCTGTCAGCAGCAGTCCCAGGACTGAAGCAATGAATGGGGCTGAGTCAGCTCCAATCCTCTGCAGTGCTCTGACCATTATTCCCCCTCCAGTATTTTTTAGTAAAAGTCAGGAACAGGTTGTGGGCTTCCATTAATTTTTGTTTATTGCTTGTGACCTTTTTTTTTAAAAAAACCCAAACAAACGTAAAAACCAAAACTAAAAATAGGGATGACAGAATCTTAACCTTAAATTGGCTATTAAAAATATATGCACATACACAGTAATATATATTGCTTTACAATCAAGAGTAAAAAATTGGGAGGTGGTGAAATTAGGTTCCTTTTTTTAAAAAACTTTGTCTCCACAGTGTGTGTTTATGAATGATTTTTTTATTTTGATGCCCAATTACGACATTTGCACACACGCGCACACACACTATTTGATTGATAGACAGACAGACAGTCTCTAAGTGTGGTAATGAGAGCTGTACACATTTTCTGCATAGAGGACTCAAAAGAGCACGCAGACTGCATAGGAGCAGCATAAAAAGTTACAGATGTGATGAACAGTGTATGCAGAATTATACAAGGGATTAGGAGGGTAGAGAGGAACAGTACAGGAAGCCAGAAGTACCTATGGTGGAAGCCTGGAGCTGAGCAGGTGTGGAGAACCACCTGGGGCCAGCACAGGGGGGTATGGGAACTATGGGGTCAGGAGGGGTACAGAGGA
>ML685777.1:16345358-16376761 GCA_007922175.1 Pelusios castaneus | reverse complement strand
GAGGGGCACAGAGGACATGGGGCAGTCTGGGGCCAGCACAGAGAACAGGGCCTGGAGCCAGCACTGGGGGCGCCTCCCGTGAGTACAGCCTCAGGCAACGGTAGCGAGGCCTCGGGCCGGCCCCGGGCCCCCAAAGGGCGACACAAGGCCGGACTCCGGCGGTGCTGGGCTTGGCCCCACCCTGGCGGCCATTCGGGGAGGCTCGGGGCGGGGCTGACCGGGGCAGTGGCCGGCAGCCAGGAGGGGGCGGCAGGGCTCCGCGCCCCCGGCCCGTACCTGACACGAAGACCACGAAGACCGAGCTTTGCTGCTTGGCGGCGGCGATGGCGGCCGGGATGGCGCCGCGGAACCACAGCATGATGCGTCGGGGGCCCGCTCCGAGTCCTCGCGCCGCGGCCAACGGTGACTAACCGCTCCCGTCCCGACTACCCAACGCGCATGCGCCGCCTGGCGAGGGACCGACGGATCGCGGTAGGGTAAAGCTGGCTGTGATTCGCCCCTGCACATTCCCCTCCTCCCTGGCCGTGAATGACGCCCGAGGCAACGCGGCCGGGTTCATAGCTTGCGCGCGGCAGATTCACCAGGGTAGTGGAGGGAGGAAGAAGCGGGTCCCGACCCCCCCACGTGACACAGCCGCAGGTCCCCGCCCTGCCCTGCAGGGGGCGCTGGCTGGGCTGCGGGCCGGCAGCCTGGGAGGGGGGAGGGGCAGTCACAACCTGTGCAGGGTGCTGTGTCCATAGGGGGCACGCAGGGCCAGCTAAAGTGGTTTCGGTGCCCCAGCAGAGCTAGGATTTTGGCCTCCCTCCCACATTATAACAGCAACACCAGAGGCCTGGGGCACTTTTAAAGACTAACATTTATTTAGCGCATGAGCTTCCGTGGGAGACAATCCCACTTCGTCAGATGCTTTGAAAATGGGAAATGTTGTTAATAGCTGTGCTGAAACAGAAGACTAACAAGTCGTCAAGGGAGTGAGCAGAGAGATTGAAATGTTCCCCTATTAGTTGTGCAGTGTTGCAATTTCTGATGTCAGATTTGTGTCCATTTATTCTTTGGCGCAGAGACTGTCCTGTTTGTCCAATATATAAGGCAGGGGGCATTTCCGGCCCATGGCATAAATCACATTGGTGGATGAGTAGATGAACGAACCCTTGATAGAGTAGGTGGCTTGATTAGATTAGATTAGATCCTGTGGTGGCGTCTTCAGTGTAGATATGAGGATATGTTCCTGCTTTAGTGTTTCTGTTGTATGATCTGTAGTTGCTGGTGAGTATCCGTTTAAGGTTAGGGGGCTGTCTGAAAGCAAGGAGAGGTCTGTCTCCCAAGGCTTGAGAGAGTGAGGGATCATCTTGTAGAATAGGCTGTAGCTCTTTGATGATGTGTTGAAGAGGTCTGACTTAGGGGTTGTAGATGACGACCAGTGGCGTTCTTTTTTTTTTCATGGGCTTCTCCTGCAGTAGTTGACTTCTGGGTACCCGTCTGGCTCTGTCAATTTGTTTCTTCACTTTGGCAGGTGGATACTGTAGTTTTAAGAATGCCTGATAGAAATCCTGAAGGTGTCTGTGTCTGTCTAAAGGATTACGGTTTGACTGCACACAATGGAACGTGTGGTGTGTCGAGGATGAAAGCTCGAGGGATGTAGGTAACTATAGCGATCAGTAGGTTTACGATATAGAGTGGTCTTTATGTGCCCATCATTAATTTGCACTGTAGTGTCCAGAAAGTGGATCTCTTGTGTGGAGTGTTCCAGGCTAAGTTTGATTGTGGAGTGGAAATTGTTGAAATCTCTATGGAAATCTTCAAGGATTGATGACATCATGATCTGGACCCACGGTAAAGATGCCCTTGAAGAGATAGCAACATACCTTGCTCTTGCTTAGGTAATAGCTATTCCAACCACACAGAAGTTACAGGACATAACCACACAGAAGGTTTAGTTGTAGAGGAAGGAGAGATGACATCTAAACAAAAAAGACACCGGTTGCAGGAGCCTGGTCTTGTTCCTACACTAAACCTCCAATTTTTTAAAATTTAATTTGGATTCAGGGCTTCAAAAGTGAAAAATTATGCCCCAATCCTTTCTCTCCCTATCGCAAACTATCTAAGAAAATTCAACTCTTGTGTTGTATAATTACAGCAACATAGACAATATTGTTAATTTTTAAAATTTCTCAGATTGGTGTGAGATCAATTACAGGGCCCTACTGATTGCATAGGTTGAAGCCAGTCTGTTTTCCAGCCAGCTTCTAGAGTTTCTCTGTAAAACACCTGGTATTACTGAGAAAAAAACAAGGAGTTCTGTGGCACTTTTAAAGACTAACAAATGTATTTATTGCATGAGCTTTTGTGGGAGAAAATCCCACTTCGTCAGATGGGGAACTTACAGAGTGTGGGGAATTTAAATGCAGGGAAATGTATGGCATAGGACCAAGTCAGGCCACAGGACTCCTTGTTTCTTTTGCTGACCTAGACTAACACAGCTACCCCATTTGGTATTACTGAAATTCTCACTTTTGCTTTTTGGAATGTTTTTACTATTAACATGACTGTCAGCAAAGTGTGTCGATGTAATTAATTGTGTTATCTAATTCAGAGTCTAAGGCCTCTAGTATGGGAACTTACCTTCTGTCTGTAAATTCTATGTTCACTAATTGCACTATACAGTTAAAATTAAATGGACATTAAGCATCACATGCAGCCTTCGTCTGTAAAGTTTATTTTTAGTCAACTTTAGACCAATTTTAGAGCACACATGTCACCAACCTTAACCTACAGCTTTTCATATATACCTCTCTTGTTTGTAGCACTGGTCCTGTCTGACATTCAAACTCTCTTCAGAGCTACAGAAACAATTTGTGACAGTTGCATGCATCCCTACAGTATTACAAGTTTCAAGAGTGAAAGACAGCTGTACCAGAACAGCTGATAAAAGGAGAAATCAACTACAATGCCTGAACCGGAAATAGAAACCAGGAACTCTGGTTCCCAATCCCCCCGCAATTGTAACAACTTCCTCTTCCCATTTACTTATATGGATTGAAACAGATTTTAGAGATATCATGGGAGAAGATAGTTGAATGTATATGCTACTTTGACAAGAGGAACAGAGAAGAATAGAAGATGGTTCTTTGAAAAGTTTGTGTAATTATTATGCCGTTTTGCAAGTTTTCCTCCTATTTAGGGATCCATGTTATAGATAATTAAAACCAATATAGACTATATTATATAATATAAATAAATAAATACATTATAAATATGGAATCACTTAGGTTTTAAAACCAGTCCTATATTTTTAAAGAAATGCACTAGAAAAGGTTATATTTGTAAACATTTATTTTCTTGAACTGAAAAAAGGCTTGCACAGCACACATTGTACAGCCTTGTGAATTACACAGAAATTGAAAAAAGATTTCTTTTGTATGTGCAATGAAATATCTGATGTCCAGTGATCCTCTGCAAATGATGAAAACATATTTAAATGACATAAGAAGGTTCCAGCACTTATTTAATACAATTATCTTAGAGTGCAAAAAAAAAGAAAAAAAAAAAAAGAAAAAGAGCTATACTGGTGGGAACACAAAGTGCAAACATTTTGTCATTTAGGGAGGTATTTTAGTTTCTTTATCCTTTTACTAAAAACAAATTGGCTTCGAAGAACATTCTTTGTAGTTTAGACATTCATATTCCTCTTTAACACTTATGCTAAACTGTTTGATTAGAAATGAGTTCAAAATATAATTTATTTGTAATCAATTTTCACACAGTCTTAGTGAATCTTGAAAATACTGTGAAAGAAATTTAGAAGTTATTGAATTGGTTTATTTGGAAAGAAATACTGGAGATGAGGAATATGTTAACTGGAGACTTTGTGTAATTGGCTAGAAAATAGTGTAATTTCTTCATAGTTATTTTCCCCCACCCCACTCCACCCTGAGCGCTCTGCCCTAAAATGGATAGCTGTGTGCTGGATCTGAAAAGGGATTACAAAATACCGATCTGAATATGGGTATTCATTATGAACAAAAGTTTGCTGTACAATAGAGCTTTGGATCTGATACAAGAATTCAGAAATATAAAACAAAAACTACTATAAAAGTAAGGGGCATTTTAATAGCATTCCTCATAGAAAGCTGCCTCTCTGTATCTTGTCAGAATGGATTCTTACAGTTGTCTGGGTTTAACTGTATATTCTTCATCTTGCTGGATCACTGGGTTATTCTTCAAAGGCTATAATGTCATATGACAACACATCCCAGAAGTCTATGAAGAGAACAGAAACCCCGTAACATCAAGCCAATCAAGTATAGAAGAGAAGGACATGGAAATAATAAAGGCTGAATGTTCAACAACGTAGCTGCTACTGAGAACTAGCCCTTTCCAGAATATGAAACTCGTAGTGCTTCTTGCTTGTTCTCAGCCTAAACTTGTTAACTGAGTTACTTTGTTTCTTCAGTGCATTTTGGGCTGCTGACATTGTAGGGAACGTTGCTAGAACTGTGTATGTGGAGGCTAAGTCACTATGTTTGGAGGGTTCAGTGTTCACATTACTATCTCCACTGCCACAATAACGGTGTTGGTGTTGCTGCTGTGCCTGTAGACACTGGGGATTCCTTAACCACCGAATCTTGGCACCAACTTTAAAAAGTTCTCCAAATAGTTTTTCAGCTTCCATACGAGTTATTCCTTCTGGCAATTCAGTAATTTCTAAGACTTTTCCAACAACTGAAACAAGAAATATGTAGAATTAAAACTGATCATTAGACTTAACAAGGATTCAATCTTATATAACATAGTGAAGTTATGTTAGATGTGAAAATTGTTAGGCATGTATTTAACTTAGCTCAAAAAAACCCATACATTCTGCCTCTACTAAAAAAGTCTTTAGTAGTTTGATGTTCAATGGCACAAAGTTCCAAGTTTGGTGAACTGGAGCTAAGCACACAGGCCAAATACAAGGTGCTAAATAATTAATAAGGCTTTGTCTACATGAACATTTAGTTCGTAGCAAAGCTGCCCCAACTTGCTGCACTTGGGACCCTGCAGATGTTCACTGTGTTTATGCAGGGTCCCATAGATAGCGTGCGGTGGATTTACACCCCAACTTTCTGCTAATTAAATGCTCATGTAGACAAGCCTTTAGACTAGTTCTGCAGGAGATCTGAGGACTAACACTTTTAACAGGATGAAACGTATGGTTGCAAAAAAATGTGAGTGAGAGAGACTTGACTGACTTCACTCACAACAATGTAAAACTTACAGAAAAACACAGCTCTGGCTATCATGGTTGCCTAGAGAAAGAAGCCCAATTCTCTTCTGTACTCATTGATTCACTAAAAGAGTTGGAGGTAATACACAAAACATAATTCTTTGCCATCACAATAAAATCTTTCATCTGAGGATTTCAAAATGATTTACAAAAATTAAACTCACAGTACCCATTTCACTTATAGATAAACTGAGGAGCTTAAATAATTTGTCCAAAGTGACAGAGTCAGTTCTATACATGTTGTCGAAGAGCAAATATTGCCAGCTGGGGGTGGAAAGGCTTAGTTTCCCCTTTGGGCAATTAATGTGGATATTACGTTCACAGTTCTGGTAAGGTTAGGGTCGTTTTGGAAGAATTTTGTATCACATCAAACATGTAATGTAAAAATAGTTTGGCTTTAATTTTAACATTAAATAATTTGACTTTATGCGTCACATTTGCTTTTCTTTTCCCTTATCTTTTCTATGATTTTTCTCTACCTACTGTACACTTGATTCTCTCTTCCTGTGTCTCTTTTCTTCACTTTCTTTTCTGATCAGTAGTTTCTTCTTTCCCTCCATCCCCACCTTTTGTTGGCCTCGTTTCTGCTCAGTTACTGTTCATTCTCACCCTTTTCCCCTTTCATACTCTTCATCCCTCCCACCTTATCTCACTCATTAATTTATACCAACTTTAATACTCTGGGGCTTCAGTTCCCTTCTGCTGCAAGCCTCACATATGACAATGCCTTCATTCAGACATCTGTTTTTCTGCAAACCTTCAGACAACCCCTATGCATCCAAAGAGATATTCACTGACACTACTGCGCCTCCATCAGGCACCTGCCATATTGCTACACCTTTATTAGAGCCCATCTAATCGGCCCCATAGACAATCTCCCCAGACATCCTTGCACACTATTTTGCTGGACTCTACATACTGGTATTTTCCACACATCACACCCGTATAGATAGCCTTGGTCACTGTGTTGAAATTCCTATGGCCCCAGACTACTTCCTCTCTGCTGGGACCCCTCTGACCTTTCTCCACAGGTATTATGCCTCCAATATAGGCAACTCCTACTCTTCTGCATCCCCTGCATAAACACCCACTAATATCCAGTCCTCTGTGTCACGGATCCAATTCTGCATCAGGCATCAGACAGACCCATTCCATTACATAGGTCTGAATAATACAATAAATAAATTAGAATAATGCATGCTTACTGCTTCAGTTTTTGATTCAATAGTTTTCTCAGAATGCAGCATCACCCAGTGATTACATACCTGGTTCCCCTGCACCAAGATCTGCTGAAGCAGCCTTCTTAGCTTGTTTTCTTCCTCTGTTTCCATGTCTGTTTCCTGGCTGACACTGAGGTCGAACAAACAACATGGTTAGAACGATTACCGTTGCAACGTTCCAAGTTACACACGGGTTAGAAGTTATGAAGGATTGCACAGGGGGGGTTATAGTTAGTATTCTACATCATGGCAGTACAGAGGAGGGGCAGATTTCTGGATCCAGTGTCATTCCTGAGGCCTAGCACTATTGCACAGTCAGTCCCTGGTATGAAGCAAAGAGGAGGGAAAGGTGAAAGTAACATGTTAGGCAATACAAGTATGTTAGGTACAATATACACCACGATAATAGGTATTATGTGCATGGTTTTAATATGGTATAATGAATATGAATTGGGTAATGATGATAAATTGTATTGTGCTTACTCTTACTTTCACATGCTAAGTATTCCACAGTTCCTTTTAGCAACACAATCACATTTGGTATAGGCAGATAAGGAAACTGTCAAAGGCAAGATCTATGTGTCCTGCCCTGGTACAGGTGGAGAATGTTTTCATGGTCTAGTTTGGAATGTTGGGTTCAAAAACGAAAAAGGTAGGAGAGGTACACCATAGTACCATAAAAACACATTGAAACTGATGACATATAGAAGGTTTTAGCTGGGAAACAATCCGACTGTCAACTGAGGTAGTTTTGGGGGCACTCTTATATAAGATGAATTGAACGTGGGGAGAACAGCTTTCCCCGGAAGGATTGGTGATGTACTAACTCTTTTTTTTTTTTTTTTAAACTGTACTGTACTGTTTTGTCTATAAAAAAATAAATTGGCCGAATGTGGTTATTTAGTCTCTTGAACAGTTTTTATCCCGAACTTCAAGTGTTGTTACAATTAATTGGCTATACATATTAAGCAACATCTTGTATTTTTCAACAGTGACTTCTGGTTGATCTCAGCCTTTTGGAAATTTAATTTTAATATGAAAGGCAATTTCTGAATATGTTGCTCCATCCTTATCCTCATCCCTACTGTACACTGCAAAAACACAAGCTGTTAACACAGAATAAAAACTGACTTATGAGAAGCTCCTATCTCTTTTCCAAAAACTAAAAAGTTACATGTCCAATGCAAAAGTACAATTCCCCTATTCACAGTTCTTACAGCTGCAGCCTTGGATCACTTTCATCAGTACTGCTAAACGTGTCTACATGGATCATTAGTTTGCACCAAATGGAGTGTAATACTCTAATGCACACCACTGTCTCATGCATTAACTGGCCCATGTGGCCCCTGCCGTTACATACTAAACGTTTCCTAGTGGACATTAATGTAGTTCACTTTCAAACAGTACTATATTAATACACACAGATGCCGGTAGGGTCCATGGGCGACAGTGCACATCATTGAAAGGAAGTGTGAACTCCTTTGAAAATTATAGGCAGTCTGTGGACCTCCAGGGGTCTGCAGACCACTGGCTGAAAACCTCTGCATTAGAATTTATGTCCACATGGTACAGACATACCCTAAGAGCTGGAACTTGGTCATACCTGTTGGCCTGCTATGTGTCCATGTAGTAAAGGTGGAGGGTTATTATATTGCAGTGGCTGGCCGAGCAATGGGTATCTGGCATCTCCTAAAGATGAGGAAAAAAAATAGTGAATGCTTTTTCTTGGTTTAATATACAAACTTCCTCTAAATGCTCTTATCAGCCTACACCTCACAAATATGGGATACAGTGGAACGAATGTATACAAGGAAACAACTGTAATGTGGCTATTACGAGAAAGAATACAAGACTTGGCATCTGAAGAGAAAAAGCATTTTAAGAATTCACCAGACAATGGCAAACTTGTGGGGAAATAAGGGCCTGGTCACATAAACGATCAAGTTTAAAAGTTGCAGGCTCCTGACATTTAAAAAGTGTATTTTAAAAAGTAAACTACATTTAAAAAGTTTTAAAAGTCCCCTGGTATCTCTGCCGTCGTCTTATCTAGATTCAAATCTCCTCAAAGAGTTTTAGTAAGGTTAAAACTTGTTGCAGTGTTTCAAAGAGCATTTGCACAGTTCTACCCTGCCCAATGCTACATGCACCTTGAAATTTCCACACACTTGAGGAATCCTTATGTTGACTGAAGTTCTAAAAGGGGGCTAAGGAAGCTGAGACACACAACTGACAATGGGCAGTCTAACATTTATGCAAAACTTAGTGAACACATGCAGTTTACTAGGGAAAGTGGCCAATAGAGAATATATTAAAAATAAATATGATTTATTTCTTAAAAAGGAGTCAACAAAGAATTTATCTGTCTGCAAACATTTTCCATACATCATACACTTTATCTTAGAATTCTAGAGTTGCATCTACTCTTCAGTTTCTCAGGGTCTGTCTACACTAAAATTTTAGGTCTACTTGTGTTAGGTCAATTACAGCAACTGGAGCAATCCCTATGGTGACTCATCTCCACACTGCCCTTCTTCTGTTGGTGGTGCATGTCCTCACCAGATGTGCTTCCACGGACTTAAGAGGCACAGTTCGAGGGGCTGAGATCCTGGTTTCTCCTAGGCTCCCATCTTCCCACTGCTCCAAGGTTCCCTGCTAGGAGCTTGCTCCCACTCGGCTGCCACCTGCCTTCAGGTTCTTGGCTCCCCCAGTGGGGAACAGAGAGCTGGGGTGGAGGTGGATGAAGAAGCAGCAGACATGCTTACCACAGGGAGCCAAGAGTGGCTGCTGTGCTCCTGGCAGGGAGCAGGGACCTGGGAGCCTCAGGACAGCAGCAAGCAGGAAGCTGGGAGTCTTGGGGTAGCACTCGAGGTCCTGGTGGGGAGCCTCTGGGCAGCTAGACTCCCAGTGGGGAACAGGGAGCCTGAAGGGTAGCCTGGCTGGGAGCCAAGAAACCGGCAGCAGCTTGGCAAGGAGTGGGGAGCCAGGACCTTGGGCAGCTGCCTGCCTCTGAGCAGGGAGCCCGGGCAGGTGCCCAGTGGGGAGTGAGAAGCTCCGGGCCAGCTGGGCTCTAGCTGGAGCCCTCCTCCTGCCCTTCTTGTCAATGACGCAGCTCTAGCATGGAGCCAGGAAACTGACAAGAATGATAGCCAACCGCCAATGTAAGCAACCTGCAGTGTCCACATGGACAATACTTTGCTCTAGCTATACCAACATAAGCCCATTGCCACTCATGGAGGTGGAGTTATGTTGGTGTAGGATCAAGGGTGTAATGTGTACACGACATTGACCTAAGCTGTCTTATGTTGACCTAACGCTGTAGGGTAGACCAAGCCTGGCAGGTAGCAATAACTAATCAGATAAACATTCTAGCTACTTAATACATTGTTATGTGCTGTTCACTGGCTCACTAATCCAGGCTTGGTTATTTAAATGTTGTGAATCAGTTCTCTTGCCATGCAAAAGAAGAATAGTTATGTGTCTACTCATTGCTCTTCCATTAAATGATGGCAGCAGGTTTCACTCCTCGTCTTTTACAATGAGTTTCTCTGAGGAAATGTTAATTGTGTGAACATGGCAGATTGAAAGGAGAGAGATGGTGGGATTCTCTGTTTTCTGACACATTGATGATAACGATAGGAAGTCACTACCTAATAGCGCTACATCAATTAGTAGCACTACTGTGATCATGTCTAGAGGCTCTTGTCCCACTGTACTCGGCAGTGTACAAACATAACAGACGCTGATCCAAAGAGTTTACAGTCTAAGTAGTCGCTTGGTCAATGGCTTAATCGATGCATTGAGGATGAAGAGTCTGGTGAAAAGGCAGTTTAACTTATCCCACATTTCTATCTCCCTTTTCCATATACCACTTCACGCCCACTTAGTGCAATGGGTAGGCATACAGGACTGGATGACCTTTTTCTACCCCTAAAGTTTAAATCCATTGTGACAGTATAGTTAGGATTTATGATTTCAGTTTAAAACTTTAAGCAAACACACATAAAACTAATTTGTTTTGTTTTAAATAAAATATATTCCAAATTTACAATTCCACAGTGCTGAAAGTTATTTATGAAGGAGCTGCATGGTTCTAATAGCCCCCCTTTTGTTAACATGAAGTTTGCAGGGTTTTTTGTTTTATTTGGGTCAAAGGAGGGTGTGAAAACAAAATTATTTTTTAAGTAATTTAAGGAATACAATTTGTGAACACATTAGCAAAAACATTAAAAATCAATCACAGTTCACCCCCAAAACTGAAGAAAACTGAAAAAAATACATATCATAACTTAGAATATTCATGTGTATTTTTACATATTTCAGTTAGCTAAAAATCTTACCTTGTCCAGAGACGAAAGATCTAGAAAACTGGGGCACAATAGAAAGAGGTGTCAGTGTGGGACGGAGGTTTTTCATGCTTGATAACTGAGCTGGTGCTGGTGACTGGGCTGGTGAGGCGATAGGACTCCCTAGCTGAGGACTATGCTGTAACTAGAGAAAACATAACACAAAGATATTGGTCCCCAAGAATTCAGTGATTTTAAATTTATTTACTTGAACACATCACATATTTACAATATTCGAAGTCTGGTTACAATGACATTAATACTGCTGTTTGACAAGCACTGGATTTATTTTATTCCTCTCCAAAAATGAATTCTCTCTTTTTAAATATAAGATTCATAATAAAAATGATCCCTGGGGGGGAAAAAAAATCAAATCATACCTGTGTGGCATTGTCTAATGTGCTGAACTCTGTGGATTTCTGCCCTCTTTGATGGTCACAATAGTATTTATTTTGTTTCCACTGAGGAGGTGAATGAGCTCGAGGCTGAGGATTGTTGGGTATATTTAGCTGCATCATTACTACTCCTCCACCTGGTGACGGAGCTACTGCTACAAAACAAGAAAGGGAAGGCTATTGTTAGAAGTTAGATCATTGTGTAACTCAAGCTCTATTTACTGAAAATTAGGAAAGTGAAAAGAAAACAGCCAGTGAAATAAGAAGTTGCTGGGTTTTGGAAATACAAGAATTGTCTTCTGTAAATTTTTTCCCCACTACCATATAAAATCCTTAAAGATCATTTAAAGGAAGATAGCAGGATTTGTAAAGGGGAGATGAGTTACTGAAACTTAATACCATCATTATTATAACATTTTCTAAGCAGATTGTTCTATGAAGCAGGAGTTGAAAATGCTCTAAATTCATCATCATTTTATTTTCTGAACAGTCATTAGAACATTCATGACTGGAAGATAAGTATTCAGCTAAGGCACAAAACAAATCAAATAAAAATCAATGTCTACGCCAGATTAAGGAATACTATACATTAGGCAAAAGTAGTTGTATAAAAATAAAAATCATCCCTTATGCTTCATGATAATTAGCAATGATATGCTTATTATCTTTTATTTAAAAAAGACATCAGTAAAAAATATTTAATTCTTCCATAGTGCCTTGCATCAGAGGAACCAGAATTAATCCCCAACACTATGTGAGTGTAACACCCTCATTTATGGACAGAACAGGGAACAGAATTTAGAACCCTTGATTTAGTCTGTTGCTGTAGCCTCCAGACTATGCAGCCTGCCATTTTGTTATTCAGCAACAAACAAACATTCATAACACACATAAAATAAATATGCGATTATATAGAGAGAGGATCTATGATGGGACAGTCCAAAGATTTTGTCAGGCATGGGTGTTATGGAAGCAAAATTCTGAAGTTGCAAAGGCATAAATGAATCTTGCATTTCATCCTGAAAGTGTGCCAATTAAACCTCTAAATTACATATCATGACATATGCAGTTTCTGTATGTCATATTTTACTGGGATTATTTTTGTAACTCCCCGTCTGTTCAGACAGATTCCCTTAGCACTAAGAGTCAAACTCTTCAGACTCAGAGAAAAAAACCACATTTTTCTAAAACCTCTACAAGTTACCCAACAAAGCTTTTCTAAACATAAAAGTTTCATCACCAGAAAATGCTACTCTAACATGAAAAGTGACCATGTGCTCCCTGTAATTACTCAGTCCCATTTGCTGAGTTTACCCTGGGTAAACTCCTGTTTAACCCATTAGTCCTGCAGAGCCTATACAGACAAGAGAAAGTGAGCTGATTTTTATTGACTTTGTGCAAGTGTTTTTAATAAATTCCCTTCTATAAACTCAAACTAAACTACTGATGGTGATGGGGTTATACAGGTGCCACTGTGGGAACAATTTGGCTTGCAGAACCTTTATTACCGGTTGCATGAGGAGGAAAACCTAGCTGGACTCTTAGGACTGAACTGGATTCCCTTTAAGTGCTCCAAATAATTGGTTTACGGTGAGAGAGTCAGCCACTTGCCTCTACACTCTTACAGATACTACCGAATATATGGTCTTTCCTCTCCACACTGGATTCTTCCGGTTACAATCTAAGTTCTTGTCCCTAAAGGGCACTGTTGCCTGAATTAGACTCTTTTCTCCGCTCGCGCGCTCTCTCTCTCTCTTTTTTTTTTTTTTTTTTTTTTTTTTTTTACACTCATGTCACTCAAGATTTCCCCCACTTAATTCAAACTTTGTTTGACAGATCTGATCTATGCCTCCAAAAATGGTGTTAAACCAAACTGTCAAGGTGGATTATCATCTAGCCAGAGTGGGAGAACATATCACTGAATTGTTAGACTGTCTGGTTTATTTTTAGGCCTGCTGGAGTGACTCACTCTTCAAGAGTTGTAGATAAACAAGCTTTCAACAGGAAAAAAATATCGACGTGTGGATGAACTGAAATAGTGTGCTGCTAAAAGAAGACTGTCATTGTGCAACTGTCCTGAAAGTTTACCCCTCACTAGTAAGCTTAATATTATAAATTATCTGCTAATAAACTTTTCTCATAAAACAGTTTATAGGACAACCTATGGCTCTCAAATAGAGGAGTGATCTATTAGTCTGCCCACAGGACTGGGAGATATTTATAATCTCAGTTCTAAACTTCTCTCCTTTCAGCAAATCGCTTAACCTTTAATGCATCCAATTCCCTACCAATAAAATAGGAATGCTACTAATTTTATGGTAATATTACTCTACAAACTGCCTAACCTTGAAGTCTTGAGTAACACGAATAGCTCCATTAATTTCTATGGGAGAGGCAGCTGCTCAGACTTCCCAGGTTCAAGCTCTAAAACATCACCTTCAGAGGACTCACTATCTATAACTATCTGACCACATATATCTCCAAATTCTGAGCAGCTCTTCAGAAGGACTTCAGAAAAACAGAGGAACCATCTCCTGGACCTCTCACAGTCCAGTAAGGAATACTTCAAACAAGCAATCACCACATGCCTCCCACACACTGGAAGGAGAAAGTGGGGTGGGAAGGAATCAGGAAGTCTACTTGGAGATCATGCAAGAAACCCAAAATCCCTGTGACAGCTATTCAGTGCAAAAACAAAAAAGTTAAACCAACTACAGCAACTCCAAAACCCACTGAATGTCTTCAGGAGAAATCATGGTACCAGGATCCACCACACAGATACTATATGAGATCCCAACATCTATTTATCATCAAGATTACTCCAAATTTGAGCTGAATTATCTGTATTCTCTATGGGACTGAACTTCTACTCCAACCTCAGAACCTGATAACATACTAACGTGTGAAAAACTAGGAAAAATTTATTTTGCTAACTTCACTTCAACAAATTATTTTGCAACAACGCCATCGACAATTACCAGTCCCCACCAACAGTCAGGAAAAACAAATCATCTGACAGGACACACCACAACATATGAAACCACACATTTAATCATTACATCACCAGCTTCAGGGGAAAAAAAATTGTCTGTGAAATCCTTAAATGTCACATCAGAATATCTCCACAGCTATACAGTCCTTGAAATCCAACCACCAGATAGTGATCAAAGCAGCAGACAAGATGGTCCCATCATAGTCTTCAACTGTGAAGGCTATATTAACAAGGCCAACCAAAAACACTCTGACATCAGTACAAAGAACTCAAAGATGACTCCACAGCACAATTCACTCTACAACTTAACAATATGATCTATTCTTCCCCAAACACCTCAAAAAGAAACTCTACATCATCATTCACCACGAACCCATCCCAGGTACCTATTATGTGCCTCCCAAGATACACAAACAAGGGAATCCTGGCAGACCCATTATACCTCGCCATGGCACTCTTACTGAAGTAACATCAGGACTCAACCATACAAAGGACAAATTTCCTTCAGAATAACACCAACTTCTTCCAGAAACATTGCTACATCAACAACCTTCCTCAGAACAGCATCTTTGCCACCATGGATGTCAGCTTCCTATATATAAACATGCCGCACAATAATAGCATTACTGCCTGCCTCAATTACCTACAAAACAATGAACAATGCTCAATATCTACCCCAAATATATTGCTTCAATACAGGAAAAATCCTTCCAGCAGCACTCTCTTTGCTGTCACCTACCACCCCACACCACACACCATGTGGGGTGTCAAACAATTATAATCCATACTCAATGGAGATCACACCCTGTACAAAGCTTTTCCTGAACTCTGTCTTCTGGTCTTTGGGCCCACAAAGCTCATCATCATCAGAAAGCTCCCCACAGACTGGGACACATCAACTCAAAGCCACACCAGAGCCAGCCAGAAAAACAGATGCAAAATGAGAAGACATATCTCCACTGTTATGATCATAAATACCCTCCCCCCCATAACATACCTTTCAGAACTCATGGGTCCTACCATGCCTATCACAGCACGTGGCATACCTTATCCAGAGCATTATATGCCCAAACAACATCTATGCCAGTAAAACCAGAAAATCACTACACTCTCAAATTAATTCTCATAAAAAAACGGTACAAGACAAAAATGCCATTTTACCCATAAGTAAGGCCTACTTGAATGTGGGATGGGGGGAAAAAAGAAAATCACAGAAAAGTAATAGTGGACCATACTATTTGTGGTAATAAGGCCCATTGTTACCTTTCTGCAACTTTCCACTGTTGGCGGCCCAGGACTGAGAAGGGGATTTCCTGCTGTCAGCTGTCCAGGGCTGACTGCAGTCACCTACAACTGAGAGCAGGGGTCCTGTTGTTCACCACTTAGGGATGAAAACAGTGGTCCCACCGTCAGCCGCTCAGGGCTGAGAGCGTCCAGTGCCCACAGCAGGGGCTCCTGCCATCAGCCATCTCTGGCTGAGAACTGGGGCTCCCACGCTCAGCTCCAGGATGGCTCGGGCTCCCACTGTGACAGTTCTATTGGAAGCTTAATATTGCAGGACCCATAATACCGCAAATCAAGTAGGGCTTTATCCATAAAGTGAACATGTTTCACAAAACCATCACTCTGATCTCTCAATCCTCATCTTCAAATAAAACCTGCAGAACACCCTCAAAAGATGAGTTTAGGAGTTTAAAATCATAACTCTAGTGGACACTAAAAATCATGGACTTAATAAAGACACTGGATTTATGGCTTTTTACAACGCTCTGCATCCCACTAATTCCCCTTTTGTGTTATGACTGCAGAGGTATTAACTGGCCACTTTATCTTGAATGGTCTCTTACAACATATGTCAACTAGGTATGCTAAATTATCTGTTCCAGCTTGTATTTAGTGGTGACTCTCAGAACACCTTTCCCAGACCCGAAGAAAAGCTCTGTATAAGATAAAGCCCATCTCTTTCACCAACAGAAATTGGTCCAATAAACGATATCATCTCACCCACCTTCTCCCCAGTATCTGGAGATCAACATGGCTACAGCATTGCAAGTTAATGTTTGTATGTGAAACGCTCTATATGGCTGCTATTATTATTATTATTATTATAATAATAATCTACCAGGTTTATTATTTATTTCAGTACTTTTATTCTAAAATGTAATTTAAGCTACCCAGGTGATTCTGCCAAATCATGTTTTGATCTGTTGAGAAACTTACCCTGAACAAAGCCATTGAAAATATCCATTATTTTGTTCAGAGTTTCATTTTTGAATTTTATAATTACAGCAGTGGAGAGAAGGTCAGTTGGGAATAAAAGAAATAGTGAGCATAATTCATACAGACCTAATAACTTGGTTAAGTATCACAACAATCTGATAACTTATTATACTGCTCTGGATAGAATGGCTTATATAAAAGTCCTAATGAGATATACCTTTTACTGGCTGCATGATGGAAAAACCAACAGGTGAACTTTTACATGGCGCGAGTGGAGACACTATACTGCAGCGCACAATGGAAAGACCCTGCTGTGGCTTTGATTGTGATGAAGGTGGCAATAGGATAGGAGGTGGTGGCTTCTGACTTGAACTGTCGTTATAAACTATGAAAGTAAAAGCAGTGAATAAGCCTATCATATAAAAATCTAGGAGTTAGTTTCCCCATGATTCTAATTGTATGGTTTATTTTCCCCCTGCCCGCAGTTCAAAGAAGGCCTACTATTCCCACCCCCTTCCCAGCATTACCTCTCCATTACTGTTCTTCGTTCAGTCGATGAAATCTAAAACCTGTCTCCTGACCAAAGGAGCTAACCACACTGCTTCCATGATATACCCAACCGCTGCTATATCAGGTGCAAAATCAAGTCTCACACTTAGATGTCCTAATTCTAGACCGGGGCCGGCAACCCAATAAGAGCCATTTTAAAAAATTCCTTCAATAACCAAGTGTTTTGAGAGCCAAAATGGGTGTAGCCTCCTGGTGGGGTTTTGGGTGAGCTGAATGAGGGAACCTGCTGCAGGGTCCCCTGGTGGGGACCCAGAACCAGGAGTGGGCCTCCCACAGGATCCCCCAGTAGTGGTGGTGGGGGGGGGGGGGGGGAAGGGAGAGGGAGGGCCCAGAGCCACAAGGGGGCAGCCAAAGAGCCGCATATGGCTCTGGAGTCACAGGTTGCAGACCCCTGTTCTAGCCTATATGGCCAGCTGGAAGGCGATACCATCATCCCTATTGAACAACTCTCCTAAAAGGATCCCCCATTTAGTTTATTCTTGTTCCTTCTTAAAATATATACGGAATCCTAGCCTACATAAAACCATAGGAATCAATATGATTTAGGAAAGTGAATTTGAACAGAAATTGCATAGAAGTTCCAAATGGTAACATGTAAAATTACAATGATTTACTGCAAAAGTTATAAATAGTAAGGAAGAAATATTGTAGTGATTCCCTTGTCTTTCAATAAATAATCTCTTCATTAATATTTAGTTTGTGCTTGCAGTCTCCTGTCTCAATCACATCTATACGCATGACATACTGAAATACATCACTACATTTTAGAGAAACAATTTGCAAGCTTTCCATGACAGGAGACAAACGGAAGTGAGAAATCAGGTTAAATCCCCCATATAAACTTAATGACAACAACTGATGGTTTTAAACATCTATAGCGCTAATGTATGAATTAATTCTAAATTGCCCCTTTCAGTAGTATTTATAAAATTACCTAATAATATGTAGAAACTTTTTCTTAGTAATTCAGCAAATGTAACTCTGCTCCTTCACCAACCACCAAAGTTACATTGCCATACCTGTACACTGTTGTCCTTGAAGCTGCTGGGAATTGCACGGGGAAGTTGTTCTAGGAAACTGTATTGGCTCTGATCCTGGAGGCTGCAAATACCCTACTGAAGAACTGCAGTAAAAGAATACAAAAAGATGACATATAAATGAAAAATTATTCTCTCTCTATATATATATATTTATATATATTTGGCAGTATCTGCTTTTAGCATAGGCTCCTGGGGGGATGAAGTGAAATTAGTATGAAGGTGCCTTATGTTGGTATTGCCTTCCAGGAAAGGAAAGAAACTTTACTGGTGAATAAGACACCTTTACACCAGTATAATTATGTCTACACTAGGGGTTGTACCATGTAACTATTTCGATAAAAACAGTCAGTCCCCTCCCTCACAAACCCAACTGTTTAACTAGTTATAGGCCAGTGCAATTTACTCCTTGTAGCCCAGGACTTAAAGCACAGCAGACTACATCTTTTCACTTCTGTCTTCTGAAAGGTATTGCTGAAGTCTATTATAAGAATAATTTTATAAACCGTTAGTGGCACAAAACCGATATACACGCAAGGAGAAGCTCAAATACAAAACTCTGTATATCTAAATGTTCCTCCAGAAAAATTTCCAGGCTCTTGGGTCCAAAGGTTATACTATCATTTAGTAGATGTAAAGGCTTGAACTAAACAAGAATCAATTTAGAGGACAGGAAGCCATAATCCATCAACATCTTGGCCATAAATAATTTGTTGACTTTGATGAATGCAGAAACAATGAAAATGGTGGCAGCTTTTGGCACGAATGTTTACTATAAAGTATAAAAGTAAAATAGATGGACAGAGGACCATATAGCACGGACATTGTGGGCATCTTCATTTTCACTTTGTTTAATATACTGCTTCACAGTCCAACTCCAGGCACTTCCAGTTTCTCCTGTCAAGGCCCCACCCCATGGTGAAAAAGAACCACGATCTTCACTGATGATAGTCTGCAGCTTTAGTTCCCTTGACAGTAATGGGAGAATTGGAAGAGGGCTAAAATGTGGAAAATGGAAGGCTAAAACCACAAGTTCATGAGATTTCTTTAAAAAATATTGAGAGACTTGCAATAAAGCCGTATGAGTTGGTAGTGCTAAGCGTGAAGAGTTACAGATTTGGGCCTTAAAACTGTTTACAAACTGAAGAACCTTTTCTGGTATTCCTTGAATACCTAAGCTTCTGTTTTGGCTTCAAAAGGAGCGTTAACTGTGCAAGGAATGCAGGACTGGGCTGAAGGCCAGGGAGCAGAACAGGGAATTGCCTGCTGGTTCAAAGCCAGACCCAGATGAAGGCAGAGGAGTAATGGAGAAGCTAAACCGTTGACTTCTCCAGAGCCAGAGAGCTGGCATCAGAGAAACCATGAGAGGGGCAGGGGAAGTGAGGAATGCTCCCAGCAGAGAGGCTATGGGGGGTTCCCACTGGGACAAAGTGATCACTCCAGTTGGAAGGGATCAGTGTGGCTGTCCAGGGCCAAAAAAGGACTATGTGTCCATCTGGGTATGATCAAAGAATCTGGGGTGTGGTATGTGAGGGGAAGGGAGATTGTGGGATGAGATGTCAGGTGATAATGATTATTTTGCACTAGGGAGAATTAAGGTCTTATTTTGGGATTTATGTTTTATTTTCAGTGAGTTTTTAATAAATCAGCTGCAAGGAGGGAGATTATTGAGAGAAGAAGAGCCTGAAGTGAAGTTATTGGGTTGCCTGAGAAGGGAAACTGCAGCAGGATGCACATATCATACCATAGCCTGCCAGAGAGAGGTGCTCAGGTGGGGCTACTTTATGACAGATCCATTATGTCTTAATACGCTGTATTGGCATGTTTCTAAAACATTTTGACAAGATAAGGTAAAAGTATTCTTAAGAAGCATAATAAACAAGATGTAAAAATGTAGGACCGTATTCCTAATATTAACAATAATGTACAATGTGAGAAGTGGGAACAAATCTCCCTATGCTGCTTAAAATGTATTGGCAAATAGTGGTTCTGTTCATTATCTGCGTAACTGCAACATTTTCCAGACATGAGATTAAGGAAGGCACTTCTGGAACATGGCTGAATCGGAACCGAAGAATATAATTGGTTTCACTTTACCTACATTTGTATAAACAGCCAGCATTTCACAAAGAAATCCCCATAAAATCCTGAAAATATAATATATATTTAAAAAAGCATGACTGAAACGACTGGCTCACCAGGGATTATCCAGAATAATCTGATTTAATTTGGGAGGTGGGGATGAAAAAGAACAACAGTACAGATTTAAGAGACCATTAAAGAGAAACTTTTCACGCATGCCAATAAAAAAGGGTAATTTTCACAGTTTTATTCTGTGCAAAACAATTTTGCAAAGCACACACTTCAAACACAGGTGACTGATGTAACAAGGTAATGCCCCAAAGTCATTAACGGAAGGACCAAAATTCAACTCATTTCCCTATCATTTATGTTCTTGTCTTCCATCCAGTTACCTTTTCTGTATATTTAATTTCTGCTTTACAATTTCAAAATGCACATTTAATTCCTCAGCTCCTCTTTCCTCCAACTGAATCTTGAATTTGGAAGGCAAGCTCATCCTTTAGCCACTGAGCTCTCAGTTTGGCAAAATATTAGCAGATACTTAAGTGCATTGCACATGCCAAACTTGCGTTATATGCTTAAGTGCTTCACAGAACAGTGAAGGACAGATTTGTGTGCCAAAACGTGTTTCGATCTCACTGTTGTACAACAGTGTAAAAGTGTGTGGAGGGGGCAACGGGGGGAAGGGAGGGGCAGTGTTGGGTAGATATCAGTTACTGATTACTGACAAAGCCAGGACAGTAAGAGGACTGAACAGTAGAATGGCACTTTTTATGATTTTAAGTTTAAATTCGGTTCAAGTAGGTCAGAAAGGGGCTGGGAAAGGTCCATTTTCTACTACAAATTTAAAAAGGCTGGTCCCATCGACCATGTTGTCTCTACCAGTGTCAGCCATTCTGTTTTCTTAAAATTTAAACACATGCTTTTAATTTAGGACAAAAGATGCCACATACACATCATAGAACAAATCAGCAGAAATTTGAACCAGAGTAAAAGAATCAATAGAGGTTACACGAATCATGGAAGGAAGAATGGAGGTGATCACAGTGCACTGCAGTAGAAATTGCAGCTTGAATCCCTGACCGAAAGGGAGAGAGCATGTGCTGTGGGACTCCGTCCCAAGGAAGGCTGTGTGATAGCTCAACACCTGAAACCGCGGAGAGCTTTCTCTCAAAGAGATCACCAAAGAATCAGAATTCAATTACGTTGGGACCTATGAGAGTAAGCACCGATTTATTTCTAATGTATTTTTTATAAGTGAGGATCCAGTGTTTAATTAAAAACAACAGAAGAATCAGGCTGGGAAAGTGTAAAGCTGCTGAAGGGTAGCATACTCTAAATAGCCATGGAACAGGAATACTTTACTGCTGAAATCTCTTGAAGCTGACAAGATGCTTTGATTCAGTCTCTGCTTAGGTCAGATTGAATGTGCAGAAACTATTTTAAGATAGATCTGCTGAAATTCCAGTTGTTCAGCAGGGTCTGAGGAGAAGAGTTTGTTGTGACACACCAAAAACTCAGTGTATGCTAAAAAAGGGCATCGAAAGAGGCAGAAGCAGAAAGAACATCAAATGATGTAAGAACTCATCTTCATCGGAAAACAACAGAGTCCTGTGGCTCTTTTAAAGACTAACGGATTTATTTATCACATGAGCTTTCGTGGGAGAAAGTCTGATGAAGTGGGATTTTCTCTCGCGAAAGCTCATGTGATAAATAAATCTGTTAGTTTTTAAAAGTGCCACAGGACTCTGTTGTTTTTCGGCAATAGACTAACATGGCTACCCCTTTTGAACCATCTTCATAGGCCCACTGAGGGAAGTTAAGCTGAATAAAGTAAAGGTGTGACTTTATAATGGATTAGTTTAAGTTCACTAAACCCCTGTAAGGATGCTCTCACTCAGAAGGAAAGTAGTCTTAGTTTTGTTTAGCTTAATTTCCTTCCAGAGAGAACCAAACGGAATGACATTTCCTGTTCCCTCATTCTTCCAGCATATCTAGCAGCCCTTTCAAACTCTATTCTGTAAAGTTTAAAAAATAATAAACTAACTTTAAACACTGATGCATTCACAGGAGGACAGCTTCACACATTCCCTGAAAGGTAACAAGAGGCGTGGGAGGACGCTTGCTGCTCAGGAGGCTTATGTGAAAGACTGATCTGTGAGAGACAGCTAGAAAATGGAACAAGAAAAACAGATGCTGGAGAAAGGTAATTGAAAAGACAGAGACAGAAACAGGCAGTTGGTGAAAACAGAACAAAGATCAAACATGGAAAATGAACAAACTAGAAGTTAAAGCTAAACACAAATGGAAGAAAAATAATGAGACAGGTAAAAATAACACCGAACCACTCCACTGTTATTTTAGTTTAATTATTTCCAACTACATAAGGTTAAAAACAAAAACATAATGAAACTCTCCCAGACAACCCAAGTTTTGTTTGTGACAGCGCAGAAACAAAAAGATTTTGGAAAACTATTTAAACTAAGAGCGGGGGCGGGAGTGGGGGAAGAAAAATCAAACAGTATGTGAATCAGAAAAAATATTCTTTATTAGATACTTAAATACCCCTTTACTACTGACATTGTTAGTGAAGATATTTATTAAACACCCCCGTAAGCAGAACACTTTTTGCACGCACACAGATCCTGTGGGTTCACAACATCTCTTTTCTTGACAGTGAAATTTGAGAAGATTCAACAGAGCAGTATAGTTTTCTACTTTGTATGTCAGAGTGCTCCAACACAAAAATCTATTTTGGTAAGAACAAGGTGACCTCGTTAACTTCTGGATTGTCACTGAATGTCAAATAGCACTCTCTAGTGAAGTAGAACATCTCAGATGGAACATAAACACTTAGCAGCAAAACTTGCCTATATTTTTGACATGGGAGTTAGCCCCTACTATGACGCTGCAGCTGCTTTGGATATTTAACAAAAGTGCGGCGTGATGAGGGATCATCATGTAGCAAAAGTCCAGCGTTCAGAATCCTTCAAATAAATAATGCTACATAGCAATGATTCTTTAAGCACTGCAATACAAGAGTTCACATCTGAGACAGTGCTAAAGGAGCTAAACCTTTCCCAAAACTAAAAAAAAAAAAAAAAAAAGCCATTTGCAAAAAGTATCAGTTTGCTACAACTTCTTGAAGTTCTGTGACTCACAGCACAGCAAGACGTTTTCAGAAGATAAGGATTTGTGAAATCCAAGAAAGACTGGTCAGTAATGCAACTCCGTAACAAGTGCTCAACAGGTGTAATTCTTCTGTTAAATTGTCTGTCCTCATGCACACTCAACATTCAAGAATCAACAGCATAAAAAACAGAAACATACTGCCCACATAGTGAGGCTAAATACCTCAGCTCACTTGCAGTCAATAAGGCAGGTAAGATTTAAGATGTCTATCAAACAGCTCCTATAACCAGAATAAAGCCTGACTGTCCAAAAAGATCTTTAGTCTTGGATCTTAGCCAGGTTTGTGCGACCAGGTGTATTTAGCCTACTTTGGTATACCTATCTATCTTCTTTCCAGACAATGCTCTGCTGAAAGCAGAAATCTTCATTCTCAATCTGCTTTGAGGACTCACATCTCTATTACTGTCCCTTCCCACAGACACTTCTGTGACAGGACTGGTGACTAAAGATGTCTCTCTAAAGCTTGAAGTGTCATGGAAAAAAGGAATTTTTGCATTTCCTGGGACTTGGTGTAAAAGCTTTGCTCCTTAAACAATTCAGCAAATATTCAAACTAGACATTCTAACTCTGTTACCACATGCTACTTTGAGAAGTAACCTAAGAATTTTTATTTCATTTTTCAATCATAAGTAAGGGGGTCCCAATTACTAAAAGGTATATACTGTTCTAGTTACTTTGGATGAATAAAAGAAAATAAAGATAATATGAAAAATGTATTATTTTGTTACTGAGGTGTAAGAAGTGGCCACAAAGTCACACTAAGAACATTAAGATACAGAAGCAAACTGTTAGGGCAATGTAAAGTAATAAGCAGGTTACTGAAGATCAACTTTCTGGGTTACTCACCTGATATTATTCTGTTGACCTGATGGAATGACACTGTAGTAAACGGGTATCCCTGTTGGGGGCAGTGCTTGATTTGACTGGCTGGAAATTATAACAGGTTGCTGATATGGCTGAAGGGGCATTCCTTGGGAACCTTGAGGCACTGAGACCTAAAGATTAAGAATATTTCAAGACTTACTTTTTTCCACAGACAATTCCTCCTCTGCCTTCAGATCACTACACCAGACGACATGTAAAAACACAGCTATTGTTAAGCACTAAAATTATCTTATCAGATGTTACCCATCCCAGAAAATTCCCCACCTAACTATCTAAATACGTATTTTAACAATTGAATATTTGATGAAGTTGTGAAATCTGATGTATTTCAGTCAGAAGACATTGTAACAGATTTTAAATTTCTGCAACAAAGAACTAAGTAAAATAATACGCATCTGACTATGTAGTTAACAGGTTACATTTGTAGCGTGAAGCCATGGCTCCTAAGGATTTCAAAGTCTGGCTCCTAGGAATTCTAAGAATTAATCAGGAGATCGTCTCTGAAACAAAAATAAATAAATAAATAAAAAGATGCCTTAAATCTTAAGATCCAAAGGGGTCGCCATGTTAGTCTATTGCAGAGAAACAAACACGAGTCCGATGGCACTTTTAAAGACTAACGAATTTATTTATTGTATGAGCTTTCATGGGAGAAAATCCCACTTTGTCAGATGCTTTGAAGATGGGAAACTTAAGAGCTCTGGTTTCATGTACCCTGCGCCACATTTAATGCTCTGCTTCGACTGCATCACCCATGCCTTCCATACTAACCTTTCGTAACTATTTTTCTTCAAGATGTGTTTCTCATGTCCACTCCATGCTATGTGCTCTAGATGCACCATTGCCAGGGATTTTTCCCCTCACTCCTCTCTGTTGGGTCAGCTCTAGCATCCTCTGGAGTTGTGTGCTTTTGTTCTGGTATAAGGAGAGCCACCAGCATAACATAGTCTCAGTTCCTTCTTGACATAACAGAAGGGCAGGAGGGTGGATCATGGAACGGACATGCGCAACACATCTCAAAGAACAACAGTTAGGAAAGGTTAGTAACCGTTTTTTCATCTTCTAGTGCTTGCTTATGTTTATTCCATGCAAAGTGATGCCAGAAGGTGTGCTCGGAGTTCAGGGGCATGCCGACTGCACCACTACTCTCCTGAAACTGGTGTCATCGCAGGCCTGTTGGGTGATGGCATAGTGAGATGCAAAGACAGGCATCAAAACCTAGATCACGGCTCTGCAGATATCCTGGATTGGGACCTGTGTGATACGGCCTGAGCTATTGTGGAATCAGGGATTGCCCCTGAAGTGAAAAGTCCCTTTATGATAGGCGCTAACTATATACACTAACAGTACTTCGAAAACTATTTACACTACATTATTAAAACTACAGATGAAGAGAAAGAGTCCAAAACCATTGGGTAGGAGCCTTGCAGAGCAAGAAGGGTCATTCCAGCAACAATCACAGGCAGTAAGAAGGAACTGAGAGACTGAGGGACCTGTGATGTCCGTTATAGCGGATATCTGTGCAGCACCTGACGTCACTAGAGCTGACCCAACAGATGCTACTGAGAGAAAAATCTCCAGCAACAATGCTCACAGCATACACACCACCTAGCATAGAATTAACATGAGCAAGCACTCAAAGAAGGAAGAAAGTTGGGTATTTGCAATGCTCCTGTTTCAGACATTTCACATTATCTTTTAAGGTCCTCTTAAGCTCTGCTGGCAGCTCTTCTCAGCCTACAAAGTTGTTTGGAATTTTTTTAAATATTCAAACAAATGACAAAGAAATTCAGAAAAGATAACCCACCTGATACGATGGCACTGACGTATATGGAACAATCACACCTTGAATCTGATTTCCAATGTTGTGTTGGCCACTGACTAGATTCTGATTCTGAGACTGCTGAACTCCGCTCAAACCTGGGTAGGCTTGCTGCTGGTTAGGCATAACTTGGTAGCCTGTAATTACACAAATATTCAAATTTTGTTTGAAACAATTACATTGTATCTAAATATGTTTTTCCTACAGATTGACGCTTGGAAAGGTTATGTAGCTTTGCTCCGACATCTAACAGAGTTTTCTCATAGACTTTAAAGTCTCATCGGTCTGTCAGGTCAAACTTCATCCCAATTTTATGTTATTGGAGAACAGGCATTTACAAAAACTAAGAAAATAGACTCAGATTTTAAGACCAGACTGGACCACAATGATTATCTAGTCTCACCTCCTGCACATCACAGCCCACAAAACCTTACCTGCCCATTCCTGCAATAGATCCATATCCTCTGATGAGCTAGTTAAGTCCTCAAATCTTGATTTCAAGACTAAGTTACAGAAAATCTACCATTTACTTTAGCTCAAACCAGCAAGTGACCCATGCTGCATGCTACAGAGGAAGGCGAACCCTCACCATCCCTCAGGTCTTTGCCAATCTGGCCTGAGAGAAAACTACTTCCTGGCCCCACATGTGGTGATCAGTTAGACCCTGAGCATGTGAGCAAGAGCCACCAGTGAAACAATTGTGAAACGATTTTCTGTAGTAATTAAGGGCCCTCCTCATCTAGAGATGTTTCGACTGTTCTAGTCTAAATTCCACTGAAAAATTAAAAACAAAATAGTTCCCTGCATTCTTTGTAATCCAGACATTATAACATTGGAACATACATGACAACCGGAAAATGAAATTGTGGAGAATGGACTGTACAAAAGGGAAGTTAATTAGTATTTATTCTTCAAGCAATCAATAATGGAAAAAATTAAGCTTCATTATGTAAATTCCTTAGATTATTTAAATTTATGAGGTTATCACCTCTGGTAAGGAAAATTTTGTTGGTTCTTTAAATATATGGACATTATCCCAGAAGTGTCCTTTTAAAAACTGGTTATTACAGCTTTAGAGAAGTCTCAGTTGCCTAATAAGAATGGTTATGTTGTATAACGGTACTAATAGGAGATCTCCAAACGAACAACTATTCAAAACACACTTGAAAATAAACCATTGGCCTTTTACCTCTAGTAGCTTGATCGAAGTGGAGTTACAGTTTGTACACAGAGGGTTAGGATGAAGCCAGCAGGCTCAATCATTTGTTTACACCATGAAATACCAAACACAAATCAATTAGTCTCTGGCAATGAGTGCAATAGCAGCATGGGAACAATTACCATTCTTCCATGAAGTGCTGGTTCTCCAGCAATTGCCCGCACAATACTATGAAGGGGCTATTCTATCATTAAGACATGCGTATAATTCCCATCAATATTAATGTAAATTGCACACGCGTATCAATGACAGAACAGTATGTTCCATGGATAGGACTTGTAAGTCAATTTACCCCATCACAAGCACTTTTGTTTTCAACAAGTCTAAACTTTTAAAAATTAAAATAAACCCTTTAAGTTTCTGCAAAAAGACTACAATTTCAATGTGTGAATGACGATGAAAACCACTTTGAGCAAAACGGTCGTGTGTTATAACAAATAACATCAAACTCCATTAGTGTTTATTACTGAGACCAGCTCACATAAATAAATAAAACAACATGGATTTGATGGTCCACCCAAAGATCCTGATAGTTTTCCAAAGCTCTCTGGAGACATCACACTTCCCTGCCTATTGTTTGGTGAGGCATTACAGCAATGTGTTGCCCATGACTATAGATGTCACAACATGCAGGCAGCCTCTCTGGTTTGCATCACTCTCTCAGGTTACTATGATTTACCAATCACCTGCAATAGATGAAATGAGAGGAAGAAACTGAAGCCCAACAATGAACAGGATGACCCTTGACATATTTGTACCAAGCCTGAGGTCCTTCTATTATGGTCCTGCTATTATGTTGGCAAACTGTGTACAGTGGAACCATTCCAAATGGCAGGTCACCTAATTAACCAGGTCTGCTTCCAACCAGTTTCTGAATCAATTTCACCCAATTCTCTACTGTCTTACATGTGTGTGAAGTGAACATGAAATGCTACCAAATAAAAAAAGAGGTACAAAATAAAGAAGACCCAACGGCAGTGGTAATTCAAGGCTAAATGTTGCTCAGTGGCCAAGGCCCTCAAGTGTATTTTGTGAACAAGACAGTCAAACACAGTCTGCCCGAAGCTGTCCAAGTAATAACATGACAGAAGAGTATAACCACATCATGCTCCCTGGATGAATTTCTTCCAGGCTCCCAAAATGGAAGAAGCTCTGTTTGTGGCATGTGAGTCATTCACCCATGTGTGCATTGATAAAATTCAGTAGAGGATACCCAAGTGCTTTATTGGCAAGGTGAGAGGGCAAGTTGCCAGCAAACATGCAATCATTTAGCTCTTGTTTCCAAGAGATCACTTAATTTTAAATAACTTTGCCAACTGTCCTTTGGTCTCATAGGCTCCCCTTTTCTGGGAAAGGTAATTAAGAAATTGATGGCAGGCCAATTCCAACTAACATACTCCAATTCTTTGGACATCAGTAGGCCAATTCTTTTCTGGAAATGAAGAGAAGTCAGAAAGCTTTTTATTTCTGCTAAAATCTAGCTTATTATTAAATATTTACATAAATTGCCAAAGGCATACCTGCAGTTCTCTCAGAAAAGGTGATAGCATAGAACTATAAGGTAATTGACACTGTAGACTGAAGTCATTGTATCGTATTTGTAAGGTGATCTTTATCACTTAAGGGATTAAAGAACCAATTAAAAATGAAAATGGAGCATTTATGCAAAAATTAAAAACGGTAATTACATGACATTTTACACAGCTGTAAAAATCATACATGGGGCTTTGCCTATAATGAAGAATTTGTCTGCTGGCCCCCCTTCCAATTTAATTAGAAATCTATTTGCAATGCAGGAAGATCAGTGAAGCTTGTGTGATTTCACAATGAATTTCATCTCGATCATGCCAGGTTGAACATAGAGAAACAGACTGAAAGCATGTAAAAGTCATATGTACAGCATATACTGACTCAATAGCTCATTAAAATCTGTATGGACAAAAATGGCAATGACTCTGTTCTAACAAAAAGCCTACTCTTCTATTTGCAGTATTGGTCACTTCTCAAGATGAATGTAGTATAGCTTCCATCTTTTTGGAAACAGTGTCTGGAACTTGTCCAGCAATGCAGAAGGGGAAGGGAGAAGAGTTCTATTTCTGGAGGTAAATGGTGTACCATTACTTTTGTAGGATGCTCGGAGAAATCACATTGATGATTCCTAGAGAATAGTGATACTGAAACAGTAAGAAATAAAACCTTTTTACATATTACAAATATATATATAGTGTGTATGTGTGCACAGACATGGTAGAATTAAAGGCCGTTCAGAGAAGGGCAATAAACACTTTCAGGGGATGGAAGAATTCATATGGAGAGAGATTAAAGAATCTGGCATAGTTTACCTTAGAAAAGAAATGAGTAAGAAGACATGATAAAAAGTAGAGAGGAGTGCCTCTTCTCCCTGTCTAATAATACAAGGTGTCAACAAGATTTAATGGACACCTACTCAAATCAATGTATTTCATGAAGTATAGTAACATCATGACGAATGTGATCGAGCACTGGGGACAAAACTAGAACATTTCTGTCCTACAAAGAGAACCTTACCCTTAAAAATCAAAACACTGTACCTGTGACCACATAAAATGATTTTTTTAAAAAAAATAAGGTGATTTTTACCTCTCTCAAGTTCCCATCCTTCTTATATGTTGTTCCACAATGATTGAACCGAAACAACTTGTTTGATTTGCTGAAATTGCCTGACCTCATCCTGTCACTCACATTTCACGGGGTTTATTTTTCCCTCCCATGCTTTACATTTTCAAGCATCTGACAAAGTAGGATTTTACCCACAAAAGCTCATGCGATAAATAAATTTGTTAGTCTTTAGAATTGCCACAGGACTCCTTGTTTGTTTTGCTGACTAGACTAACAGGCTACCCCTCTGCAACTTATCCATATAAAATGCTGTTTTCCATTTATTTAGTCCCACAAACAGAACAAGCAAGTTTCAGAGAGGCTCTGTTGGATTTGCTTTCTACTAGGGAAAGTTCACAAATAACAGCTGTTAAAAGAACTGACTAATCTGCAAGATTCAAAGCATACACTGCAAGTACAGTCTTGTAAATCTGCAGATGCAGATATCTGTGGACCATTTTTACAGATTGGATGTGGATACAAATTTTGTATCCGCACAGAACTCTAATTATAGGATCTCAAAGGCAGGGAAGCAGCTGTCTGCAGCTCATAGCCTCTGATGCTGCTTCCCCATCTTCAGAATGCTATATTCCCTCCCTGCCCCCAAATACAAAGCAAGAGGAGATGATAGATCAAGAACAGCAACAAAATCACTCATTTTCCTGTCAGGAAGCCATATTGACTTACTTTGTAGAAGAGGCTACCTCCCTCTACAACTGACCTGACATGGTAATGACTTTGGGAGAGGTTCCCTAAATAGCACAGCTGCTTAAACTACAGTGACAGGAGCATGGGGGAGTTTGATGCTTGTCTTGATCTATCACCTCCCCTTTCTGTGTACATGGGGGGTAGGAAGAATATAAGATCTCAAAGGCAGGAAAGCAGCCTCATAAGCCATGAGCTGTAGAAAGCTCCTCCCCGCCTTTGAGGTTCTATACACAGTACACATGCATGCACATAGATGCTCCTCCTGAGAGGCACTGTGTGAAAGTATGCTGCTGCAGTTGCAGTGTGGATATATTTAATTCTTCTGCCTCTTTTGCATTATTACTGATAATACTTCCATTTCCATCTAGTAATAGATCGATACTATTGTTAGGATTCTTGTTCCTAATATATTTAAACTTCTTACTGTCTAACTCTGTTGGCCCTAGATTTCTCCTTGCATCCCCTTTGCTTCCCTGATCAATTTTCTACAACACCTAATCTGATTTATATTCATTACTAGCAACTTCCTCTTTCTTCCACTTGTTATATATGGTTTGTTTGTTTTTTACAGCTGCCTTAACTTCCCCTCAAACCCTTTTAAAGAAATCAATATGAACTTTTCCCTCGACTATGGCTTGTTGGGCATCAAACGTGTTCTTAAATAATTCCAAATGATCATTTACATTTTTCTGATTAAATTCTTCCTCTCAACTGATCTGGCTCATAACTGTTTCCTATTTTGTGAAATTGGCCTTTTTAAAGCATCAACTCTCTCTCTCTCTCTCTCTCTCTCTCTCTCTCTCTCTCTCTCTCTC
>ML685777.1:16286129-16345348 GCA_007922175.1 Pelusios castaneus | reverse complement strand
CTCTCTCTCTCTCTCTCTCTCTCTCTCTCTCTCTCTCTCTCTCTCTCACTGGTCTGGATTTTATTTTATTTGCACATTATAAATTGGATCAACTCATGATCACATGTACTTAAGTTACCATTAATTTTTAATTCTGTGATCTTCATCTGTCAAACTTTTTGTTATTTGTATTATGTACAAAAAAAAGACTGTTCAGTCACCTCAGTGATTGGGCGCATTTCAAACAATGTAACAGACTTCAAATGCACATATGCGTATTGTCAGTTTTCTTAAGATGGTTGAATTTTAACACGTAATATTTAAATATCAGGGATCTTCGTATAAAAATGTAGGCAAGTCGTAAATTCTCTTGATTAATGCACACCTAACTACATCGTCCATGAGCACAAAAAAGCATGAATAGCTGTCAGTGTCTGGAATCAGGGTGTGCAGCAGAGCCGGTCTTCAGACAACCTAATGAATGCAACTGGCCTGCAGTGGGCTGCTTGACTAGCTACACCACCTGATCGGTTAGAAGTCAATTGATCAGTCCGGCAACAATTCAGTGGCAGCTCAACGCATTTGCCTACAGCTGAAATAACGCCAGTGCCTGCTTGTTCTGAGCCCTACCTCACTCCGACTCTAACGCTGGCTCCACACACTAAGCCTGACCACCCACACCCTGGTAACTGACAGTCTGTTTGCTTTTCACAAAGCCAAATACTACAGAGAACAACAAAGAGGAGCATGTCAAGACTGAGATGTATTGGCATTCATATAATACACACACTTATTCATTTAGAAAAATCATAAAAAGGCAACAGCACAACACATGACAATGACTAAAAATATTCAGAATATTAGTCATTTGAATTTAAAAAGTAAATTGGTTTTATTCATACCTGTTTGTGAAAACAAGCAGCATAATCAGAATGTAATAGGACAGTTAATATATTAGAACATTGGTTTCAGAAAATTATGCAGTTGAAACTTAGTACCAATATTTAAGAAACAAACTAAAGAGTATATTTGTGCATTAGATTAAAACAAAATACAGGACAGGGATTGAATATAAATATTTTCAACTTGTCATTATTAATAAATTCAATTTAATTTATACTTTGAATCAATATGAAAGGACATCTCAAAGACAGTACTTACAATTTCATTTCACATGAACAAATCTATGTTTCTGAACTATATATAAGCTTCCATCCCTTAATTAGCCTTATAGATTTTTTTTAAGTATGTCTCAATGTATTTGGTTACTAGAAAATCTAAGGCACCTAAAAAGCAGCCTGCTCTAAGTAACTGCATTAATATTGAAGCTACAGGATATAATGGATGCAATCAATAGTGCTGCAAACTAAAATTCTCATTTCCAAGAGACTGCACTGTAGCTGTGAATATTTTTCATTCTCTTCTGGCACTTCCAACAACAGACACAATTTTGCAGGCTGAGAGAAAAACTAGGACAATATAAATTGATTGCTAAAATGGTTCCCCACAGGGTTAAAAAAAATGTTCTATTTTTAGCTTTACTATTCCACTGCAGCATAGAAAGTGGCATGGCAGAAATGCAGCACTCAGCAGAAACAAGCTGCACCTGCTAGAACAGACGGTTTTATTTTACAGAAACGCTCTGAACTAGCAGCTACAATAAAAGAACATATGCTTCTTAACATTTGCCCAGGAAAGTAATTAGCAATAATTTTAATTTTATGTTAACAAAATCTTGTTTTGCACACCTAGATCTACATTTAATGCAGAAATAACACCATTAAGAGAGATAAATGTTATTTTCATTAACAAAAAAACATGTTTAGAAAAATTCAGACAAATAATGACTACTGGTAATTTTTAGACTCAGAGATGTACAGGAGAGGCTTGTTTAAATTCTCTCAGACAAATCATAGTTACATCTCCTGGCATGAGTCACTTCCTCAATTAGCTGAAGCACCTTCTTCCTAAAGATTATTATTTTTTTAAATGATGATACATTTTGGACAAGCGAGTTGTAAACTATTTTATCAAAAAGCAGAATGCAAGTCAAATACACACCTGAACCCTTTTTAAAAGAAGCCAGGAAGCAGCTGGAAAAGAGACCGGTTCACTGTGAGAAATATAACCCTCCCAGACAGTGTTACGGCCTCGAATCCAACAGCTCACAAATAAGGTCAAACTATTGCACAACATTAAAAATATAAGGCTTCAGTTACAATATTCTCAGAAGTAGTCATAAATGTAAACAACGATTTAAAAAAAACACCAAGAAACAGCTGATTGGAAAATTGTTTTATAGATATTAAAAACTTGATAATACAAATAAAATTGAAGAGGGTGAATGAAGTGATTTCCTCAGGTTTGAGAACCAGAATCATCTCAGCCATGCTGGTGCTATCAGGAGGCATGCTTCACGGACCACTCAAAATCTGCAAACTGTTTGCTCAGGAGATACCATTTGCAACCTTACTAACTCCATTGCTATTGGAGAAATCTTGTGATGGATACAGCAGTCCCAAAGATGTAGCCCTACTTGACATAAATACAGGATCTTGCTTCCCCCTTTTTTTTTTTTTTTTTTAAAATATAAAACGTAGTGTTTTCTGTCAAGATTTTTTTTTCTTATTGTCAGATCTTTCAGAGCTGGAAAGAAAACTATATATGCTTGATGAATGACCATTGCCACCAAGATGTTTATCTGAAACCAGACTTCTTGAGAAGTCCATAGACCCTGTTTAAAAGGAGCAGAGAACTGATTGCCATTGGTTAAAATGGAGATGTCATAAGGTATCTAAGTACCACATTGAGGTCTCAGGTCAGGGTCGGGTCTTTAATCTTGGGGTAGACATTCCTCAAATCTTTAATTAACCTAGACAACAGGGGGTGAGAAAATATGGAGAACCCATCTACTGGAGGATGAGAGACTGTTATTGTGACCAAATGGATCTTAACCTGAGCTAACTGATAACTCCAATTTCCTTGGATCCAACAGGTAATCTAGGAGATCGAAAGCTGCAGAGATACAGGTAGAGGGCCATGGCAACCCCTCCAGTGGAAGAATCTCTTCCATTTCTGCAGGTTAGTAGGACAGGGTGACTTCTTTCTACTGTTCATTAACACCGACTGCACTTCAGCAGAGCAGGAGGATTCTAACTCTGTGAACCACAGAAGAACTATGCCCTGAAGTGGGGAATCCCAGTCTGATGTGAAGCACATGACCCATATCCTAATGGATAAAGAATGGTGGGTGGCTGCATAGGCTTGGGTGGCAGGTACAAGAAGCTAGGGGGGCTAAGCTTCCCAAACAGGATGCAGTGCCTCTCTTTGCAGGCATGCTGGCCTGCTGCCTGGGCAGAACCATGCCAAAACAGTGCTCAAACTGCGGCCCTGCCTGCGCTCTGTCCTCTAGCCCCGCTCCTGCTTGTCCTCTTCCTTAGTGACCCCCTGATGCTGTTCCTATTTCCATCCTTGCTCTGCCTCTTCCTCAAGCTCCCACCCTCACCCCACCTCTTCCTGTCTCCTGGCGCCCGAGGCCAACCCCTGCCTGTACCTCTCCACTCTCTATCTCCAAGATCCCCACTACTCACAGCTCACTCCTCTCTGCCTGCTTCCCAGGCCTCCTCTGTTCGCACCTCTCTGCCCCTCTCTCCTCTGCCATTTACTTCTCTCCACTCCCAGAGAGGAATGAGCAGTGGGTGCCTTGGGAAGGGGAGCAGAAAGGCATGAGCAGGCGGGTGCCCTGGGGAAGGAAGCAGAGAGGTGCGAGCCATGGATGAGGGGGTTTGAACCAGGGTAAAGCCCAACCAGGGGTGGGCTTTGGGATGAAGTACGGGGACAGGTGGGGCCATGGCCCAGGTGTCGGTGGCTCCCCTCCCCCACCCTTCTAAAGAGCTTTCGGTGCTCACATCCAGCCTCCTCAAATGCAGGAGTCAGACACCACCCAATGGGGGAGCATAGGCTAAATGCAGAAAACAGCGGAAGCCGTGCAGCACCAGAGGATGGTGATGGTCTCAGGACCAGGACTGAGAGATGTTCTGTAACCATGAAGAGTGGGGACTCTGGTTTGTCTGTTATAGATCCTTAGAGTATCTTGTGATACCAAGTAGAAGATGGGTACCAAAACAGAATGGTCCTAAGCTGTGCTACTCTACTGGAATTAAATGTATACAAGTTTCAGTTAAGTGAGCTGGAAAAGCTCACTACAAATCCAAACTCCAACTCCTTTTCACACTGTATCAGGTGTTTTTCATAATTCATAATTTTCATAATCCCATTTCCTCATCCGTCTGCTAGATATAGGATATGGTTAGGCCTTCGAGAGCATGGGAATTTATTCACTCCCACAAAAAGCCCACTTTTAAATATATTTTGAAATGTTATACTTTATAATACCTAATATTGCCATAACTACACTGTAGCTGTGTTTCTTGATAATCTTCATATTACACATGAATAAATGGTAATTATAGGTAACTATACAACAGAAATGCTTACTATTATTTCTACCTTAGTTTCATACTTACTGTATGTATTTTTAGAATCTAGACACATTAATTAACACTAATTACAATCAATAATGTAGCTCAACGTCAGGTTACATGAAACAGTGCATATGACAGCCACAGATAACTGAGCCTTGGGCAAGCCATACAAAAGGGAGCTATACACATAGACAAAGCTTTAGGCTGACTCTGACTGAGTACGCATATAGACAGTTTTTTTGAGGTGGCAACAGAAATCTAAAGATCTGAGACATCTGGGATAAGATAGAAAGTTCAGAGTCAGAGGTTACACCAGTGTTACAGATGCTCTACGTAACCGGAAATTCTAATTCAAGGAAGGAAATAAAGACAATGAACACTGTTTGAACTCCATATGTTCAAAAATCCTGGAGCAGTTACAGATAGAAACAATCTACCTGGATATTCAAATACAGATGCTTTCTGGAGCTGTGAGAGTTAACTATACCTATTCATAACCACATTCTACAGCATCTGTATAAACCCTAAATACAAATGGAATAGGATAAGGCATCTTGGCTTAAATTTTTAAGTGACTAGTAAAATTGAGTGCCTCTGTTTTTAAGTGACCAACTTGAGATACTCTATAAAGAGCTGATTTTAAAGGGTTTGTGTCTGAAGCTGGGCTTTCAAACCGACTGGTCACTTTTGAAACCGTAAGCCCCTGTTTCTCAGTCTGCTCATTTCCTTGACCCAAAAGAAAATAATCCGCTTCTGGGGTTCAGCCTACCTGACCACAGAGAGTTCTAATAATACTTACAATTATCAGAGTAAAAGGTGTTTGATTAAAAATGACTTACAAGGACGAGGTGAACCGAGACATGACCAAGAAATGTCTTAGAACTTTGTAGAAGAGAGATTCAGACACAGAAGAATACCTCATTACCAGAAACAGGAGGAGGAATTTATAAAATGATTTAAGTCATCAGGATATGATATATTTGTCTGGCACCTGTTACCTTTAATCACAAATGATTATATATAGAAAAATTCTCAGCACATTGTACTTCTTCAGTTGGGGCATCTCAAACAAAAAGGGACAGCAGAAAAACTAATACAATAGTGTTAATATTTTCTAAGTACAAAGGGTTACAACTGAATACATCACAATTTCTAAATGTAACATTTTCAGACTTATTTCTCCAATGTTCCTCCATTTGAGGAATGCCATTCATTTTTGTTCCAAATTTATCCACTTCCACACAAATTTGGTGCCCCTTTACTGTTACAAATTGGTTAAAAATTAACAAAAAGACAAAGAATCATGAAACTGATGTTTGCAGGATGTCTTATTTACACTAATGAGTCACATTTCATGATAATTTTTTTTGCATTTTTCATTTTGGGTCTTATCATGCACTTTGTTCCCCTTTTGGGTGTTTGCCCATTAAGAGAAGTACAGTGAAAGAAAATTAAAGAGCATGTAAATGCACAGAAGCCAGAATGGATGGAATCAATTTTAAAAAATAAATAAAAATAGGATTTTTATTATTTTGTTTTCAAATAATAAATTTTTATTTTAAAATATAAAACTATTTAAAATAAAATCTAAATTAAATACAAAATAAGTTAAGGTCTAAACTTATTGCAATCTCTTAAACATTTAAAGAAAAAATAAATATGCTGAATCCATGAGCCTCTATCAATAACTTTGAGTTAAAAGTTGTTTTGTTTATATAAGGGATCAGGAAAAAGACATCTCACTTCTGAGGTCAAGCTTTATAAATAAGGCACAATAGGTCATGTATTGTTATTAAGGGTTTGATTCTGTGGAGGACCCAAGGGCAAAAGACTAACACCATAACTTAGGAGACTCTCTCATTTTCAAAAGACCTAGACAAATAGGAACATAAGCTCTAGTCACTTTCACATAAGCATATTTGAAAAATTTCCCAGATTGATCTGAAATCATCATTTTAATTCACTATATTCACTATACCCCCCTGTTTAACATATCACTTAGTTGTAAATGTGAAACGTTTTTTGATAAGAGAAGTTTGTGCTACCTACACACTTATGGTAATTTTGTTTAATAAAAGTACTTTTAATATACTGTTCTGAGCATTTAATTACATTCCATTTATGGCTCTAATATGCTTGACTCAAATCATGACAAAAAGTTAATTTTCTAGCACACTAAAAGTGTCCAGTTACTAAGAATCTAAAAACATTAAGCTATAACTGTTAAATAAATAAATAAATAATAATAAAATAGTGTGCCCTCCAAACCAGAAGGCAAAAGATGCAACAAATTTAGTGTAAAAGTTCTACTTAATTATAAATCAACGTGGTTTTAATGGTTGTATCAACAAATGTGAATTACCCTTTCATTAAAAAACACTGCAGTACAAAGGAAAATGTTGATTACAATTGATGATTTAAATTGAGGCATTCCCCCTTATGATTTAAATCAATTCATCCTGACACAAAGAGAGGCTCTAATGATTTCAGCTAATGACCACATGGCACATTTAAAGTATCACAATTCCTTACATTGGAACAGCTACTAAGCTGTACAAATTGAAAGATACTTCATCACCACTAACAGGTGTTGCTTTACTGAGACTTCAGTATCTGAGAGTACCAGCAACTTTAATGCCCGTAAGCACATGATGTAGTGAAAAAATTCTGCAAACCTGTCTGCTGTGCAGGTTGTGGCAGTGGTGGGTTTTGCTGGGTGTTGTAATGCACAGAAGTAGCTGGACGATATTGTTGACCAGAGTGTTGATACTGCCCTGGAGCACAATAACAAGCTTGCATCTAAAAAGGAGCAACATTTTCAAGATTCACATTTTTAGGTTTATAAAATGCAGAGAGCATTCTAAAACACTGAATGATGAAAAAATATCACAAGATAAAGACAATTTAGAGAAAATCTGCACAATTTAAGAAAAAAGTTTCAAATATTTAAGAGATTAAAAATATTTAATTTCAATTTTATCCTCCATTTAGTAAGAGTATTTTGCTCTATTTCCAGTGTATTAAAAACAGACAGCTCCATTCTTCTGACCATATGCAAGTATCATCAGTATACTCCAATAAATTCTTGAACAAGGTCTGAGGACAATGTGTGTCAGCTGCTACTATGGAAAAAAATAGAGGAAGCTTTTGATATTTTCTTTGGGCCATAGCAAAATAAAAAGATACTTTGTTTCAGCAAAACTAACAAGGCCTATGTCTACACTGGCAAGTTAGTTTGAATTAAGGAGGCTTAATTTGAATTAACTAAAGCCATGGCTACATTAGGCTTTAGTTAGTTCGAATTAAGGGCTTCCTTAATTCGAACTAGTAAATTTGAATAGGGCTTCAGAAGTAAGGCTTTAATTCGAACTAACTAGTTCAAATTAGCCAATGTGGCCATGTTAATTCGAACTAACTTCTTAGTTCGAACTAACCGGCCATTGGAATGAATGGCACTTGCTTAGTTCGAACTAACATTTTCTAGTTTGAATTAAGCTAATTTGAACTAACTAAAATTAGTTCAAATTAGTTAGTTTGAACAAACTAATTCGAATTAATTGTGTAGACATAGCCAAGGCGTCTTTGTTTCAGTTTCCCACCACCTAAACAGAGGGATTAAAGAAAAAGGATGATTAGGATTCCTAGGCCAATCTTCACTGTAAAAATTTTAAATGTAGCCACACTGGAGGATCTCTTGAAAATTGAAAAAAATAAAATAAAATATGGCACAGAGCATGAGAATATCTCAAATTTGTATTTGTTTAGGTTAAATTTGGTTATATTTAATTCTAAAATCTCATTATTAATAGTATGTACTTCTTAAAATCTAATTTTTTAAGTCTTCAGGCATTAATGGTGGATAGGCATGAAGCTTGGAGGACTGCTCATTCCCCAAGTAAACAGAAGCCAGAGTTCAAATCACAGAAGTAAGAGGATCTAATTTACTAACCAAGTCTATTGAAATATAAAATGTTCATTAATGGTGTCAAGGAAACCCTTTCAAATAGCTCTCTGAGAAGAAAACAAAGCATTTGTACCTGTGGTAGAGTTTGCTGCATGTATCCCTGTTGCTGCAGCACTTGCTGGTTGACAGGATGGCTAGATGCAGAGTAGCTGGGAGTAGGAACCGATTGGCCTTGAGCTGGTGTTAGAGGTGGAGCTGTTGCTATGATATAGCCAGATTGCTGAGGGGGCTGAAGGACTACAGTGGACTGGAACATGGTAGCGTGAGGATCAGCACCATCGGCAGATGGCTGCCCTGAAAGACTCATATGGCTAAATTGTGATCCTAGGTTGTCCTGCTATTTAAAAAAAAAAAAAAAAAAAAAAGAGAAAATTTATATTCATAAATGTTCAAATTGGGAAGACCATAGTTGCTGGTAAATTCTTCAGTAAGTGGAAAATTAAAACATGCACCTGTGCAATTACCGTATGTTAAAATACTAAAAAAAGAATGACAAGGCAAAACAGAACAGAAATAGAACAGTGTAGTTAGTAATTATTAAGGTTTATTGTGGAGAAATTACACAGAAATGCAGAGAAATGTAAAAAGCTTAATATCTTATGCAAGAAACAGATTTTCTTTTATAAGGGATGCTTCCTTTCATAAGGGTTAAAGACTGATTCTAAGTCACAGATATTCTAACAACTAAAGTACGTCAGTAAATTTTCATTTCAGATCTAATTCCAAAGGGGAAGTGAAAATGTTTAACTCTAATCAAAAGAGGATGCAGACTGCATCATCATATTTAAAAAATGACTTTCTAAAGATTGAGTTGATAATTATACTAGTTTTGAATAAGTTAACGAGTCCATTAGTCTAATTTTATATAGCACTACTAATAGGATACCAAGATCAAATGTTAATCCTAAAAATAGGCAGAGATGTTCAGTTCTGCATGAGTCCATATAGTGTCATTTGTTTGTGATAACATCTACAAATGCCAGTCAAGGATTGAGGCCTGTTGTGCTAGGCAACGCCAGGGCACAGTGAAACAGTACTCATGGCTACCAGCAGTTTCATTTGGTGTAGCATCTGACTATGGCTATCACCGTTCCAAAGGCAATCACGAGTATTATCTTTTACTAACCAGTAAGCTTCAATTCACATCTTAAATATGCCTTTCCAAAAGGTAATGGAACACACACGGTACCGTGTTACAGTTATATTATGCCACATGGCCTCCTCACAGTTTGCCCTGTGGAAGATTATATGGCTGATATGTACTCTCTTCATCCAGCTAAGGCAGGCGTCGAAAAAACCCAGGACGCCCCTCATCTCAGGCATTGGCACGCTTACAGCAGGATTATCTGGCTATGTGGACTCTCTTCTCAGACTCTATGATATCAACACACCCAGCTATTTGAGACACACTATGGATTTCCTGAGAAAAATCCAATCCATTGGTGAACTTCCAGAAAATACCATCCTGGCCATTGCAAGCCATTCGAACTACTATCCAAGATGATGCCACAGCTAACCTTGTGGCTGAACTGTGTGACTTTGTACTCACCCACAACCATTTCAGATTTGAAGATAATTTACACCTTCAAGTCAGTGGCACTGCTATGGGTACCCGCATGGCCCCACAATATGCCAACATCTTTATGGCCGACTTAGAACTATGCTTCCTCATGTCTCATCCTAAAGCACCTCTACTTTACTTACGCTATATTGATAACATCTTCATCATCTGGACCCATGGTAAGGATGCCCTTGAAGATTTCCATAGAGATTTCAACAACTTCCACTCCACAATCAAACTCAGCCTGGAACACTTCACACAGGAGAGCCACTTTCTGGACACTACAGTGCAAATTAATGATGGGCACATAAAGACCACCCTATACCGAAAACCTACTGATCGCTATAGTTACCTACATCCTCGAGCTTTCATCCAAGACACACCATACGATCCATTGTCTACAGTCAAGCCCTAAGATATAACTGCATTTGCTCTGATCCTTTAGACAGACAGACACCTTCAGGATTTCTCTCAAGCATTCTTAAAACTACAGTACCCACCTGCAGAAGTGAAAAAACAGATAGAGCCAGACGGGTACCCAGAAGTGAACTACTACAGGAGAAGCCCAAAAAACATTGGCCATTGGTCGCCACCTACAACCCGCAAGTCAGACCTCTTCAACACATCATCAAAGATCTACAGCCTATTCAACAAGACAATCCCTCACTCCCTCAAGCCTTGGGAGACAGACCTCTCCTTGCTTACAGAAAGCCCCCCAACCTTAAATGGATACTCACCAGCAACTACAGATCAAACAACAGAAACATTAAAGCAGGAACATATCCCTGCAACAGACCATACTGCCAACTTTGCCCTCATATCTACACTGAAGACACCATCACAGGACCTGATCAAGCCACCTACTCCATCAAAGGCTCATTCACCTGCTCATCCACCAATGTGATTTATGCCATCATGTGCTGGAAATGCCCCTCTGCTTTATATATTGGACAAACAGGACAGTCTCTGTGCAAAAGAATAAATGGACACAAATCTGACATCAGAAATCGCCACACTAAAAAACCAATAGGGGAACACTTCAATCTCTCTGCTCACTCCATTGAGGACTTACTAATAGCTGTGTTGAAACAGATGAATGACAAATCACAGCTTCAAAGAGAGACTGCAGAACTCAAACTTATATGCAAATTTGACTCAGTTGCCTTGGGGTTAAACAGGGACTACGGATTTTTCTCTTATTACTACAGGTGATTTGACCTCACCTTCTTCTATGTGCTGTTCCCCAGTGTTTCAATCCTAACAGCTATTTTGATTTGCTGTTACAGCCTGACCTGATCCTATGTCATACATTTCCCTGCATTTAATTTCTTCCCATTCTGTAAGTTTCCCATCTGCAAAGCATCTGAGGAAGTAGGATTTTCTCCCACGAAAGCTCATGCGGTAAATAAATCTGTTCGTCTTTAAAAGTGCCACAGGACTCTGTTGTTTTTCCTAACACTCTAGGCAACACAATCACAGTGCTCTGAAGAGGCTATGCTGGTAAGGAAAGGTAGTCAGTGCGCCTGAGAAAATCCCATGAGCTCCCCTTTTCATTGGACAAGAACATTGGGGGAAAGTGAGGCACAGTGGAGCTCTTCTGCTCTGGCACAGGGGCTGAAGAAGTTACCACGCAAAGACAACAAATGCAGAAAGATTTGGGGGGCTGCGGGATGGAAAGCAAAGGGAGACTGCAACATCTGAGAAGGAGAGGAAGAAAGAGAAAAAATTCAAGGGGTATAATAAAATAAATATTGACTGGCTATGGGGACAACAACAGTGAAGTACTTCTGAGAAAAAAAAAAAAGTACCTCCCTGGTATACATTGTCCTCAAACGTCATGTAATGTGCGCGGATCTTAGGAACTGGCTTTCCCTTTGGGTAATATTTTACTGCAGTTGACGCTGCAGCCAGTCAACGTTTGTGTTATACACAACCACACACAAACTAATCAAAGTTCAACATCCACTAAAGTTTGACCCATGCAGAGAAGAGATGAATAGAAGATATAGTACCACAGTATATTGCTGGGTAGATGACACTGGCAGGAGCGGGGGTGGATAAGAGACTGCAGAGTATTGAACAGGTTGTGAAGAAGATTGCAGAGACCGGATAGGCTGAAGAAGTAACAGTTTTATAAACAAGGTTAACACCATAGAAAAAGAAAAATGGAAAAAAAAATAGAGATATTTTGCTATTGCATAAGACAATATAATTTTAGAGAAAACCGATAAACTTAATACAGTAAGAACTAATGTGTTTTTCCATATCAAGAGGGGCATTTTGCTTCTAATTATTATATAAAAATCTATACGACAAAGCAGCAAACTAGTATAATTTAAACATGGATTTTTTTGTGTTGCTATTTTCAATAGCTATATTTAAACCCTTTGTTTTGAAGTAATGAAATAAGTATGTATATGCATTTTAAATACATTTCAGTTTTTAAATCCAGAACTAAACAAGTACTAAAAACAAATCAAAACATGCCATTTTATTATTGAGCAGAGGCTGCATTTTGAAGTATGTCTGAATTTACCACTCCTAAAGTCCTATATGTATAGTAGAGGCACTAAAAATACCGCAGGTTTGATACCAGTAACAACATTTGCCTTATGTAATGAATATATTTTGTAAACATGGGAAAGAATTTTGGCAACTCAAAGAGATATGTCTGATTATTGTAGAAGAGCAGTAAAACTGCAGAGGCGGGGGTCATTATGGAGAAGGCAGTAAGAAATCTTGGGAGGAGGAAAGAAAAAAAAAAAGTGCAAGCTGTACCACTCTTGTACATCCCATATTGGTAACAGAGAATACAGATGAGCCTTAGAAGTTTCAGGATGACTTCACTCTGGAGGCTACAGAGTTTGAGCTCTGGCATAAGGGATATCACAGGACAGAGGATTAACGCAAGGAACATAGACCGAGATACACTTGAAGGTAACATTGAGCAAGGGTGCGTATCATTACCTAGGCTGATGAGGCAAGAGCCTGTACTTAATGCCTGGAATCACCACTGTAAAAACAGGACTATTTTGTGTGGGGGTTGGGTCAGCCATGAAGTGGACTGGTAGCACCCCCCAACACAAGAGTAGGAGGTTAAAACAGATCCCGTTCTTCAGTGCTGTTATACATTACTATTAAATATACACATTCATCCTCAAAGCGTCAGGTCATTTCATGACTTAAATGAAAAGATTTGGGACACGGACTGGAAGAGAGCCGAATTCCAGCTTTCCATGTTAAAAGGAAGTAATTAGTCTAATACACAGCATAGGGAGAGGGCCAAAGGGAGAGAGAGTTTGGCCCTTATTGAATGTTTACCATTTGAGCCCTGGTTCAGTTACTTTCATTCTGCTAAGCAGTAACAGCGGTGCTAATAAGGTTGCGATGCTTGCTATATCTTTGATACCAGAACCTTGACAGTTCATCATTCTGCTTTCTGTGTGTTTTAGGAAAACATGACTGCGCTGTCACATCACCTGGAAGACTGGCAGGTCTGGTGATTAAAACGAATATCCAGTTACATGTATGTGGCTAGCTAATGCTTCTCTTTCAACAAATCACACGACTATTTTCTTATCATCAGATGGCAAGATTGCTCAGTCGAGCACCATGTATTTAATATGTGCACCTGTGATAGGATGTGATTAGCGGCTGGCTGCTGCTGGAGTGGTGGGGGAGGAGGTGGTTGTTGTGGAGGTCCAGGCACTTGGGTCCTAACAGGTTGTTGAAGCATAGGAGGATTATACACAACAGGAGTGCCATCTGGGTTAATGAATGGCTGACCTACAGTGTGGAGAAAAAATAAAATAAAAGACATGTTATTTAGAGATGAATTTATTTAAATTAGACAATCTCAAAAATAAAAACAGTAGATCTGGACTACTGTATTATGTACCAAATTTTTATTATGTTACTAAATGCTTGCCATTACAATTAGAATGACAATTAACAAAGGCCTCATTTGGCAGATTATTTGCAATGAAAAGCCCATACACTTCTGTGGTAAACAGTGATTGTGTCCAAAAAAAAAAGCTAGTCATTCATCAAGTCGATGGACTAACATGGATGGCATATATTTATTTGCATCAGTCTCAAAAGCTCTTTTGCAATTATATGAACTAAAAAAAAGTGTAAAGAGAAGAAAATTTCATAAAACAGCCTTCCTCTCCTCCTATCTTTCAGAAGCAATTTAAATGAGGTTCCCTTATCAGCTAAAATGCCAGCCAAGATGTACAGTAATGTAAAAAGAGAAATTATTTCTCTCTCTGTAAAACTTTAGTTATAATTGCATTGCTATAATGTCATTAAGGATCTTTTAAAGAGCCACCCATCCTAAAGTGAATTTATTTTAAACTTTTAATTGAATTGACATTTAATACTATATAATTATGCAATATCAGCATTCTCAACACTGCAGCACTCTGCTAACGTAAGAGAACCAAAAAGCGAAAATGATTAAAAAACTGATTACAAATAATAGTGAAAATGACTGATTTAAATGTTTGACCTCAGCAAGATGCAAAAAGGAAAGAGCGGAAAGAAAAAAAATAAAACTAGATTTTTAATCATAATCTAAGATTTTATCAGTAACAATTAAGTTTTTAAAAAAGAATTTTAACCAGAGAATTTCCATTAAAAAAAATGAGGGATTGTGAGCCAACTTCCTGTCTCGTTTCCCTTCATCAGCCTGAGCCTAGTTAGCCTGGTAGCAAGAAATGCTGAACAGTTTTACCTAGTCTAGGCAGTGGTGTTAACACCTGGATGTTTGTATGCTAATGAAATCTTTTCAGTTTTATCTACTGTGGCAAACTGAGCACTCTCAGGGCCCGTGGATGCTTGCCCTCACTGCGTGTACCTCCTAGGTGCTGTCAGTAACAGCTACTGGTCAGCTCTCCTCCACTCTGTTCTCCTTCCCACACCAAATTCTGCTCCTACCTCCAAACAAGCCCAAACTCCCTCACTGCCTGGTTGCTCTTGGGGCTTTTTATTGTCTACCCTTAATTGAAGTCAGATGCTCCAACTGAGCTGGATGTCAGGTGCCTTAATTGGCTCAAAGCAACCTTGCCCCAGCTACCCTGTGAACAGGTCCTTGCTGAGCCTGGGGCTAATATATCTGCTCTCCACCACTCTCCTGTACTACGCACTCCCTATCTGTGGCCCCACAAAGTCGCGGGACTTCCTCGCCAACCTCCTCTTGGCCTACGCCAAAGCGGCCATCTATAAAACCAGAGAGAGGAGGTTGGCTGAAGGGGGTTCCTGTGACTGTGGGGCCTATTTCCGGTCCCTCGTCCGTTCACGCATCCGAGCAGAGTTCCTCTGGGCAGCGTCCGCTGGCTCCCTTGACATCTTTCGGGAGCAGTGGGCGCTGTCCGAGGTTCTCTGCTCAGTATCCCCCTCCGAATCCCTTATTTTGCCCCTTTGACCCTCACACCCGTTCCTATTTGTCATTTGTTGTCCCAAGACTTTAATTGAAGCTGGGTCCAGTGCTCTCTCCCCTTAGGCTGGGGGAGGAGTTTTAGAAGTGGGCGGGCTAGTGCCCGCCCACTTTTCCCCAGTTCTTCAAATAGGACCACGCTCCTGTAGCCATCAGGCCTGGCTCTGTCACACTACATTTCTGCAAGGATAGATATTTGGCTCCCACATGAGGCTATCTCTAGTGCGGGGCATAAAACAGAAGCTAGATTAAGAAGATCAAATAACACAGCTCAAATAGGTGGAGAGGTTTGCAAAATGGAGGGATGTGGGAAGGCCCCAATGTTCAGTCTAAGGCTATGTCCACACTTGGAGCTGGGGGTCCGATACTCACCTTGAGTAGATGTACTTGTGCTAGCTCGAACTGACCTAGAATGTTAAAAATAGTAGTATGACCATGGTAGAATGGGCAGCAGTGAGCAGTGGCATGGGTTAGCTGCTGCAAGTACATATCCACAGGGTTCAGGTAGGTTTGTACTTGGGGCAGCTAACATGTGCCACTGCTGCCTTGGCTACACTACTTCTTTTAGTGTGCCTCCTTGAGGAAAGCTAGCATGAGTATGTCTACCTAAGTTGGGAATCACCACCCCAGCTTCAAGTGTAGATATATCTTAAGATTGGGCCCATTCGTCTGATATGTTCCAACAAGATTTGATTTGACTTCATACTTCTTGAACCTCAGGGACTGGAGATCCAGGGAGGTATTCTTCACAGCCTTAAGGAATCAACTCCCCTCACCCCTCATTTTCGAGGCTCACTGAGAGCAATCTTACTTTCCTTACTATGACTACGGGAGGGAGAAATGGGGAAAGCGTGTTCTCAATCAGTCCGAGAAGACTGAGGAGGCACAATAACACTTTCACACTGCTAAGTCTGTAGAAATCACTGTCAGGGAGAGTGAGAACTTAACTTGTCTCTTTGAACTCTCTGACTCATGAGAAAAGGCAGAGCTAGAAGAGCCATCACTTCCCCCTAACTGCCCTTGGATGTTGGTTATAATCTGGGAACTTATTTGAACAGAAAAGTTGCTAATATTCATGCTGTTCTGGAAGGGTATTAAGTCATTGCTAATGAAGGACCCTTTCCTGAAAGCTTATCAGATAGGCTTCCTATAGCAAAAGCAAAATTAATGACTGAGCAATCTATCCAGATATAACGAAAGGGACGCACTGTCTGAAATCAAGACAGTTTTGTAAAGTGAGTTAAACGTAGTTTCAGGTACCTGCTCTTAGTCCATATCGCTTTTTAAAATACATAAAAAAGTTTTTCTCAGACACCAATTGCTATTTGGAAGACCCACAAAGAAAACCAGGAAAACTGACTAAGAATACAGGGCCAAAAAGTGAAACTGATTGTCAAACACACAAAAAGTAAAGAAACCAGGGGGAAAAAAAGAGAAAGCATTTTTCTCTTTAAAATAAAAAATTTATGGATATTTATACCAGTAAATGTAATAATTTGATACAAATAAAATTTACAAGCTGACATTTCTCTGAAGATGCAGTATCGGTTCAATTGAGTGGTTACTCTGAAAATGTCTACAGTTATTAAACCCAATGAACACAGGAGAGCTAAGCTGACAAGGAAATTTGAGACATGAGATATCAGGAACAAAGACATTATTACACCTTAGCTACTCTATAACTGAAACTATGTTAGTCAGAACCTGGGCAGGGAAACTGTCATCACGTTGCTAGCAAGAAGCCTGTTTACTCATAGCTCTGGCTAAGACTGTTTTAATTCCAGTAGAGATTCAGCCTAAAGTTCTTCATTTTCTATTGTGAGTGCTTCACCTTGCTATGACAATGACTGTGCCATTATATAGATGAATGGGATATTCACTTATCAATTATACAACTGTCTTTTTATGACTAGAACAGGAAAACCTACAGTGCTGACCACAACACCCAACTTAAGATGCTGAATAGGCCACCTTCAATAAGCAGCTGGGAAATGCATGTTATTCCTGGGAGCTGATCTAGCATGTCTGGCTTTAGCCATGCCTTCTGTAAGGCGTAGATGGAGAAACATGTAAGTGACTGGTACATGTACAAACAGAACCATGAATGTAAAACATTTTCTCTAATATGGATTACCATATTAGCAAATGATTTATTTTAAAGGAAAAAAATAGAGTCAGGACTGAAAGACAATGAATTTTTTTTACTTGAGTACAAAACTACAGTTTCAAAAGTGAAGTAATTTAACTCCTCTGCCCTCCCCCAAAAGGCCCTTGAAGGAAACAAAAAGTACACAGATGACACATACAAACAATTTAAACAACATGTAATTTGCCATGTATTACAATTATTGATAAAATAGGGCTGTAGCTTGGTAGGAAAGATACCCTCAAATATTTCCTTTTCTAGAACTTAAAAAATCATCAAAGAACCCTCTGTTTTATATTAACGTCCATTACATAAAAAGCTCTCCCAAAATATTAAGATTTTTACAAACAATATATTAAACATGTACAATACGGTATTGCTGAACTTTTCTGGTAGTTCCTCTAACATAGACTTAGTCTTATGTAACCTATTGGCTAATCCAGTCTGGTTTCAGCAAGTTGTCTTCCATCCCCACTATTGGGGATAACATTCTCCCTTCACTCATTAAGATAGCAGCCTCAGGCTACTCCTACTCTTGACCACCACAATGTTATCATGTCTAAGTATAATCTGACATTCTTTCAACCTCTACTTATACTAAGAGTTTGTCAAAAACATACAATGATATTTTTGTGTTTTGTGATACAGCCAAAGGTGTAAATGCTAAAGATAAATCAACCAAAATCAGTAAATGATACCTGGGATTATCTACTTTGGAAAAAGACTGAAAACACAGATTTAAATTACACTACTGTTCAGAAAGCAGCATAACAGATTTTCATATTCATTATGTGCATTATCAGTTAAAAATACCAGATATTAATTACAATTCTGAAAAACTGAGAAAAAAATTGGATACAGGACAAGTTTGCTTTTTAAATTACGTCCTTACATAGCAGAAGAAACTCTAAAAACATAGGACATTGCAAAAGTTGGGGGAAAGGAAAAGACAACATTCCAGTACACTCGCAAGTTAAACGATTTACACATTATTCCAAAGTTCTAAACCATAATAAAAACATCCACAACTGGATACCAACCTGTTTGAGGGTTGATCAGAATACTGCCAGGTGGTATGCCTGTCGCTTCCAAGGGAAGCAAAAAGAAGCTAGTGCTAGGAGGTGTCACGTGCCCACTTATGCCACCATCAAAGGAAAGAGATTTACTAGTGCTGACAGTTGGATAGACAGCAGGTGTGCCATGTGAAGGCTGGCTTAGAGCTGTGACTGGAAGAGGCTGCTGGGTGTGAGAAAGAGAACCCGTGGATGACCCTACACTACTAGAAGACTCTGAACCTAGGAAAGGAGCAATGAGAAATTGTTTTTACCTACAGATAGAAACATCATGCTCATTTAAATATATAATTTTAAAAGCTTACCCTTAAATAACCGCACATAGCTACAATATTAAACTATTGAGTAGAGTACGTCTAGTGGAAGCTTCTTTCTGTAAACTCAGACTGATTCTACATTGCCATGCTCTTCGTTTAGTCTTTTGCAACAGAGTAGGTGAGTAGGAAGTATTATGAAATCAAAACGGTAGCATATTATATCTACTTTGCACAGGTGGTAATGACTACACAAAGTGAAAGGTAGTGGAGAATCAGGCCCTGAGCTCTTTGACAGCCAAAGCATGCAGCTAGAAGCAACCTTCCCATACCCAGCGACTGAAGCACCTAAAACATGTGTCTAGATATTTCTGAACAGCACTTGTCTTTTTCTAAAGTCCCCTTTGAATATATGTTCATCATACTTTCTATTAGACCTTAGCTATAATAGTTGCATAACATGCAGATGCAGAAAATTAATGCAACTGTTTAAGCATAAGAAATTTTAATGTAACCGTTTAAGCATAAGAAACCTTAATCAGCAGCTGTTATATAATCTAGAAGAGAAAAGAAGACTTAAAACAATGCTGTGATGAAAATTATGTATCGTTTAAGGATCAAACTATTTTAAGACTGCTTGAACTGCCTTTGAAGGAAATTATAAGCACTTAATATTTGTATTGCATTTTTTATCCATGCATTTCAAAGCAGTTAAAGATGATAATTTCATTTTACAGATGAGGTAACTGAGACACAAAAAATTTAAGTCCATTGCCCAATCCACAATCACTGTATCACAGCGCTATGATAAATCTCCACTTGCCCACAGGTCCTTTTCTTGATTTCATCGCTTTCTTATATTTGCATCAGCTTCTAGATTATGTAGTGACATCCAATTATCTTTAACTATACTGACCTCCAAGTTACACACATTTAGACCAATATTTATTTATTTACTTTAAATCACCACAACCGATGAATGAAGCAACCACCACCAATATTGACCTTTTAAGTTGGAGTTCTGATCTTCAGAAACCAAAATAAAACTTCTCATTTTTAGCAAGCTATTTTCTTCTTCTAATTTGGTGTAAGAAAATCTTTCTGTAATGTATCTGATATATATTACGGTACAACTAGAATTGACTTTGTAAAAAGTCACCATCAAATAATGGCTATTTAGTTTAGCAATGAAATAGCCAAATTTATGGCGCAGATTTTGAAAGGTATACAAAAGTACTAAAGATAGAATTTTGTTTGCTGAGTAATGTTTTCAGATTGTAATTTTATACAGAAGTTCTGCTTATGATGTTAATATCTCCTATGTTATTGCAATATGTTTTAATATACTTTATTTCCCTTTTATATTTTGGTGTGGGTATTGGTAATTTATTTGGGGATTTATGGGAAAGACAAATGTTTAATGGATCGTTGCTGAAAACAGGGCTCATAGCACTGACTAAAGCCAGGCATAACGCAAACAAGCACTCACATCTTTTTACTTTCCTACACAGCACTACCTAGAATCTTAACCACTACACTCACTTGTCTAGCTTTAGCTCTGAAATTCTCCAGAGCAGAGAATGCAAACCGTGTCATACTGGCTGATCACTTTAGAATACGAATGACATGTCTAATATGCACTAAACAGGCTACAGAAATTTTTCCTCTTTCTACTCCAATAGACTCTGAACCCAGGTCTTCTGAAGCAGACAAAGTACTGCTTATGCATACATAATACATTACTAGCTAGCACACCTCTGGTTCACAGAATCTTATAGAATAAGTTACATAGCTCAGTTTTCCCTGGGTTCTGCAGTAAGGCAGTTCACATTACTGGGGTTTACTCTGAATTAAGTGTAAACTTCATTTCTATCACTGCCAGCTAGAAACACTGGAACACATATGAATAATAATGCACAGACTTCATTACTGAACTGATTCTAATTAAAGGGATACCGATGGGATACCAGTGTAAAGGTTCCTAAAAGTTTGCCATGCAGCTTTGACTGAAGCAATTCTGAATTATAATTCTGTTCTTCCCTCATAAAGTAGTAAACAGATTTATTCTGACAAGTGCTGCCAGGTACTTTCACACGATATAAAATAAATCCCATTAGCTAGCAAAGGCCCTTTGAACCTTGCTTCTGACTTCACCACTAGAGTTCCAAGATCTTCATTTCATTGCCAGTATGAATTCTATTTCTATACAAAGTTAAACACAGTAGGCCTAATCATGTAACCACTCAGCAGTACACAACACCCACTGTAGTCAACAGGTGTTCTGCATGCAGAGGACTTACCAGATTGGCACTGTGTCTATCCATACATATGATCTGTGCATTAACTATCATGCAAACTGCTACTTTGTTGCTACATAGAACGGTTTACCTAAATTTATTATACCTGTCTTAGACAGCCTGCCTGTGCTTTTGCTGCTTCCAGAGCTGTCTCCTCTTGTCAGAACAGAAATCCCACTGAAGCTGCTGGCTTTTGTTACAGCTGGCTTCAAATTGCGGATGGAACTGTCTGAATCCGTGCTGCTCCAGGGACGGGGTTCACAGTACTTCAGCTCATTCTCAGTACTGCTCTGATGGCTGTTGGTTGATCTCCCTGAAGTTTCCTTATTGACTCTGTAAGTTATAAACTAAAAGCTTTTAACACATGCATTGCTTTCCAAATGAGGAAGAAAAATGGAAGGTGAAATGCCTGCAGAATACTTTGAGATTCAAAATAATGCATTAAATACCTAAATATCTGCCGCCTTTGCTGTATACTATCAGTTTCCTCCTCTTGGATTCTGTTGACATTTTAAAAGAGAGAGTTTAGTATTTATTACGAAAATATAAATAGCAACCAATTTAAATTGTGAATACTCTTACCTTTTGTCAGTCAGATAATTCTCTTGGGAACACAGAGACTGAAGGAAAAAAATACAGAATGATGTTTAATTTTAATTATTTGCTTGAATGGCGCACAGAGGCCCTAATCAAGATGAGACTCTACTGTATTACAAATGGTATCTACACATAGTGATTGTCGCTAATGTGCTCTAAAGAGCTTACAATCTAAACCAGGGGAATCAAAGTCATTTAGCCTTGGGGGCCGTTTCTGTCAGCAACACAGTCTGGCAGCCACAAAATGATACAAGAAAAAATAAACCTCACAGCAACTACTTGTACACATCATCTGTAGTCTCTTGACCGTTGGTATGGGGGGAAAAAACAGTTACTCGAATGAAGTTGGGTAAATCTTTATATCTTTTTCATTTGATATGATCAAATATAACTCATTCTTAACAGATTTATGTGGGGAAAATGCTGGGCTGGTACAACCAGTGCGGGCTGCAGCAGAGCAGATCGTGGGCCACAAATGGCCCGCGGGCCATGTATTTGACATCTCTGATCTAAACAGACAAGTCTCATGACTCCTGATCTATTCTAGTCTACGTGCTTTTAAACAGTCTGCATCACTGTTGTATCTCAGTGTCTTCCATGCAGTCCAAACTCCAGTCCATTAAATCACAGTTCCTCAAAAACTGAACTGTTATCTATGCTGCACAGTTTCCATTTAAGGGCGACAAAAGTCTTATTGAGTACAATAACTGACACACGATGGGGAAAAAAGAACAAGGTAGTATTATTTTTGGCAAATATGATTTACTGCTAAAATATTGTTACAGCTGTGTTTGTACTTACATTTTAGAGTCATTTTTCAAAGGTTATGAAAGAAAGTGAGACAGGATTGATTGTATGACGTAACGATGAAACTTTAAAATAGAAAGTTACTTACCCGCTTCTATCTAGCTTAACACTTCTAAGTCTCTTAACAGTTTAGACCAGTGGGTCCCAACCTTTTTGGCTCGAGGGTCACAAGTACAATTTTTACAACCCTGAAGGGCCATCTCATTATTTAATAAAAATGTAATTAATTAAATTTAAATCAATTTTTAATTAAAATTCATTAAAATTCGATTAATTAAATTATTTTTAGTTAAACAGACTGGTGGCCCTTCAGAGTTCTAAAAATTATATTTGTGGTCCTCAAGACAAAAAGGTATTTAAAATTTTTAAAAAATATGTAAAAGGTTTTTAAAAACAAAACAAACCAAAAACAACAGGGGGGGGGGGGGGGGAGAGAAAGGGATGCCCATGAACAGGCCCCAAGCCCAGAGGGTAGGGGAGGCAAGCAGCCGCAGCCTGGCTCCCAGCTGCAGGCCAGGACTGGGCAGCTGCAGCCCTATAGCGCCCAGCCAGCGGCAAGGGAGTTCAGGCCACTTTAAAAAGCCCTGAGGGCCATGGGTTGGGAACCCCAGGTGTAGACTTTTGGAGACCCTGTTAGATTTGTCACACAGACCAACTTAAGACCAGTTTAACAATGCATGAAAACTTAATTTTTTCAAAGCAGCACTGATGCAAACAGGGCTCACAGCTCAATCTATTCTAAGCAGCAATGATGCAAACAAGGCTGACAAGAAAATGTTCCTGTTAAAAGGAGAGTCTGAGGCCACGGCTGGGTATGTCTACTCAGAAAAAAGAAAACGTATAGCTGGGCCGTTCCAGCCAACACAGGCTGTGAGGCTGTATCACTACACAGACTTCTAGACTCCAGGATGCTGCAGAGTGGGAAAGTCTCAGAGCTCAGGCTCCAGCCAGAGCCCTGATGTCTATATTGCAGTAAAACAGCCCCAAAGCCCTAGCTCCATGAGCCCGAGTCAGCTGGCACAGGTCAGCCATGTGTTTTTCTTTGCTGTGTAGACATACCGTGACCTTCCGCGATCTCTTATAGTATATTTACATATATCCAAAGAGAGAGAACAATAAAACCCCAACCTCTCCATGAACATGGATGGTTCAATATATGATAGGATAAAAGAAAGAAAGAAAGAAAGAAAGAAAGAAAGAAAGAAAGAAAGAAAGAAAGAAAGAAAGAAAGAAAGGCAATATCTGCCAATTTATACTGGAGAATTGAAGAACTTACTAGGGCAGACAGCTTGAATAAAGCTTATAAAACAAAGAACACAAAACATTGAGTTAACCAGATTATTTTTGTGATTTTTTTTTTTCTTTAAAAACATGTTTTATCTGAAGGGTTTATGGGATTTTGGAAGACACTACAGGCTTTTGCACCTTTTTTTTTTTTTTTTTTTAAACTTGTATGTGATACGTAAAGCAGATCTAAGAAAAGGTCTCTCTCATCTGTTAAGATTATTTTTTTTTCCTGCTTGTTCCTGTTTTAAAGCAAATCTAGTTTATTCTCTGTTTTAATAAAAGGAGTGATGGGGAGAAGTTCACAGTTACAGTTAAGTTTAAAAGATATCCAAATATGTTATGGTATGGAAATGCATAGTTAAGCCATTCAAAACCATCTTAAGTCTGGCTGGTAATAATGAAATACAATAACTATATAATTAGGGTTAATCCATTTATGTACTCGTAAAGTGCACAGTAAGAGCCAAATGATTTTTAAAGAGGCAGAGTTTTTTATTTTTAATTGTTGCCCCAAGCCCCCCAGATAGGAAGATAGCCATGAAGATCACAGGTCCAACTGGGAGGTCCTTTGTTGACTGCATTGGAAAAGAATTTATGAAGAACGTACAAGAGGGTGCTAGGGAACCAGAGTTTGATCTTCACATGAGATTTATTTCAAGGTGACACAAAAGATCAAATACTCCTAAAACCACATTAGTTTCTTCCACTCTCAGGTTAGAAGCTAGGGATTCCAAACCCCATCATGGCATATTCCTCTAAACAGAATGACTCTGATTAATTAAAATTGTTACCAAAACAGAACTACAAGGGACCTCCTGGAACACCAAAGTCCAGTCCCCTGATATTGTAGACAACTCTGTCATACACCATTCATAAATATATTAAATGCCATTTTAAAAACCAGTCAGGTTGTTTGCACCCACTCCTCCTACTGGAAAGCTGCTCCAGAACCTGTCTTCTCTAATGACGAAAAATCTTTCTAACCACTAGCCTCAATTTATTCATGAAAAGTTTATATCCATTTGTTCTTATGCCAAACATGTCTCGTTAGCTCAAATATCTCTTCCTCCTCCCTGCTATTTACACCCTCTTTCCCTTCTGATGTGTTTGTAGAGGGCAATCATATCCTTCTCAGCCTTCATTTTGCTTGGCTAAACAAAGGAAATTCTTTTAGTCTTTTCTTAAAGTAAGATCCCCATTTCCCTAAGCATCCTATTATCCCTTTTCTGCACCTGTTCCAGTTTAAATAATCTTTCTCGACCATGGGTATGGTTAGGATTTTGTCATGATTATTGTTAGTGAAAGTCATGGACCAGTCAAGGAGAATACACAAAAATTCATGACCGGTCTGTGACTTTTACTAAATAATAAGAGGGCAGCAGCTGGGAGCTGCCTGGGGGAGAGGAGGTGGCAGGGCTGGGAGCTGGAAGAAGAGGAGACAGATGCAGTGCACCAGTAGTTCTAATTCCTCCATTTTGTTGCCCAGGCTCCTCACATTAACATGCAAAAATCTCTTGTTTCTCTCTGCCTCTCAACCAGTTTCCTAGCTCGATTAGCTATAGTCTTTCTGCTATCCATTCTCCTATGGTGGTGTTCCAATAGCTATTTTAGAACACTGTGAATGTAAAAAGAATAATAATAGATCAATATGACCCCCCTTTGAGTCAGACAGATACAATTAAGGAATGTAGTGATCTGAAAAGCTAAATTATGATCTCTTTCAACCTATTCTAAGCAACCATTACCTGCTTATATGACAGTGTGGAATGATTATAGACTAAGGAAAATATCACATTTTCAAGATGTTTCATATATTTTGTCAATACTGACATATATGAATGACCGTGCAAGTGAATCCAAAGGCAAGAAACTATATGTAAAAGCTCTAATCCTAACAATATCTATCTAAAGCATTCAATGTCTACATGCAAACAACAGAAAGGGAAACACACAGTGAGAGAGACGCTCAGAATCTACCAAAGTTCTGAACTATGGCCTTGGGCAGGAAGAAGGAACCGAGACAACTGGGGTCACCTCACCCTTTATGCTCTCATGTGGGAGACAAAGACACAAAGGGCACAGGAACAGCCCAAATATACTGTTTGCCAAAAGAATCCAAACGCAAGCACATGGCACCAGCATACTAACAGTAACATATTTGGCCAAGTGCTTGAAGAACTGTTACTTCTGAACATTTTTGGTTGAATGATTGTTTTTTGGTTTAGGTTAACGGCTTTCTAAAAGAATAATACATAGGACAAGGAAAATGTACAAATTAAGATACGAAAAAGTAAATTGTGTTGTAAATACCACAGAAGTCAGAATAGTTTATTAACAAAAGTTTGTTCTTTTTTTGCTGATGGAAAAAAGTGGGTGAATAAAATGCTTTTCAAAATACATGTGAGCAGTTAAACTACGTTATCAAAGTTTATTCTCCTCCCTTCAGAATGAGAGTTTGTTTTTAATCTTTTTGCACAGAGAACTCAAAAAAGCAATTATGTAAAAGGTAACTTTTAAAACAGATGTAATTAGTTTTTTAATTTATGCTCATTTTATTGACAAAGAAGGCTGAATTCCAGTTAGCAATGCATAGTTAATACTGCTCTGGCACAATGAACTGGAGTCTTTACTTGCTTACACATTATCATAATGATCACTCTTACTTTCAGAATGGTTAAATAATATTGCTTTTGCGGCATATAGATGAAAAGCTACATCAATAAGGGGAAAAAACCCTATAAAATATGAACTACGAGTACATTTATATGTGAAATTGTTAGACTAAAATTTCCCAAGACTAAGAAATAGTGAGCTTTCCTCTTGATTTAATACTTACATCTTGTGCAAATATTCGTTCTCTAGCTCTCTGGTATTCTTCTTCTCGTTCTTCTATGGATTTGCTTCTTCTATCATCTTTTAATCGTATTCGCATCTAAATTAAATTAAGTGGTTAGATTAAGTGCCAATTTCTAAAAAAAATAGTATGAATTTATAATCAAGGCATCAACATGAAAGTATTAAAATTCCATACATTTACCTGGTTATCATCTTTGTCTAAACTAGAATTATCTCTTTTAAGAATGTACCGTTTCTGAAAATCTTCACTTTTCTCATCCTTTATATGCTCACAAAACTTTTGATCAGGTCTAAGGAAATGATTAGGAAAAATGTTACATTTCAGACAAATGATGAATACTCTTAGAAATATATAAATTGATATATTGTAAAAGACACCAACACCAAGACAAATAGTTTGAGAAACATTCTATTAAAATATTACTTATACAAAACATTACAATTTGTGGAGTGGTGGGGTCAGTAACAAGGTATTGACTTGCAAACTCAAAAAATATCAAAAGTATAAAGTGGTTCTTTACCTGAAAACTCTTGCTGCCATGAGGCATACCAAACCTGTTTCTAAGACAGACCCTATCTTCCTTCAAAGTAGGTTTTCATGTGTCACATAATCCATAGTTATACCAACACAAGCGAATTTGGGAAATGCACGAGACTGAATGATAAGCATCTACTGTTAAAGCTGCTTAAACAACTAATAACCACAAAACATACTTCAAAGGAAATTAGAATATAAGGAGATGGGAATGATGGAAAACAAATTAAACTTTTAAAATAAATAACAGAAAAAAGCAAGAAGAGAAAGAATGCAGTCATGTATGCAAGCAGGAGTCTCGCACGAATGCAGGAAGATGACGAAGCCAGAGTTCATGACAGGGTTTTTAAAAATCCAACTGCCTTATGAATGGATCTTGTGACCTCTGCCCCCAAACTATGATAGGTACCAAAAACTACTGAGTACAATGGCAATTACGTTAAATTATCTATTGTCACATGATCTGTTCTCAGACAACTGGAAGGAATCTAGCTATTGAAGGGTATACCATATATACGGTCTGCATTTCTTTTTTCTTTTCTTTCTTTTTTTTAAGTTATTACTCAGGGCATTTGTATAAGAGCAGGATTTTTTTGTCTTTATAATGTGAACTGCAGTACTTTTAACCCAACCTAATTCAATGGTTGCTGGATGCCCTAACATAATTAGCAGGCATTTCAGAGAACCTTTAGACTGTCTTACCTCTTTCTTTTAAAGGTCCCTGAATTTACTGCCCTGCAATCACCAACTTCCCACTCCACTGAGACGTCCCAGTGTGCACTGGGTTGTTGATATCAGTAACACCACTGCTCGATGCTGGAGCGGGGAATCTGCCTATGAGGAAAAGGTAAGTTTGGTTTTATTCAATATGGAGCAGATCTCCAAGATTTTCTTTCTAAATTCTTATTTTATATCCCAAGTGATTTAAAATAAGAATACTGAAAACCTTAAAGAATCATCCTACTGTCTATAGGTTAGATGAAATGCCTGCTAAGTAATAATTGTGTTTATTAGGGCTTCTAGAGACCATTCAAAAGATTTGCTGGACTGTTTTTTTTTACATTTCAGTTTGCAATTAAGTGTTCTCCTCCTACTGCTGTTTATTCTCCACCTCAAGTAATCATAATCGTTGGTCTGAGAGATCAGACTCAGTGGGCATGGAAATGTCTGATTTAAGAAATACAGAATTAAAACTTCAGGTAGGGAATTTATAGCAAAATCAAATGGATTCAAGTGGTAAAAATATTTAGTACCTTGAAATTCTATACACTTTCCATCTTCAAAGAACCATATTGGTTAAACCAAATGCCCCCAGGAGTATGTTACTACAGTGGGGACCCGTTAGCACGCGGTCATTGGGGGCCATACAATTATAACCGCGTGTTAAGCGGACCGCACGTTAACGGGTCTCAACTGTATAAATGGACAATGGAATTGTTAAAAAAAATCTTCCAAATCAGAACTGAACAGCCGATATCACACTTGACAAGTCCCTCTAACTATTTTAGGCTCATCTGTCTCTGTGAAAAGTGAATATTTTCCAAAAATATACTCAGTTTAATTTTATACACCGCGTGCTAACTGAAACCGCATGTTAATTTTTTAGGTTTTGGGGACGTGACCCTACTGCATGTTAACCGAAACCGCGTGTTAACCAGCCGCATGCTAACGAGTCCCCACTGTATTCCCATTTTACAGATTACAAAATTGAAGTAAATGAGTTAGAATAGTTTCTGGCCCCAAAATCAGAGAGAATCCATGTTAACACTAGGATTAGAACTCAGGTCCCCCAGTTCCTAGATTTGTACCCAAACTACTAGAACGTGCCTCTCTCCAAGATCCTGTTTCATGCAAATATACTGAGTAATAAAAACAATAAAAAAGTACAAAAAATTGTACTGGCAACATAATTCAGAGAGATTTGCTTTGTGTTGTAAATCTTGGGTTTCAAACAGGTTTAACATATTAGCAGGGTTAACGCAGCCTCTCTCTCTCTCTCGGGTTAAACATTTTGTGTGTGTGGATATTAAAGATCTCATGATCCATCTCTCTTATACAATAACAGGGGCTTGCCCCATGCCCCTGGCAAGAATTCCCCACACATATAGCTATGGTTGTCAATTTAGCTGCTACTTCCAGCTAGATATCTTTCTATTACTTAACAGTGGGATGAAAGTTAATATATACATTGAAGATATTAGTGAAAACTGTTTTCAAAGTTGTCCAACTGTTCTTTTAAACCAGGCTTCTTAAATCCTGAACACAATCAGAATACTAAAAATTATGACCATATTCAAGACTGTTTCGAAAAAAAACTGGTAAGGGAAAGCTGTCTATAGAATTATCTTAAAAAGAGAAAATAAAAAATGTAAATAGTAACAAAGTAAACAGGGCCTTCAAGCAATGATGGAGACCTCCCACAACACGCTTCCCCCACCACCAAATGGGCCTCCACATGAGAAACAAAACTTCATTTAACTTGTCACAAGCTGCCCTATCATGCAGTTCAGGGGCTGGCACCTATTCCCACAGGAAAGCACCAAGGAATGTATCTAGAACTAGTGATGCATGTTTCTTGACAAAGTTAGAGAAATAACTGATGGAAATAATACAGACAGGCTGAGCCTGTGATGTGACGCAGTCAGGGCTGCAATACATACTCTGATATCACCAAAAGCATAGGATCTTATTAACATGTTTTATACGTAGATGTTCATATTCTATATCACAAAGTACTGACTGAACGGTAAAGATCTCATTAGTGTCTGTCCTCGGGCGAACGAGCCTCCAAGTCTGGACTGACTCCAGAGGCTGCAGATATGATATCATTGTCTAATTGGCCTTGAGAGTAAATTCATGCACCAAAATTAGAAGAATTATTTCAAAACTATGACAACTTACATTCTTGTATTGCTAGTTTTGTTTATTATGACTGACTTGCCACTCTGATCCACATTATGTTCCAATCCAAAGTAAGCAGCTACTCTGTGCAACAGCATTCTATGGTAAGATGTCATGGGGGGGAACTTTTTGCGTGGAATTCTGGAAGAGAAAAAGACTAGCTTTACAAAACAGCAAAAATACTTTTGAATAATTTTTTTGTTAAAATTGCAGCACTTACTCGTTATTACCAATGAAATCTAAAATTTCCTGTTCTAATTTCAGCAGCATCATTCTGTCCCTGAAAATAAAATACAACACTCATATAGGAAACACTCCAGAATTGCAAATATCTTAATTTTAAACATGCATATATAACATCCCTTCTCCTAATGACCAGGCAATAGTGGCAGGTTACCAGCAGGATGACAAAGTGTTTAATTTGCTAGAATGTGTGGATCTTTAGATTAGAATTGTTCTGTCATGTAAGAAACGATAATATAAAGAGCCCTTTCAATCTCTCTCTCTGCCCATGAGGGTCAGAAGAAAGAGCAATCATTGAGATTATTGCTCAAATGAAAAGAACAAAACAGCTTCAAATCATTACCATCATGGTCCCTGCTAGTTGGTGTGGCTAAGCAGGACTCCCAATGGGCATGGATCTCATCTTTGGCTTGTCAATAATGTCACTGCACAGGTATGCCATCAAGAATGACAGACATTCTCCTGTTGGAAAGCCAGGGCTGTGAACTGTCTCTGTCTCTGTGTGTGTGTGTGTGTGTGTGCGCGTGCGTGCGCACATACACATGTGTAAGGGGAGGGAGCAGGAGAAGAGGGAAGAGGAGCATAAAAGCTCACATTCAGAATATTGTGGTTAGAGCATGGGATCCACTGGTTTGCAGATAATCCTGATTTCTGGGAAGGGCCTTTGTGTGTTTGGGTAAATCACAAAAAGAAATCATATGTTGCTAGTTTGTGTAAAGAGGCCTTCCTCTAAAAGAGGCATAGCCTACCAAAAAATAGTAGTGTTTTAGTGCCACACATAAAAGCCTCAATATTATGATTTTAAGTAATTAAAATAAATTAGAGAAAGGTGAACAGTCATTCTTGAATTTCCTTACTATAGTTTTAGCCATTCTGTTTGGATGCTGAAGACAGGAAAGAGTGCCATTTTAAGAAAAGGAACTTTTAAAAAGAAAATCAAAACAGAAGTGCTTGAGAAATTACAACACTTAGTTCAATTATCTCATGTAAAGACATACTTAGGTACATCAAAATACACTGGTGATGTGACACAATGAGCTCTGTGAAGTAAATCAATGATTACATTTAAAAAACCATGTAGTTAATACTAGACTCTTGTAGATTGTGTTAATAATCAGTGTATGGAGAACATTTGTTTAAATTAAAAAGCATCAACTATTTATATTACTGTCAGATTTCACATAATAATGTAAAATAAACAGTGGCTCCTCTCCCTTGTCCTCAGTAGTAATATAAATATTATGTGCGTCTGTGTGTGGAAGTAAATATGAACTATTAGTATAGCAAATCTGTGAGTGTTTGGAATAGTTTAAGGAAGTAGTAAAAAAATCTCCAAAACTGATTACATAAGTTTGACGTATACACTCCAAATACACTAAAATGATGGGACAGAAACATCCTGTGCATCTTTTACCTCATGCAAGAGATCATAGAGTTTTCAATAGACTATTAATATAAAGAAGGGTTCACAAGACAGTTTGTGCACATTGCACAATTAAAGCTTTGAGGCTGAATCTGGCTCCTGGATGATTTTCAGTTGTGCTGGGACATGCCCCAGAGCTAGGGGAAGGCACAACCCTGGAGAGCACATGGGGAGGTGATACTGTGCAACACATACATCCTCACTCCCTGAGGAAAGCTCTGGTATCCAGACTGCAGTTCCCCTGCCCCGCAGGTGCACTACTCAAGGCAAGAAGTTCAGGCCTTCAAGTTCCCTTCTAGCCGGCATCACCAGGAGTCCAACCGGGGATCCCCTGCTGGGCAGGAATGCAGGCACCTCCTGTGCAAGTGATGGGTCCCTGGGGGGGGTCTGCTCACACAGCTGTCTTAGGCATGGCCAGGAGGGGAGATGGCAATTATTGGGTCTCTGCAGCCTCAGAGCAGGCCAAGAGGGAGCCAGGGAAGAATGGGGGCTGGTCCTCCGTCTCTGCCTCTCTTACAGTTAGTGCAGCTGGAACCCCCTTCCTCAAGGTGAGGGTGTGGGACACAACTACTGCACAAAGGGTCTCAGCAAACACAGGGCCCACAGTAGAGCAACGGCTTTGACTCTTCCTTTAGTTAGAAGGAGGAGGGGAATGCATACCATCTGAAAAATTCCTGGGTGGGGCCTTGTCTTGATATGTCATTGAAGTTCAAGTAAGAGGTGTGGTATTCTCTTTAAGCTGAATTGAATTACTTAACCCGATTAATGCCTTCATAGCTAAATCCTTAAAGGTTATCTAATTCTAATATCTAGAATTTTGTTTCTGCATGTGGCTCACCAACATGCCCCAAAATTATTGTCCAGCCCAAAACAATGAAAAGCATGTTCACATGTGTAATTTCTCTCTCTCTCTCACACTCTCCATTTCCTCTTCAAATTAATAACCATGAACAGAGAACCATGAATAAACAATAAAATATTTCATTTTCATATCATTTTTCCAAGTAACACTCTGGAAGGCGATGAATGTAGTTACCATCCAATGACTGCTTGTAACCTACATAATGTGAGTTTCAATGCAGTTCCTGGTGTCACTATTACCATAATTCTGAATGCAATTGGCAGTAATTTGAGCCCGTTTTTTAAGCCTCAAGTAGAGGCACCAAGGAATGAACGGGACTGGAGAAAGTATGTACTCTCATGTCTAGAAACCGTTCATCAAGGTCAAGGCTGAGAAAAAGGATGGAGGGAGGGTGGGACGCTTGCACTTCTGCTGCCAGTTCTATCACTCCCAAGTAATCTGGCATTTTTCGCCAGCACTAAATTGAATTAATATTAAAAATTTCACAGCTGCTAAGATTTAAAGAGCAGAAGAAATAATTATAATCATCAAGTCCAACACTGCAAAAATCCAGGCCACGAAGTTTCAACCTAGTAACTTCTGCCTCAAACCCATAACCTCTGTTTGGCCAGAGCACATCTTTTGAAAGCTATCCAATCTTGATTTAATATTTAAGGTGATGGAGAAGTGATCACATTCCCAAGTAAGCTGTTTAAAGGTTAATTACTCGCACTATCAAAAATCCGCCCCATCTTTCCAGGCTTCATTTGGCTGGATAACAGCTTCAAGCCACGACAAGAGATATGCAGCTCACTCATTGAGACTGCTGCCTCTCATGCTGTCTCATGGTTTTCTGGTGCTCCCTTCCGGTTTGTTATAGTCACTATTTGTTTCTTGTCCAACAGACTATAAGCTCTTTGCAACAGGGACCATTTTTAATATATTTCATGTACAGCGCCTAGCACAATAGGGCCCTGAGCAACAATTGAGGCTCCTAGGGACAACTGTTAGTCAAATTAATAACAGCCATTAGATTTTGTTAGGTCTTTGCCTGTTAGACCTGTAGTCTCTCAAGTTTAAAATATTACTTGAACTTTAAAAAGTTGCCTCCATGGGGAAGGACAGTTAAAAAATTGTTTTTGGTGGAGAAAGAGAGGAAAAAAAAATCTATCTGAGCAGCAGTACCTAAATGGGCATCTATGGTCACAACTGCTTCCAGATTAACTAATCTTTTCCATTAATAAATATAAAATCAGTCACTAACATAGCAAATACAGCTTTTTAAAAGAGAAACAGCACAGAACAGCTATTTCTGTGAAGACTGTGGCCCTTGTTTAATTGGGATCAACGTCATGAGAAAAACAACTACTGAAACATGGCTGTACTATACAGCTTAGCTAGCATAATTCTCAGGGGCAAGAATTATCCACATTGATCAAGCCAATCATAGCTACAGTGGTATTCTTATCTCAATAATAACAAGGCCTACAAATTTAGTGTTTACATACTTAATTATACAACACCCATTCCCATGATGAGACAGATGTCCCCCCCCACAAAAAAAGAGAGAGAGCGAGAGAATGTTTGACAATTTGAAAAGAGTAGAAAAATCAAGCCCTGACATTTTATTTAAACCTTTAAAAAACATTTTCAGAAACATTGTATAAATTTATTTTATAATTACATGTAGTGGAAGGATGTTAAAACGTTGACTACATTCTGATGTTTTAATATAAAATTTGCCAGATTGCTTCTAGGACCATGGATGTGTTTCCCTTTCATATTCCCATATAATTCCCATTACACTTGAAGTGCAGTTATCGGCAGGAAATAACTTTAAAAGGGACACCTTGCATTTCACCTCCACAATTGGTATACAAACTTTACTCTGTTCTTGAGTTAATTTAGATGTTTTCCTATTGCCAGTCATTCAGGGTCAGCCTGGTACCCCACAACTCAAATGGCATTTTCCGTTTTCTTTCTTTTTTTTTTTTTTAAATGCTTTTTAAAATCACCACCACCAATTAAAGCAATTCTGAACTCAGAATCTGTTCCTCAGATCCTAACACTAGTATCTTGTCCGTGCATTCGAGTGTCCACCAACAGACTGCACAATGACAGCAGAACTGTTCTTGGAAGACTGCTTTTGCCTCCTGTCTCTCTCCCTGGCCCTGGCAGCTCTTCTCACTTGTGAGAAGCTAGAAGATGTACAGTGGTGGATTCTGTTGCCCCACGCCTTGGTGGACCCTAAATACTTTTGTTTGGACCCCAAGTCCTGCTCACACCTACACATAGAACCATGTCAAATCTATTGCCAGAGAAACCCCAGAGACCAGAGATTACAGAAGAATTTGTTTCTGGATGCACAAAGCAGAAAAAAGAGCGGCTAGTCTAGTTAGTAGTACTGATAAGAAGAGGTGGTGTTGGTAAACTCAGCACATGCATTTCGAAAACACAAAGGGGCACCTTCCTCCTCTTAGCTCCACAGATAAAGTAAACTCTGAAGTCAGTGGGATTTACACTCAAATAACTTGAGCAGGGTTTGGCCCACCTTGACAACACCAATAACCAAGTTTGAGATGCTTTGCTCACTATCACTACATCTGAAGTGGAGTTAATATATATATTAAAAAAACCCAAGTCTCAAGACCTGCTGTTCAACAGCAAAAACTTTTAAATTAGTTACTGCAATGTACTGAGTTTTTGCACAGCCAAGTAAAAATATTATACTAGGATGCTGATCCTGCAAACACTCATTAGTAAATTTGTAACATGGGTATCTGACTGAACTCATAACAAAGATAAGTGTATGCTCATTTGAGATGCAGATCAGCTAAAGCACAGGAGAGCTGGCATTTTTAAATGTTTAAACACTCCACATCAACTATACAAAATCACATCTAAGACCTTTGCAAGCTAAAGTGTTCCTGGTGAAAGCTCTCAACACACCTCAGATTAATGAAAAACAAAGAAGAGATAGGAAAATTAAGTTAATTCAAAACATTTTCATTTAAATTTACCTGGGATTGTTTTTTAGTGTATTTACTAAAAATTCATGTAGATCTATGCCAGTTGAATCTGTATATTCTTGGCTGGAATCTAAAATAAACAAAACATAATATTGTTGAAAAGAAAATGTACTCATGCCATCACCCCATCCCATCAAACATTAGTAGGTTACAATAGAAAGGGGCCATAGTGTAGAAATGGGAGCCAGAAAGAGAGAGAGAGACCGTAAAAACCTAAAGATTGCTTTCATTCAGCCTGCTCTCAAATGCTCTTGAAAACAAGACACCAGATTTCCAGGAGACTTCCTGATAAAACATTTATGAAGTTGAAAAATTTAATTTTTATTTTTGTTCTTTTGGGAAATCTGTTCAGTTACCTGTTTTTAAGTGATGATAATTTAGTGATCATCAATGGGAAACCAGATCCTAACATTGGGCAAGTTTTTATTTTCAGCACACTTTAGCTTGTAAAGCACTTAGCTACTAAATCACATGTAACAAGATAGGCACCTGTTTTAAGTCTCTCCTCACTATTCTAAGCCCTTGTCTTTCACTTCCCATCATCATTCTGAAGAGAATAATTTCTTTCCTGATTTGTTTAGGGAACATATTAAATGATAGACACACTGGTTTATATAAAGAACATCATTATACGACTTTCCCCATCCTGCCACCACCCAAAACTTAATTTCACATTTTAAGTATAAAAAAATCCTCATTTGTGTGAAGTTCTGATTTCCAACAAGGGCATGAGACACTGAAATTTCACAGGAAAGGAAGATATGGGTTTGAAGCATATGGTAAAAAAAAAAATTTCATATTAAAAAAATCCTGATTTTATGGCATATGCAGTACAATTTGTTTGATTCAAGATGGCTAGATAGGTGTTTTGGGGTAATTTATTTGAACCAAAGCTGACCTAACATATATATTTGAAGTTTTGCCATTTAATGCAGTTTTCTGTGCCACAGACAGGAACAAATTTGTACAATTTTTGCATATCTGCTCTCTCATTTATCCTCTAACAGTTTTTGGTAAACTGAAAAGGATATCTTATCCTTAACAAAATCAGTCCACAGCACTGAAGATGTTCAGAATGTTTTTACTTTCTGCTATGGATCCACTCCCATCTTCATTTCAAAGACCTTACAAATCTTTTTTCTTTTAGAGACCTCTAAGAAAGCAATTACAAATTTGAATCAGAATATTGGCTTCTTATTAACATGGGGAAGAAGTGGTACAGTGTGATGCCACTTTCCCCATATGCTTCTTCCATACAAAGCCAGGGCATTATGTCAGCCCCTAACACATGGGAACAGAAAGAGTGCTTATTTGTACTGTTCCTTTAGAATCAAATATCCCCAAAGATAAATGAGGATACGGTAGACCTCATCATCACTATGGCAGCTTGCGTAACTGGTCAAGGGAGGGAAGGATGTCAGTTGTAGCATACACTCTTTCGCCTGCAAACTGAGAAGCATCCAAAGAGATTGTGCCTCCTGAAATTGATTCATGCTCCCCCCAAACCCAATAAGAGGGCTCCCCCCATTTGAAACAATTAGGTAAATTTTCAATTACATCTTGAAGGGTTAAAACTGAATACTTTTCTAACTGTAATTTAGGCTTAGCAATCTTCTCTCTTTCTCTAAATTAATGAGTAAATTCCATCCATATCGGAACCACCACCATAAACTGGGGTGAAGTTCCAAAAAGAATTGGGCCTGAAGGCTTTGCTGAAAAACTATATGCATTCGACTTTCAATATAGCAGATGCCAAAGTCACTCAAGGTTATTAATACAGACATCTAGACATATTTCTTAAAGTGTAATTTAAAGGCAGAGAGAACAAACCTCTTGATAACATTTTTCTGGACAATTTCTCGCTGGATTTTTCCTTTTCTGTTTCATCTTTGGTGGGCTTCTCTTCTTTCTCAAAAGACTGAGTTAACTGAATCTGAATTTTCTCCTGTTGAAAAGTAAGATCAGTCATAATGGAAACTATTTTGAGCAAGCTATGGCTTTACCAGAAAATTGCTCTGCAATGTTAGTTGATAATGGAAAAGTCATCAGTGTAATAATTGTCTTTGCATCCTCTTAGAATCAGAGAATCCACTTGAAACAAAAACTTATCAAGATATATAAAGAAAATATGGAGAGTAGATGCATTTTAATATTTCATAGCACACACACACTTCAAGGACATATCCTGTTTCAAGATTATATTAAATTGTTCTATATTTGCTCTTCATTGCCAGCTTTCATATCTCTTCCTCCAGTAAGAAATCTCAGTGAGATGCTAAGCAAGTTTTCATAGAGCAACACCAAGTACAAGTAAGTTCAAAAGGGGACCAGCTTTCTCAATTTCACAAGCTAGTTATTTACATTTCTTTAACAGTTTAATGTATTAAGTTAATAGCAAATATGATAAATGTTATCTATGCCTAGAATTGTTAGCTTAACACAGGTTTGCTAGAAAAGTACATTTCCACGTAATCCATTACAAAATCCAATTTTTTAAATACAATTAGCTATACTATCACATACTGCATCCCCTCTGAAGCGAACACACAAAAATTTCCTTTTTAATGTAATCTTATCTAATCTAATCTAGATACCATGTGTACAGTTGACAAGGTAATTTGGCCTTCATATATAATTAATCTCTGCTGAGGCTGCCAGGGAAGGTGACAGCACTAGTTTTAATGGTTTTTTGAGGTTTTGTTTTTTTGTTTGCGACGACATTTGAACGCTAAAACAAACAAGGACATTTACCCCTTTGGAATCTGAACACCAGTCACTAATGTTCCTTTTTCTCATTTCAGTAAAAAGTGGTACTGCCATGCATTTAACATTTTAAAATTAATAGGCCTAACGAACTTAGCTGAATTTTTTGACTGTCTGAAAACCAACCCTATATATAAATATCGAACTGTTCTACTTACCTACTGTACGTACTATTTTTCTCTAGCTATGTGATGTTCTATATTTGACACTACTAATATAAATATTTTGCTCCTCCATTTATTTGTGTTTACTCCAAGAGTCGTTTGGCTGAAAACCTGTAGTTTCCAATGCAAAATCTTCTCTCTGAGCTCACTCTAAACCTGAGTATAGTATGAATACAAATCATTTCATTCCCATTCACATGGGGTAAAAATACTGGTGGCTCTTCAGTTATCTACTTTGTTGTCTTTATGTTAATTTAGAAAAAGTAAACTGCTAATTTTTCACTAGGAATCTGGGTCTGCATGACTGATCCACCCCATATGCTACGCCACTTTCAAAAGGAAGTCAGGATCGTATCAGTAAGTAGAAAGTATTTTCACACCACCATTTCCCCCCATTAATTTCAGCAGATCATTTGACAATTGCTCACTCCAAATTCATCCCAATAGAAAGTGTACAATAGGTTGCAGATTTGGGTTAGTAAATCAACAACTTCATTTCATCTCTTTCCTAGCAATGTCCTATAACAATGGAGAATGGTAAAAGGGAATGCTCCTTCTGAATGGATGCATTTCTTCTACCACCACCGATTCAGCAGGATTGTGATGGAAAGCTTCCTGTGCTTTCCATTTTGTTTGCTAGAAAGGCTGAAGAGTGTAATGAAGCATGAGAGGATTAATTTTGGAGCTTCCCATGGGGGGGGGAGGAAGCTCCATGGGACCCAGGACCGACCCCGAATCCACCCCATGCACCACACCCACCATGCCTCCAGCCATGCCCCTTCACCCTCAGCACCTCCTGCATCCCCCCACCCAGCACTTACTCTCCATGAGTTCTAAGTAAGTATATGTACTTCTTTCTTTACCACCGCACCGCCCCATCGCTCATTGACTTGGCCCCTCCTTTCAGGGAATGGATGAGGGGAGCTTAATTTATATCATCTTTCTTTGTTATGCACGTCTCCACTGCCTACAGGAAGGAAGATAGCTCTGTTTGTCTGTCCCCATGTGAACTATATGAAATACATGGAGACAATGTATCTTCTCACAATCACTGATATACCACTACTCAGTTTCTATTGAGACTGAATGTTTGGTTTTTTCAAGAGCTAAAGTACTGTGAGGCTTGCAGGCTTGCTACTGCCTCTGCAGCAAGCTGCAGGCACAGAGAGAGCAAAGAAAGATGTTCCAGAGGGGGCGCCGTGTTAGCCTATTGCAGAAAAACAGAGTCCTGTGGCATTTTTAAAGACAAACAGATTTATTTATCGCATGAGCTCTCATGGGAGAAAATCCCACTTCTTCAGACGCTTTGAAGATGGGAAATTTACAGAATGGGAGGAAATTAAAAGCAGGGGAGTGTATGACATAGGATCAGGTCAGGCTGTAACAGCAAATCAAAATAGATGTTAGGATTCAAACACCGGAGAACAGCACATAGAGGAAGGTGAGGTCAAATCACCTGTTGTAATGAGAGAAAAATCTGTAGTTCCTGTTTAACCCCAAGGCAACTGAGTCAAATTTGCATCATTTGAGTTCTGCTGTTTCTCTTTGAAGCTGTGATTTGTTATTCATCTGTTTCAGCACAGCTATTAGCAAGTCGTCAATGGAGTGAGCAAAGAGATTGAAGTGTTCCCCTATTGGTTTTTTAGTGTTGCAATTTCTGATGTCAGATTTCCCAGGCCATGCCTAATGCTTTCCCAGGAGGCAGGGAAACATGGGGGTGGGGTGAGGAAGACTATGGGAAAGATTTTGGGGCGGCATACCCTGCCCACCCACCCGCTGCCTACAATAAAATCCACCCATGTAATGAAGTATGATCCTAGAAAGTTACAGAAAAATCTATTTTTAACTTTTAGTCCTAGATACAGCTTTGTCTGTCAGTGGTGAGGATATTTTCTTTGGGTATGTTCCATTAACAGAATCCTCGCTGAAATTCACATGGCACTTTCCCACCAGAGCTCTTCATTCACTTGTCTGTTCACATACATGAAGGTATTAATTTCTACTGTCAATGGTCATCTGAGTTACCGAGCTTGTAAAGTATCCTAAAAATTATCCTCACTTCCTGAGTCCTGAAGAGTTACGGAATTTGACTGAAAGCATCTATGTCCTAGTCTCAGCTTTCACCCACTTCTGTAATTGTTATGCATGAATGGTGACACAGTGAAAAAATTCAGACTACTGAGTGAACATATAAAATAGTCCTTGCCTTTCATATATTCTTCCTTGCGGCTCCCCCAGCCCCTCTGACCCCAGAGAATATGTCCTTTAAATGAGAAAAAGATAAAACCCTGTTTAGAGACTATGATGGACTCATAGGCAAATAAATTATTAATATAGAAACTGTCTTCCCTTTATGAAGTTGACGAGGATCTTTTTTCCCCTGGAGCCCACGTACAATCCTAGAACATACAATTTATAAAAAAATAATAGCTTTTCACTTGCCATCACTGATCTAGATAAGGAATTATATCTTTGTAAGCACCTTGCAACATGAAAGACCAACTGAAAGGTCTAATGCTAAATGTCAGCCTATGGAATTCACCGCTTCAATTGCAATTTCCATCATACAATATTAAAACTCCAAATTTTATATTTGTATAATAGAATATAGATTTATAAATTCTATTTTGTAACATCTCATCTAGGGATCTTTAAGTGCGTTATAAACATTAATAAATTAAACCTCACTTACGACATTATTTTCCCTCACTTCTGCAAGAATCTATCAGTCAAAACCCTTTGAGGGACACTGGAAGAAACAGTACTATCTGATGGCTGCCAATTTAGTTACTCTTAGTATCAGTTAGCCAGTTTTTAATCCACTGTATGTTCTATATAGTACTTTTTATTTTCATTTGAAAATCAGAATGTCACATGATACCAAGTCAAAAGCCCTACTGAAGTTTAAATCTATTATGTCAACCGTTACCTTTGTCAAATAAACTTCTAATCTCATGAAAAAACTGTAATAAGCTTGTCTTGACAGGACCAACTTTCCGTAAATCCATGTTGACTGACATAAATTATGCTGCCATCTTTTATTTCTTTACTTTTTGAATCCTGTGCCTCTCTTTCCAAGATTTTGCCTAGAATTAATGTCAAGCAAGCGGTCTATGGTTATCAAGATCACCTCATGAACTTCTTTAAAATATTAGCATAACTTCAGCTTCTTCCAAGTCTTCTGTAGTTTTCCCAGTCTTCCACGATTTGTTAATTATCGACATCAATAGCCTTACAGTGTTAATTTTGTAGATTTTAAAACTTTTTGATGGTAATTATCTGGTCTTACAAATTAAAAGATGTTTAAACTTTGGCAGTTAAACATCCTCCCAAGTTACTGCTGGAAGAAAATATTTCATTATCACCATAAACTGTGAATAAACTGTTCAGCTTCTTTCCAAATACCTAACAGATATTTATTAAATGTTTCTATTTGTGCATCACTGAAAATCTTAACATCCTTATCTGTAAAAGACATATACTATCACTAGTATTTATTTTGTCCCTTTTATTAACAATATTCCACCTTACTGTCCCCTAAATTTTACTAACCACAAATTATTTCTTAAACCGGTGCTTCTCAACCTTTTTAGCTCGAGAGTTTCAAATATAATTTGTACAACCTTGAAGTCTATCAACTCTGAAAAAATGAATTGACATATACACCATTAAGGACTATAAATTGCTACATATTTAAAGTAAACATTTTGATGCTACTGTGCTCAGTTTTGCATTCACTATCTTACACCTACAAATTACTCACAGTACGTCACATACTCATAAACTGCTAGTGTAGATAAGTGACTGTCACTACACACTGAAGCACATGACCTGACAGCTAAATTATTGTGGGTGGCCTGTTAAGTACAGGCCAAATGCAGTGAAGGCACTGATTTTCAGAGTCCTGCCCCTCTTCAAGAACGGTGGGTCCTGGATGCTCCGCCAGCAGCTCCCATCTTTACAACCCCTACACTTCAGCCAGATGGAAGGAGTTTAGCAAGAAAGCTGTCTCATTGCTGATCTCCCATCCCCTGGGTTGCAAAAAGGAGCCGGCACCAATCTTGTAGCACCACAGCAACATACTCTACCTGGGCCTTTAGGTAATGGCTCTCTTCCGCAGCTAGCAAGAGGGGAGTGGCAGACCACTTTGTAAGATCCTACGGGGTAATTTTGGCCTACAGGCCACGGGCTGGGAATCACTGTTTTACACTAATGCCTTTAGCTATCCTTATCAACTGTCTACATTTCATGATGAGTGAAAATAAGAGAAGCAAGGGAAATCCAAGGAAATGCACCTTTTATGCTTTACCATTACATCTTCATATCACAGTGACAATCTGCACCACTCAGGCTGGATCCAGAGGAGAAGAGAAGCTCATGCAACTGAAGGAGGACTGAGTCCTACACACAAAGTTGAAGATAACAGATCCTGCTGCTAACAAGGTGGGCAGGCATGGGCCATACCAAGAACTTGTGCCTCTACTCAGAGTAAGGAGTCCTACTAGAAGAAAATGCTGCAGAGAATGAGGTGCAGCAAAGGGAAGCAGCAGCACTCTCCAATGGCACAAAGCACAGCGGCTATAGTGTTACCTTGGTACCTCCTCGAAGACTGATCACGCAGACTATCTTCCCAGCCTGAGTTCGCTGAACTCAACAACTGGGAGAAGGTGAGTTTATTTATCTTGTATGGCAGTTGGAGCTGATTGAGATGTCTTGTCCCTACTGTGCTCTACATGAAGAAAATATGCACATGTGCACCTGTACATTTTGATTGGAGATTTTTGTTAGCAGTCTAAATACTACATGGGAGAAGACTCCTGAGCAGTCCATCAGTGCAGGAGAAGAGAATACTGAGGAAGCAAATTCAGTACTAAATGTAAAACAGCTTGACCAGAGGCTGTGCCTGCTCTGGAGGCATACACTAAGACACAGGAAAGCGTGTGAATGGAAGATCAGGGAGCACTTTAGAAGTATCCTTGATGGATACTTTCCTAAGGAGAACTAGGGAGTGAAGTATGCAGCCACTATACCCTAACGGACTACTAGAATGCTAAAATACACGCCAAAGCCCAATTTGACAGTCGTTAGGTGGAAACAGAGTGAACTTTTAGTAAAGGAGACGAAGAGCTTGGGGGAGACAGTGAAGGATTTAGTCCTGTGCAAGTAGAAGGCCAGAGCTCAACTCACATCCTGAGAATGGAGGCTGGCTTCTTCCTTGGAAGAGGGAAGGCTTGGAGTAAATAACCAGTAGTTTTATGTCCTGATTAATATGGAATTCGGATGAAACTATAGGGAGGAAATAAAGGTATGTGTGGGGGGTACAAGATCACTGTTAGGATAGAACACAATTAACGGTGCATAGGCCAAGAGGGGTCCCCGTTCCTCTATGCCTCTGGCCACAGCGATCGCCACAAGAAATGAAGTTTTGAAAGATGAAACTGGTTAATGAGGACCTTAAGAAATTTTGTGGCTGCAGAGTGCACAACAACCAAGAATCATCCAACTGGCATGTGGATGCTTAAGATAGCAGCTAAGTGAACCTCGACAGAGCTCAGGAACAAACCCACTAGTCTCAGGTATAACAGACAGTAAGGAATGCAAGCAAAGATGGGTACAGGGATATGATGCACTTTAGGCTCCAAATCTGGAAATGCTTCCACTTCTCCAGGTAAGACTTTATTGTGGTGGGTTTTCTACTGTTCAAAGAACTGTCTGGATGTCAGGAGAACACTCCGGCTCTAAGTATGGGAGCCATGGTGGAACCAGGCTTTAAAGTATAGCTATGAGAGATTGGAGTGGATAATGGAGCCTGACTTTTAGCCCAGGAGATTCTCCATCAGAGGAAGGTTAAGAGATGGATGCAGACACGGATGCATTGGGTCCAGAACCATATCTGCCTTGGTAGTGCTAGGACCATGAGAATGGTCACTGCTCCCTCGTTTCAGCTTGTTCAGAACTTTGTGAAGCAGTAGAGTGGGGGAATATATGTACATTAGCCCGTGAGGCCGAGGGACAAGGAGAGCATCTCCCAGTGAGTTGCGACTGTGCTCCCCCCTGAGTAGAAGCGCCAGCTTGTATTGGAAGGCGTCACATAAAGGGCTACCTCTGGAATACCCCAGGTAAGGCAGATCTTTGGAAAGACCAGATTGTACTGTTCCCACTTTGTGGTCTTGATGGATTACTCTGCTCAGTGAGTCTGCAGTGAGCTGCAGCCCTGGCAGATAAACTGCTAAAATGTCTTTTCAAATAGTCCTATAGTTTTACTGACTCTTTGCATGAGAATGGGATCTTGCTCATTGTTGGCAGTTTATATATTACATGGTCACTCAGCTATCACCACCCTGACCAAGTGGCCCCTAATAACGGGTAGAAGCAAGGAAAAGGGCACAATGGATTGCTTGGGTTTCATATGAAGTGACGACTCCTGAGGGATCCACTTTCCTTGAACTTTAAGATCCTGGAAGTGAGCGCCTCAGCCTAGGAGTCAGATGTCCCTGGTGGCAATGTATGCTGAAGATGGGCATAACATGGAGGATCCCACACACACTGAGGTGCTTCTACCAACTGAGGGAGTTGAATAACATCTGTGGAACTGAGATGCTTCTGGACAATTTATGATTTTTGATGGTGTCGATTGTCTTGAGTGAAGCTTGAAGGCAGCCTCAGATAAGCTAGCATGAAAGTACAGGTTGCCATGTGCCCTAATAGTTGAAGGCAAGACCTTTGTGGGTTCTGCTGTCACATGGTGAGCCAGTCTGCAGATAAGTTACACTTTGGTTGGTACAGAGTCTAAAGTAGTTCCAATAAAGTCAATCCTTTGCACAGGCATCTAAGTTAATTTTATTTTGTTGAAACAAAGGCCTGGGAAATGGAAAAGAGCTAGGGACATCTTAGTAGCAGACTGCACCTTGAAGAAAGAATGGCATTTGTGAAACAGTCATCTAAATAGGGAAATACATTTATTCCCAATTGATCAAAGTGGGCTTCAATGACAGAGGGCCTTTGTAAAGGCCTCTGGGGCAGCTGATATGCTGAAGAGGAGAACGTGGTACTGGTAGTGTTTAGTGACCACAACGAATCTTAGTTATCAGTGTGCTAGGTATATGGCTACATGAAAGCAGGAATGCTGGAGACTGAGGGCAACAAACCAATCCCTGGGATCCAGTGATGGAATGATCACTGCTGGATCCCGAAACGACCTACATGGAGTATAAAAGCGCTTCTAGGCCAAAGGTCCAGGCTCAGATTTCACTTTCCTTTTTTCAAAATCACTTCCAGTAGCCATTTGTCTATAGTGATGAGCTCCCAAGAAGGGAGAAAATGAACTAGATCATCTCTACAGGGAGATTGGAGGAACTGTTGGTTCAGTAGAAGACCCAGACAGAAGAGCGGGTGGTCCCCAACCAATGGGTCAAAAGGGTTGTTTGGAATAGGCAGGTGGATCTTTTCAGTTGGCTAATCTGGACCTCTTTCTGATCAGCTAAAACGATGCCACTATTGACTAATAAGTTGTTCAGGGCTATTCAGCAGTGGGCTTCTAGGTACAAAAAGCCCTACTTGGTGGTGCTGATGACTCAATACCACCTCAGGTAGGCGTCTCAGTGATACCTGCACAAGGACGCGAGGTCTTTTTGCTCCCAGATTTAAGAAAGAACTTCTCTTATCTCTTCTCTCCTCTCTATCAGGGGACTGGGAGCCCATATGTTTAGAGGTGTTCTGAAGAGTGATGCTCTCCCCTGGCCTCAGATTGCTAGAGATGGAAAGCAGGGAAGAGTGTAAAGAGGTCATCCATGAGAAGCAGTCTTAATCAGTCCTTCCTCACTTTGAAACCTGTTCTTGAGGCAGAAGCTGATCTTACACTCTGATAAGATGTGAGCCTCTCGAAGGTAATGGAGGCACCTAGAGTTCCTATCATAGCAGGAAATGACCTGTGGCAAATCTGGCAAGGCTTTAGTTCTGGGGGGTCTTGGGTATAACCCAATGGTTGAAAAGGCCCATGGTAAAAAGGGGGCTCTAGACTTAAAGAAATATACCTCCTTTTCCCTTTCCCCCATAAAAGCACAAGCCATGTTATGTGAAAACAGTTACTAAACACTAAACTACACCTGTGTCAGTTAGAGAGCAGACACTACAGAACTTAATCTTGAGCTTCAGGCAGTTGAGAAAGAACTGGACTGGCGCAGATCCACTCCTCCCTCTCTATGACCTTATACTAGAGCACAAGGCTGTACATGGTGCAGGTGTAGATACACAGACACTACTAACAGAAATTCTCTGATCAATAGTACATGGGCATGTGTACATCCTCATGTGGAGCACCCAGAGAAACACTAACTCAAACAAGACCAGAGTCCCCCTCTTCCACAAAATTCTACGTAAAGTGAAGTGGAAAAAACCTAATCTAAGCAAAAGAGCTAAACATTTTGCTATTCACTCACAGTAATCAGTAATGGTGCTCCAAAATTCTGCTATGCTGTACAATATAAGTGTAAACACACCTATGTGAAGAGGGACTTTTCAATTCAGAGAACAAATTGTTCCCTTAACATTAAAGAGAAGAAATTAATAAGCAAACAAGTAAAGAGGGCTTTATAGGTCACTACATCTATAAAACTACTTCAGTATTGGTGAAGTTAGCAAAAGGGAGAAGAGCTGAGAAAATGTATCTGCTGTGCCAACATCATTCATTGGGACTGAGAACGATACCGATAGCACAATAATGTATAATCATTTAAAACAAAACAAAAATGTCCCCAGAACAAAAACCAACAAAAAAATCTTTCCCTGCTTTTCTGTGTTCAAGAATTGAAAAGAAAAAGTCCAAGCTATTTTTATGCTCCAAGTAAGGAAATACAGTTTAAAATTTCCTTTGAAAATCACCATTAACCTTACTATACAACGACCGTAAGAGACAGTTCAGGTAAGGCCCATTTTAGCTAGTAATAATTAAGACCAATACCACTATTAAAGCCAATATGCATAACTTCAAGCTAAAATCAAAACATACACCAATTTGGTTAATATGATTCTTAAAAATAAAAGAAGCTTGGAAATTATTTTACATTCTAACTATAAAATTGCTCTCTACTTTAGAATCTGAATGATTTCCAATAGCGTTTGAGCAATTTAACATATTTTTGAGGAAGTTTTAAAGCATTTGGGAATTAAAATACCCAAACCAAACAAATCTAAGCCATAATTCTAGGTCACGATGAAAGACAAACACTACTTACTTTGGCCAAAGGGCATTTTGGTTTTATGTTATGCATTTTAAAAAATAATAAAATAAAAAAGGTGGGGAAAAAGTAATATTCTTTGCCAAACGTTGGTGAAATATTTTAAAAATAAAATTGTATTTATTGTTTGCATGTTAAAACAGATCTCACTGAAGATTAGTAAGTCTGACGTGGTGAGTGAGGTACCGGTACTTTTACTGGATACATTTTTGTTGGTGAGAGACAAGCTTTTGAGCATGCACAGTTGGTGAAGATGTAAGCTTGAAAGCTTGTCTCTTTCACCAACAGAAGCTGGTCCAACGAAACTTATTACCTCATCCATGTTGTTTCTCTAATATCCTGGGACCAACACAGCTATGCCATTACTAGATAGGTCTTTCTATCAAATATTCTTTGAAGAGCAAAGCACTTCAGCTAGTCTCCAGGAGCTGCAGTCACATGATTTTTACCTGGATGTCCTGTGATATTTCAGTTGTGGGAGGTGGTGGAGATTCTTCACACACAGCCAGGCTCCGAACTAGCTTTAACTTTGTACTTGACTAAAGAAAAGTATTTTTAATTAAAAACTAGTTTAAAAAAACCCAAACATACATCAGAACACTTCACACTGATTATTTCACTCAATTTAATGCCAAATACATAACAAATTGGCTAGAATATGTATATTTAATATTTTAAAATAAAGTCAATAATTTCTGAAAGGGAAAAACAGTCACAGCTTTGAAGTAATCATAACACCAGCACAACAAATAACTCCAATTAATTAAAAAAAAAAAAAGCAGCAATGAAAAGACATTTTCTCTCTTTAGCAATCAGAAGCCACCAAAAATATAAAGGCAAACCACAAAAGCAGACAGCTAGGCAAGACAAAAAACCAAAAGCAAACCAAAAAACTATACTGCCAAAAATAAAGGCTATAACTAAATTCAAGGCATTTTTCACAAAATGGCAAGGCTTCATCAAGCACGAAGAACTTCCATAGCATGCCAGCACACAGGTCTACTGTACCTTTGACCTTTTTCCTGTCTGTCCAAAGGACTGCACTGGCTGCTAAATGGTAGGCATGACAAAAAAAGTTCGTATTAAACTTTTATACTTCGATTCTAAGAAACATCTATTAATGCAAAAATCTGCAGAGCAGAAAGTAAGTCATTATTTAATAGATTTGATCAGCAGCTAAGTAAACACAAGCGTTTTTAGTTTAAGGATTGTGAGAGGATGCCATTTTCTCTGACAAAAACCCCAGGTCTCTCATCTTTGTCCAGCATCTTGCAAAACATGGACATGGGGAAAAAACTTATCAGTTTTGTACAATTATTTTACTCATCAACAGGACTGGTTAACACTCTCCAACAAATCCTATGTTTGTAGTTCTCATCAGGCAATTTCTTTGGCAACTTGACAAGAAAAGTAGATTTTATAATCCTGCTACTGTTCCCTGAAACCAACTGGGAGAGATGTTTTTAAGAAGCAGAGCTCTTTTGACAGGTAAAGAAGTAGGCAATGGTCTACTAACCAGGAAATGTCCCCTCTCCTCCTCCTCCCCCCTCCCAGCCAGAAAACCTGACATGTAAAGGAAGAATAATAAAAAGTTAATTAGTTTTCTATTTTTTATAAATAACATTAATTTACTATCTGTCCCTAGCTATTTCCTATGCCTTCTCTCCCTTCCTGGCTAAACTCCATGTATTCTTTATTCTTTCCTGAAATACACAGGAGTTACCAAACTTCTTCCATAGCATGCACTTCCTAGGCCTTGTATACTGATAATTTTTGCATTAATTTATCTATATTGGTTTAGAAACTGATGTAGTTAAATCACTGTACACCCCAGTGTGGATGCGGCTATACAGGTATAAAGACTCTTGTACTGGTATAGCTTATTTCTGTCACTAAACCGATAGGTTGAAATCGACACAAAAACTGTGTACAGTAAGCTTTTATAGAGATTGTCTTGTGGACCACCTCCCCAACGTGTTCCAAGCAGCAAACACATGATTAGAAGAAGGCCTAAATACTGGTACTTATCTACCCCAGGCTCTTTACTAAGAGAGTGCTATAATAGAACAGTTTACAAGGCTAATATAAAGAGTGGCTAGGTATGCAGGTACAAAGTATAGGTCATTGACAAGCATTGAGTTATGGTAAGAATTGCAAATACAACAAGTAGATAACCTGCAGTATCCTGGATACTGAAAGTCTCCCGCAGCCAAAAATGAAATTTCATTGCCACTATGTTTTGTTGTTCACGTCACATGATATCAAGACAGCGCATCAGAGTGAAATGGATTTTTACTTTATTACTACAGAATCCTTTGAAAGTAACTTGTTAATAGACTCAAGATGTTTAGGCATCATATATGCCTCAAATACATATTGATAATATGTTACTAAGCTTGGCCTCTGCACCCTTTACTCAGGTAACTACCCATCTTTATTCCCCTCCATGGCAATTGAGGTTAAAAAAAGACAACTAGAGTCAATATGCACATCTCAACGTGTGAGACGTCTTGTCTGCGGAATCTCAGCTGAAGTATTTGTTATCTAGGAAAGGAAAGCTACAATGACTGATAAGGAGTCTTTCACCTATTTTAAAGGCTCAAACCAAAGACTCCCATAATTTGTAATGTATGAAACTTCTGTTTATGTTGTTCTACAAAGATTTGTTACTCCTCAATAGCCTAAGAGAGTAAGTGACTGGCTGAAAAATGTCTTTGGAAAAAGCCTGTATTCCTTGCTTTTCTACCATGCTGCCTTCTAAGAGAGGAAACTAGACACCATATTGTCCATAGGCAAGCAGAACTCTGTGGGAGCACGTATAAGCAGCTGGAGGTGGGGGAATCAGGGGGTTTGAGGCACTGGTACTGGGGCTTAGAGGAGCTGGGCCTCATGACCCACAGAAAAGCTCAGGATAACATGTTTGTGCCTATGAATGCTTCCTATATATCCAGAGACAGAAACAGTACCTATACCCAGATCCAGAAGGCTTAAAAGCATAAAAATGCACCCAATCTTGGGCCCCACTTACAACAGATTGATGACTATCCCTAAGAAAGGTCTGAGATAGTCTGAACATCTACAGAAGGGGTGGACAAAACTGGCTCACAGCTAGGCACCAGCAATTTTACTTTTGGTCGCCAGAGGGTGCTCCTCCATTACATTTCTGCAGTGAAGCTAGGGGACAGACTACTAAAACTGGTCGCCATGGCAACTGGAAACATTGATTTGCCGAGGCCTGACCTACAGTCAGCTTAGTCCTGCCATGAAGTACAGGAGAGATCATCTAGTCCATTCCTACAATCCTATGATTCCTCTGGAATAACTGCATTTCAAAAGGACAGGTTTCCAATATGTGTAGCAGGCATGTTTTCCCAGGGATGGTAGGCAAATGAGCAAGCAGTTAGCTTCAAATGGTCAGATCAGATGTTAATGGCTCAGCCTCCCTCCACTCCCCCCCAAACAAAAGAGGATTACAAGTAATTTCAGCATCTAAATAATTTTTTGTTGTTCATATTTTCCAGGCCTGTGAAGTGCATTTCTACCCTAATTCCTTCACATTTAGGAACTCTGTTCTCTCAAATTGCCTTAGTATACTGTCTAATTACAATATTACAAACTTCCTAAAATAACATTAGACTATGGAATCTATCATTTTGTATAAATGAAATCATTCCTTTACATCCATAGCCAGAGATCTTTAATATTCTTATTTTAGAACCTATTTATAGCTTTTAAAATACTGTGGGATATAAGGTAAGATATTTTAATAATTTATTTCCTGAAGTTAGTTTACAAGGCATATCAGAAATTACTCTAATTTTTTAAAAAAGGAAATATTAGAGAACCACTGAATACTGGAGAATATAGTATTCAGCTTTATTTTATCTCCTGCCTATTGTTGTGGTGCTGTAAAGAGAATACCCACAGGGGCATTTCTTTGGAATGAGGCTGAGAGAGAAGAGAAGCACACTTCCTAGACAGAACAGAGAGGGAATGATTTACAGAGGTGATTTCAGATCACGGATTTGCTGAAATAGCTCTAATTTAACATACTTGGGCCTTCAGCAGCAAACAGTGTCCGCTGTTCATTCATTTAAAAAAAACAAACAAACCACACTTATGGATCACTTTGTTACAAGCACAACAAACCCTCATTACGATCTCTAAAAAGCTTTCTCCCAAGACGCAAAGCTCCTATTCAGAAAATAACGAAGCTAGGTGCCAGCAATTTTAATTCTGATCACCACAGGGCGCTCCTCCATTAAATTTTTGCAGTGGAGCTAGGCTCCAGGCTTCTAAAACTGGTCACCATGGCAACCAGAAACATTGATTTGTCAAGGCCTGCTATAGCATCTCTGAATAACAGTATTACCAAATGCTGCAGTCTCTCGCCCCTACCAATTAGGCCTTTGTGTTAAATCTGAGGAAGAGGTAGTGTCTTAGTACAACTTTTGTAACAGTGATAATGAATATGGAAAAATACTGAAGTGTATGCTCAATTCTTGTACTATGGGGACTCTCCCTTCTGATTCATTATGGGATGAATCATGAACAAACAGTATTTCAGCATAAAACAGAATGACATTCACAAAAGCCACAGTGCAACTAGAAATCCTATCCATTCTACTGATGAAACTGTAATAATCATAACCACGTATATACTAGAGTAGTGTTGAGCGTTTGACTGGTTCAAAAAATGATCAGTCAACTGACCAATCAAATAACGTAACAAATGGCCAGTTATTTGAAATTACTAATTTTTTAGAACTCTAACAAAAGACTGAAAGTTTGCAGCATCCAGTAGGCTTAGTTTAAGATACAGACTTAGACCTAATTATATATGATGTTACTTAAATGAGTTATTTTAATTAAAAACGTGAAAATCAAATGAAGCTCTAAAATATGAAATTATCATGACTTTTTAAACAATGTTACGCTAGAATTTAAATGTGAATGTTATTCAAGACAGAGTAATCACAAAAGAAAAGTAAAATTAAATAAAAACTCATAGTAACTGTACAAGAAAAAAACATTTTAAAACGCACTTATCCTACTTAGACAGCAGGACAACTCTTTAAGTGGCTGTTCATCTTTTCTCCATGTTGGGGCAGGAGATTTAATTATTGTGAACACGTCGCTCCACACTCCCCACCCTCCTGAGTTAATTTCTGTGTATTTGCATAGTCAATTTAGATTGTAACCTCTTTGGGTGGGGACAGTGTTTTAACTTGTTTAGGGTGCTTTGTAAATTACCACATATATTGATGCCCTGGTGTACAAATAAAGATATAAATATGTTTTTTCTAGAAGATCCCAATCAAGATGCTCAACTTAGAGTTATTTCACTCTTTTCCCTCCCAACAAGTGGCATTAGAACATAGTAAACTGAATTATCTAGACATTTAAATAGGCTTGTTAACAGGTAGCACCATGATATCAAAAAGGTAGGCCACTGCCTACATCAGAGCATTCTTCCTTCAAGATTTGACCATGGTCAAATAACTTGACAACTGACCAGCTTGCCAAGCCTATACTAGAGTCAAGTAATCAAAAAATTAAATTAACACAAAATTAAAAATGTTTCCAACCTAAGCTTTTGATAAATCTGCTTATTTATTGCTATGTATTCAGAGTTTAAAGGCCTCAGCCAAAACTGTTACACATATGAAACTATAAATCAATGCTGGGAACACAAAAACATACCTCATAAAATTAGGAGTTCAGCAACTTGCATTTTCAAAGACACTGATAACACCAAAAGAATGACATAGTCCAACATGAAAGTTACCTACACAACCCAATACAATAAATGCATTCCATATTTCTTTAAGCAGTTACAGTAACCAACTACAAATAAATCAAATAGTGCTTTGGAAAGCACTTTCTTCATCATTCAATTCAAGAACCTGTATCATACATCATTTTAAAAAGTGAACCAAGTCTCAAGACTCAGTGAAATACAATTGTGCATGGAAGGTAACAATTGTTACACGTTTCAGTTGGAGACCGTGAGATTTTTATACCCAATTGCACACAAAACAAATATATTAGTCACCAAACAATTACTCATCTTGAGAGAATTGCAAGCTGTTTTTCTCTACTTCTGTGAGATTTAATTCAATACACACTACTGTGCTGGGGACACAATGAGAATGTATATCGTAGATGATAAATCTAGGATTATGGACAGGAAAAATAACAGCTCAGATACCATGCTGACAAACAGTACAAAGAGATCAGATTAGATACTCTCTTATTTGACTATATATACACACACATGTGAACGCTCCACAACCAGACCACGATATACTGTCACTAAGGATAGGTCAACACTGCAGACTTACAGAGGCACTTGTGTGTCAGTTGGGGGGGATGAAGAGGTGCGTTCTCCGACTGACATAGGTGTGCCAGCAGAAATCTGAAGCACAGAAACAGCTATACCAGCAAAGCTGTGCTTTACCCGATATATCTTCCTTCATTCATGAGGAACAGTTTTACTATATCGGCATAAGCATTATACCAGCACAGAATATTCCTAAACCAAGAAAACACTCCTAGTGTAGACACAGGGTAAGACATGATCATCAACACCACAGGTGACAGGCAGTTCACATTACATTCAACAAGATATTTTTATGCATTTTATTCACAGAAATTTCTAAGGCACTCTGCACTGTTGCATGAATGTCATCATGGGACAGAGAGGGTGGAGTGGGAAAAAAAAACTGAACACACACGTGACAACAGAGAACACTAAAGAGCACTGATCAAATGGTAAGAATGCATAAATGGTATTTCTGTCTCATTTAGTCAATCAGATAGTGAATGTGCTGTGATTTTAAGATGTATATGTTGAGCATACATCAAACGGCATTTAACAGCATTAAAGTTGGAGCCCTGATATCAGCCTTTGAGAAAAGAATCTCTCTCTCTCGACCCTCCCCTTCCAAGGGTAGGGGAACCCAGGGGTACTTAATAAAGGCACGGGGATGGAGGCTGTGGAATCTATATTGGAAAGGAGAGCGAAAGAACAGGTAAAGGAAAAGATATTTGTTTGTTTAAAAAACAGATTTCTAAAATTACATCTAATTCTATCAAGAAATGGAAAGATCTCCAAAATAATCATGGAATTACAAATGGAATGGAATTACAAATGGAATGGAATTATAAATCTTGAATGGAAAATTTGTCTTGTTTATTTTATATAATGCAAATACAAGTGTCCTGGCTCCATACCTTGCAAAAGCTCTACCTCCACCAATTGCGTTGTCTCCTTTCTACTACCTCTCTCTCCAGTTTCCAATGAGTTTGTCCTCTTTTTCAATCTCAGACAGACAGCTACAGCCTTCCGTCCCCATTTTTTAATCTGCTGCTGTCAAAGTGCTTCTTTACGTCATTCCATAACTGATTATTCACAGGGTGATATCATATCCACAAATAAAATTATTTTTAATGCATAGATGACAGTATATTTTTGATTGAACCAATATACAGCATAAAAATCTTTAGTTACATTAAAAAAGGCTCTCTCATACAGTAAAAAAATCTATAAAACAATGAATGATTCATGGGAATCATTTTTCAAGAAATGCTTAATAATGCCTTAGATAATAGACTACAAGGTGGTTTCAAACATGCTTTTTAGGGCAGAGATGGGTCTTCTATTTTAGAAAACATCACACTGGCACCAATGCATTTTTCAATAAATATTTAAAATAATTATTACTATCATTATTTTTCCTATTGTAGGATTGCCACAGAGTAAAAGAGAACAGAACAATAAGGTGTGCATGCTACTCATAATGTGTGTTAATAGCATCTTTTGACAAAATATATAATCACAAAATAATTGTGCATAAAATATTTTCACCGTATAGGCTTGTATCCTTATTAGTTCACTCACTGACCAATCAGAAATCAGTATACACAAGCACAGTATCCTAATGGATTTTTTCTATAAAACTTTTTTCACATACATACCTCTTCTTTTGAAAGCTGTTTCAGAACAACTCGAGGATCCAGTTTTTATCTCATGACAACTTAAATAGGTGACTGTCCTTCCCAAATTATAAACATAAAGCTTCATTATGTTAAATCCTTAAAACCAGGGGTGGGCCCCTTATTCAACATACATAAATGGCTATATATTGTGAGCCGTTAACTTGCTATCTGCTGTACAAAACAGAGAACACGGCTCCTGCCCCTCATCTAAGCAGATGAGCCAAACGTGGCTTTACCATAAAACCATGGAGTAAATTAATTTTAATTAAAACTTTAATAAATAAATACCAGTGTAACCCAATTTTTCTGGCAGACTATAATTTGGGAGGCTGGGCAGATAGGAAGATTTTAAGAATGGATCTGTGTGGACAGACTGCTTGCTGCTCCAGAGGAACACATTCTGGGCAAAGGAGCCTGACAGAAGGAACAAAGGCTACGTCTGACTCTACACTATCACTTATGTCAGTATAACTTATGCCTCTCTGGGGTATGAGTAAGCCAACCTCTGAGCAACATAAGTTACATGACCTAAATGCCAGTGTGGCAGCGCCATGTCCGTGTTGAGAGCTTCTCCCACTAACATAGCTTTTGCTGCTTGCTGGGGGTAGATTAATAAAGTCAAGAGGAGAATTCTGCTGACTTAGGAGCAGCTAAACTAGAGCTTACGGTGGTGTAGCTGCATTACTGTAAACTCTTTTGTGTGCCATAGCCAAAGATGGGAACGATATAAGAATACAAAGGAAACAAGCAGGTTCAAAGCTTTGGGAGAGCTGCAGGAGCAATTGAGGGCAAAGGGCAGCAAATTACCCACAATGAAAAGAAACAAACAATGAATCAAAACTCTCTTCTACACTGATTTTCACTACATTTGATTACTTTATTCAATACCCTACTTGAGGAGGCAGGCGACACAATGCATGCACACTTGAGGAGGCTGATGAGTCACTTTTCTTATTCAAATTGTACTTCGTGATGCACCCAAGTGCAAATAAATTACTCAACAGGCTGCAACTCAAGTATTGTAATATTCAGACCCCTAGTGTCATGGATACTTTGTTTCAGAATTGTCATCCCTGGCTTCCAGAATTTTTGAGTCCATTTCACAACAATAGGGAAGGAAGGAATCAGAGACAAGCAAGGGTAGAGAGTGCATTAAAGTAATCACTATTCTAGCTCACACAATAATGTTTTAGCTAGTTTATCCTCCCAGAACTTCACTTGATTAAAGAATTAATACTGAGTGGTTGATGGGACTTAGGGAGGAAGTTTTCAAGGGAACAGGTGTGAGAGGATTGATTTTGTAGTGTTCTGGCCTCAAATTAAAGCGTATCACCACATTATCATCAAAGTCTTGTACAGCACCTGAGTGGCAGCAACTTGCACAGTTAAATCAGACACCAGAACTTCCTTCACCAAGAATAATCTTTAGGAGAAAAGTGTCACAATTCATCTCAGGAAACTACTCCACCTTAGAGAGACCTTCGCTCAACTGTCAGTACCAAGGTACCCTACCTAGAGCACCAACGACATTGCGTTGAGAAAGATCAGAGAGGCATTAGCTACACTGCCAGAAGCCCGTGACACCTTTATGGTTTATCTCATAGGGTTTAGCTCAAAATACACTTTCTCGTTGAATCAAATGTTAGCTCTTGTCATGATCTCTATGCAGGTACTAGGTCCTACTACTCTGCAATTACAACTATTGGCAAGCATCCATTCTCTCTCCTGAGTGGGCAACAGAGGCCTCTAGGTAAGGGAAGCCAACTACAGGTGCAGGACTGTGCAACTGACTTTTTTCAGGTTAGCGGTGCACATAACTTTTTGCTGTGTCATCCAAACCTTCCTACTAATATGTGGGTAACCAATCTAGAGTTTTCCTATCACCAGCCCAACAACCCTCTCCTTTTTAGAATAATTTATTAAATTATGGACTTTTTAAAAAATCCTGTGTTTTCTTAGACTAAATAAAACTGGATGCCAAGACAATCCCCATCATTACAACGGTGAATCAAAATGTCTCGGAAACAAAATAAATTAAAACAAACAAAATAAAAAATAAACAATTGATAATTTCACTATGAAGGTAAATGTTCAGCTTAGTCATGTCAGTCTAGATCAGTGGTTCCCAACCTTTTTGGCTCGAAGGCCACAAACCCTGAAGGGACACCAATCTCCGCCAGCAGCACCCCAACCCTCACTGCAACCAGATGGTAAGAGTTCAGCGAAGAGGCTGCCTCCTCACTGACCTCCCATTCCCCTGGCTGCAGCAGGGAAACCGCACATATCCTGTAGCCCTGTGCGCTTCCTGGGCCCTTAGGCAGAAGTTTTCTTCTGCAAATAGGGGGCAGGAGATCAGTGCTCCCCTCTCTCTATCTCCAGCAGGGATCCCAGCACTTGCAGACACAGACAGAGCGCTTTGTTCTCTGCTGGAGTCGGGGAGGAGAGCGCTGATCTCCCATCCTCTTGACTGCAGCAAGGAGGCTGCACTGGTCTTTTAGCCTCATGGAAACACACTCTGCCTGGTCTTTAGGAAGCGGCTGCCTTCTGCACCCAGCAGAAGGAGAGCCACGGGCCACTTTGAAAGACCCCACATGCCACTTTTGGTTGGGAATTACTGGTTTAGATTCTATTATAGGGAAATTTTTAAAAAGTTGTCTTGTCCCTCTAACAGGATGGAAAACTCAACTTCCTGCAAGAAGTTCAAACAAGCTCCAAGACATGTTACCACAGATAAAAGCCTGGGCTGATTTTCCTCCGTTGACAAGCTGCAGTCTGCTTCTAACCTCTTCAAAAGTAATTGACTGTTAACTATAGATAGAAACAAGAAGTGCTGGGGTGGTAGAAGAGATATAATCCACCAGATTCACAAAAACTACTGACATTTGCTTGGCCCTTTACTTAGAAATGTGTTGTTCATTAATCACAAGACAGAGTGGCAGAGAAAGAAAAAGATCTGTGTTTACCATAATATAATGGTTAAAAATTAATAAGAGAAAAGCTTCTTACCGGCATATCATATTTGTTGTCAGTACAACTTTCATCCTTTTCGACTTGAATTTGCTCATAGCTTCTTGATTTTATAAGGTTTTCGACTGGGGTTCTGTCTTTAAATTCTACCTCTGAACACTTCATTGTATCAGTTTCATCCTTTAGAGTAACAGACATCCTCATAAGAGGTTACTTGAAAATTCTACAGGAAATAAGGAACCTTTAAGAAGAGGAAACATATGTAGTTACTCAACAGAGCTGAAATTTTATACTAATTCAAAAAGATTTTTCTCACACACACACACACACACTCACACTCACACTCACACTCACACTCACACTCACACTCACAC
>ML685777.1:16249415-16286119 GCA_007922175.1 Pelusios castaneus | reverse complement strand
CACTCACACTCACACTCACACTCACACTCACACTCACACTCACACTCCCTTTCAGTTGCCTTTGCAACCAAAAGGACATTTCCCCCCCACTAATTTCTTTCTTTTTCTTGTATCTTGGGTCATCATGAATGAATGACCCAAGATCTTTTAGCATTATCCACATGCTTATGCTACAAGAGCACCTTACTAACATGCAGTGGTTTTTTTTGTTTGAAAGAAAGAACTGCCAGTACTCATATCTTGATAGTAAATTTGAAAAATGCCTCTCCCACCCCTCTTCTTCCAGCAGCATGCTCCTTTTCCCCACTGACCCTGCCCCCCCACTTCTCCCATCCCCAGCTGGGCAGCAGGGCTGGCAAAAATGGTGCTGGTACTCCGTCCCCCTGCATTCTGTCACAAAAAAAGCACTGCTAACAAGAATGAATTATAAGTGTATGCTAGTGGATTTCAGTTCTAATATAAGTAATCGAAGTTCTTCTAGTCCAAAGAGTGAAAGTTTATTTGAAAAAGTATAGGGAACCCATCTGGTGGATTAGTAAGCCACTACAATGAACTATTGTGCAAGTTTCACAAAATATTGTCCATTTTCCACTCAGCAACAGCCAACATGAACAATTATATATATATGATCCTACATGTCAAAGGAAATGAAACTAGTCATTGCAAAATTCTTAAGTATCAGGAAAAGAGACAGCACTGAAGATACCAACAGTGGAGAAACAGCACCCTAGATGATGATGTACAAGATCCACCCACCCACCCAGAGGTAGAATGAACTTAATGGAATTTAATTAAAAATAGGGGGAAAAAAAATCTAGAGTTCAGTCTGTGTCAGTTAGATACAATACTTGTTCCTTATTACCTGATGTATCCTACAGATTTGGAATTGTGGTGGCCCACAACTATAAAATAAAATAATCCAAGGTTCCTTTTCACAGTCATCAACAAAGATGTCAGTTGTAATGTAACATCTGGAATATGGCAGGAGGAGTCCCATGTCCTTGTCACCAGTGTAGAATCCTGGACTGAACTAAACTGTCTTGGATCAAGAATACCATCCCTTTTAGATGCCTAAAACAATAAAAACAGTTATTTGTTAACTTTCATTAATGAAAATCTGGACTATTTCTTTTAAGACTAAAACAAAACCAATCGGCATTTTTCATTCCCATTCAGTTTGGCTTGTCCTTTTTGTTCTTGTTTAAACTGGAAGAAGCTTTAATGTTTTTCACCAATTTGTAAGCAATTCTCCTAAGTACAAATTAATAAATGGTTATAATAAACCTTTCCATGTGTCTAGTTATAAAATGACAAAAATAATATTCCTATGCCACAAATATGTTCTGCAATTGGGCTGTAATAATTGTTTTAAATATAACACTTGAAAATAAAAAAAATTACTGGCTATTGAAATGCATAAAATCCTTGGCAGAATTAATCCTCTAAAAACACCACATATAATTCATATTACAAGGGCACGTCATCTCTCAAGAACCTTCTACATGCTTCTCAATATATAAAAACCAAGGAACCCAGTAAGATGACATATATGGCCATAACACTCCTACTGAACAAATATCAGGACTCAGAGAAACCAAACTCTTAACCCAGCAGATTTCAAACTTCATTGCATCCCTCTGACAAGTAAAATTTTCATCTGGGAATAATGCATAGACTATCCAAAAGGTACAAACTTTGGTTTGAAAGTCACACAACACAAAGAGAACATAATCTGAAATATTCCAGAGTAGAGGTTATCAGTTCAGTGATACAGTTAAGATATAAGCGTTTAAACATTCATGACCCCCAGTGCCTGCATTACTCAAAATAGTTAGTAATTTTAAATTAAAAAAAATGCATCACAAGATGGTATCTCCAAAAAGTAGCCACTAAATATTTTAATTTACAAGACAATCACAAGACAATCTTTATAGCCAGCAGTAAAAAATAAAAATAAATAGATACCTAATGAGAGAGGTGAGTTTGTCTGGCTGAACACAAATCAGCTCCCGCACCATGTGCAAAGCTCAGAGGCTGGGGCTTCAACCCCACTGCTGCCTCCATAGCTCTGAGCTAGGGTCTCAGCCCCAACAACCACCCCAGATCTCCAGGCTAGGGCTTTCTGCCCTGGTGACCCCATCAAAATGGAGTTGCGATCCACACTTTAAGAACCACTGCTCTAACCATTCAACACATGGAGGACCAACTTCCTCCAGGACACAATTCACTTCCTGCTACAGAATAACATTCTTGCCACAATGGATGTCATCTATACACCAATGTCCCTCACAATGAGCGCATCACTGCCTGCCCCAAATATTTACAAGACAGTGGACAACACTCAGATATCTACAATAAACATATCGCCAAACTCATCCATTTCATCTGCACCCATAACAACTTACATTCAACAACAAATACTTTGCCCAAACTATGGGAACGGCCATGGGTACTAGGATGGCTCCCTGATGTGTCAGCCTTTTTATGGACCACATTTGGAAAAATGTGCCACAAATTCATTGATACACCTGAGATATATCAATGATACCGTCATCCTCTGGACAAACAGCATAAACTCCATTACAGATTTCCACCAGGATTTCAACCACCTTCATCTATCAAACTCTTTCTAGAGCACTCCTATATAGGCATCAAATTCCTGGACATCACAATCCTACAGACAACTATATACAAGAAATCCACAGATCATCACACTTTCCTCCCCAAATGCATTTATTGCCCCAAACACACCAAGAAATCTTATTTACAGCCAGGCATTCAGATACCATATAACATGCTCAAAAGGAGAAAAACTGGGATATACACCGTAACAAGTTCCAAAGGGGTAGCCGTGTTAGTCTAGTTCAGCAAAACAAAAAAGGAGTCTGGTGGCACTTTTAAAGACTAACAAACTCTACCAGGGAAATATATCACATTATGGAATGGACCACCCAAATACTCAGAAAAACCTGCTTCAATACAGGATTAAAAAACCCCCAAACCATCAGCTGTACGTTACCAGTTGTCACTTATCACTCCACACTGGAACTCAAATGGGATATCGAACAATTACAACTCATACTTGATGGGAACCATAACCTCAAAAATCTTTTTCAAACAACCTCTTCTGACCTTCAAATATGCCCCTCTCCCCACCCAAGGCCATAAGCAGAAGCAAGCCTTCCACAGACCAGGATACATCAACTCAAGGCGGCACCAGACTCTGCCAGAACAAATGCAAAACCTGCCAATGTATCTCCACGGCTATGATGATCAACACCCCGCACCATATATCAGTTAACATGAATGGGGTCCCACCATGTCTATTATAATGTGGGGTGTATGTTAACCAGTGCATCAAATGCCCCAACCACCGCCACGTGAGTGAAATTAGACAATCTCTATGCTCTCAGATGGACTCTCACAGAAAAATGATAAAAGACAAAACTACCACCACATCTGTGGGTGAACATGTTTCACAAAACATTTATTCCATATTTGACTCTCAGTCCTTGTCCTCAAAAGAAACCTGTGTAGCATCTTCAGAAGATAAGCCTGGGAGATTAAATTCATAACTCTACCAGGCACTAAAAACCATGGACTCAATAGCAACCCCTGTTTTATGTCTCTTTTCAACAATCCCACTGACCCCTTTCTTCTGTTTTATGACAGCACAGGTGTTAATTATCCATTTCCTTTGGAATGGTCTCTTGCAACATACACTAACTCCTTATGTTTAACAATCTGTTCCTCCTTTATTTAGCTGCAACGCTCTGAACACCTTTCCCAGACCCAAAGAAGAGCTCTGTGGAGCTCAGACACTTGTCTGTTTCACAAACAGAAGTTGGTTCAATCAAAGATATTACTTCACCCACCTCGTCCTCCTGCTACAAGAGACTTACTAATTTTGTTCAGTAAAAAGGAATTACACTCTGGCCAGGATCCCCTAGACAACTGTTGCTCTACCATCATCTCTCTTTCTAGCATAAAGAAAACCAGCAGTTTTAAATTTGAAATTTTAAGTTCAATGAACAACAAAATGAAAATATAATCCACAAACATGTCAGAGCAAGAAAGTCAAATAAGGAAAAGATAATCACCTTCTAAACTTCCAAAAGGTATCCTGGAATACAACAGAAGACTCCTGAACTGCATTCCTAAGAAACACCTACACAACAGCCTACTAAAGCATAAACGTAAGAGACAAGAAAAATAGTCCAGCAATGTGAATTTATGTTTTTTCAACACAGACAACATTTTCAAACAGTTGAATTATTCATTCCACTTTCTGATGCCATAAGCCTGTCATCGTAAGAGCGGTTTCAGGGGAAAAAAAGTGTTTAAAAATGAATTTTAAAGAATACGAAAATATCAGGCTTGTGTTAGACGGAGATAAATTTAGCTTTGTAATGAGAAAACAGCAGAAAAGTTTGTTTAATAGTTATAAATACAATTTTATTTAAAAGAATTAAAAAACATTATTAATCACTTTACTTCAAAGAAAACTTTTAAGAGTCATTCTACGCTTAGGGCCAAATCCTGCAAGAGGCTGAATATCTTTAGTGAAACATTAAGCACCCTTGGTCCAATACCACCTTACAAGATCAGGCCATTACAGAGTGAAATATATCCCAAGATGTGCAAACCTGGGTGGCTTCCTAACCTATGAGGAAAACTCACGTTATGTTACTCGTTTTTATTACCTGGTGTCTAAAAACAAAACAAAAACCCAAAACTGTGTAGATCTGACACCATCACAAAGAATACACTCTACCACCTAAGGCAACAGAAAGAATGCATTTGAACAGTAAATTCAGACTGTTCATCATATTTTAAAGCTAGACACATAAAAGAAGTTAAGTAGAGCTACAATAAGTAAAAGGAAGAAAAAGCTTGCTGGGCCTAATAGATTTTGCTTGTCAGACAGCTCTGTGTGTCCTTCTACTTCTACATCAGAATAAATAATCAAATCAATAAGACCTTCTTAAGCTCATCATAAACACTTTTATATATTGGATTCTCCTCACCCATTTCAACTGCAGCCAAGATTTGGGCCAGAGAGAAACAGCTCTTAAAAAAACAAGGAGTCCTGTCATACTTTTAAACACTAACAAACGTATTTATCACTTGAGCTTTTGTGGGTAAAATCCAGGACTCCTTGTTTGTCTTGCTGAACTAAAGTAACATGGCTACCCCTCTGGAGCTCTAAAACACTACATAACACATCATGGTTGTTTAGTACAATGAGTGAAAAACACTGTACCGATAAACTATGGAGATAGAAATAATTCTTCAAGGCACAGGAATTAACATCTTCTCTCTTGCAACAAGTGCAACAAGATCTTTAATGATCTCTAGCGCTGGGAACTTGGTTTTACGTATCATCTGAAAGACAGCGCAATGCCTCTTAGTGTTACACAAACATTTCCTCACAGGGAGGAGCACAAGGAATTGAACTGGCAGCACAAGCTGCAGAACGGAGGATTACATTGCCTGCATGACAGGTCTGACCACACTTCATTGATGAAATCTGATGACAGGCAGCACGAGATGGTATGTATACATTAAGCCATTATGATCCATGAATTGATGTATTTTACATTTTAGTCATGACTCCGAGTTATAGTGTCCCACATTAAGTACTTTTAAAGCAGATCCTTGTTTCTGAACACTAGATATCCTATTAAGTACCTACCAAGTGATTACATATTTAAAATGCTGATTAGACCTCTTCTGTTCTCCCCATCCCACTTCTTCCATATACCACTCTCGGGAGAAGAGTTAACCTACAGTGGATTAAAAACGGGACAGAACCTTTATCAGGGCTTCCCTACATTATGAATCAAGGCAATGTAACTAAAGCTATGAAATTAATATTCATAAGTTAAAGCATATTGTACATACATGTTGATGTACTCATTCAAAAGTGGTTTCGTTTTCTGTAGCTTAATTTTCCCTCCTTTCAAAAATGTGTCTATGCAGGCAAACCCTCAGAACCATCTCTCCCTGTGCTTGCAAGAAATCCCCATTTTTATTTTTGAGTAAGTGGGAGGGAAAGAAAGGGACAGATAAAAGCCAGTGCCTGTGGGTTATTCATACATGTTAAAATAACTTTTGGGTCCACAAAGTACCACTGTTTTGTGTTGCCGCGTGCCAACACATTATGTTGAGAGCAGGGAGCTTGTCCTGGATAAATCCAGTAACTAAATGAACAAAAAGTCTAAAGGAAATGAAAAGACATAGTGCTGGGGGAAGGAAAAAAAGGGTGACAGAAGGAAAGAAGGGTGTCAGAAACTAAATGGGCTGTTATTTTGTTCCATAAAAGAAAAAAAAAAAAAAAAAGAGTGGAGTTTTATAAGAAATGAATTAAAAATGCAAGGTAAAAAACCAGACTGAAAGCTGGCAATAACAAAAAGAAAACAAATGAGAAATACAGTAGTAGTAAAAGCAACAGAAGACTTGCAGAACTACTTAGTTGAATTTAAATTTAACTTTTAGGTTTCTCTGGAAAGTGCCAACAGCTCTTTAAGAGGGAAAAAAAAATCAAGGAAAGGAGTAAAAAAGTTGATGTCATACCTTGCTACTAGGGAAACACTGTGGATGACGTATCTTTTAATAGACTCTGTCTCTCTAAAAAACAATGAGAGTCCTGTGGCACCTTATAGACTAACAGATTTTCTTCGGCATAAGCTTTTGTGGGCTATAACCCACTTCATCACAAAAGCCCACAAAAGCTTATGCCGAAGAAAATCTGTTAGTCTATAAGGTGCCACAGGACTCTCGTTTTTTTGCTGTACACAGACTAACATGGCTACCCCTCTGGAAATTCCTGTCTCTCTAGAATCCTGGGACTGATGTAGCTACAACATTAATGCATACAGCACTTTCTACTAACAGAACTTTAATGAAGATACTGCTCTGTTCCTGAATGACAACTAATTTGAGTATGATGGCATGTATTCTTTTTTTGTCATAGGCCAAAGAGGTAGGCAAACATTTAACCTTATGTGACCTGGGAACTGATTGTCCTAAGCATCTTAAGGATCAAATTCTCTCTCTCCCTCTCTCAAAATACATCAGAGGGATAAATACCAGGGGGGGAGAGGAATTATTTAAGTTCAGAGCCAATGTGGACACACGAACAAATAGATATAAACTGGACATCAGGAAGTTTAGACTTGAAATTAGATGTAGGTTTCTAACCATCAGAGGAGTGAAGTTCTGGAATAGCCTTATCAGGAGAGCAGTGGGGCAAAAAACCTAGCTGGCTTCAAATCTGAGCTTGATAAATTTATGGAGGGGATAATATGATGGGACAGCCTAGTTTGGCAACTGACTGATCTTTGACTACTGGACATGCAAATGGCCTCAGATGGGGTGTTTGATGGTTTAGATTCTGAGTTATTAGAGAGAATTCTTTCTTGGGTGTCTGGCTAGTGAGTCTTGCCCACACGCCCAGGGTTTAACCGACTGCCATATTCGGGGAAGGAAAGAATTTTCCCCCAGGTCAGACTGGCCAATGGTGTGGGGTTTTTTCACCTTCCTCTGCTGCATGGGCCACCATTCACTTGCTGGTGGATTCTCTGTACCTTGAAACCTTTAAACCATAATTTGAGGATATTAATAACTCAGTCATATGTTAGAGGTTTATTACAGAAGCAGGTGGGTGAGGTTCTGTGGCCTGCATTGTGCAGAAGGTCAGCCTAGGGGGAGAGGTCCTGCTTTTTAGCAAGGGGTTGGACTAGATGACCTCGTGAGGTCCCTTCCAACCCTATTATTCTATGATTCTATGATCTTATTGGTCCCTTCTGACCTTAAAGTCAATGAGCTGTATTACATACATGAAGCAAATTTGTATCTCACAATCTCTTTCAGTGAGGCGCCCTTAGGGCAGTGGGATTTTTAGTTTGAGTGGGACACTAACTGAAATGCTGTTCCTTCATGTTAGCACTGCTTGAGTAAGCGCGACAAGGCATCTGGTCAGATGAATGGTCTAAGAAATAAATGCTAGGTCAAGAGGCCTCTTACTGCATGCTTACCCTTGAGCTGCTGCTCTCATGACTCAATGGCCAACTGCTTGGAAAGGAAGAAGTGGACGTGGGGATGAAGCATGACAATCTGCAGCAGAAGGTGGGAACAATCATTTGGACATTAGGGCATGGTGGCTGACAGAGGAGCTGGTGATGAAAACCTTATACTTTCTAGCTTTTAGGTGTGGCAGGAAATGGCTCTCTGCCTGCTACACCTTTCCAGGGAGCATAAGGAGAGAGATATAGAGCTGCAGAGGGGAAAAATGCATTCAGCCCACAGAACTAGCCAAGCTCTCCAATCAGACACTCAAAGGGAGTGAAGTAGGTGATAGACAGACTCCATCCCATTTGTCTCTTGCTTTTCCTCCACCTAGCTCAGTCCCTGCACAAGTCACGGTACACACCTCAGAAGGGGAAGCAGAGCCGAAGGGACTGTCTCCTCTAAAGGCAATACAGCCCTGTGACGCCGCCAGGAGCTAGAAGCAAAAGCCAAATTGTTAGTCAGAAATGTTATATATAAAGTTTGGAATTCTCCTCAGAAAAACTGCACAGCAGGGAGGTCTGGCCAAGCCATCTGCTGCTGCCAAAGCAGAAAAAAACTGGAGGAAGAGTTCCAGGGCAGGACATTCCCTTCCTCGCAGTGACTGACATCTGGTTCTGTCCCCAACTGCAAGCAGTATGAAGTAGTATCACTCAATCAATCTGTTGCAAGTTGAAAAATGTTTACTCGCCACACTGGATTTTTGAGAGAGAGTCTGTAAATTGCTATGTGATACTGAGGTTGTAAGTGGAGTACCATAATTTAGTTTAAACAGGTCTTCAAAACCAAAGTGTCATTTAGTTGCCTAAAGAAATGAAGTAGTCTTGAGCAAGTAGGAGACATCGAACTATACTGTAGTTTAGGTCTTGAGTACACGATAAAGGGAAACAACTAAAATCGGTGATAATTCACACCTGGAAGTCATTTTGGTTTCAATACGTGTGTGTGGCTACTCTTATTTCAAAGTAAGTTATAGGAAAATGGAGACACTTATTTTAGGGTAAGTGTCTACAGAGAGAGATCTGAACCAAAATAACTGAAGACATGAATTACAACTGATTTAGTAATTCTGGTTTCATTTATAGGGAAGACAAGTCCTTATCTTTTCTGCCTCCAAGGAGAATTATGACAGAAGGATCACTGGAAATGCACAGCAAAGTCAGTGAGGAGCTAATGCATTAATCTGGCACAGTTGGAGGGAATCTGGTTTTTGTTGCCTACCTATTAGGTCATTAAGAATCTGTGTCTGGAAACACAGAACACATATTAGGAGGTAGAAAGAGTTATTTCTGCATTCTCAGGCACCATCTTTTAACACTTAGAACTATCTAGCAATTCCCTATGTGGCATAAACAAGCAGAAAAAAAAATATAACCAACTCAGATTCCAAGCAGATATGACAAAGAAAAGCTATTTTGAATGACCTTGCCCTGGATGAGTCCACCAAAGGCCCCAAGAAGGGAAATTAATCAAGACCTCAATGCTTTGAGGGAACAGGAGGACTAAGTGGATATTCTTTGTTTCAACATACATGAGGTCACTCCCTTTTAGTTAAAGATACAGCCACCATTTAAGGAAACGGGCTCCAGTGATCTCCAGAACAAGACAGAAATGAAGAACACTAAGTCAGGCAGGCCATACCTACGCTAGGAAAAAAAAATGTATTTTTAAACATTAAACAAACATACTAAAATCCTTGTGTAGACAAAGCAGTTGTATTTTCAGGCTCCTGCACCTAAATTTATTCAGAAAACAGATGTAGTTTTAACACACACAAACTGGTTGAGATAAATGCAAAGCCTCTCAGACAGAAAGGATCTTTGGGGGCTTTTCTGTTTAGGACTTGGCCACAAAAGCCATTCTAAGTTTTTTCTGTGTCAATCCTTCCAGATTAAATTTAAAGATTGTATGCAACTCTAAAGAATGGTGTGAGTAACTTTCCTTAGAGTTCTTGGGAGCTAGCAGGTACATTTCTTAATGTGAAAAGAAAGGGAAAAAAGATTGGCTTAGAGAGGAAATTCCTGAGACACTCCTTGCATCAATGAAAGACAGTACAGGTATGAAGAGAAACATTTCACCCACTCTACAGACAGACTTGATGGCTGCAAGCAAAAAGCATTTAGGATTCAGTCAATTGGGCTCAAAAGGAGGCTCAGAAGGAGACCACTGCTTGTTTATGAGGGTAAGACTCCAAGGCCCTGTTTTGACAGTTAAAGGTGTATTCTTCCATAGCATTAGCTCGAGTTAATGTAACATGACTGAAAAATCCCTGTTGAGAGATATCCTTTCACTTCTGAAGTAAAGCTGGCCTTATTTTTAGCCTATGGAGGGAACTTAAGGCAGGCAAAATAGATAGGCATTATGATAGGAAGCAGAAGGACTCTGTATTTGGGATGCTTAGAATCCCTTCTGAGCTGCTTTTCTAAGAAAAAGGAGGCAGTGTAAGAGCTATAAACTGTTGTAATTGCCCCATGGGAAGAAATAAAACTAGAGTTGCAACACGAGAAGTAGTCCAGCAGAGGGCACGAAAACTCCTCTGGATCATGTTTAGCTTTTACCTGCTGATCTGGAGATCAAGAATAGATAGTGCATTTATGAGTCAGTGTCTAGCAGGACATTAACATTTTTTGCTCTCCCTCATTTGATTTACTTCATTTGCTCCCAGTATGAGAGTTAATCTGTAATGTTCTGAAATTAATCCCAGGATGAAGGACGCAGACAGTTCTGCTTAGCTCAATATAAACAGGCCACATATTCCAAGTTTTGTTGAACCACCATCCAGTTTGCATAAAAAAAAAAAAAATACTTCAAATGATTGATAAATCTCATCAATATTGCTTCATTTGAAAGAATATGACCCTGCTTAATGCAGCGTGAAAAAGTTAACAGTACCCCAGTATTATGCAGATTCATCTCCCTTTTCCAAAATGCTGTGGCCATGGACTCAGATTTCCTAGTATCTCAGATTTTTTGAGGCAAGAATGAGACTAGCAATTTAGACCAGAGAGATTTGGTCTGGGCCTCTAAAAACCTATATCGTTTTAAAAACACATAAATTAACATAGTAATCAGAGGATTTCTTAAAGAAATCTTTTAATCATGGGAGTATGAATACAAGAGTTATAAATCGGTAAAAGTTTTACATTTGTGCAAATTTATCCATGCTTTTCCCCAATGACTTCAAAAGATTTACATCAAGGATGAATTTTGCTCTTTTCACTTCTACTAATTACACGAATTTATTTTTTTCAAAAGTTCTGCATAAGCAAGGATAAGTTAAATTACTATACCCTGCATTATTAGAAGCTATTTTTTTATAACTACTGTTGAGCAAGATATTGATATAAATTTCAAAGATTATGTTGAATCATTAAAATATTGAATTATTAATATTCCTCTTCTAAAATGAATTAAGGCTTGGATATGTTAAACTATCAACGAGCCCTGTGGCACTTTTAAAGACTAAACGAATTTATTTATCGCATGAGCTTTTGTGGGAGAAAATCCCACTTCGTCAGATTATGCATATTATTTCTTATTGCCAAAAACATCTAATTTAAACAATCCAGCTGGATAGAAATGGCTTAGAGCAGCATTTCCCAAACTAATTTGGCCACAGAACACTTTTGGGCTTGGAATATATTGACAGAACACATACATGCTGGTCTAGGAGGTGGGGTGGGGTTTCATATAAAAAAAACTGCCCCACAAAGTATTGCTCAAAAGTTGATTTAAGAGAGTCATGTTTCGGAACGAGTTGCACAACAACTATACTATTATGAATGTGTTATAAATATTAATATACCTACAGTCTAAATACTAGTCAAATACCTTAGTGTTTTTGATACACAATTTCATATTTTAGAAGGAAAAATATCACTAGCATCAAATTTTTTTTTCATGGAACACCTATTCACATTGCATGGAACACCAGTGTTCCGCTGAACAGCTTGGGAAATGCTGGTTTAGAGTTTACCATATGGTCTCGATAGGACCCAGCCTCCAACATCTTTTTGGAGTGATACGTAAATTTTCCTTTTTTTTAGTTAGAAATTAGAGTTCCAAGATGATTCTAATTAGTCTTATGTCTGTATGTACTTATGAATGGTGCTAGTAAGCAGCATTACTTTACATATAATCAGGAGGTGACTATACTGTACATTTTTCAAAATCTCCACTTTGTAATGAAGGGTTTTGCACACCCTAGTCTCTCAAGCACGTGTTTATGCAGAATTTAAGCATGCGCTGGAGCTTAAAAAGGCTGCGGGCTAAGAGCTGAAGTTTGCCAAAATGAAATCTTTTGTCTCAATATTTACCTGTGAGAGCTATTAAGGAAGAGGAGCAATTACCAGAACTAACACTCAGAAGAATTAGCCAAGCCAACTTAGTGCTGCCTCATCCATCCACTTTTGCTACGGTCTCAGCACTTTGTAAGCTTACGGCATCAAAAGCCTTTAATAAAGCTAACAGTATAAAAACACAGATGTTTGTCCACAAGAACAAAAACCTGCATCAATGCAGGCAGAGCACTTTTTTTTGGTGTCGGACACTAGTATGAGATTGGAGCGAACTGGCAGAAATCTACTGTCAGAGCTTGTTCATGACCACCACCACCATTTTATTCAGAAATGGTTGGGTACAGAGTGACAGATGGTAGTATTGTTGGCATCAAGGGAGGGATTTTTAAGAACCCGTTGAATTACTGTATCTTTCAGGAATCAGATTTTCCTCTCTGGGTAAAACACTGATGTTCTTGGGTTGGCCCAATACCATTAAGACTCCTTGTATTATAAATTGAGTGGCCACAGCAAATAGAGGCTGGGGCTGGGGGGTCTCATATTCTGGAGGCATAGTCAGTATTGGAGAGCATTGGGTAATTGTAGCCTCTGTCAAGGGAAGATGTCTTTCTCTGACTGCAATTTTTAGTTACCAGGGGTTTCAGAATTGGTATGGGAAGGTCTTGAAAATGCTGGAGGCATCTAGGTTGATGTTCTCAGTGCCAGATGTTTCTATTCTTGGTCACCAAGTGCACTGAGAAAATATAGAGGCTGAGTGGGGTTCTTACAGTGACTGCTTGGTGCCAAGAAATCAAAGGAACCAATTCTGGACTTTGAACTGCCTCCAGGACTGGATATACTTGGGGCTGGAGATAGAGTTCTGTATCTCTGATCACCATGGAAGTAGTGCTCTTTATGATGTGTCCAGAACATAGAGAAGAAGATGCATGAGAGGTTCTAGCCAAGTCTTTATCAGAAAAGTGGGACTTTCTCCAAATGGAAGGTGCTCCGGAACTCAGATACACCTATTGCCTTACCAAAACACTCATATTTTGTCTACATTTACATTTAGTTTGTGGCAAGATAAGATACACATCTACCATAGGTCAGCAACCTTTACGAAGGGCTGTGCCCAATCTTCTCCTTGCCCCTTTCCCAGTGTTGGTGGCAGAGGCAGTCTGCAGCCCTCCTTTTGGCAGCAGGACAGGGTGCCATGTGCCACTCAAAATCAGCATGTATGCCACTTTTGGCATGCATCTCACAGGTTGCCGACCCCTGATCTACCCCAAACTGGCCTGCTGTGCACTAAGGGGGTGTCTACACTTCGAAATTAAGTCGATTTAAGCTTGCTTAAGTCGACTTAATTTAATCTGTGTCCACACTACATTTTCCTTAAGTCAACTTAAGGAAAATTAAAGTCGACTTTATTGAACCTCCTTTTAAGTCGACTTAGCCAATGTAGACATGGAGTAGCCCTAAGTCAACTTTAAGTTGACTTAGGGGGTTTTAGGGCTTCCCCACTGCCCTCCCTGCCAGGGTGGCTGGCACAGCCACAGCCTGGCGTGCCCTCCCACAGGGCAGGACAGAGCCCTGCCCACCCTGCCAGGGTCCCTGTCAGGCTCAGCCCCCATTGTACCAAGGTACAATGGGGCAAAGGCTGAGCCCCCTGGCACTTGGCAAGGGGTGCCCCCCTGCCACCATGGACCTGTCCCAGGTCCACCTAGCCCCTACAAGTCGACCTAGGCATCCAGTGTGGACGCTCTAGGTCGATTTGGCAGGGTCCCCTCTAAGTCGACTTAGCATGTCCCCACTCAAAAATTAAGTCGACTTAAATTAACAAGTGTAGACATAACACAAGTGTCTGTGTGGACCCTGCTGACATTCACTAAGTCTTCTAGTGTGCACTTTGATTTACCCCACTATGAAACAGAAATCGGTCCAAGCACACTAGGGAGCTTTTAGTGCCTGTCAACAGGGTCACAGACACTTAGGGAACAGCAGGTCTGTCCACAGTAGATTTACACATCTGCTTCCTGTGAACTAAATGTTCATGCAGAAAAACAGATCCAACTTGACTAGTTTTCTCACATTCAGAGGCTAATGAAACTTTCCTAGAATTTTCAAGGAAGAAGAGGGACTTTTGGGTCCTTTTTGAAAAGCAGCAGCATGCAGAGCACTTGCCAGGCATATGAATTTCCTCCAAATAGAAAAGGTACTTAGAATGTTCATTGTTGGTAGGCATAGCTCGTTCAGAAGATGAGAAGGTCTTGAATTCCGTATCAAGGCAGCACGAATGGACCCGTGAAACTTGTCTATCATTAAATATCTCTCTCTCTCTCTCTCTCTCTCTCTCTCTCTCTCTCTCAGTGAGCTAAACAAACAAAATTAATTAAATAATTAACATCTAACCAAAAAGGATTTATTTGTATTGCATAGCAACAGGTGTTCAAGTCTTGCAACCGTAAGCAGTAAGAAGGAACTGGAGTGCAGCTGTAGTCATCCCATCTTTTATGGCCTTGGCTACATTTGCCAGAGGCATGGAGTAGTGACCTCAACCAACACTGCTAATTCTTATCTAGCTTACCTGGGAAGCACCGGAAGTAAAATACATATGCAGTCACTTGAAGAGGATTTATGCCTGGAAATTTTATTATTGTTTTAGGGGATCCCAGCAGTTTGTTAGGCACTTTTTACAGACAAATATGAAGACAATTTTTAATCTTTTTATGACAGGGATCCTGTCTTTGGGTGTACTTGGATACTTCCTAGCAAAATGGTGTGCTTATCTTGATTCGAGCATGCATCCACAACACCAAAAACAGTAACACCCTCCCTTCTTCCAGAGAGATTAGAATCTAGATGGTCCTAATTTTCCATCTTTGCACTTCAACAGAAGTAGCTAGTTGGGGAATTTGCAGGATGACATGATGCTCTGAGTCAAAATAACCAGTGTGGCTGAAGAAGGCAGAAAATCGTAGTGTTCCATCAGTGTGCTGAACAGTTTTCTTCAGATCTTTATTTTATGTTGATAATCTGAAGACTATAAAATAAAGACTAATCGTAAATTTCACCACTCAAATGACTTGGCACATTCCAAGAAATCCGTAACTCTGCCCTCCCATATTTCTGTTATCTTCTACACACTACTCTGTAACCTACACACTATTCTTCCTTTCATGACTGATCTTCATTTCCTTGCCCAAACCCAACTTTTCATATTGCTCAATGCACAAAACCTCCCAGTCATCTTAAAAAAACCCAAAACTTGCTATATGAAATATACCAGTTATCAGATCACATATCACAACACAAAACAAATACAAGACACCACACTGCAATGTACCATACCTGCTTGTGACTTCAAAGACAAGAACGCCAACAGCACAATTTCCGTTACACATTACCATGCAGACTTGTACACTATTGATACTCCTTAAATAGACATTTAAGTAGGGTGCATAGGAATATCCATATGCTGCACGCCATTTCCTTTGGAGATAGTCTTGTTGACTGTCTTTTATATATATTAAAAAATCACTTCTTGGGTTTTCTAAACTAAAGAATATATACTGTGTATGTGCTATGCAATCAAGATCCAAAGGGGTAGCCATATTAGTCTATTGCAGAAAAACAAAGAGTCCTGTGGCACTTTTAAAGACTAACATTTATTTATCGCATGAGCTTTCTTGGGAGAAAATCCCACTTCATCAGATGCTTTGAAGATGGGAAACTTACAGAATGGGAGGAAATTAATTGCAGCGAAGTGTATATGTGCTACACTTTATCTAGGTAAAACCAGGTCAGTTTTCTTAAGTAATTACTCATTGTGGTGCATATTATCTTTTTTCCAATAGATAAACCTTTCAAAAGATTTTTCCCTATATATGTCTAAGATTTAGTATTTACCAAAGTGTATACCTGAACACATTCTTATAAGCCATTTTTTTTGCTCTGCAACAATATATATTACCCCCTTACAAACAGAACATCACAAAAACTTAGACAGAAAAAGTGAAAGAATACTTTTTCACTAAATACCATAAAATATATTATTTAATTTAACTGCTCTAAATACCGAAGGGAGAGCATGGAACATCAATTTTTTAAAAAGTTTGCATCATCAGCAAAATACTGTTTGGTACTCAGAATATAATACACTTCAATTAAAAATCTCAAAATATTCCTAACATGGTTTGCCATCCATATTTTTAGGCATATATTGTTTAATCACCTATGACTTTTTAAAATGGATAAGTTTTTAAATATTTAACAGGTTGTTTGAAAAGCCCCAAATCTTCATAGCATTACTACAAAAAACAAACACAAAAAAATCCAACTCTTGCACACACATACCACACCACTTCCCTTTCCCAGCCCTCCCTGGAAAATATTTATGTACAATTAGATTTTTATTCTTATAATGTGGGAGCTTTCATTTTGTCTTTTGTTTCTACAGTTTTACTATCCCCAGGAATAGAGAGGTGATTTGGTCTTGGAAATGTTTTCAGTTCCCACTGTTGATGTTTTGAATAGATTTCTAATTTTAACAGAGCAAAGCCTTTAATCTGTTCATGGCTTCCAGGTAACCAACCTGCATCACAACTGTCTGTAAACAAAAATGAGAATTATTCAGGAAAAGTTTAAATACCACACAGGAATTACAATGGACTCAATTCTGAAATAGGATTTATTATAGTTCTTTAAAAAAAAATCTAGTGATCTGGTAAATTACTCTCTATATATTATGCAGTTAGTTTTAATCATAAATTCACAAAGTTTCATTAAGCAAATACCAACTAAATTTTTCCACTCTGTAGTTTCAAAAGCCTTATAAAAGCTAGCACATAGAAAGAGAGTTGAGTATGTAGATATATTTTTCAACTGAGAACAAGAAATTAACTAACCTGTATATAATCTACAGATTAGTGTCCAAATTTTCAAATTGCATAATTAAAAACAAAACTGAAAAAATATTAGTCCTTTCATAAGTAATAGGGGGTTTTGTATGGCTTTCTTCTATAATAATCAAAGCAATGACATATCTGTGGTTTGCTTTGTTAGTACAATAATTTATAAATTAGAAAACAAAAACGTTAATGTTTTCATTTTTTAATCTCCTGAAAAAAATCACACACCTAAATTGGATTTTTTCTATATGACAAAGATGAGATTAACGCCCTGCATATAGGTTTAAATACATCTATCATGTCTTATATATCCCGTTCAAAATGAACCAAGAAGCCTGTTTCCAATTCAAACATCAATCAACATCTTTATAAAAGAAAATATTTTAGCTGAATTATAGTTAAACCATTTCATCAGCATAATGGCAGGAGACCAATACTGCAAAATAAACACTCCCCCCCATTTTAAATAGTGTAATTAACATTCTTGCTAGATTATATTTATAGCTGAATACAGCATTAGTGCAAGAATCAGAAAAACTATTGTAAATTTATCCTTTTGTTGAGACAAGACTAATTGCTTAGATTGCAAAAATGGAAAATGTTCATTCTCAAACCAGTTTATACATATATTCATACACACATGCATACTTAAAAATTTTTTTTGTGGGCATCTGTCTTAAAACAAGGAATTATAGTTTCTCTTAATATCAACCTTTCAAATAAGATTAACATTTTCCATGCTAACTGCTTAGGCCCATACATTGCTTTTGAGAGAATATTAATCAAATGAGAACAATTAATGGCTCAAGCTTGTTAGCAGAGATTTCTAGCTTTATTTTCAAATTATGTTTTAAACATTATATTTCAGAATCTACATACCTGCATCATACTGGCATTTGGCTTCATTATGCAGAGATACTGAAGATATGCTTTCCATAGATTTCATACCTCGACTCTATGTTGCTCCTTGAAAGAGCATATTGCACAAATACACTTAACTATCATACAGGCATTTGTAGGTACCTGCTGAAGCAATCTGGTCGGCACTTGCTGAAGCTTCAGACACAATAGAAAATCAACAGCTGTATGTTGTGATGTCAGTAACACCCTAGCCAGTCACCACACAGAGAAACTAAAACGCATGAGAAGCTATATTGAGCTCTTCATTAGCAATTCAGTATCAAGTGATGCAAAAACCTTGTGAAACCGTGAATGTGCTATGAAATGGCTGTAGGGATTTTCATTATTTTTTCTATTAAGACTCTATAGCATGCCTCCTAGCATAAAAAGTTTATTACTATGAAATTATTTTTTGTATTACTTGACACAACTATAAGTATTGTGCAAAACTGGTACGGCTGAGCAGAGAGTCACTTTTTTTCTAAAAAGAGATGCTATTTTATCTTTTCCATTTCATGTTATAAGCAATGGAATTAAAAAACTCAAAAAATATCCTATCCACTAACTAAATACTTATATGGCCTTCATCTGAACGTTTTCTAAAATGTTTCATCTGTAGCTATATTTTCAACTTTAAGGGTAAAATAAACAACCAGTCACTGTAGCATGAAGGTAATGTCTTACAGGTTGGTGTGATCTCTTCAAATCCCCTTAGATTTCTCTACAGATGTGAGTTATTTCACTATACCAGCAGATGGACACAGGAAAAGACATTTTTGACGACAGCATTCACAGGGGTGCTTGCTGGCTGAAATAACTCACTTGCAAACTTTCCTAGCAAAAAAACTAAACAAGTTGTACTGCTAACAGCAGACTGGTGGACTAGAACTACGGCTACCATCAATATGAGTAACATTGTCTGTGCTGCATAAGATGACTTTTCAGAACCCAAATGAACAAGAAAAGCAGCAATTACTCCCCCCACTCTTGAAATAAAGGGTGGGCCACTAACCACTTTCTGCAATCCAGAGGACCAGGCTTCCAGCATCTAGGTAAAGTTGCAATATCCAACACAGGGCTTGTCTTCATGGAGATGGTACATCAAATTAGTGTGTCCACACTAGTCACAGTAATTTAACTAAATTAAACTGAAGTATACCCATACTGCTCTACAAGTTCCAGAGGGGTAGCCGTGTTAGTCTAGTTCAGCAAAACAAACAAGGAGTCCTATGGCACTTTTAAAGACTAACCAATTTATTTATTACACTTGATCTGAGCCGTTCTCGGCCTCTTACGGCTCAGATCAAGTGTAGTACCTGTTCTTATCAGTGTAACGGTTGATACTATCTCCACGTGAGAATGCTGTTCAATTTATTTATTGCGTGAGTTTTCGTCAAAGCGCCTGACGAAGTGGGATTTTCTTCCACAAAAGCTCATGTGATAAATTTGTTAGTCTTTAAAAGTGCCACAGGACTCGTTTGCCATACTGCTTTGTTATGCTTTTCTTATTAATCATTGCATTCACATGCCTCTACACTTGTTCAAATTACCCACTCAGCATTCAGGACAGACATTCAATGAGCAATGGAATTTTGCACTACTGGAACCCTGTGTCTGCACACACATAAGAGGAACTAATTTCCCCCTGATTCCTACATCGGCATCCATTAATTTTGCTGGTATCATTTTTGAACTGCTGTCACTAGCATGGAGGAAATTCTGCTCAGAGCCATGAACCAGCCAGTCATTAATGTAAAAAGGATGATGCAAAGATACTAGCAGGTTCAGGTGGCTGGATTTTGCAATGCAGTGCAGGGCCTTGGATGGCATACCAATAACATTACAGAAACAGATAACTTAAATCAAACAATTACTTCTGCAGGCATTTATCGGAGCACCTTTACTTTATGGAGCTCCATTTACAATGGACAAGAAGCTGGATGAGAGTCAAAAATGTCCCCTTATTGCCAAGAAGGTTAACAGTAGATTGGACTACATTAATAGGAGCATTGCCAGCAGATCAAGGGAAGTGATTATTTCCCTCTATTCAGCACTTGTGAGGCTACCATTTGGAGTACTGTGTCTGGTTTGCACTCCCCACTACAGAAAGGATGTGGAGAAATTAGAGAGAGTCCAGAGGACGGCAACAAAAATTGTAAGGGAGCTGGAGCACATGACTTATGGAGAGGATGAGGGAACCAGGTTTGTTTAGTCTGATGAAGACAGAGGATTTGATCACAGCCTTTAACTACCTGAAAGGGGAAGATACAGGGAAGATGGAACTAGGCTTTTTTCAGTTGCAGCAGATGACAGAACTAGGAGCAATGGTCTCAAGTTGCAGTAGGGGAGGTCTAGGTTGGATATTAGGAAAAACCTTTTCAATAAGAGTGGTGAAGCACTGGAATAGGTTACCTAAGGAGGTAGATGAATCTCCTTTCTTAGAGGTTTTTAAGGTGCAGCTTGGCAAAGCCCTGGATGGGATGATTTAGTTGGGGTTGGTCCTGCTTTGAGCAGGGATTGGACTAGATGACGTCTTCAGGTCCCTTCCAACTCTAATCTTCTATGATTCTGAGCGTGGTTAACACACACAGAATGAGAGGTAGGATAGGAGAGGGGCAAAAGTGGGATGACCAGCAGTGGATGCATAAATTCATGATGCAAAAGACTTTCCTAGAGATCTGTGCACAAAATATGAAAAATGTACCTGTGATGAACCTGAAGGTAGGGCTAAGTCTACATCTACTCCACATTATCTATTTCTAAATAACTCCAGGTGTAGACTAGCCCATAGTGATCAAAGAAAGCAAATGCTGAGGCCCACTATGAAAAGCCTCTGGTTCATGCCTCCCAGGCCCTACTATCATATTAACTGCACTTGGGGTTGAATCTTGAAGCCAATAGGCCTCCCTGAAAGTTATCCAATAAGAAAGTAGTTCCTTGTCCTCGTCTACTGCAATGAGTATCAGGTAGCTAGATGCCTGTGGTCAGGCAAAGCTCACTGAAAGTTCAGAGTGTGGTAATCTGCCATGACTCTCTTAGATCAGTGGTTTTCAAATTGTTTTTTCAAATGGGTCCCAAGGAAAAACCAATCATTTATGCCCGCGACCCAACAATTACATCTTTGAGCAACGCATTCCAGTCTTTTGGCGGCAGCAGCAGGGGGTTGTCATGACCAGTACTGGGTCCCGACCCATAGTTTGAAAACCACTCTTAGATCCCTCAAATAGTACAAAACAAATGACTGATCTGAACTTTGTTTTTAGCATTGCAATTTAAATTCATTACATTGGTTGCATACCAGAACCAGGATAGTTAAAAGGAAGATTTATCCTCTTAAAAAAAAATAAAAATTAAGCTATACTGTTAGATGAATTATTTAAAAGTATGGGAGTAGCCAGAAGTTACATTTCTATTGTGCCTGTTATTTTTAAAAGATTATTGTAACTGAAATTAGGAAAAATATTTTCCTATTTTTTCAGTTTATGATGTACACTTGTAGCCTGGTCAGTTTCGGGATTTATGCACAGCTCTGTGGAGTATTCAGAAGCACACTCGTGTCCAGTCTTTCAAAGAGGGTTTTGTCAGTAAGAGCAGCAGCAAGCTGAAATGAAGTCAACAGGCAGCAGACAGTTGGCTCCACAGAGAAAAAGGGGAGGAAGAATAGGTGTAACGATGTCTCGTGGATTGCTCTGGAGACCCAAAAACACAGTAGGGGACGGAAAAAAAAAGCCAAACACTCCTGAACAGCTTCAGCGAGGATTTCTTTTAGTGAAAAATATAGGACATACTGTTTAATATAAGTTGTTTTTAAAAATTATGTTTATTTCAAAAGAGTCAGGTTGACAGTGTCCCTAGAAATAGGGAAATATCAGATATTGAAACTAAGGACGTTTTAGTTTCTCTGTGGCTCTGGGAAACTCAAATATTTCACCCTAGCAGCTAGTCTTGCAGCACAGAGTAAAGTTGGCTGTATTTTATTTTATATGCCTCCTCCTCCTCAAGCACACTTCCACTTTCTCAGCAGCTAATATTGCACAGATGCTATGCTCAGAACCCTATGTGCAGCTGTGAAACTTCCCAAAGGTAGGCCAATCTCATTCTGTTACTTGGAAAAGGTCTGAGCAACAGGTAATATAGCTGATCCCTGGATAGGATGAGTACAAATCAGGTTTGAGAAAGAACAGAGTAACAACCATATTCAGTCTAAGCAGCGGGGATACTGGAGCATGGGACTGTAATGAAAGCATGCAGCATTACAGTAGCCATTTCACTAACAATCTCATTGCAAACATTACCAGCAATGATTTTATTTTTTCTTACACAACATTAGAAAGAATCTTTAATAGCACTAGGCCAGGAACAGATTCCGATTGCACAGGAAATCTTCCTTCTATTCCCAATCTTTTTTTCAGGCTCCAAACATAGTGGGATATAACAAAAAACGGGTGTCCTGTGGCACGTTAAAGACTAACAAATTTCTTTGGGCATACGCTTTCGTGGGCTACAACCCACTTCATCTGATATGACGAAGTGGGCTGGAGCCCACAAAAGCTTATGCCCAAAGAAATGTTAGTCTTTAGGGTGCCACAGGACACCTGTTTTTTTGCTGTATACTGACTAACACAGCTACCCCTCTGGAACTTGTCACCATGCAAAGTGGGATATAAGAAGATAAAGAAATGGACTGCTGAAGGTAGAAATTTAAAAAAAGAAAACAACAAGCTTCAAAATAGCTTACATCCTATTTCTTCTATGTACCTTACAAAGAACAATAGTTACAGAAAAGTAAATTTCTCTCAAATCTTTTTCTGTAACAGATGCCCACTAGATGCTATAAGACGCAAAGGGTACATCTACACTTAAATTAATATCCACAGCAGGCCCATGCCAGCTGACTTGAGCATGTGGGCATCTGGCAACAGGGCTGTTTAACTGCAGCATAGACATTTGAACTCAAGCTGGACCCCAGGTCCTGGGACAGTATATGGGAGGGATTTCCAAGAAAACATCTTGCTTAACAAATGGAATATGTTTTTTGTGAGAGAATTACAAAGTGGGTGCAGAGAATAGAGCTGAGGAATGTTTGGAACTTTACTCATGCATTTGATATTACAGCTAATAAAAATCTTACTTTAAAAATTCATTCAAACTGGCTTGGATAGGAACTCTCATGTAGACTGAAAGCCAACTGAAGGACTAAAAGTTTAACAGCAGAAGGCAGCGTGCTGAATTAGAGACAGATGCTCAGTGGCTCTTGAGATCTCATCTTGTGTGATATCTTCAGTTGCTGAAAGCATAAGCCCACTCACCATGCAGCCTCAAATCATACTTTTAGCAATGCTGCTGGTGTTGAGGTGTACGGACCCAGTACATCCAGAGGGCAGCAAAGAGAGCTATGCAAGCTCATTACAGAGCAAGTTGGATGCTAATTTGGCTCAACTGTAAGCTCTTCCTGAAAGCCCTCCTGAAAAAGCTCAAAAGGACACAAGGTGAACCACCAAGCGAGCACCTTGGCCAGGCATTCAGGGAAGGCTTAAAAACAAAAACACAAGCAGAGTTGGTTTGCCTCGGGTTTGACCAGTGCAAGCAACACTTTTATCCTTCTCTTTGAACAAACTGCAGTGAGCACTAAAGATATGTCTATGCGTTAACTGGGAGCAAGCCCCCCAGCATGGGTGGACAGACTCATGTTCGCAGAGTTCAGGCTAACATGCTAAAAATAGATGAGTGAATGCTATGGCATCAGTGTAGGCTCAGGCTAGCCATTCAAACTCCGATTCAGAGAGCAGTTTGGGCTTGAGCTCAGATGGCTAGTTGGCGCTTCCACCCATGCTGCATGGCCACAGCTATTCACATCTTAATCAGCCGCCTTCTAGGAACCGTGTGAGTATCTCTCTGCACCCAAAGCAAGGCATTACTTTCCCTTCTCAAATAGTTCCGAAAAGGCTAATGATTAGGATGTTTCTGTCCAAGCAAGCACCTCAAGACCTCTTAGCTACTCAGAGGCCAAACCCGTGTGGATAAAGTTCACAGTTGGGTTTGAAAAGATGCATGTGGATCTCTATTTGCGCCTCATCTTAAAACTGCTTAAGTTTCTTCTTTATTAGCTCCATGTACACAAGGAAAATGCTTGTTATAATTTGTTGACAACTTCAATCTGCACCTCTCAATCAACTCATGCTGAAAATGGCTTAGCTAGCATACAAAGACATTGCGAGGAGTCTCCCTTGAACATTTACATAACACTGAGTAAAGTTCCTTTTTTTAAATGTTAATCTAATAGAAGACTACTTATTTTTCTGTGTGGTTTTCCTAGGTTGGCAACAATACATAACACCCCTTAAGTCTCAAGAGTCCCAGAGGTACCTTTGGGTACATCTACACTGCAGCAAGAAATAGCCTCCCCAGCTGGGTAGATAGACTTTTATTAGTGGGACTCACACTAATATGGCAAGAATAGCTCTTTCGACCAGCGGTTTTCAAACCACAGATCGGTACCCAGTACTAGATCGCATACCCTCAGGTACTGGGTCACAGTGTCCCCTGCTGCCGCCTCTGAAAAACTGGAATGCGCTGCTGACAGATGTAATTGTTGGGTCATGGGCATAAATAATCTTTTTCAACTGGGTCCTGAGCAAAATAGTTTGAAAACCACTGGTCTAGACATTGCTGCACTGGCAGCGGCTCCAGCTAGCCACCCAAGCTAAGATATGATATGATTTTCAGTTATGAGTTTCAGATACGAGTTTCAGTGCTTGTCTATGTGGGAAACAGCCCAGATTAGTTACTGCAGAATTCTGTAGTAGCTCCCCATACAGGCACTCCTATTCTATACTTGGGAAGTGGATAAAGCTAAAGCACAAAAAGACACACAAACTAAGCATCCACACAGAGGCTTAGTGCACAACAGCTATTGCACTTTAAATTGAAAATGTCACTATTTCACACCCACTTCTCCTTGAATACCCAATGCAGACAAACCCTCAGTGTGACTGAGTTCAAATGGCCTTGATACAAACTATACAAGAGAACTATGAAATCTGACTGCCTACTAAGCCAGGACAGTCTACTTCTCCTCTTAACAAGCATATCTCCCTTCTTTCCTCCTCATGTTTTCCCCCTAAGAAGTGAAATAATTATCTTAATTATTTCAAAAGGATCATACACAAGTAAAAACCGTATCTTAGATTTATAAGGTCCTGGAATGGCAGTGGGTATACTGGTGAATGCAGACAGTGATGAAGTATAGTACAGTTTATTAGTTCCAAAGGGGGAGCCATGTTAGTCTAGTTCAGCAAAAACAAATAAGGAGTCCTGTGGCACTTTTAAAGACTAAAATTTATGTATCATGAGCTTTTGTGGGAGAAAATCCCACTTCGCCAGACGATTGAAGATGGGGAATTTACAGAATGGGAGGAAAATAAATGCATGGAAGTGTAACTCATAGGATCAGGTCAGACTGTAACAGCAAAATCAAAGCAGCTGTTTAGATTCAAACATTGGGGAATAGCATATAGAGGAAAGTGAGGTCAAATCACCTGTTGTAATGAGAAAACAAAACAAAACCCGTAGTCCCTATTTAACCCTAAAGCAACAGTGTCAAATCTGTCTATGAATTCCAATTCTGCAGTTTCTCTTTGAAGCTTTGATTTGTTATCCATTTGTCTGACCACTGATAAATTGAAGGCTGCTGCTGCTCCAGGTTTGCTAATGTCCTGGGAGGCTGCAAGCCTTGCTAATGCCTCGACCTGGCAAGCCCTGGGGTGGCTGCAACCCTGCAGTCTGTCCCCCAAGGATGCAAGGAGCCCTGGAGAGGCTGAAGCTGCTGCCGCCAAACCAGGCAAGCCTCAGGCAGGTGCAGCCTAGAGTTGCTGCCAAGCATGCTGCTGGCCAGCCTCCCAAACTAAAGCGCCCCTGAAATTGATGAGAACAACAGAATAACTGTTTTAGGGGTAAAACGTGTCTACTGACACTGTTGCCCTACCATTGCCAATTAAAGCAGTACTCTTTCTTGGGGTGGTAGATTTTATTTTATTTATTTCCATCCACATCTGGGATGGAAGCCACAAAAATGGGTCTGTGGATATCCGCACTGATATCCGCAGATGCGGATATGAAGCAGATATCTGCGGATGTGCAGGGCTGTACCCCTAGGGTGCTGAGCCAAGCTAGGGAAGGGGAAGGGAAGCTCAGGATTACAGATGATTAGTCAATATGTGTGGATTCAAATTATATTGGATACACTTTGGCCCACATCGAGTATCCTGCCCTCGAATGCAGCCGCTCGCATCAAATGTGTTTGACACCACTGGGTTAGCAGGTTTAATCTTCTGGCTATTAGGTGGCTGATAAGATTTTCAAGCTCTGTACATGCAGAGATGGGTGCAAATGGGTGGACACGAGAGACTCATGATAGAAGAAAAATCCAGGAAAAGGGATCTGGGGGAGAGAAGCATGGAGATACAGAACTCAGGAAAAAAGTAAACCACAATGCATACTGGGGAAAAAAAGACTAGTGTGAATTGAGGAAGGGAAAGAAAAAAGATGTAAGTTACATTTTGAAGAAGTATTACAGAAGAATGCTGATTGTCATTGTGTTGAAATTAAATATTATATAAAATACATTGCTATTTTATTCTGTAATGTAGCAGTAGTGGCACAGGTTGGATGTGAGCTGGGTAAACTTGTCAAGCCCCGGCTATTATGACCCATGTACTCAGAACTTTTATAATAATTAACTTGAAGTTCTTGTTGCACTGAAATCACACCACTATATATAGTTGAAAGCACTTGAACTTTCAAGTGTGCTTTTTCAATTACAGATTGAAAGTTTATGCAGCAGAGATAAGGGATTGTTTTCAGTCTTTGATATTAGCCTAACCTATGTAATAATAGGAGTTAATAAAAATGTATTATACGATTATAAATACTCTATTACTCATAAAGGTGTTGTGAGAATTAATGTTTCTAAAGCGCTTTGCATTATTCCAATGAGGAGCACTATATAAATACATTCAGGAGCACTACTGTATTTATAGTTTTAAAATTTAACAGCATTCTTATTTACTTTTATATTAGGCCTTTCATTTTGTTTGAGTGTATTTTCCACAGGTTCTTAATTTGTTCATTCTTGGAGATTTTTAGTTTAAAGATTTTTGGCAAATACAGTGCTTAGACAGGTAGAAAGGCGAAAGTATTGACTAGAGATAGGCATAATGCAAGTTCTCTCTTGTAATTATACTATTATTTTACCTTAAGAACTTGCCTTCCCTGCAAAGTTAATTCAGGCTCTTACCTGAGTGTTGTCCCTAACCTGACTCCCAACTAAACACAAAAACCTCTCACCCGGTGCTTTACACTCAAGCTAACTGGTCCATTCTCAAGCACAAGTGTTGCTCATACTCCACCTGACAACCTATCCACTTTGTAGGATAAATGCGGGTTAAACCATCCAAGTGTTGATTGTCCTCCAACACCTTACTACAATACTCCCATGTGTCCAGAAGGACAGACAAGTTCTTCCACAATTCACTGGTGGGAAGACAAATCAGAGCAGTACAGCTCAGTTCAGCACAAAGCACCACAGGAACCCCAGAAGTTCTACTGCCTCAAAAGAGCGAGTACATCATCAATACAGATGCAGTTGAGTGGATGCACCTGAGCATAGCTATATAGCGTAGAGTTAACTCTGCAGTGAAGACACTCCCTAAGTTTCATCTTCAACTATTTACTTTTCTAACCCTGGGGCCTCTACTATTCAAGAAGAATCGGTTATTAACCTCACAGTAACTGTTGTTGTTTGAGATGTGTTGCTTATGTCCATTCCCTTGTATGGGCGCACAATGTGTGCATTGTTGCTGGAAGCTTTTTCCTAGTGCTACATGCTGGGTCAGATCTGGTGTCCCCTGGAGTGATGCCCTCATGGCATGGTATACAGGCAGATGCTGAACTATCACTCTCCTCAGTTCCTTTTTGCCAGCTACTCCAACAGAGGGGAAGGTTTGGAGTGGACATGAACAACACATCTAGAACAGCAGCAGTTACAGAAAGGTTAGTAACTGTTTTTCCTTCTTCGAGTGCTCACTCAAGTCCACTCCTATGTAGGTGATTCTCAAGCCACGCTTTAAGTGGTGGGGAAGGAGTTCCAGACTGATATGGATATAGACCATAGGACCACTAATTTAAGGCAGCATCACCTCTTGCCTGTTGTGTGAATAGCAAATATGCAAATGGACGACCAAGTTGGTGCCCTGCAAATGTGCAAGATCAGAATCTGTGCCCCAAATGCTGTTGATGAGTCTGCATCCTTGTAGAATATGCTGTCAGAGGAGGAGGTGGAACTTTCACTAAGTCATAGCACTTGCGGATCCATGACTTGATCCAACTGCAGATTCTCCAATCTTTCCACAACTACCATAAAAAGTTGAGTGATCTTACAAAAAGTTTGATCCTCTCTAAGTAAAAATGGTAAGGTTTGTCTCACATACAGTGAATGAAGCCTCTTCTTCTCCCTGTGAGCATGAGACTTGGGATAGAAGACCAGAAGAAACATGTCCCAGTTGCTGTGAAAATGTGAAACCACTTTTGGCAGAAAGGCTGGGTGTGGGCAGAGTCTCATCTTGTCTTTAAAAAAAGCCATATAAGGTGGTGAATAGCAAATATGCAAATGGACAATGGTGGTGAGGGCTCTGATTTCTGAGACTCTTCTCGCCAACGTGATGGCAACCAAGATGACCACCTTCCACAAAAGGTGGAGCAGGCAGCATGTTGCCATGGGCTCAAACAGGGGATCCTCAAGCCTTGATAAGACCAGGGTGAGGTCCTAGGATAGCAGAGGTTAGAGCACCTGGGGCTACAATCACTCCAGACCTTTCAAAAAATTGAGAACAAACTGGATTTGTAAAGACTAACCAGCCAGAGATTGGTGGGTGGAAGGTCAACACTGCCACCAGGTGAACTCACTTGAGACAGACATACTGCACCACATATGTACAGGATGCCAATGTGGCCCAGCAACTTCACGCAATTCTGCACTGTGGTGACCAGAAAGGCTCTTAGACCTTTTATAAGAGCTTCAATGTCTGTGACAGACTCTGGAAGATAGGCTGTCATGCAGGTAGAGTCAAGGATGGTGCCTATAAATTCTATTTTCTTCACTGGTGAGGAAGTTGAACTTCTGATTTATGAGAAGCCCCAAGTTCAAAAAAAGTGGACTGAGCGAACCATATGTGCTGTTTCACCATCTCCCTGCAGTGGCCCTTGATTAGCCAGTCCAGGTATGGCTAGACTTGGATTCTTCTCTTCGCTAGGGAAGCCACCACCATTGCCATGCACTTTGTAAATATTCTTGGTGCTGCTGATAGACCAAAGGGTAGCACTGTGAATTGGTAGTGTCCGTGACCTACTGTGAATCAAAGGTACTTCCAGTGGCTCTGACGAACTGCTATTTGGAAATATGGCATATTAGTCACCTTCCCCTGGATCTAGGAAAGGGATGACTGAGGATAGAGAGATCATGCAAAATTTCAGGAAGCTTATCCTGTCCAGAAACAGAATTAAAAGGCAAAGCTATAACAAAAGAGATTTGGAGTAAGAATCTGAATAACTGAAAGGCTAACTCATCACTTTCTGCAGAAATGAAGTATACATTTGAAAAAGGAAATATATATTTCTACCACTTTGATTTGCAATGGTAATCTTCAAATGGAAAACAATCCGGTGCCATCTTCATAACCCTGCAGAAAGACCAATTTCATTTTTCCTTCCTACATGTAGTACTGCACACTTCATTGAATTTCATCTTGTTGATTTTAGGCCAATTCTCTGATCTGTCAAGGTCCTTTCACATTCTAATCCTGTCCTTGCAATACCCCCTAACTCAGATCAACCTCAAGTTTTATAAGCACACTCTCTACTCCATTATTAAATAATATCGGATCCAAAACTGACCCTGCAAGACCCACCAGATACACCCTCCCAATTTGACAGAGCCATAGATAACTACTAGTCTTTCCGCCAGTTGTACACTCTCCTTACAGTAATCTAATCTAAGCCACTTTTCCCATTTGCTTATGAGAATGTCATGTGGTACTGGGTCATAAGCTTTACTAAAATCAAGATATAATGTCTATTGCTAGCCACCACCAATAAGCCTGTCAAAGAAAGTTCACAAATGCAAAATTAAATGTACAGTCTCTACTGTGTGAAAGCATGCAGCAAATGAGTCTAAACCGTATGTAAAGGGAGCAGCGTTAACTGCTTTCTGAGTTTCCAGTGTAAGCCTCACGTAATATCCTCCAAAAGAGATCCACAATCTCAAAAATTAGATTAGATCTGGCCCAAGGTAGAATTTTCTCCATTATGATCCTCTAAAAATAGAGTTTAAAACTGCTCCAAAAAACCCCTAACTTTTATGGCCACTTTGTATAACGAAACAGCTAGAAAAAGAAAGCCTACCACTTTCTTGAAAAGACTCCCACAGAGGAGTGTCCAAGACTGGGGACTTACTAAGGCATAGCTTCTATAGGCTTATGCCTCTAGTAGCTGAAGTAAATACTGGGGTGCTCCCAGCTGCCACATGTCTCTTCCAAGGTTTTTGGGGTCCATGCTGCCCCTCTTGTGTGGAACTTATCTCTCTGAAAGGGAAAGGAGGCTCCTCCCATTGCACTATCGCTCCAGGGTATGTATGAAAGAACCCCAAGGAAGGAATTGGGGTATGTGGGGTGAAGTCACAGGACACAAGTTGTGGTGTGCATAGGCCCCAGGTTGCATTAATCTGTTCATGTCAGTGGGTAAAATTCGGCAGATTCAAGTCCAATTTCAAGAGTTGTTAGAAGATCGTTTAGTAACCACCAAGATACAGCAGCACTGGTGATCTCTATCCCTGCGTTATCAGAATGTGCACTTACAAGCAGATACTGTATGTGCACTTAATAGTACAAGTAGTTAAGGAGCTACATTATAGCCATTTGTGTACACACACACACACACACACACACACACACACACACACACACACCCCCTCACAGCTTTGCAAATAACTTGAGAGTCACAATATTCACTGCCATCACAAAGCAACTGTAGCAGCTCGAGAGCAGCTTAAGCCTCGCTAAGATCTCCGGTGAATCAAACGCATTTATTCTGAAATTCCATTACAGGGAGCTGGCAGCAAACCCCAAATTTAGATTGTTTAAGCACTGTCCATTATAAAAGACTCTTTTTTGAGAAACTGACATCTCTGTTGTTTGTTGTAGGGTTTTGAAATTCATCAGGAGGTAGCTGTGGGGCCAGGTGAGGTGCTTTTGCTAGTCCTATGAAACTCTATTCAGATTTGGCTGAGTTATGTATTGCAATAAACTACCTTTTCCCATTTGTGACTTGCAATACGTATCTTGATTTGGGCAGCATCCCAGAACCCCATTATACTTACGCCTGAGCCTTCCCTTGCTGCCTCACTTTAACATTGTACTGGGAACACAAGAGTTAGCCTGATTTACACTGGAACAGTTGCAGTAGTGGGAGGAAAGAGAGCAAGGAGAGATGGTAGTGAAAGACTTTCTTTGAGGTCACCCCTCGTGCAAGGGTGGACAAAACTGGCTCACAGCTAGGCGCAAGCAATTTTACTTTTGGTCACCAGAGGGCACTCCTCCATTACATTTCTGCAGTGGAGCTAGGTGACAGGTTACTAAAACTGGTTGTCATAGCATTCAAAACCATAGCTTTGTTGAGGCCTGCCGTAGGGTCAGTTGCTTGTTTTTTCAGGGATGTGATAAGAAGCCCAAGACAAGATTTGGCCCACCTCCAGTAGCTGAGGTCATCAGGTAAGAGAAAGCACTCAGCTGGAGTTCCTTCCCACCATCTCTTAGACCCAGCAGACCAGCCTCCTCTCTGGCAAAAGCTATGCCATTTCCCAGCAAAAGGACTGTGGGCCCCTGAAAGAGATGCTATAAAATACAAATAAATTGGAATGAGAAGAACAGTTCTAGACTTATTCTTCTATTGACTGGTATTAATATCACACAATTCACAACTGACTTCAGTTGCAAGTGCTGAGTAATTCAGCAAATATGACAGTGTCTCAAATCTGACATCCAAAAATGAAGAACACAGAATTAAAGTTCACCTATGAAAAGTATTGGCTACAGTGACATGCCCAGCAGCATACAGGAACTCTGTGACACAGGAAGAGACAAAATTCAGTTCTCTGATGGGGAATTCAACAATCTAAACCGCAAAAAGCAGTAGTGAGTCTGCAGTACTCCAAGACAGCTGTTTTTTTCTCCTTTTATTTTTGTTCCCCCAGCCAAACTCTTTGGTTTTGGGTGTGGTGTGGGGTGCGTCAGAGTGAGAGAAATGCAGAATAAGGAGGAGAGAAGGGATGTGACCATATAGAATTCAAGACATGTTCCCAATGATCATTGGGGGCTGCCAAGAAAAAAAACACAATGTGATAGATGTGCTACTAGTGGAAGGCTCCATTGAGGCACTTGAATTTTTAAAGTGCCACACACCTAAAGAAACATGAATATTTTACTTTTCTAAGAAGGGTGGAGATATTGGTGTATGTACTTCAACCAGGTACGTAAGAATATCTCTACACTGTCAGTGTGATGGGTTCATGGATTATAGAGCTAATATACATCAAGGCAGCATTATTTCTTCTTGAGTTTTATTATGTCACCTTGATATTTATAGCTTGTCAGTTAGTTTATAGATTCTTTTTATAAAATGAGATAGGAAAATAAGTAATTTCTTATGCCATTTCTCACCTTCATTCCTTTGAATTTACTTTCTATCATTTTCAACAAACTTTTTTCTTTTCCATCTTCCTTCATTGTCCTTCCTTCAAACAACTTGTCTCCCCATCCCACCCCCACAAAAAATTCTGGGTATGACCATAACCTCCCAGACGGCTGAATGACTCAACTTTCCATTTTAATTAAAAGGTTCAGTTTTGGAAATATTTAGTGCACTCAAGAACTTTTGCTAAAATACATGGAGTGTTCTTCCCTCCCCACCTACTGGGAAAAGTAACTGGGAAAAATATCATTACAAACTTTGTTTGGGTGCCCCAATCTAAGATACATGCTTTAACAATATTCCCAGCTCCAACGGCATCAAGATTACAAGACAAAGACATGAAACCAATTTTCCTAAAGGGAAGACAATTTAATAAAACAGCCCTACAAAAGTTTCCAAGATGACAACACCTACACGTTACAAATTTGTTTGTACTGCCTATCAGGAAATCCAGGAATTACATAAATACATCATCTTTAAAGTATACTGAGGAATTCAGGATTGAATAAATCTTATTAGAAGCATCCAGACCAATTAGCCAATAAATTACTTACATCAAATCCTACATATCATAAGTTATCCTTATTTCTAGGAGTGAAAGTGTAATTGGACAGGGCAAAATCTAGTTCTCTGAATTTTATGGAACATTTTAAACAGACTTTACTGCTTTTAAAAAAAACTAAATCTACACTATACCACAACAACCTAAGTCTTGTTTCTCCATCAAAAGTGACTTAACATATGCAACAGGAACAGTACACTATGATATCAAGACTCATTTTTACACTATCCACATACAATCCCTAGTACAAGATGATCAATAAATGTAATGGTCAAACTACTCTGGAGTCTAGTGGGGCTGTGTCATCAACTACATTAAAACTAAAACATCTAATGTTATTTAAAACATGTTACACCACAAGTTCATTGACAGGGATAGCTGTGTACGCATATGGGCGAGTAGGGGGTAGTAAATTAGGACAAAACAAAAAATACGGAAATTTGCTCCATTCTGTAGCAGAGATAGATGCAGGAAAATGACATGTTCAGCAGAGTTGTTTGTGATACAATTAAGCATTTTTTTAAAAGAAAAAAAAACAAACCCAAAATATACAGAAAAGAGAGGCTTAAAGTAAGCCTGGTTTAAAACTAATGAGACTGGGGAAGCCAGCAGTAATAAGACTGAATGATGAGTTGGAGTAGAAAGTGAGGCTAAAGATTAAAAAATAATGAGGAAGGATAAAAGATTAGGCTATAAAAATATTTGGTGGAGGGGAAAAAAAAAAAAACATAGGCAGAAAGAGGAAAAGTAAGCTTGGGAGGCAGCAAAAAAGAAAGAAGGAAAGAGCAGGGGAGAAGGGCAGAGGGTAGGAAGGAATTAGGAGGAAGAGGTAAAGGAACACCTAGGTCTGAATTTGGACAGAATTAAGTAGCCTAGCCTTTCTAGAGGATTGTGAACTTAATTACTAATTTCTGGGAAACTGATAAGATATATATCATTCCAATACCTCATACTCCTTTCACCAACAACTGGCATTTATGTATATTCTGTTGTTCCTCATATAACTGGACAGAACATTATGGTCATACTTGATGGGAATTTGCTACTATGTTTTTACAGAAAAAGAGAAAGTTATTTAAATAGTAAAAAAAAAATTTGAACATTCTACCAGAAGTCACATGAATAGCTGAAGAATCCACTACCCAAGACCTACTACAATGAGAGTTTAGCATAGAAAAACTTTAACATGACTGCAATTTAGCACATTCTTATTATACAACCTTCAATTCCTATACATTCCCAATTACAGAACCTATCATAAGACAAAATTTCTTATTTTCAATTCTCACTGCCAGTGTTTCTGAAGAATGTTACATGCGACAAAAGTTATGAACTATGTCATATGAAGTGTACCAACACTGGAATTAGTCATCTCCTCGAATGACAATGTTTAAATAAAATCTCTGGAAAAGAAACTTATTTCAATCCCTCCTCCCCCCCACCTTTCATTACACAAGTAACACTGGATCACAGAAGTGCTGGCACACAGTATTTTATTTAGCATTCAATAAAGCTACCTCTGGCCTAGAGAAAGAGCACTTTATTTTCAACTACTTTTTATTTAAACTTTATTCTACATTAAAAGAATTAAATTGATTATTCATTGTGAACTGATGCTAAGACCTTTGTTTTGTCCACTTTGTTAAAAGACAGGTTGAAAATAACTGTGTATATTTAAAATAGAAGGTCCTTTCTAAGTTTCAGGTTCATGATGATGACCTATTACCATTCACATGCATAAATCTTTTGCAGATGTTATTTTCTAAAGATGCTCACTTTCTAAGAACTAATATCACCCTGAGATGTATTAGCAGGTGCATTATAAGCAAAAAATTAAAAGTTATTCACTTGGCATTGATAAGTATCATATCCAGTTCTGGGCATCACACTTTGGGAAAGATATAGACAAATTGGATAAAATCCAGAGAAGAGCAGAAAGATTTACAAAATTGGGTTTGTTTAGTTGGAGAAGAGATGTCTTGGGAGTGGACGGAGGCATGAGAAGAGTAACAGTCAGAGTAAATAAACGATTGTAAAGAAGAGGGCGATAAATGTTCTCCTTATCCACTGAGGACAGGACAAAAAGTAGTGGGCTTAAACTGCAGTAAGGGAGATTTAGATTAGACAGTAGGAAAAAGTTCCTGTCATAGTAGTTAAACACTGGAACATGTTACTTGGAGAGGCTGTGGAATCTCTGTCCGAGATTTTTAAAAGAGGTTAGAGACAAACACCTGTCAGGGACAGTCTAATGCTTAGTCCTGCATCAGTGCAAGGGATTGGACTAGATCAGTGTTTCCCAATCTTTCTGATACCAGGGACCAGCTTGCTGCCTTCCTGAGCTGTGTTCGGGAGATCTCAGGGATCAGAACCAGTCCATGGACCGGGTGTTGAGAAATAGTGGACTAGAGTCAGATGATCTATTGAGGTCTCTTCCAACTTGATATTCTTATGTTTCTATGTATCCAGGAACAGTCATCACTAACAAACCTTTTGCCTCCACCCCTTCCACTTTATATTTATATATCTCACAAAATGCTTAAAAGGGAAAGATACATGAGAACAATCTGCCTAATCACACCATCACTAATTAGAACTACATGTAAAGGAATTTCTCAGGATGTGTTTATCATGGGAATCCATCTTATAAAACCTGCTAACTACAAAATCAAGTTTTCAATATAACATCTCTTAAAAGGATTTAATTCTTTTCACTTTTTCTATTTACCTTTATGTTAAAAAAGAAAAGCTATCCTGCAGTGTCAACCATTTAAACTTAAGAACCATTTTAAAAATAAGTGTCATTCTAAGAGGCCGCCAAAAGAAGAGAGTGACGTAGGTTAGGTGCTATTCTTATATTTTGGATTCCACTGTGCTACATACAACTTACTAAAGACAATGAAACAGAACACATTATGTACAACCCTTTATGTCAGAGCCAAGAGTTTTAATACTTCCTCCATCCACAGTGAAGAGAGGTTTAAAAAATGGATTCCACATTAGCCCAAAATTTGCATGATTTCTTAGCAGGATTTTTAAATACATGTTAAGTGTGAGCAATGAAGTAACACATTCCAGTTTTATAGCACCTCTCATTTGGAGCTCAAAACAATTTGAGCAGTGCAAGGTCTCTCCCCTCCCCCATCCCAGTGTGCAGCTACCCTCACCCCAGGGTGCAGGCTCACTGCCTCC
>ML685777.1:16209120-16249315 GCA_007922175.1 Pelusios castaneus | reverse complement strand
CCCGTTTACAGGAGCACGGGGGCTCCCCAGAGCAGGGTCTCCCCCCCCAGGGTGCAGCTACCCCCACCCCAGAGCAGGGTCTCCCACCACGCAGGGTGCACCTACCCCCACCCCAGAGTGCAGGCTCTCTGCCTTCTCCCCCGCCCCCCACGGTTTAGCTATCCTCCCCCCAGAGCAGGCTCTCTGCCTCCTCCCGCCTCACCCCCGGGTGCAGGCTCTCTCCCGCAGCCCCAGGGCGTCGCTGCGCTCGGGTGCAGCCCCTCCTCCCACGCGCGCGGCACGCCAGCAGCCCCTGGGGCCAGGCGGCACCGCCGCGGGCCCTCACGCGGCGCGGGGCCCTGGGAGCAGCTCCCCCTGCGCAGCGCTGCGGGCAGTGGCGAGAAACAGGCGCGCGCTCCTTACCCCCACAGCGCGAACGCGGCCGGCCGGCTAAAGAGCGGCGACGGGGCTGGCCCGGCTCGCTGACGGGGGCTCACACACCAGGAAGAACTGACCCCATCACCAGCCCCCCGACAGCGGCTTCGTTCCTCCTACTGCCGCGACGGGGACAGAAACCCGCCCCACTGCCAGGGCAGGCGAATAGCAACGCACAGCCTCCCAGACGGACGTCAGCCCGAGCCAATCACAGTCCAGCACCCGCCCCCAGAGTTGCCGCTGAGTGGAGCACATACAACCGGCGCATGAACTTGCCCACTTAGGGGGTAGCTTGGCCAATCGCAACGAGAGGTTTCGCTGAATGACGACCCTGCCTACCAATAGGACGCCGGTTGCGTTGATAGACCGGCAAATGGAGCCCCACCCAAGTAGGCACTAACATCCAGTGGCATCGCGGCGTTGCGCTGATAGACGGCTTTCAGGACTAATGACAATCAACTCGGTATTTGTCTCCCGAAGTGACATTAACCCTTCGTGAGCTTCGGCACTGCGCCCCACTGGAAGGCCCCGTAAGCGGCGACTCCCTGCCCTTATCTCAGCTGCAGCGACCGCCTCCCCTCCCGGCCAACCCTCCGCAGACTACACGGCCAGGATAGGGGATGCCCGTGCTCGGCGAGGCCAGCGCAAGGCGTCATGGGAATTGTAGTTTCTTCTATTAGCAGCGGTCATTGCTTGCTTCCCCCCACGAGCCCATTTGGCAGCTGACTTAATAATGTTCCTCCTAATCCTCACCCACCATCTCGCTGGGTTACAGGCGGAAAGGGCCCGGAGGGCTGCCGCGCCGTCTTCCACACCATCGCCCGCACCCCCCGGCTCGGCTTCACACGGCCCCACCCATTGCTCCCTGGGCCCGCGGCACTTGTCAGCCAGCCAACGCACCATGCACCCGTTCTGCAGCCCCCACCGTAACTGCGATGCTGCTCACTCTCCCAAATCCTTCCCACCCAACTCCTCCCACGCCTCTACAGCCCCTAGAGCCTTGCCCACAGCTCCGAACCCGGGGACAGGCCCCTCAGCCCACCACTGCTTAGCTTCCACAGCCACAATAGCATATCCCCTGGGGATATAGCTCCCGCAGCCCCACCCTCCCTCGAAGCGCTCCCTTACTAAGCTCCCGCAGTGCAGTGCAGTGCATCGCTTAGCTCCCGGCGCAGCCCCCGTAGCACACCGCCGCTTAATGCCCACAGCCTCATCTCTCCCCCGCCTACCGTGTAGCGCACCCTTGCGCAGCTCCTACAGCCTTACCATTCGTGTAGCCGTTGCCCCCCACCCTGCCCTATAGCTCCCTGTCCCCAGACAGCCTCTGCCCCGTCACAACCCCGTGCGCTCCCCGTGAGTCCCTGCGGAGACAACGCTGGATGAGAGGAGGAGGCGGGGCGCACCACCGCACAGCCCCACCCTCCCTAGCGGGAAGGGACGAGACGATTGGCCTAGGCCGCGGACGGAGGCGGGGCGCGCCGTGGAATAAATTCAGGAGCCTGCCAGGAACCACTCCCTCTTGAGCGCATGCGCTCCTCCGGTCGCGTATTGGTAGCTCCTCCCCTGGGGGGTGGGGTTGACACGCTCGGCGGTTCACACAGGTCACTTCCGGGGGCGGGGTTTACTGAGCGCGCGCTGTTCGGATTCGGAAAGCGGCTGTTGGGGCTGCTGCGGGCCGGGTAGGTGTGAGCTGGGGTAGCCGTCGCCGCGGGCGGCGGCGGAGGTTGCGCTCGGCCTCTGCGCCGGAGGGCGGGAAGCCTGGCACGCTTAGCCCGTGGGTTCTGCGGGGCGGGGGCGGCGCAGCGGTTGTTGGCTCTCCCCGCGGTCGGAGTGGGAGTAGCGCGCGCGCCCCACTGAGGCCAGGGTCCCCTGCTAGGGGGGGAGGGGGAACCTGGAATGAGAAGTGGGACCCCCCCCCACAGGGTCCAGGAGGAGCCTGGCATTGGCCACCTGCAGGGTCTCACACTGGCAGTGGGGGGCTGGAGCTGCGAGGAGGCAGCCAAAGAGTTGCATTTGGCTCCAGAGCTGCAGGTTGCAGACCACTGCCTTTCTTGCATTGTGTTCAGCTGAGGGGTGTAGAAATGTGACCCTTGAGAAAATGTTGTAACTGTGCTATGTCACAGTAATGTAGTGGTCTAGGAGAGTGGTTCTCAATCTTTTGTGGGTTGACACACATTTGGTGTGTATCATCCTACAGGGCACACCAAGGCCCCCTACTGCCATAAACCCTCAAGTGAGCTACGGTATGTTGGAAGGGGAGGGGGGGTGGAAAGCATGCTGGATGATATGCAGACATGCATGCACACATGTATAAAGCAAGCACATCCCTAAAATCACTGGCAAGAAAAGTCACTATGTTCCAGCTAAGCCAAGCAGCACAGTGAGTGGCCAAGGGCAGGGCAGAGCTAGAAGGTCTTCTAGGGCTTAGTCTGTGATTCTCAACCTTTTTTGATGTGTGACACACTTGGTGGTATGTGTGACCTCGCAGGACGTACCAGACCCCTCCCCACCTGGCTGGAGCCACCCCAACTAGCTCTCCACAACACACTACTTTGGGGCAACACAGTAATGTGTCTTGACAAGTGGCTGAGAACCACTGGTCTAGGAAGCCACTATCTCAAACTGATTAATTGGAAATGACCATGCCATGTTCTGGGGTTACTGCTTTGCAAACTTAACAGTTTTCTGACTTCTTTTATTACAAAACTAATGTTGATCAGATACAGTTCAACCACTTCATTAAAATTCTTTATGTGAATTTGTTAGTTGTGGGTCCAAAATGATTTGCTGTGGCAAGCATCTGACTATCGAACACTACACCAAATGAGAACCTCTCAAAAAATATAGACACATTAAATTTAATATCTGTATAGGACACAATTGAATGGCCTAGGTTAAGAACAGTGGTTTTCAAACTTTTTTCTTGGGACCCAGTTGGGAAAAAAGATCATTTAAGCCCCCGATTTAGCAATTACATCTTTTGCAGTGGCAGCAGGGGGCTCTGCAACCCGCTATCTGAGGGTCTGCGACCCAGTACAGTACAGAATGGGAGCAAAATAAATGCAGGGAAGTATAAGTCATAGGATCAGGTCAGACTGTTACACCAAATCAAAGCAGTTAGAATTCAAACAGTGGAGTACAGTTTGTGCTTGGGATAGCACCAGAAGGCCACTGTTAGAATCAGGATCTCAATAGTAGGTGCTCTACAAACACATCATAAACCAAGATCCTTGCTTGCTATGTAATTTAAGATGTAACAAGAAAATAAAATCTTTGGTGAGAGAGAAGGCTGAGGATAAATACTAGCCAATTAACAAAGCAATCCAACCATAAAGAGCACAACTCCGTGCTTCCAGGTAATGGAATTTAATATCTATTTATCAGTAATCCCCACTTGCATCTTCCCTAGCAATTACGTGGGTTCTCCATTATTCATTTGTCAGAGCTCATGAGAAATTAGAGAAATGTTCCCAAATTTGAAAATTCTCTCTCTAAATGACTCTTAAGTTCTCTTAGATACAAAAGGTGTCATTTTCAGAAGAATGTTTATTATTCTGGCTGTTTTAGAAATGACTCCCTAATCCTTTCATGCTATTGAAATATTTTCAATCATCCTACAGTGCTTTTACCACAGGATCTCAAAGTGCTTGATGAAGGTGACTATGTACATATAAATTTCACACATGGCATAGAAAGATGAAGTGACTTGCTTGATTACGTAGTAGATAACTGACAGAATTGGGACTGCATCCGAGGTTCCGCCCCTGTCCGTGTTCTAGCTAGTAAAAATAAATATAAAAAACTCCAAGTTTTTTAAAACAGACAAGCTTAAAACCAACGCACTAAAAGGGACAAAACAAGTACAGAAGTAATTCAGGTTGGTCAGACTTCTTGTATGAGGCATTTTAAGCACCATGAATGCATTTTTTTGCAAAAGGTTTAGTGGCCACTGTCCATGCACAATGGCCCGCCAAGATTTTGCAAACAAATTGTCATTAAAACCTATAAACATTATGCCATCTGCTGGAGAAAGGTGGGAAAGTACAGGGAATACAGACAAAGCGAAGTTAATATAAAGGTCGTCTAATAATAATATGCTGCCTCTGAGTTCTCTGGTGCCTGTTTATGCAGCAAAACACAACCAATTTCTTGTCGTCCTGGTAAACAAGCTTACATAGCTTTTAGACTTAATGGTTTCCAAGTGCTGTAACTGCTACATTTTTGGGGTATGAAATGCAAAATTATTTTAAACTCATGAAGTACTGAAACAGTTATTTTGGCAATGTTGTTCTTGAGGGAACATCATCTGCTTCCTCTAAATCAAATTCCACTATTGAAAGATTCAAGCAGAGTAATCATTTTCAGTCAAAAGACTGAAATGTGACTGCAAAAATTTAATCTTCTTAGAAGCTAATGTAACTAAATAAAATTTTGTCCATCATTATTGTCAAACTGCTGTCAGAGCAGAAATTATGCAGCAAGTTGATCAGAATTTCTCGAGTCTATGATAATGTTCCATCTATATGTTAAAAAATAAGGGGGAAACTAAAACCAATTTACAAATCTTTTTTCAAAGTAATTTTCAGTAGAGTGAATTGCAGAACTGAGAGATGAAGACTTATTAGATCAACCAGTTACTCTGCTTGCCAGTTCAAAAATGGTACTACAGAATCTTTGTGTTTTCCAAAATGAATAACTCTAATTTCCATCTCTATTCTCAGTGGGAATCCGGTTCATTGTCCAGTTGATTTTATTATTTTGGAGTAGATCAGCATGGAACGTTGCACAATGAAAAATCAGTAGTGCCTGTAGCTTCATATTTGTATTAAAAATGAGTGCAGCTGTGAGACATATTGTAGAACTGTGGATTGCAACTGGATCTTCATAGGGATTGAAATATATATGGCAAAATAAATGTTAAATTGTCAGTTTATATTTGATTAGATAGTGATTGTTCCTAATTTGGACTTCACTCTCAATAGTTTTATTTTTTATTTCTAATTTTCATCATTTTCCCGATGAGTAATTCTTTAAGTATATGTCTATATGGATTGCACTGTTAGTATTTATGCACCTCTTGCACATGGTTGATTCTTCTGAATATCAGTGTCCATCATCTGCCCTTTATTTTTTTCATGTTCCATACCTCTCATGTGAGGGTATAAAGACTGGAGTGGCAGCAGTCTTCCCTCAGTTTTCTCTTACTGCCTAGCCCAGGGCAATGAGACTCATCCAGTGAGTGTCTAACCCACTGCTAATCTCACAGGCTTTGACCTGGTCTTTCAGCTTCTGTCTGTGAAGAACACCGCATTTTCACACTTTTCTTTTCCTCAAATTTGGGTGTTCCAAAAAGAGAAGAAAACTAATAGGGATCCCCTCCAACTTTCTCCCATACACAGCAAGGTGAAGTGCTTCACACCAGCTGCCACGTTTCATGACAGACTCAAAACAATTAGGGTTCAAACCCTACCATTCTCAATAATCATGAGGGATTGATCCATCAAACCAGACATACTTAATGTCTGTTCTGTGTGTGGGAGAGCCACATTCCTGATAGGTACTCTGTGTGCAAGTCATTCTGCTGGAAGACCCTGCAAATTCAGGGATGTTTGGCTCAAGTTACGTATGTTAGAACAGTCTGTGCAGGTCACTTTGGACCTTCAAGTGATTATTGATGATTAACAGAACAAGGTCACAATACCAGAATGGGACAGTCCTCAACCAAACAGATGCCATATATCAGGACTGGACAGTGGAAAGAGAGTGAAGAGGACACTGACAAAGTTACGCTGGTGACTCTGCCATTCATGACTTTGGCATCAGTGAAATCCTTGGCACTGATAGCCCCAGAGCTGGCATCCCAGGTACTGGGGAAAAAGAGTCAGCCTGTAGAAGGGGGATGCCAGAACATAAGAGCATGAATTAAGTTCAAGCATAAATGAAAGCATGATGGAAAGTTCAGTAGTGGTGTTTTATGGCCTGTTGCCTCCAAGGATGGAGACCTCAAGTCCTCTATAAAAACATGGGAAAAGACCCATGCCAACCCAGTACCCATGACTGAGCCTGATAAAGGTCTGAGATACAATGCAGGGGTGTCATTGTCTCCTCCAGACAAGTTCTCTGCACCAAAGTGACATCTAGCATTGGTGGAAGCACTGGTAACACACGAGGTACTGCAATTAGAAGAAGAGATATTATTTTTACTTGCCACTGCAGATCTATTCCTTTTTACCAGCATCAACTACGGGTCATTCTCATCTACCTTTGGACAGCAACCCCAGGGAGTACACTATCATTCAGAGCTCCATTTCAAAGGGATGTGAGTGGTACTGGGCTGGCCAGCCTCAACCAGGCCATGTACTCCAATAGCTGGTCTTAACAGGATTTGGTTTAGATCATAAGTCATTGGTAAGCATCAATTTCACCTGATACACTAAAATAAAACAAAATCCATCAGCAACCTGGGACTCCTCCACCTCTTACATGTTCAGGGATCCTGTGTCACTCACACTGTGGCTGCACAGGGAGCCTTTTCAGACCCAGTGTGATGACTCTAACTCACTACTTCTTCATATAGTTGATGTAAATGTAGAGCAACAACTGTAATTTTACATTCAAATGGTTAAGCCAGATAACTGCATCTGGAGTAGCAGAGTGTACTGCTGTAATGTCTCCTTTGTATTTGTGAATTGGGCATTGAGTTGTTACAGGTCTGAGTTGTTGTGTTATGAGAGACCATGGTCGCACACTGGAGAGTCTTTCACTTTCTGTTCATGCAGCAAGTATGCACATCTGCCATAGCTTGTGCAGATGCAGTTTAGGGTTGCCCATGAGTTTTGAGGGAGCTTGAACCCAGGGATCTTCTGTGTTGGGACTTTCCCAAAGTGTTCATTTGTAACTTCTTGAGAACTCCATTTGGCATTCTAAATTTCCTCAGGGTTGAAGTTACATTGTTGAAGATTAAATGTATGTATCCAAAGGGGTTATGTGACTTTAAGCAGTGTGACAAATATTGTTAAAGTCCTGGTGGATGGGATGGCGAAGCAATGTGCAACACCACCAGACACCAAGGTGCTAAGGTTGACTTTAGGGTTTCAGTGTTGCATCACATTGCAACATTTAGTTGGATATCAACAAGTCACATAGGGCTATTTCTGGTCCATCCTGGTGTACAGGGCTTGACTTACAGAGTACACAAGGGCCAGTGCTGATGTCTGTAACATTGATGATGCTCCCATGCTTGTGAGTTTCAGGCCCAGGCTGACCTTTGTATTCATTTTAGCAGCTCTTTTCAGATGGTCATGGATGGTTAGCGTGTGATCCAGCTTCACTCCAAGATAGGGTGAAGTGGAGCACCCTCATTTCCTACCCTTATACAAGGACTCCTCTCACAAGAACCTGTCACAAACAGAATTGGACTCATTGTTTTATTTGGGAATCATAGGGGTGGTACTTCTTTCCTTGGAATCCAGAGCTTTCTACCCAGATGTTTTCTTATCGCAGAGGAGAAAGGGAAGTATCTTTCTCGCAGACCTGAGGAGACTGAATAAATACATGAATCTGAATCAGCATAGGATGGTTATGTTTGCCATCGCTGCATCTTCATTGGTTCAAGGCTGTTTCATCGTTCTCAAATTTCAGGATGAATTTTTCCACATGGCCATTCACACAGTCCACAGAAAGCACCTAAAATTTATCTTGGGGTCCAACCAATGCCAATGTAAGATATTGCAATTCGGACTCCCCACAGACTTAAAAGTCATTACAGTAAACTTAGAAGTCATAATGGTTGATCTCAGAATGAGAAGCATCTATGTTTGTCCCTACCTGGATGACTGGCTGATTAAGAGAAGATCCCAACAAGAGATGGCAGAAAACCTGGAATGTGCCCTCTCTCCATTGTCATAATTAGGCCTTCCTGGCGATTTAAGAAAAATGTTTATCCCATCGCAGATAAAAGTTCAAAAGACTCCAGGTTGGTACAAGTCTGTCTTCCTGAGGACAGGTTCTTGATGCAGATGCTTGTACATGGGATTTAATCAAACTCAAGTATGATGGTATGGATGTGTCTGAGACTGTTAGATCAAATGTAAGCATATACATACGTGATTCTGCTTGCCAGACTTAATCCTCAGCCCTTGCAACAGTGGCTCAGATCCATTTATTTATGAACAGTTGTGGCTTTATCTCACATTCTCTCAGAACAGAGATGGTGGCGGAAACCCAAGAACGTATATCATGGGATATTGTTCTCACTTCTTTGTCCAGCAATTACTTTAATTATTGATGTGTGAAGGACAGGTTGTGGAGCTCACCTGAACCACCTACAAATATGGGGGACCTGATACCCAGCAAACATGAAATCCCATATCAATATCCTGAAGTGTGCTTGGCCTTTCTAATGGTTCCCTGAAACGGCACAATGCAGACCCTATTGGACCTGTCTACAGTGTACTATGTAAACAAGAGAGGAGGTGCATGCTAGTGTCTCTTCTGTCTGGAGACTATTTTCTGGGTCTGGTGCCTCTGACCTGGGATAATCCTATGGCTAGTCTACTTCAAGCAGTCAGTAACAATTTGGTGAACTTCCTGAGCAGGCAATTTGTTGCCACTCACAAGTAGCTGCTACAGAGGACAGTAGCAGATTAGATATTCCTTACAGGGGGAATCTGATGTAGACCATATTGATAGCAGTAAAAAAAAGAAGTGCCATAATCCTATGCCCCCTCTAGAATAGGAGTCCAGAATTGTTACCAGTTATTCTCCTTCTGCAGTGGTCCCCAGGTCTCTCATGTGTTTTTATCTAATTCCCCTGATTCTCAGGATGATATCAAAGATCAAATGAGACAGAGCCAAAATCTTTCTAGTTTTTTTACAGGCTGTGGCAGTCTTGTGAGACAGACCTGCTACATGTGCATTCAATTACCTATCCAGATCTTGCATAAGAACAGCATGGTCTTGCAGCACCACGGCCAGATACTGCAACTAATATTGTGGCTATTGGCTGGGTAAGCACCATGGATAGAGAGACTGTTAAGGTCCAGGAACTTCTAAGAGCAGGAAGACTTCCACCAGAAGGAAAACATTCTCTATATGGGCAGCCCAGCATGAGAGAGGTGCAGGGCAGACATCGATACCAAAGATACTCAAATATTTATTTAACTTGAAACAGTCAGCCTTTTGTTCAGTTAGATTTCAGGGTTTGTCTCTTAGTAATTTAGGCATGACATCCTGGTACAGTTGTGTTGTCTTTTCTCATTTGATAGTGTATAGGATTTTAAAGGACTCTTACTTGCCTGGGACCTCAACTTAGTACTCCTGTGGCTCATGGAGCGTCCCTTTGAAGCTTGTTGAGAGTGCTGCTTACATTATCTCACTATTTTCAATCAACCAGTCTTCCTAGTTGCTATCATATTAGACAAAAAGTGTGTGAGTTTCATGGGCTTATGACTGAATCTCCCTATATAACATTCAATAAGGATAAGGTGGTGCTGAATCTTTAGCCGAAATTCATTCCCAAGATGACTTGTGAATCAATCTACCTCTCTCCTTTCCTGAACCGCAAACAGTACCAGGAAAGAAGCAGTTTCAGACTCAAGATATTTTGGGGGAGTCTTGCTTTTACTATATTGACGGAACCAAACAATTGAGACTTTTCCCTGGTTTGTTCTTGATGAGGTTGTCCAGTCCTACGGTCAAGCCATCTTGTCTTGAAAGCTATTGAAATGGATAAGACGTCTCACTTTTATGTTGGACTCGTGTGTCACTCCCACTGACCATCATTGCACACCAGAAACAACATCTTCTGTCTGCTTTGGAAATGTTCCATATTCCAAGATCTATGAGGTGGCAATATGCAGTAAATGACTGACCTTTGTCAAACATGATGACTTTGACTCATCCGCCATGGTAGATACCAAGTTTGGAAGAGGTGTATTGCAATATCAATTTGACTGATGTAGCTAAGACTCCTGCTCATACCATTTGGAGGGAATACTATTTGTCAGCCATCAAGAGTGGTATCAGCACTGACACGTATGTAAAGAGAGTAGATACTTACCCTAGCTTAACTGTGCTTCTTTGAGATGTCTGCAGATCCCACGACCTGTCCTTTATCCCTGCTTTTCAGAGTCCTTTGCTGTCATGGGTTTAGAATTATGAGGGAAATAAATGTAAGGACAGCTGTAACTCTCCTTCATGCCCTCACACGGGAGCACAAGAAGGAACAGGGTCCATGTGCATCCTTGATAGATGCTGCTATTCAGAAGAATCTGATTTCATGTGCACCAAGTGGGATCCATGCTGACTACAACATTTCAGAGAACCATGTTTACTGTAGGGTAAGTAGTAACCATTCTTTCTGTGCTCTGTTACAGATGGTTGTGATTTTTATTTCTTAAAATTGTGCACTTTTCCTGTAAATGAATCTGTTTTTTGTAAATCTATGGAAGTCTTAAGTTGCTAGTCTGTGGTACAAAACATGAGGCCTTTTCATTTATTCTTAGGATTCACTGTTTGTTTTTCCTTTGAGTTATGTCAGCTTTATAAAGTTGGGGGAGGAAACTGCATGGGTCAGGTAAATTAAAACTGATCTGATCTGACACTAAAAGGTTTCCCACCAGGTTGGACATATGTGCCCTTTGTTTCAATTTGCTAATCCTTGATTTTTTTGCTTAGTCTTACACATTTTAAGTCACAGGCAAAGAGTAACTAAATGTATCTGATAAATATAAAGGTGTTCATTCAACATGTTATAAACCTGGCTCCACGAGGCTTGAACTGCAAACCAAGAATTAATTGTCTAAACTAACATCTGTTGAGACAGTAGTACAAATCAACATCTATATCATTCAGTAGTTAAGATCGGATTATTACTTGTTACATAGTGCTATATTTTATTAGAGTATTCAGTACTCAGTTCCTAGCATCTTGTTCCTTGCAGGTGCAACATGTCAAACACAATCCAAGAAACTTCTATAGTTGAAACTTCTTGTTCCGAAAATGTTGATATTAAGCTATCCTTCCTACCTGAAAAACTACGGGAAAAGCTACTTCCTTTTCAGAAGAAAGGCATCTTGTTTGCACTTCAGAGAAGTGGCAGGTAAAGTGCTTATTTCATTGTATGCTGAAAGTAGTAATTCTGTTTTAGTAATCTTTCTGGAACAATTACAAAAAGCTTACAAAAATAAAGAAATTTAACTGTCACTTATTTCATATGTTAGTAATTCTATATGCCTTAAAAACAAATTTTAACTTTCTTAAAGAGTAAGCAGATACTAAAAATATTGTATTCTTGTGCAACCTACAATACCATACCAGTATCTATATGTAGGTAAAAATCAGTAAGGACAGAAAGTTTATTTTACACTTCTAATGGGTTCTTAAAACTGGTTTTCTTCAGGGCATAGCTGAGAGCGTTCAAAGGGAAAATAGAAACTGGGCAGTTGAAAGATAGAGCTATATTTTGCTTAATAAGGACTACTAAGAAATGCCTCAGCATTCCAGCTGTTTTCATTTGGGGTTCGATTAAGCTGGCTTGTAGTGGCTTATGAACAGGTACTCTTCTGCCTCCTGTCCCTTGCTATGATCTAAATTCTTGTATGTTGGGAGGAAGTGAGGAATTAAGAGTTTGCTACATTTTTTTTTAAAATTAACTTTTAAAATATTGTAAGCTGATGAAAGAACATCTGGCTTAATTTGCAGATGGGCTCCAACAATGGGTCTGAACAGCTTGAACTGTTTCCCTTTATTTCCTCTTATTGCTGCAGAGATCCATGTGCTATGTATATAATGTGTCAGGGTAACAAATATGTTTGTGGAAATTATTAGTAGACAAATACATAATTGTAATTTGCTATGATGACTTACAGTATAGGAGAAAAATGAAAGCTGGCAGTTTGGAAGATCTTTGGATGTCTTTGTGAGATGTTCTGTCCCATCTATTCCAAATTAATATGGCAGACACAGGGATACCAAGAATTTCAGTGCATAAAGAAATTGCATAACTTTTTTTCAGTGAAACAAAGTAAAATTCTGAACTTGGCATTGCAGTATGTTTTTTTTAAATTCTTACTCAAGGTTTTTGGTTTTGGGGTTTTTTTGGTTTGGTTGGTTTTTTAAACAGGTAGTGTACTCCTTTCAAACCTAAAAGAGTACAGAGCAAAATGGTAGTGCCTTAAGTTGTAAAGTGTGCTTATAAACAATTTAGGGGTTTTTTTTGTGAAAGGGAAAGTGTATGTTTCTTCTAATCTCTCTCCAGTTTTCCATTTTTAGTTTTTGTCCTCAAAGTTTACCATGACATGGAGCCTTGGGCTGGGTCAAGCTCCCTCTGAAATTCTTCATCGTAATGCTGTGCATCTGGCCATATATAGTTGGGCAAGAATGACTCAAGCCACAGCTTCCTTCTAGGGCCACGTAAGCTGTCCATGTAATGCTGCCTAGCCAGGCAGCAGAAGGAAGGGAACCCCAGTAGCTAGGGTGCTAGGCTGGTACTTGAGAGATCCAGGTACAGTTCTCTGTTCACTGTCCGTCCTTAGGCAAATCACTTGGTAAGTGTATTACTACAATGTAAACCTAGATCTGTGGGATTCAAGTGTTCAAGCTCAGGGTTTCTATGACTAGGTTTGAGTGTTTACACTGAATATTGACCCTAGATTTAGAATTTCTGGACTTGGGTCTTGCACCCTGTCTCATGTGTCCACACTGCACTACACAGACCTGAGTCAAAACAGCCTATCTTAGGCTTCCTACTGCTTTCCCTAGCTGTAGCCTCTCTAGCCCTTTATAGTGCATATTAGGAAAAATTGACTATGCATCCCCTGGCACTTTACTGGAAGCTGTCACAGCCTGCCCACATATCCTTCCAAACTGAATTTTGGGTCTGAATGCCCCTGGCAGAGTCATCTTTGAAGAACTTGTCCAGCTTAGGCTTCATTCCTATGCCTGGAAAAAGGCAGAGTATCTATGAGATGCTGATGAATGTTTTGGGTTTTTTGACCTTCAAAAAACACGTATAGGAGGAGGAGGATGACAGATCCAGCTGAATAATTCCGGTCTCACTCTCTGTATAGCTGCTAGTGCCCTCTACGTAGACCAGCATTGTGCAGCAGGGTCTTGGCTTATGAAACCATATCCTGATCTCAGAGGCCCTGGAAAAAGATACTTTAATTGTGCTCTTAGTAGGTGTAGCATGGTGGCTGTGCATTTGGCAGATTGAAATCCTTCTGATGCTGTTTACAGAACTATTTGGATTCCCATGTCATCAATGCTGTCCATGTTACTGTAGCTACCTATGCTCTTCATAATCTTTGTGGTGCCAGAGATCCATTTGCAGATGGGTGGACCCATGAAAGCTGTGATTGCTGAACTGGTATGTTCCGGCAAAGTTCACGTCTCACAAATGGAGCTGCAACAGAAATCCCTAACTTCTTTCCCTTTCTACTATGTTTTGCATACACTTGGCACTACTGCACAAGTGTGGAGAATTGCAGGGGGTACACTTGCTCTGTCCAATAAGAATTCCTAGGTCACCCAACCATGGTATTGTCCAGTGCATTCCTGGTCTGCAGGACATGGTATTGTGGAAGTGATTCAGGATATAGTTCATGTGGTGCTGGACTTATTGCCATTAGTGCAAGCAGCCTCTCAAGCATATCTTTCTGCTGCACTCTGTCTTCCTCATACAAGCAACATGTCTGCTCCAGAAACTGTGCAGCAGGTCTCATCATATTCTGCAGTCTCTGTGTTTCTCCACTCCCCATGAAATCTTCTCCCTTTGGTAGCTGCTTGTTGGGCTTGTTCAGGATGTCCACTGTATGGTTGGTCACAGACATGGTTCCTCTTTGATTGCTTTGTGACAGCGTGAAACCCAGGCTTCTGCTGGGTTGTGGCTGGGCTGCTGAGGTGAAAGGACCTGAAAACGGACAACAGCCAGTACATCACAGTACCCATGCTTCAAAAAAGGTTCAGTAGAGCATCAGAAAAAATGCCTTTGGAATCTCACTGTTAAAAGACGGTATTTTGTGACATTCAGCTTTGATATAGTCTCAGAGCAACAGTTAAGTTCCCAGATGCTCCAAGAACACAACTGAAAAATAAGCAAATGTAAAGCCAGCAGACATAATGAAAAGGTAAAATTTACAAATGGTGGATATTTAGAAATCGCAGACCATTCTAGCCAGTGACGGGGGACAGTTGCCATAGCTTATTACCTATGATTTTTCAATTCTTTCAGGCATTGCAAATTTTGGAGGATGTAACAATCCTGAGGGTTCCTGAATGGTAAAGGGACACCTATTCCAAACTACCACAATCAAGCCAGCCGTGTGTGCCAATGAGGCTTTCAAGCTAATGGCAACTGAGTGAGCATATCAATGAGTGCGGTGGAGTGGTGACATACAGACGGGGGCCATGGCCTGGAAAATATGCACTCCAGATGGGTAGTTACATTTCATGTGAGTTCCTACTATGGGAGAAGTTTGCAGCTATTAGCACCTGGGATTGAGCCACAATTCATCAGGAAATGAACAGGATGCTGTGGTAGCATCCTCATGGATTATAGATTCCCTGTAAGATGCTGAAAACTCTGCATTTGTGCAGTTACCTGGGTGCAGTTAGCTCTACGTTACCCAAACTTGTAATGGTAATTGCATTGGGTCATGAACTGGAAATCCCTCCCATTTGTATATCAATAACAAACTTGGAATCAGACGCTTACCAGCCTCTGGGACTACTTTTTGCCTCTTCTGTTTCTGCTGCCCTTTCTTTGGTGGGCTGTTCCTTCAGGGATTAAACAGTTCCTCTGAGTATGGATCCAGACTGTGCTGCAGCTGCTCCTACATTAAGGGACCAACATGAACGCTGGAGTTACTTCACTAGCCTGAACTGACAGCTGTTGGCTCCATTCTGGTACTGTGCTGGAATCAGGGAGCAGAAGGTCACTATTCTCATGGATCAGACCATCATGAATCCCTGGGGGCTCAATGCAGTGCCCAGCACCCAGTAAAAATCCTTGTCAAAGAAACAGAATGATGAGGAGTTCCCAGAGGTGCAATTCCCATCCTTGGCTTTCTGATAGGCACTCTTGAGCCGCTTAATTCACTCCTTGTGCTGGGCATGGGTCAGATTAGTCTGCTACACTTGTCAGCTTGTTTGCTATTTCTTGGGGTACACATGGTCATTAATAATACACTTATCAAAGTTGAATGTTTTGCTTGCCTTGTACTAGAGATTTCTAGGAATGTGACTGACTGATCTCATGACTGGACAGTGGCGTGGGTGGCAGCTATAGACTTGGGGAGGCTAAGCCTCTCCAAACAGCGCTGCTGGAAGCTTGTGCTCTGCCTCTGCAGCCCCATCCTTGCTGCTCCTCTTCCTGCCCCTCTTCACTTCTTCCCACCTCTGCTTTGCCTCTTCTTCCCAAGGCCCTCCTTGCTTGCAGCTCACTCCTATTGGCCTCCTCCCCACCCCCCGAGGCTGCTGTGCATGCTGCTGAGGCTGGATCAACTTAGCTAGGGTCAGTGACAGAAGAGGGGGGAAGTGGAAAGGTGTGAGCAGCAAGTGGAGGATGGCTTTGTGGGAGAGGGCATGCAAGGGTGGAGCATGGCTGGGCTCTAAGGGGGTGGAGGCTGAGCAGGGATGGGGCTTCAGGGTGGAGCTAGCCTCCCCACATGCAAGTGACTCTTGCTGCCTTGGACAGCGGCGTGCTTGGCAAAGGCTTTAGATAATGCAGGAGAGAGTTCACTCTGTTTGTGATGCAGTGGTCAGAAAAAAATAGAAGGGTTAAATGCCGATGTACTTGAGCTCAGGTTGGTTGCTTCCATTTCCTGGGAGTCATTTGTCTTGGCCTTTCTATCCCAAGGCTAGAAACTCTTTAGGATAGCATTGGTGGTCTTTCAGAACCCAAGTCTTGGGACCCAGGCCCAAGCTGCATTCACAATGCAGCATGATGCAGTTTAGACCAAGTGCCAATGGGACTTCGTCTTGAACCCACCTTCCTTGCTGGATCACAGGGGCTGCATTCTGAGGGCTTTCCAGCCTGATTCAGGCAGATTTGTGTTTAGATGGAAAGGGGGCTTGGGCCTGAACTGAGCCTGAACCCAGGCTTACACTATAGTATAAATATATCTGTGATCTCTCTGGTCCTCAATTTCCCAGCTGTAAAATAATTAGTGTTACTTCCCTACTTCACAGTTGAATTGTGAGGATAATCACATTAAAAAATCATGAGCTATTCAGACTACAGTAGCTGGGCCTTGTACATGCCTTCCTTAGGCAGCATAGACTGCACTTGAGATCTGCAATTGTATTTCTTCGTACTCGGGCTGTGCTGCTGTGAGCTAATAAGGCAACTTCAATTAAATGGATTTCTAATAATTTTGAAGTAAGATTGTGTTCCAAATTACAGAACATTGTCTGATTAATCATACTTGTTTCTTTTTCTCCCCTCAGTACATGTATGTAATTCCCTGTAATGTTAATTAGTTATCTGTGTATATTTGAGGGAAGCAGAAGCTCTTTGGAGTCTGTTATGCTAAATGTGATGCCTCAAGGAAACTATTTAAAATTCTTCTCACCCTATTTTTTATTAATCAGCTAGCTGTTTCCCCTTATTTTTCCTCTTAAATGCAGTATTTGCTTAGAACAAATACATAATGCTCTTCTGATTAGAATAAATTCTTCTTTTCAACAAAAATATAATGTAGATCAGGGGTTCTCAACCTTTTCAGGGTCACGACACAGCTGGGAGCCTTCCCAGCTTTGTGCGCCATACCAGCCCTGCATCTGACCCCCACCCTCCAACAGCCCTCATCCTAGCCCTGCAGCCCATATCCTCTTTCCTCAGCCCAACCCCACTGTCTTTCACCTTCCCCCAGCTGCCTGGCTGCCCTGCTGACAGTTTACCCTGGCTCTCTCTCACAACCCTCCCCCCACCACCATTACCACACTCACCTGGGATACCCCACAGCCATGGGAACCTGCTCCCTGGCCAGGCCCAGGGCCACGCAGCAGGATGGGAGATTTAAAAATGCCATGCGTCTGCCCGGCCCCAGCTCCCAGCATGCAGGTGACCTGCTGGGTTAACACAAGTAGGCTGCATATGTCGCAACCCACGGTTCCCTGCTGCGGCAGCTCGTGGGGGCGGGGCATGCTTAGCTCGTGACACACTCACTGTTGTTCCACGACACACTTTTGTGCTGCGACACAGTGGTTGAGAACCACTGACGTAGATGATAGAATGTATGATTTATAAAGGTGCTTTTTCTCAGTCTAATTTTAATCAGTGGAAGTTAGTGTGCTGACAAATATAGTATTAACAATGTTCTTTTTACTGTGTGCGAGAAGATATACCGTGAGATGTAGTGAAAGTGAAGTAAACTCTTAGGCTGTGTCTACACTAACAATTTAGGTTGACTTAAGGAGGCTTAAGTCAACGTAAATTACTCCCTGTCTGCACCAGACTTTCATTAAGTTGACTTAAGAAATTCCTTAAGTCAACTTAATGAAAGCTTATGTCCACTTAATAAGAACCACCCATTAGGTCGACTTAAGGACGGTGTAGACTTAACAAAGTCGACCTAACTTTTTCTAGTGTAGACATAGCCTTAGTGTAGAGCAATGTGAGATGACAAAATCAGAGAGACTGGCATCCAGTCAGAAAGCAAGATTATATATAACTATTTTTCTTCCCTTCAGCTGAAACATGTTGTGCAACCCATTATGACCTATTGTCTACTGGATCTTGTGCTTAATTTAGTCCCACTGCTACTTTTAATTTCAAAATATGTAATAAAAAAAGAACAAACATTCCAGAACTAAGAACCAAGACAAATTAACACCATCTAGAATAGCAGTAGTAGTTTATGTGCTGTGCAAAAGTCAAACAGGCTGGAGTACTTACATTTTGTCAAATCAGTTAGGATTGCTGTTAACCATAGTAATGGGGGGAAAAGTGGATTTTTTGAATAATCAAAATGAGATGAGGAATGGAAAGAAAAAGAAACCTTACATTTGCACAGCACCATACTGTGTGTATTTTACAAAATAATATTGAATGATTCTCCTTTATAACTAACTGTGCAATAAAATTTTTGTCTTGTGTGGGTGGAGCTATATTTTACAGAAACTTAGCCTGAATCCTTAAATCTGAGTTTTCTGTAAACTAATGTAATCTATTTGGTTTTTTAAAAGCTATTTTTAGTCACTTGAACTCCTTCAGGTGTAAGCTCCAGCTTCTTAAACAGTATTTTTTTTTCTCTTTTTAGTAAATCAAAATATACTCCTTAAAAAAAATTCTTTAACTTTGCAAATTCTGCATAAAGAATGGGTGAGTTACTCAGCTTTATAATAAATGAAATGCATGTGTTTCCTTCCTGATGGAAGTATTAGTGGGAGGGAAACAAAAGGTTTGAAACAAACCCCTGAATGGATCTCTAATATGAGAGAAGTTTGATAGTTATGCCAGAAGCAAATTATCTATTAAGGTAACAATGGAAGGATGTTTGTAAGATAGGGAACACCCATATACGATGCACTGCAGGATTGCTCACTCTTGAGGATTTCACAGGAAACTGTGGGAATACGTGAATAGGATGTCTCAAGAATATGTGTTTGTTTATTGTGAAGGTATTTCAGATGCTGAGATTGGGTCATAATGCTTATTGGACCCCAGAATGGCAAAATGTAGAAGCCTGTTATAACTGGCAGGCATGAACCACTGGGACTGAGAATTGTCTTTGTAATCTCTTTCTTTAACATTCTTCTCTTTTGGAAGTGTTGCTGCTCCTGGCTCATATCCTGCTTCTGGTACCAAACTAAGCTCTCACTTTCCTTTTTCTGTTTAGCACTGACTGAAGAGATTCTGCTTATAGCTCCCTCAAAAGTGCTCCTCACTTTGCTCATTTCAGTCTTAAAAAATAAAATAAACCCTGTAACTGCCTGAGACTGGTGGCCAAGAATATAAACTTTGGAATGTTTGTGTTTTTGTTTGAATATTTACCAGAAGTCTGAAGCAGAACTTTGATAGGCTTTTACAGGTTAAACATAGCGGTAAATCAATAAAACAAACTTAGACCCTATTTAATTTTATTTAAATATATGCAAGTAAGGTAGAAATAGCCTAGGTGTCTCTATAACTATTCCGTTTTCTTTTTCAAAATGAGAATTAGAGGGACTTCCATTTATGAATGAACTCCACACACAAAGTTCTTTGATTACCTGGTTGGTCCAAAGATATTTCCAGATGCATCAGGTATAATGAATCAGAACAGGACTGAAACTAAGCTGTCACTACACAAGTAAACTGCCTACACCAATAGTTACAATAAGTTACAACCCAGTTGTCACCCAACACGCCTCTAGTACCATTTTTGTGTTCTTCTGGCCTATGTAGAAAAGATTACATCCTTGTTAAAATAACTCTAGTTAAATTCCTGCAGTGGTATGAGAATTTGCTTGCCTTGCCTAATGAATTTTATTGAATGAGTTCTTAGTTTCAAAACAAAAACAATATACTTTTTGCAAGGAAGGTAGGATTTCAAGACTTCAAAACTTTGTAGTGGCTGGTGATGAGGAGCTAATGGGACTTGGCCTCCCTTATTAAATCTGAAGGAGAAAGTCTTCCCTTTTGAAATAAAAAAAATTATAGTTAATGACCTGGTTTTGCTTAGTCTTCCATTTAATTTAAACTGAATCAGATCACAGTCACTTGATCCAAGGTTATTTCCTATGACGAGCTCTTCTGTGATGTCCTCATGCTTCCAAAAAGCATAAAATTGAATCAGCTCTTATTGGTTCAATGACTATTTAATGAAGAAAACTATCATCTATCACTGCAAGTGTCAGCAGCATTTATTCTCTAAACTATGTCTGGGAAATTAGTCTTCCACTGTGACACAATTCCCAAAAATACTTATCCTTCTAATAATATTAGAAGTTACTCTCCATATTTGACTCTGACTGTGTAGGTCTATAACAGACCTAACAACATCAGGACCTCTTTTACAATCCTTCTCCAAAGTGATTTTGACCCAAACATATGGTTTTGTCCACACTCTGTATTTCTTTACAGTTTACTGCTTCATTGATGTACTGTCCCATGCCTTTATTCCTCGCTTTCTCCTAAATGTCTCTTTAAATGCCTGTGTTAGTCATGAGTGCTAGTCTGCCATGTTTCTAAAATCCCTGTGTTACCTGGACTCCTTGTGGTTTTCTACAAACATTTCTGTTGTTTCCTTCAGACCTCACTCAATTCTCTAGCTTGTGGTGTTCCATTATCCCTTACTATATCTTCCTTTAGCTTTTTAACCTGCTCCTGTATATTGAGGCCATCTCTGGAGGTTTCACATGTCCTTTCTAACTTTTTCCGTTCATCTCCTACTTTAAAGCCCTTCTTATCAATCATGCCAGACTTGATCCTGGGAGATTAATATCCCAGGTCTTCAAGTGGAGTCCGTCAGTCAGGAAGATTCTTTTTTTCTGAGAATACCTCCCAACTGCTGGTCATCCTGAAATCTTGCTCATAGCACCAATCCTTGCGCCATCTGTTGAGATTTGTTATCTTTTCACACCTGCACTTATCTTCTCTAAAGAATCCTACTGAAAATCACCCGACTTCCACTTCTTTAAGCATGTTACTCAGCTGAGCATAGTCTTTCTTGATCCATTTGAGAGGGAGTCTAGTACTGTCATTCATCTCGACCTGCAGCACAATCAGTGTATTTTTCCCTGCTCCCAGCAGGATCCTCTTCAGCCTCCTGACCCTTCTCCTGGTAGACAGCACTCTCTTCTGTATCTGGTGTGGTGAAAGACATGTCAGTTCTCCTTAATATGAAGTCCGTAATCTCATAGACCTGTTTCTTCTTGGTGGGGGTATGAATCTGTTTTAAATTCTCTCTGTCCCCTGAACATCATCCCCATTTTTTCTTAGGCTTAAATCCCAGCCTATCTCTATCATCCCTTCCCCTTTCTGCAGGGATTGTCTTTCCTTCTTGTCTTCCTTACCTCCTCATCTTCTGCCTATGTCTCCTCCTCCTCCACCATAGCAGCAAAGCTGTTGCTCATCTTGATTTCATCATCATCAGCTAGTCTCTTCCTTGGCCTTATGGTCACATTCTTCCATTGATCACCCTCCTGTTATGGGAGTCCACTCTCCCATGTCCTTTTGTTTAGCAAGTATCCACAAATCTTGGGTTGTCTGTACTCTCTCTTCTCTTCTCTCCTCTCCATCATATCTTCAAATCCCCAATTGACTCCCATATTAGTCTCCAGCTGCATCTCTAATCCTTGAATATTCTCTGCCCAATGCTCTATCAAGCAATATTTCATGCTTCCATCAGATACCCCCTCAAGGATGTTGTAGCTAGCTTCTGTATCCAGCTGTCTTTTTTTCTCTCCTCTTCCCATTAAGGTCACTACTAGTATTGCCTCTGTAGCCATTGTTGTCATCTTTGCCTGGACTACCTATGAGTTAGCTGCAGGACAATCCATGGTGATATGACAGCATACATGACTCAGCTGTAGAGAGGAGAGCAGAATTAAGTTTGCGAGTTGCAGCATAGAGTTAAAGCCTTTGAGCAAATGAGGTGACTGAGAACTGACACTCAGTAGGAAATGGAGTGGTCCAAAATAGAGATCAGATCTGTGCATTCTCCAAGAGCAGTGAAAGAGGAAATGGTAAAGAGAAGGTAGAGGGATAGGATGAAAAGCAGGGCCGAAGCACAAGGGGAAAGAAGTTCAGGAGAAGGGAAAGGTGATAAACCACGTCAAATTGGCAGACATGTGAAGGAATATAAAAAACAGAAATGTTCTTTGACTATCCAGAGAGAGGTCACTGGTGACTTTAGTAAGATTATTGGAGGGGGTAGAAGTCAGAGTGCAGGTGATCAAGAAAATAATTGGAGGAGAGGAAGTCAAGGCAGCAGATTTCAGCAGTGCTGTTTAAGTGTGGAGGTTAGTGGCTATGAAGAGATGGGCCAGTATTTAGAAGGTTTGGGTCGAGGAAGCTTTTTAAGATTGAAGAGACCTTGGTACATGTGAAGGCAATGGGAAAGGAGCCACACGGAGGGGAAGACTGGAAATGAGGAAATGGAGATAGAGAATTTGTGATATTGAATGGAAAAAATTTCTGAGTCTGAGGTCAGACTGAAAGAGAAGGTATTGAATGGGGAACTTTTTCCAGGTAGATTTTTCTCTAAAGTTGGTTAGGCTAGATCTTAAATAGAGGCAAGAAGGATGAGAATGTCGAAGCTACAGAAACAGCCAGTGGGGTCTGTAGCAGTCAGACGGGAGAGGAGGAATCTCTTTGGCAAGGAAAATAACCAATAACTTAAAGAAACCGAAGCTGGAGTTTTTTGTACTTTATTTCTTGCAACTCATTAGGCTGCATATTTATGAAGAGCTCATAGATGTGATGATCATCACTGCTAAATTTCTAGCTTCTAATTTCTAGTTCACTCATCTGAATCCACCAGTTACCACATCAAAAGATTAGTTATGATGACTGTTGGGTAACCTGTGTGAAATAAATCAATGTTAGTCTAGTTCTTATCCAAATCTACTTAATAAAAATTACCCTACTCGGTAAACTCCATAGTCTCAGAAGCCAAGAATCGAATGGCTATAGGAGAATGAATATCCTCTTGCTATTAAACCTTGTCTTGTCTAGGATTTAAATGGGTGGTGGTAGCGAACACATTCTAAAAGCTTAGTGTAGACTTCATCAGATGCTAAGCATGGGCTTCAACTTGATCAAATTTAGCATGTACCTTGTCTACACTAGACTTTTAGGATATTAGAAGATGTTTGTATGCTAACTAACACAAGACTTTGGAGCTGATGTCTCCAGACTGAGGTGGAAGAACATTGGAGAGTCAGTGTAGGATTTTGTACAATCACTGTCTGTCTGTGCTGAACCTCTCTGTGAATAAATTGCATGTCTCTAATGCTGTCAATCTGGAAGATCTTAAGTGTGCTAAATTCACTTTTACAATACTTAGTGTAAATCAAGAGCAAACAACGCCTAATTTAAATAATTTTGGACTTTATTTTTTGTGAAGTATCCTTGATAATTTATGCAAAGAAGTCATCTGACTTTGTTATAGTTTTATGGCAGGATATTGATTATTGATACACAAATTTAATGTCTGCTTGCATACTTCTGTATTAAAATATACGTAGTTCACATTCTTTAAATAACCCGTGGGTAAGATGTTAGTGCTAAAGTGTTGACTTGTGAGTAGGTGGCAAATTATATGTTGTAGTGTTATATAAAACTGACTCACATGAATGGGTGAAAATCCCAAGAATATCAGGACACCCACACTAGCAAAGGCAACAAGTGAGCTTCCTCTGTACAGTATGTTTCCAACAGACTGCATGAGGCTTATGTTAGTTAAAGAAAACTGCCTTTTTTTCATAATCTTTATGAAAAATCACTTTCCTATTAGAACTTGTTGAAGTGCTTTTGCTTCAATGGCCTTTCGTTCGGAAACATACATACAAGTGTAGGGCTTCTGTTCTCCAAAAGTTGCATGCAGCTCCTTATTCTTTTTTTAATTCTTCGTAAACTTACTAACATTAAACAGAAGCTGAATATGGCTATATAAATAAGCAACGAGTAGCTACGTTATAGTCCTTGCCAAGTTTTAACCTATCTAAACACTTGTGTGTAAAGAAAGAGTAAGCTATCTAGCTTTAGAAAGAAACTGCATATAGAAGTAAGTTACTCTGCAGTTGTACATTATGGAAATTCTTGCAATGTTCCCTGAAGCATCTAGACTTAGCCAGAGTCAGACAGGACACTGGGCTAGGTAGATCCCAGGGCTGTACGAAAATGATAATTCGTATGCTTCTAATATGATAGAGCATGTACAATTAACTTGATATAGGTTGTAATGTATTTTCTAACTTTGACTAGAAGTCTGCAGGGACAGACATTGCATGGTACCAAACACAGAAACTGCTTCATTTAAGAAGAAAAATAAAATAAGACTCAGGTGCATTTGAGGTGTAATGTTAATGGCCCAGGTTGCCTTATATCAAGATAGCTACTGTTAACATTATTCTGTGGGTGTGTTGCTCCTATGAAACTTCTCTTGTGAAATTTCTATAACGACCAATCTCTGCAGATATGAAAATACCTGTGCCCTTAATATCTTTACCACCCAATCATTTTTCACAGCACTCATGTTTGAGACTACATTTCTTGTATACTATTATAGGGTACAGTCAACTTCAGCAATGTAGTCACCCTGGCTTCAGTTCTCCTACTGGTTTTCCAGTTAACTCTCTCATGCCTGGGAGTTTCAAAATATCATTCTCTTTTTGGTGTCTGCAATTCTAGTTCTTTAATAAACAAACAATTGGCTTGGCCCTCTTGAAATACCAGCAGTTGCTTCCCTGATTAGCAAACCTTCAGAAATATTGTCCTCTGTTCTGCCTTTCCATATTTAGGCCTCTTCTGTCCCTGAGGTCACAGAGAGAGGTTGTAGATTCCTTTCCTGTTCTTGCCAGCTGCTTGGTTGTTCCCAAGCCCAGTCCAGTTCTCTCCAGGATTCAGTGTCTGGAGAGCCTGCCAGCACTTCCTGCTCTGTGCAGGTTGCTCCTTACAGGGAATTGCCTAAATCCTGGCATACCTCCCACCTTCTTGACTCTACTAGTCCCTCTAAGTCTCTTCAGACTGACCTACAGGTTTGCCTTTTATCCTAGAGCCTTGGCACGTGACTCAACTGACCTGTCTCCTCATTTTCCATCAGAACTGGCTTTAGCTTGGTCTTGTGATCCTTCTGGGGGAATTCAAGGCCCTAAATGCCTGATCTATCATGATCAGAGGCTTGGAACACAGGTGGTTAACACTGGGGCTATAACTGTTACTCAAGGGAATAGACCATTTTGTTACATATAGAAAGAAAACATGAGCACAAAATTCTCCTTTCCTTCCCCATTGAATTATATTATAGTGTGTTAGGGCTGTAGAAGCTTACTATTAACCTACTGGATCACTATAGCATGTTTGTATGTAAGGATTAATTCTAAAAAAAAAAAAAAAAATGGACATCTTAATTTTAATTATGTACTCTATCATTTTAGAGCTTTGCTATTTAATGTGAACCTCCACACTTTTTGGACTTGTCTTCTCTTGAGAGGAAAGCATGTGGGAAACAGGAACTCCCAGAACCCTGAACTTTGCTAATATTATGGAGTACTTGCCTGTAGAAAGTTGGACTGTATGTCTTTTGAAAATTAATCTCGGTACACAAGCCAAATCAGCCGAAAAAAGTACAACTTTGCTTAGTATTTCAACAGTTGTTATACGGAAGCAAGCCTCACTTGTGAGACACTAACCACACTCAGATGCGACATTACAGCAGCACAGTGATTGGGTTAGCAGATGGAGAGTTACCGTATCCCTACTGCATTGCTAGCTTCAGTATCAGCAGTATCGGAGCTTCAACTGCATCCCTTGACTGGCTAGCTGTCTCAAACGTTAAGCACCATTTAACTCATGCCAGAGATTTGTGTGTGGATCGAAGGTGGGAGAGGGGCAAAGCTTGAAGTATGCTTCCAGCTAACAATGCAGCAAAAATAAGGCCGCAGTCTGCTGCTGGAGGCAACCTGATAAAAGACATGTTCTGTAATTGTATGGCATTCTTCTACTTTGATAGCGGAAATTTTGTGATTCTATGCCCAGTGTAAAATCCTCTGTTCCATGCCTTTGTAGATTGATTAGCCATTCACTGGTCGACCATAATTATTTTTATAGTTGTCTGTCTTCTAGAAAACCATATAATCAGAAATAGTTACGCACTGGTAACTACTAACTAAAACCTCAAACAGAGCCTAGAAGTAGACAAGGTCCTTGCTTTAGGATCTAAGTATGGTCCTATGAAAAGGGACATCAGATGTCTATGTTGAGAGAGGAATCTCTCTCTAGCTGGTAAAAAAAAAAAAAATAAAAAAATCACACTATCAAAGCTATCAAGAACTTTTTAGTATTGCAAGCTAATCCTGGATTATCTGGTTTCATGGCCCAATAAGGGTGCTGGTCCTTCTGGTTTAGCATGATCCCTTAAACTATTGTCCTATATAGTTAGAGCAGGGTTTCGAACACAAAATAATGGAGCTGAGTGGAACCTTAAGAGGAGGAAACATTAAATCAGCTTGAGGAAAGAGGGAAACACTTGTTTTGTACCTATGCATGCCCTTGAGTCAGCAGTGACCTTGTGCACCATGCTTTTTCTCTAAAGACATATAGAGTTGACATGATACCTGACAGGCAAACCTTCCTTTTTAACTTTTGATGTCCCTATTTTAATGGCAGACTTTGTTTTATTTAAAGTAAACCGAACTCCTGAGTGACATCATTTGTATATGGAATAGGGATGTAAAAGGTTAACTGTTTAAAGGGGATCAGCAGCTGGGCTGGCTCTTTGCCATTAAGAGCAGTTGAGCAGCTGTTGTTGGGGAAGTGCGCAGCCAAATGTGGGAGTAATCACAGATGGGCTCTGCTCCCCAGTAGTGTGAAGAGCCTGGTGTCCTGGGCTCAGCTCTCTGCAAGGACAGTGGGGAGGTGTAGAGACCAACGTCGGGGACGGGAGGTAGCTGCCACAGGGGTGGATCCTCACCAATGAGAACAGCTGGGCAGTTCTTGCTGGTGGGGAAGCATGGAGCCCAGCAAGAGGGGGAGATATGAGCCCAGTGGGGGGATAGCTGCAGCTGGACTCTACACATCTTGCTGGTGGGGAAGCGCAGAGCAACAGCTTGGCTCGGCTCCCTGCCAAAGTGCACAGCCCAGCGCCAGGGTCAGGAGGAGGAGAGGCGGTAGCTGCAGCTGGACTGCGTCCTCGCCAGCAAGAGCAAATGGGCAGCTCTGGCTGGCAGGGAGTTGTGGAGCCCAGCCCGGGAGGGGGCAAGCCACAGCTGGGCTCGGCTCAGCTCCCAACAAGTAAAAGCTGCCGAGTTAGCACAGCGGGGGCAAGCCACAGCTAAGTAGTTCTCACTCGGCAGCGAGGAGCAGAGCCCAGCATGGATCCCCTCCCGTGATTAACTGTTCTTTTTTTAGAAAGTTTAAACGGATTTTTAATTAAACTACTTTTTACAGCCCTAGTATGGAACCATTTCTTACCCTGCCATTAAAGTGGGTTACACCAGCATGTGCAGTAGGTTGGAGTGAGAGTCTAATGCTTGTTGTTGAGATAACAGCTCACTTCTCAGCCGTGTACACAGATTCCAACATTAGTCTCTGAATCACTGTGAAAGCAGATATCGCCTTCAAAGTAATAATTTAAAAAAATCTTACTTTTACTTAAAAGAAACCATAATGTTCTCAAAATAGTTGGCCTGTATTACTAAAGAGGATGTGTGTCCAAGACCAAGCCATGTAATATTTTTCTTCCTGCCTTCCTGAAACTTCTGGCTATGTGGGCTGATCACATAACAGGATACAAAACTGAGTGTCTCATAGCTTGGATTTGCATTCTTGGATATAATTATTATTAAGATGTCATTTAGACAGATGGGATATGAATGATGAAGCCTGAATTGAGTAACTATCAGTAGAGAGGAAATGAACTGAACTTCAAAGAACAAGAATTCTGCCTTCCTACAGTCAAAATATGTGAACTTGAAGTACATATTTGTACTTCCCATATATCTATTAATTAGCTTGCAATTTTGATACTGGTGTTAGCAGCTAATCTGAATACGTTAACGTAGGAGATAGTGAAGTGAAAGCTTTTAGCTTAAACAGATTTCCTTTTTAAAAGATTATGTAATACTAAATAGAGCTCTTTAAGTCAAAGCAATGATTTGTGTGTCTCATGATTTCTATATAGTCAGACTATAATGACTGGTGAGTGGCTATCCTGTCCAATATCACTGCAAGTGATCGTAAATTGGAGCAGTTGCTGCACAAAGCATTCAATACTTTCTTTCACAGCAATGGAAAACATGACTTCCACAACAGGGCTTAACTTTCATTGTCCCAGACTCTAGTGGACAAAACCAGTTTTCAGACCTAAGGATCTGTTGTTATATTAGCTATGAACAAATTAAAAATTCTTATTATTGAACAATAAAAGTATTTTGGGGTTGAGTCCTTTGAGTTTTTTTAGCTGTAATCCAATCAAAATATACTTTGTCCCCAATGTTTTATTAGCTCTATACTAAAAGTTAGATTTCTTATCATACATGGTTATCTATTTTCATCTTTCAGACTCTTATCTGAGGTGTCTTATCAAAACTTCAATTTAAGCTTGAGTCTAAATGCGCAGTTTTCAAAATCAACAATCACTGGTGATTAGTGGATCTGCCTCTGCCCATGTTCAAGCAGTGATGCGTTCTGTTCATTGTAGTTTAATGCCGCACTCAAGCACTGAGAGACTTTTCTGAGCCATTAACTAGGTCATAGGAAAGAACAGCCAGCATTCCTGTGCATCACAGTCAGGCCATTCTTTGGTCAAGTATGCAGTTGACTTCAAAACTGGACTGCTAGTGCAAACGCAGGAGGACAAAACAAAATTACATGTGGCATGAAGAGATCTGAACAACAGGAACTGCAGAGAGAGAGAGATTTAATGAAATAGGAAAGTATAGTGGTAAAATCAGACATTTTCAGCAGGACTCTGTGTGAAATCTGTATGATAGGTTAAACAGATCCCACACAGTGTGGGCCACGCTGGAGAAGAAGGAATTAAGGAGCAAGCTCTGGGCCCCGTTGACTGCCCTGCTGCACCTGCAAAGCCTGCACAAGCTCAAGGCAGAGCTTAAAAAGGGAAGCAGAGCAGCTAGAAGGAGGCAGACAGTGGAAGGGAGAAGATATGTGGTTTGAGTTCTTGGAAAGGAATACCCAAGGAGATCTTGCTGTGTACCCCAAAAGGAATGGCTTCAATGGTGTGATCTAGCTGGAGGGCTAAGTCAAGGGCTGACTCTATGAGGTGGGAGTGTCTCAGAGCTGGAAGTCTACACAACAGTGAAACAGACCCAGTTGTGCAAGCCTGAATCAGCTGGCCTGGCCTGCTGCCTGTGTCTAGCTGCCATGTAGATGTACCTTTAAAGGATAGGCCTTCACAGAGCATATAATGAGAGAGGGGAACACCTGGGAGAAAGACACTCTGGCCTGACCAATAGACAGAACTACCAGTGAGTGTTCCCCTTCATAACTGATGGAGAATGCAGACATGGCCATCTCAGCTCTGCTAAAAGGGATTATATTCAAACAAACAAACAAAACCTTACTTCACCAACAAGCCAGAGTTAACAAGAAGGTGGACTTGGAGAAGTTGTTTAAAGTAGGTAACTGATAACCAGTAGCACCAACACCACCAGCTCTTGCAGCAGCTTGTTCCAGAGCTAATTGCACAGCAACAAGAACGTCTTGTTCTCCTGGTACACTGACAGAGGGTGGCGGCAAACCATTCCATAGATGCACATAATTTATTACCATACTAGTGAAACTTACAGAGAAGGGGCTACATCTCTCTTTACAAAGATGGGGCTGAAGCATGACCCTGAGGCATTTTTAGTTATGTTCGAACAGCTGTTGCAACCTGGCGCCACTCAGATTTGGTTCCTCTGTCTCCATCTACAAATGGGCAGACATGCCATTCCTGAGTGGAACCAGCTAGCAATGCCCAGAGTGGGGAGCCAACCCCAGCCCCTTGGGACAAGAACTGTCCCGTGGGGTAAGAACAGGCATGGCCCTGCCTTCCCCACCCCAGCTGTTTCCAAGTTTCCCTAGACTTCATTTTGGCCACTGAGAACCAAGCACAAGAAATGTCTTTTTCTGTGAAACATCCTGAAGTGAGAAGCATGTGGCTAATCGGCATGAAAGCAAAACCACAGTATTGCTACCAGGCACGGTGACTTTTTGGTTTTTGGACACTTTCTGTGACCCATCTCCTCTCCCCACCCCCTCATCTTTGCTGTGAAATTAATTAAAAATTTCCATTCCAAAATTATAGTTTTTTTGCATGAGACTGGTGTTATATTTTTCTCTACCAGCAATAAAATGAATTTTAAAAATTATTTAAAATCTATCAGGGACGGTTTTGTCCCTGCTACATGAGAAATTTCATTTCCAACTCTGAAGGCTTGACTCATTCTCCATGAACACCAAAAAGAAATACGTTAGAACCTTGCTAATTTTAAACCTGTGATCCTTGCCAGTCTCTCATACTTTCAATAGTATCCCGCATTATTGACGCATTACTTAAATGTCGTTACTCTTAAAATTGTAGTACTATATAGGGTGGAGTACTGCTCCACTATATACAATACTATACTACACTTGTCAGCTTAAATGGGCAAGGAACAGTTTTGTGATGTAGCATCATTTATTTCCTTAATTACATTTGATTATTAATTCATAAGGGATGATAAACTGTAACAAGTGATTAATGCAGATTATTAACTAAATTCCATTGCACTACTGTTTAGCACTACTGTATTCATTAACAGGTGTCTTGTTCTACCTTAGACGCCACTGCTCTTTGGTGGGTGATTGCCAGCAAGTAACATAAGCGGTATGCGGGTACGCATGCGTGGCTGACATTTATAAAGCGCACTGCAAACTTTCCCCAAAGACGCAGATGCGTACCCTGCAAGAGGCTTCTGTTTCTTGGTAAGCTGTCAGCTGTGGCATCACTAGTAGCATAGCCAGCTGCTGTTCTTTGGTGGCTTCTGTGGCTCTCAGCAGTGATCCTGTGGCAACTGCTGGCACCAGCTGCTGAATTTCAGGGGCTGCGCTCCTAGGGCAAGTGCCGCCACCAGCCACCTGTCTTCCAAGGCTCTGTTCCTAGGCACGCAAGGAAAGACAGGGAAGGGAAGGGGGAGGGACGGGAGCAGAGCCCATAAGAAAGGGGACGGCAAGCCCACGCAGCAGCATGGCACAGCAGGGACCAGGGAAGGGGTTGGGGAGCTGATGGGGCCGTGGCGAGGAAGCCCCAAGAGTAGGGGCCACAGAGCCTCCAGAGCAAAGGCCAGGGAATGGGTCAGGTCGCCCACACAGCATAGGCAGGGAAGACTGGTGTGTATGGGTTGTAAAGTTTTGATATCTTTAACAATGAAATGTGCTGTATGAGGGCAAGAGGGCAAGTTATTGTTGTATTCACTAAGATTTAAAATGGCTAGTTCTTCAAGCAACGTCCCTGTGGGTGCTCCACTTCAGGTGTCATCACGTCCTGTGCCGTTCATCAGAGATCTTTTAGCAGTCCTCATCCAGGTCACGCACGCGCAGAACCTATCTTGCGACAGGCTAAGCTCAGATTTGGCACATTTACGACCCTCTCTCCTCGGTTCCTTTTCAACTGTTCACGGTTGAAGACGGAGCATTAGAGCAGAGACACTTTTCTCATCCCTGCAAGAATAATAGTTATAAATAGTATTTTAGTTTAGTTGTATTTTAGTTGGATTTAGCCAGTTAGTCATTTTTGTTTTAAAAAAATGTATTGTTTCTAATAGTGCAGATTTCAGTTATTTCTTAATTCTTACTCTGGTGTTAGCCTTTAAGATGCCAGGCTCACCAGTCTCCTAGAGGTGCTCCTCTTGTAATGAAGCCAGGCCCGCCTCAGATGGACATTCACAGTGTGTATGCTGCTTAGGGGAAACCCTTGTTACACAAAAATGTAGCTGCTGCAGGAACCTGAGTGCAAGAGCAAGAAAGGATAGGGACTTGAAGTTGTAACTTCTCCTAGTGGAGAAGTCCCTCAGGCCATTCTCCAATCCAGAGCCTAACAAACAGCCTCACGCGCCAAGACAGAGAGAGTAGCATCACCAACTGAGATGGCAGCATCTGAGAAAAGGTGCTCACCATGTGTCTGAGACAGTACCAAAGAAGTGGCTGGTTCCTCGGGTGCACTTCAGTCTAGAAAGCCCAGAAATTCAAAACATCTGGTAAGGAGTTGAGTAATAAACACAAACAATTCTCCAACGCTGCACCGAGAAAAGATGTGGCACACAAGAAACCTGAACACTGATCAACTATGCCGACCATGGCATCGTCTCAGACTGTGGCACCAAGTGCAGAATCTGAAAAGGAAACGATACTGAGACAGCTCTCGGCCTGAGGTCAGCACCAGATCTGCATGTGGCGCTATCAGTGATGCTGACACTGCAGCCGGCACTGAATTCCCCTACGACACTGTTGATAACCCCTGCAACAGCAATGCTGCCTCATAAGAGAATGCATAAGCAAAATCATCTTGCGTCCTCTCCACATTTAGATTTGCAGCAATCTCCCATGCAATTTGCTTGTGAAGAACTCTCACCAGTACACTCCATGTTGTCAGAGGATAGTGATCTAGAGGGAGCTTGAGTTTCCTCAGAACACTCTTCACCTACCAGACTCATCTGTGGAGTCAAGGGGTGATATGCCCAAGAGGGACCCACCCAATATTCATGGTATGGAGCCCCATGTTGTCTTCCACATATGCTGTACCAAATGGGTTGGCATGACTGGCTCCTCTCTTTCTAGAGCGTATGGTAGACCCACCATCTCTCATGCTACACTAGACATGTTACCTCAGACATGCCCAATGACTCTTTCAAAAGCAATGGAGCACACTTATACAACTGGGGAGCAAGAACCACCTCCCACCATGTATGATTCTTCCTCCTCTCTGGATGAAGCTGTGATTCCATCTACTTCCACTCCTGTGGACAACCCAAAACCGTTTAACGACCTGCTCAAATAGTCGCACAGACGCTAGAGATGCTGTTGGAGGTGGTTAGAGTCACATAATTGTTAAAAATTCTTCATACTATTACATTCTCAAAGATTGCTCTCCCCATGGATGAGGCATTAATAGAACCAGCCAACATCATATGACAGACACCAGCAACAATTCCTCCCACGAACAAAAGGAATGATAGAAAATACCACATCCTGACTAAGGGGATGGAATTTTTATTTACACATCCCCTGGCAAGCTCCTTAGTGGCAGATGCAGCCAACCAGAAGGGGAAGCAAGCAAACTACAAATCAATCCTGCAGAATAAGGACTGGAAGTGGTTAGATTTTTTTTAGGGAGAAAGGTTTATTCATCTTCCACACTTCTAATGAGAGTAGCAAATTATTCAGTTTTACTCTCTAACTGTGACCACAGTATGTATAAAAAACTTGCCCAATTTGTTAGACCTCCCAGACAGCAAATGGAACCAATTTAAATTGTTACTCACTGAAGGTCAACTAGTAGCATGGACTTCCCTCCAAGCCTCCTTGGATGAAGCAGACACATCAGTAAGAATCACAGCTATGGCCATTATCATGCAAAGAGCCTCATAGCTTCATGCAACAGCACTGCTGAGACACCTGCAAATGAAGATAGATGATCTCCCATTTTCTGAGAAGACGAATGAGGTCTTACATTCAGTGAAAGACTCGGGCAATGCTAAGGATCCTAGAAATTTATACTCCTACCTTTAAAAAGAAACAGTGCAAATTCCAGCTGTATCTGTGCAGATATCAGCCTATTTACCAGCACAGGCAGTACGAACCAGAAAGGGTTAAACAGAGAGGCTACAGACGCAGACAATCTCAGCAAGCAGCCTATGGATCCAGTTAGCATCCTCCAAACAGCAATTTTGAGTCCTTGGTCGAGGGTCTGAGAGCTCCCACTCAGCAGTTAGTGTGAGAGTCAGCAGTAATACAATTTCAATTCCATCTTGGGCAATTCCATCAAAACTGCTCCACAATCACAACAGACAAGTGGGTACTAGAGATAGTTGAATCAGGATACACCATCCTGTTTATATCCATCCCCCTGACCTCTCTTCCCCGTCCCTTTTCAGGGACCCCACTCACATGCATATTTTGCACCAAGAAATAAACCACCTGCTACTTGTAGGGGCAGTAGTGTCTGTCCCTCATCAACACAGGGGCAACGGTTTTTATTCCCACTGTTTTGAAGTACAGAAGAAGAATAGGGGATGGAGTCCCTTTCCGGACCTGAAAGTACTGAACAGATGTGTGAACTTCAAGATGGTCACACTTCGACAATAAGACCTCTAGGATGCTTATTTTCATGTTACCATCCATCCAGTGCAAAGATGCTTCCTAAGGTTCATGGTAAATGGCAGCCACTACCAATGCAAAGTGTTACCATTTGGCCTCTCTACAGCCCCAAGGGTTTTTTTCAAGGTCCTTGCAGTTGTCACAGCATACCTAAGGACACAAGATGATATGATCATTCCATATCTAGATGATTGCGTAATAGGAGCAACAAACAAAGCTTTGGTGATACTCGCCACTACACAAAGCATTGCATCATGGCATCTGGGACTCAGGATAAATGCCGAAAAGTCTACTCTCAAACCTACACAAGAACGGGAATTTATCAGAGCTTAGCTCAGTTCTATAACAGCAACAGCATCCTTACTGAGACCCAGGTTTCATGCTATTGTACAGGTCATGACACAAGTGAGGATCCCCTCAAGAATAACAGGATGTCTTGCCCTATATCTCAGGGGGCACATGGCTACCATGATTTACGGTACAGCATGCCACGTTACATATGAAAGCCTTCCAAACGTGGTTAGCAACCGTTTACAGGCCAAACAGACATTGCCTCAACAAACAGCTAAAAGTGCCCAACAATATAAAAGATTCTTTCCTATGCTGAACAAACAAGAACAATGTCATGTTAGGGATTCAAATTACACAACCTCAACCAACCATCATGATTATGACAGATGCTTCCCTTGTCAGCTGAGGGGGGGCCGCATTCACTCCACCAAACAGTACAAGACAGGTGGTCAAAACCAGAAACCGTCTTTCATATCAACATCTTAGAGCTGAGAGCAGTGTGCAGTGCTCGCTGATGCTTTAGTCATCATAAAAAACAAATCAGTGAGAATAATGATGGACAACGTAGCCTGTATGTTTTATATCAATTGCCAGGGAGGAGAAGGTTACATTCCCTATGTGCCAAATCAGTAAGGCTATGAAATTGGTGCATATGACATTCTGTCCAAATATCAGCAGCCATATCTGTCAGGATCTCAGAATATGACAGTGAACATTCTAAGCAGACACTCCCCACTCATGAATAGCAATTGAATGACCAAGTCCTATACGGCCTCTTCCGTCAATGGGGCTCTTCAATAATTGGTTTGTTTGCTACAAATCAAAATAAAATTGTCACTGATTTTTTGCCAGGGCAGGAACAGGTGCAGGATCAAGAGGTGATGCATTCTTGCTCAACTGGAGCAAAGGCCTACTCTGCAGAGCCCTGTGCAGATACAAAAATGTGGATCCGGATCTGATCTGCATCCGCTCAGTGTCATTATCTATCTGCTCCACAATCCACATGCCAGTTTTTATGTGTATCTGTAGCCGCATCCACAACTGAACTTGGGCTCGCTCAGTCAGCATTCTTTCCTTTGATTGGCTCATTCTCCATGTGCTTTTTTCATTTGTGGTTCGCGTACCATGCTGTCAGTCACATTTACTTGGCCACCAATGAAATCTTGACAGCATGGTGCACAAACCGCAAACAAGAAAAGGAAGAAGTGGGTGGGGTCGCATGGGGAATGAGCCAATCAAAGATCAGCATGGTGACTGACTGACTGAGTGGTGGCTTTCCAAGCCCCAACCTGATGTGACTGGCACTCTGATTGGCTGGCAGACCACAATCAAAGATGCTGGGATTGGCTGGAGCTCTTCCTTGTTCCCCTGTGTGCTGCTGGCGTAGATCATAGCAGCAGCTTCCAAGCTCCAATCTGCAACAGTGGGTCTCCGGATATCCAAAACCCCATCCATGGATGTGGATACCCACAGATCTGGAGCGGATACTGGTGGATCTGCAGGGCTCTACTACTCTGTACCTTTCCATCTATTCCAGTGACTACCCAGGACTATCCAGAAAATCAGAGCTGTCAGAGGAAAAGTCATAATAAGAGCACCAAAGTGAAATATCCCAATCAAAGTCTATCCGATTAGATAAAATAGTGTGTTACATCATGTTACCGACAAAATGGACTGCAAGTTCTGTCAGGAGCATGAGCTTACTTCACCACAGCAATTTCTACTATCACAGCACTCCTTAAGTAATGTTTCCCTCACGAACATATGCAACAAGGCGGCTACGTGGTCATCAGTTCATACCTTCACCAGTCATCATGCAATAGACTGAGCATCTGCAAGCACTGCCACTATAGGCAGAGCTGTGCTTTCATCCATATGTTGAAGTCCCTCCTACAATTGATGGCAACTGCTACATAATCATCTAAAATTGAGCACCCACTGGGACATCACTCAAAGACGACATGGTTACTTGCCCTGTGCAGTAACTGGAATTCAAGATGTGTGTCCTTATGGGTGCTCCACTTACCCGCCCTCCTCCCTTCTACTTCGGAGTTCAAATAGTGAACTCTACAATAGAAAAGGAACTGAGGAGAGTTGGTTGAGAGCATGCCAAAGTCGCACTGATCCTGTCACCAGATAGGTTCTACTCATGCGCATCCCAGATGAGTAGTGCTAAAAGAACTCAGATCAACGGCACAGGAGGCAACCATACCAAAAGTGGAGCACGCACGGCATGCACATCTTTAAGAACATCCGTTACTGCAGGTGAGTAACCACGTCTTGTTCTTTCAGAATACATTTTTGTTCTGTAACTAATTGCTATTGTTTTGCTGTATCTAATTAGAAATGGAAAAATTCAAGTTTACATATATTATAATGTATAAAAATAAGGTTTGTTTTATGAAAATAGAAGTCAACTGTTTCCACTGGGCTGGAGGAAAGTTCAGAACAATTAATTATTCCTATCCACAGTTGTCTGATTGTTCTGACAACTAGAAAAATAATATGTAGCTGAAGAGGTGGAGAGTGTTGCTTGGTCCTGTGTCAAAGATACTAAAATAGAAGATACAAGGCTTCTATTGAACATGTAGATGGACATCACATTTAATGTAATGCTGTACCGCAAATGCACCTGATTTAATACATTGTTCTTAGCTCTAGCATAACTACATTTGATAAATATATATTTTAGAAGAGTTAATTTTGTGGTAGTATTTATTATAGTATATTCAATCTCTGATAGATTTCAGTAATAGTGTAGATAAAAAAAGCTATGTTTTGTTCTTAATCTATCAAGGTATTAGTTTATTTTTTAATTCTTAAATTGGATCAGTTAATAAATGCAATTGTAATTAATGTTTTTCTTTTTTTTTTTTTTTGGATCTTAGGTGTATGGTAGCTGATGAGGTAAGTCATCTTCCTCTCTAATTTTCCTTTTGTTACTGTTAACATACCTCACTAAGAATGTCTCTTTTTGGAGGTGGGGTTGGGCTAGGGCAGGGCTAAGAGCGAGACAGGCATCATCATTATAATGCTCATTAGATTCAATAGAACTAATGTAATAATGTAATGTAATTCATGATTCTTAGAGGTGAAACAATGATTCTTTTTTATGATACAGCATGATGCCCTTAACTCAGCTATATAATCAACCATGTCACTTACATCCTGTTTCTTCAAATAACATCTAGATCCAAGTTTCCTAAGTCATTTTTGGAGCTAGGAGCATAACTCTTTGAATATCTTACTCAAACACACTTTACTGTATTTATTATTTTAATTTCAAGTTTCTAAAATATAACTTTAAGTGCTCATCTTATGTATTCCATGAATTAAACTCCCCTAATAAACAAAGGATTGCCTACCCTAACCTCCAAAGCTGTGGAGAAGATATGGGGGAAGTTTCATTCTGCATAATGCAAGGGTAACAAACATGGGCACTAATGAATTAAGGTGGACTGCTGGGGGTTTCTGGTATAAGGTGAGGATCCTAGGAGCATTTTGATATATTGGTATTTTTAACAAGAGCCTTAAACTCAAGATCTTAAGAATTCATATCTTACATCTCTTATCTACTTTGTAAAGTACTTTGAGACCTATTGATGTAAAATACTATATGACAAATAGACGTATTATTACTATTATCTCTAATGTTGGCGACCTCTTTTGACTGGTAATATGGATGGTACCTCTCAGCCTCTGTTCCATGAAAGTAACACTTGCTAGTTTGCAGGCTTGCTGTGTCAGGACTGAACTTTTAGTGGTGATTCTCCTTGTGTTTAAGTTTATCTGGCATTACATTTACCTTTGTAACTTTTCTCAGAAAGCCAGTAATTTCATGTTAATAAAATATTGAATCTACTTATCTTTACCAGTCAGTGTTCCTCCTGCAGAAGAGGTTTCACATTATCTCAAATATTCTGAAGGCCTTAGAATTTATTTCTAGGATCCTAAAAGAGGATTATGGGCCACTAAGACACCTTCTTCCTTGCACTAAGAGCTATATTTGTAAGGCAAGCAAGAAAACCATGTCTAGATAACTGGGACTACTTGTAAAAGAGATATGGATCCCCCTATGAGCAGATACGGCTGAGGCAATATCATCAGACACAGAGCACTTGATCGATCTCCTCTTCACTCCTTTATCAAACTTTATCCAATGGATCCATTCCTATGTTACTTACCCCACCCTCTCTAAATGGCTTTAGTTCCAAGGATGTGCTAGGCTCATCAAGTAAACCTATTTCACTACTGTGCTTTAGAATGGTGGTTTTGAACTGTTTTTATTGCAGGAGAAGAGAGGCCATTTGAGAAATGTTGACTTATCCTTTTGTTCTTCAATCCTGTCTTCCTCCCTTTTTCTTACATACTTCCTTGACTGGGCTATGAGGTGTGGAGCTGGGTTTTTATACCCTCTGGGAATTTGCTGGCTCCTCTTTGCCTTCTTGCTTCCAGTAGGTGAAGTTAAAATACTTGCTTTTATGGACTATTCCTTTGTGGGATGAAAGAGGGGGAAGGACTTCAACACACTGAATTAAAACTGTGTGATTCTCCCTTTTCTCACATTTCTCCAGAATTAATAAGAAGTTTCTTATGAACTCCAGAGGCATTATCCCAAACTCTGTTACAGAGCTGCTACAAAAAGATGTAGTTCTCATTATCTGCATGTCAAGGTTTGAATTTTGTTTGTTTTCACAAAATTACTAGGTTAAACATAAATCAGTCGGTGTCTGCAAAGGACATATTATGATATACAAAATGGGAGTACATTTTCATAGCCAGCTCTTTGAAGGATATTTTTTAGTAGTCACTTTAAAATGTTTTTGTAAAGTCCTAGAATATTGATGAGACAAATCTAAATAAAAGCCCAGACTGTTATACTGTTAATCTGAAATTTATGCAAGAGATGCATATTTCTATTTGTTTGCAAAAAAAATTCAAATTTCAAAATGTATTTTGTAAACTCCTTTAAATCCATTTCTCTTAAATATAGTTTGACCATAAAACTTTTTTCCTATACATCTTAAATTTTGCGGCTTTTTTAAAAAAATTGACTCTTTTTATATGCATACAGTTTGAGAATAATTTATTAGGAAACTGATAGCTATAAGTAGAAGTTAAACATCTGAGACTATTGTAAAATGTTTGAATATATTTTCATTGAGTTATCTGCTAACTCAAGAAAACGAAGATTTTTGGCTTCCTTTACCCCATTAAATTCATTATAGGCCTGCTTCATAGCCTATTGAAGTAAAATGGAGCATTTCCATCAGTTTTAATGGTCTTTGGATCAGGATCTAAGAACTTCTATTTTGAGTTTATTTTGAATGTAATTGAAAACCACGCTTTGCATCTTCTTTCCACATCACATTATCATCTGCACATAGCTTTTTACTCATTTCTCCCTTTCACTGATTTTTTCTCCCTCCCTCCTTCCTTTCTTTCTTTCTTTCTTTCTTTCTTTCTTTCTTTCTTTCTTTCTTT
>ML685777.1:16158502-16209110 GCA_007922175.1 Pelusios castaneus | reverse complement strand
TTTCTTTCTTTCTTTCTTTCTTTCTTTCTTTCTTTCTTTCTTTCTTTTAACCCATCTATTCTGGGTCATTTAAAAAGGAATGCTGGTTATTCTCACCTTTTAATTGCAGATAATGACTACTTTTTCTGTGTTTGTTTCGTAGATGGGACTGGGGAAGACAATCCAAGCAATTGCCATTTCTTACTACTATAAAAAGGAATGGCCTCTCCTAATAGTAGTCCCTTCATCTCTGAGGTACCCTTGGATTGAGGAGATGGAGAAATGGATTCCAGAACTCTGTCCAGATGATGTCAGCATTATTCAGAACAAAACAGACACTGGGTGAGTGAAGCATCTTCTTATTCTCTGCAAAAGTCAGATTTGTTCAGTGAATGCCTGTAAATTACATGAAATTCATACAGCCCAACCTCTAGAAAAGCAAATGATGTCTCATAGACATTAAGGTCAGAAGGGACCAGTACGATCATCTAGTCTGACCTCCTGCAAAATGCAGGCCTCAAGACCTCACCCACCCACTCCAGTAATAGGTCACCAACCTATGACTGAGTTATTTACCTCCTTAAATCATGATTTAAGGACTTTAAGATACAGAGAATTCACCGGTAGGTGAACCATGCCCTGTGCTACAGAGGAAGGCGAAAAGACTGGGAGTAAGGCAATATAGGTTCTATTTCAGGCTCTCCCAGAATTCTTGTGTGACTTAAAGAAAGAAACTTAACTTCAGTGCTTTAGTTTCCCCATTAAATGCAGACTGTAATGCTTCCTTATCTAAAAGGAGTGTTTTTAAAATTTAAGCCAAGTTTTTCAGTTTAAGACCATTTTTAATCTCGAAAGCAACACAAGTGCTTATGTTAATGTCTGGATGCAGTTATAAAATATCTTTCACTGACAAGAAAGATTGCACTTTCTGATATCTGGGGAATGTCAGCAAAAGATTTGACTATGCGTGGAAACCTTTAGTGCAGATGAGACAACCAGGTTCCCCTGGAAATGATTCAAAACACTTGTACTCTTCCCTTTAATGACCAATAAGTCCAACATAAAAATAGGCTGGAAATATATGAACATGCCAGAATAGAATATTACCACTGAATGGTCAGAGACAGTTGGTGTTGACAATCAACTGAGATCAGGAAGAATTGGCTCAAACGCTGTGCTTAACATTGAGTTCAGCTATTCATTTGTTGAGGCATTGAAGCCCTCTGTGCTTAATTGCGATGCCTTCATGGTGTTTGGTATCTGTCAAAAAACAAATTGTGGAAGATTAGGCGGAGTGTCTGTAGCAGTGGCAATCTTGCTTAATGGTCACTGTGGTGGCAGCTGGGCCAAGAATTGGAGCCAAATATAGAAACCAGAGTCGGGATTCAAGAGCAGGTTCAGAACAAAGCAAAACTAGTGCTGGGAACCAGACTAGAGTTGGGCAATTGGGCTCTAGCTCCCTTGGCAATCTCACGGCTTTACTGGAGCCCTAAAATTCACAAGAGATCTCACAGCCTATGTAAGCAACATGGCGCGTCTATACTCGGTGTGGCAGGGCACTGACATCGGCAGGAGACGGCTGTAATGTAGACACTAACATAATTCGGTAGACATCCGCTCCTTAACATTGACATAGCTATGGGTAGGTCTTCACTGATGGCGGCAGAGTTCGTTCCGCCAGATCGATTCTTCTGGATCAATTGAGCAGCAGTGGAGACCTCGGTCAATCAGCAAGTTGACTGAATAAATCCGCCCCCTCAAAAAGATTAAAGGTGCATCGATGGGAAGGCATTTCCCTAAGTCAATGGGAGATATGCAAGCTACTGTATCTATTCTGTGTAGCTTGTGCATCTCCAATTGACTGCCTCCAAATTTCGTGGCAGGTGTAGACCAGGTTTAAGTTGTGTAGACCAGGCCTTACTAATGCATTTTGTAATAACCAAATACACCACAAACAAACAGATGGTAGCATTTCTTGTCTTAATTTAGATGGTGTTAACATACCTCAGTCACTGTTCAATGTTAAACAGTGATAAACAAATTTTAAGGTTTGGAATATAAAGATTTCAACTTGCTTAATACCATGGCAAAAACACATAATTAAAAATCTTTGTAACCTTTTATTAAAGATTAAAAAGAAAAATAGTTAAACTATTTGAAATGCAAAGTGTTAAATATGGCTTTCATTTTAACAACCTCCCTGGTTCCTGTTCCATTTAGTTGGAGAGTGCTTTTAAAAGGATCCTCCCACCCTTGTTTGATAGTCTCTTAGATGGTATCAGAGATGGTAATAACTGTCCTTTTTAGGGGGAAAGAGAAGAATTTAGTTGAAATGGGTTGAATGCGGCTGCTGTTAAAGTCTGACCCTGTTTCATCTCAGGTAGTGGTTGGGATTCAGCTTGCCCTTTGTCTGGTCAGGACATCCCTGAGGATCAGGATGACAGGAGTCCCAGGAAATGGTGGGGGGTGGCAGCTGTGATGGTGAAGCTCACTCCAGTGGCCAGTTTTTCTCCACAAAGTCTCTTTCTCTAAGGACCAACAGAGGAACTGGTCCTTTTTTGGGGGTCCAATTAGGCCTAGTTTTTGACAAACCAATTTTGGTTCATTGATTTTTAGTTTCATGCTTTTCTTGTTTGCCAAGCATGATCTTAACATAGTCCTTGAGTTGTATCAGTAGGCCTTGTGTGTAGTTTTCAATTGTTGCAGATGCTTGAACAGTCAATAATAGAGAATTTTGGCATTCAAATCAATAGGTCCAGTGGTTGATATTATAGAGGCAGTTGTATTAGGCCTCATGCACAGTTTTTTACTGGAGATTGTTTCAGTACACTTCTTCAGTATATTCACTCATCTTTCTGCCTATCAGGGTTAGTTCTTTTATAATAAATTAATAACCAAACACCTGGATTTTCTTTTGCAGGAGAATATCAACCAGCAAAGTGACAGTTCTGGGTTATGGCCTGTTAACTACAGATGCACAGACTTTAGTAGATACTCTGTACAAACAAAACTTCAAGGTAGTTGTGGTTGATGAATCTCACTATATGAAATCCAGAAATGCAATCCGCAGCAAGATTTTGTTGCCAATTGTGCAGAATGCTGTTCGAGCAATTCTTCTCACTGGAACTCCTGCTCTAGGAAGACCTGAAGAGGTATTAAAAGTATCGTTCTTTCTTTAAGGGATGATGGTTCATTTATGAACTTTTTCATTTTTTTAATGCCCATAGCGATATATAGTTACATGCACTGGGATTTTATTTTACTTTATGAGCTGTAATCAGTGCAACTGTGGGACTGTTGCTGAGCCTTTAATGCACCCACCTGGCCTGTCTCTCGAAGTCTGAAGCTGATGTAAAGCTACAAACTTATGATAGGCACTGCACTTACACAGACATCCACAAGCATGGACATACCCTCTGTTATAGATGAATGATCTCCCAGCCACTCCTGAACCATCATTAAAGAAGTTCCAGCCAATTTCTACCCAGCTCCCGCCGATTCCCTCTGGCTCACCAGCTTTGCACCCCAGAAATGTGCCATCTTGTACTGGTCAGAAGCCCAACCATTGTAAGCTCATTACCTAGTCTGCCACTCTGACAAAAGGATAGTGAACTTCCAACAGCCATTGCTAACCTGAGCTGAGACTGCCCAATTTCCTTCAGACAAAACACACTGTTTTAGATAAAATATAAAACAGATATATTAACTGCAAAAGATTTTAAGTGATTATAAGTGGTAGGCATAAAGGTCAGGGGTAGTTACCTTAAAAAGATAAAAGGTAAACACTCATTCGAAATCCTAAACTTTTAGTCTAACCAAGAGTAGAATCAAACAATATCTTACACTGACAGATGGTACAAGTATCTTATAGTTCAGTAGTTCACAGGCTAGGATTAGCTTGTAGCCTGGGACCACCCTTCCCTCACTCAAAGTCTTGGTCTGCCAGGTGTTGAGATAGGAGGAGAGAGAGGCCAATTGAAGATTTCACTGTCCCTCTTTTTATGCCTTCTTCCAGCTTGCTAGAATGATTCTTGCTCTGACATGGGGATTAGGCAGCCCCATTGATCAGGCAGTCTCCATTGCATTTGTGCCCTCTCTGAGAATCTTTGGGATGACCTTTGGATTCCCTTTAATGAGCCATCAGCACATATCTTGCTGGTCCTTCGTTGCAGTTGAAAGATCGCCTATGGGTATCTACCAATCTTACAGTGTGTTTCAGTAATATACATTGCAGTGCTTCATAACTTCACATATAACAATAGCACATACAATCCAACAGGATATTAATGTAAAACAGATCAAGACTTTTAAAATGATACCTCACAAGACATAACTTGTACAAAACATATAATTGTGACCATGGTGAATATGGGGGTTCCAGGGTGCTACTTTGAGGTACAACATGTTACAATATGAAATTGAGTATCAGAAACCAGAAGAGCATGTTAATTATGTGTGCATTACATTGGGATTTTATAAAATATGTTTATATTTTTCTATTTTCTGTTTCAACACATCAATAGTCAGAATAGTGACACAAGAGAGTAGCCTTTTGGGGAAAATGAATCTATTATGTATACTGTTCTAAACCCTTTGGTAATGTTGGAGAAAGGAGGCTTGAGTTTTCCATGGGCAATTGTATTAAACTTTTTGCATCCTGATCTGAGAGATTTGAAGGAGTCATAGAACTTTTCCCCCAGTTTTTATTAGAGCATTCCTAACACTTATTAATGTTTGGTAAAAGTATTAAGTAAAAATCATCATACCATGTTTTTCACATTTTAGGAAGATAAATCCGTTCTTGAAAGAAAATGAACTTGCTAGCTGAATAAAAAGCATTGTTTTGCACTGAATTCAAAGGGAACCAACAAGATTTACCAAATACTGGTATTATGTGTACAATCACTTTGAGTTTGGAACCGATAAGAAGAAAAAACACCAGATTTTCAGGGGCTGCTTGCTTTTTTTAAGAGAGCTTATCTCCTGCCTGCCCTCTCTAACCTTTGTGAAACAAAATTAGAATGTTAATATTGTTTGAACGGGAAACTGTTCATTTATTATCCACCCAGAGAAAAGAGAGGTGATAGATAGTTGTCAGATAGATGACATTACCAAAAAATGTTTAAAGGGGTATTTTGGTCATTGGGAACACATGCAACTTATTGCTGATAAAGCAAAGACAGCCCACTTGAACTTGCAGACAGGGGAGGAAGTGGGAGCTGATGACAGGAATTGTTCATGTTGCTCAGTAGTTGCACCTTCAGATCATTAAGCAGCAGCACTAATTTGCTTTAAAGAGAGTTCCATAGACGTCTTCATTTGTCCAATATTGTAAAGGACAAAACTCATGCCACTGAAAATGGAAAGGATGCCAGGATAAGGTTTGATAGGAATACCAAGATCTCTCAGTGCTTGGGAGTAATAAAAGCAAATTAGTAAATTGTTGTTGTAAAAGCTACACTACTTAAGCAATATTTTGCTGTGAAATCCTCTAAAAGTACAGTATAAATGCATATTATTGATGTGTAACAGGTAAATAAGACCACAATGCTCCTGGCCCAGAAACTCTGTAAAACCTGGCCCAAAACAGTAGCATCTCTTCCACCTCCTGTCTGGAAAGAAGCCTTTAGGGAAGGGGTAAAACATTGAGAGGAGTGTAATTCCTGATGAGGGATCAGGAGTGTGGACAGGTCAGGTTGATATTAGGAATGCTGAGATAGTACAGGTGATCTGGAGTATTTGAGGGAGCAGCTGGGTAGATAGGGTTGCTGGAGGGCAGTAGGTGGATTTTGTCTTATGTCCCTTAAACTCAAAGAATGTCTATACTTCAGCCTGCAAGTGATTCCCAGCTCAAGGAAACATGCTCATGCTAGATCTGATTGAGCTAGTATGCTAAAAATATTGTATAGCCTTGGCAGCCTTAGTGGTGGTGAGTGGATAGCTGCCCTGAATACATTACATATTGTCTTGAATGGCTCGGCCCTCTGGCCACTCATGCTGTCCTGGCCACACTCTATTTTTAGAAAGCTAGCTGATTCAGAGTCATTGTGAATATATTTCCTCGCGCTGGGAATTGCATGCTCATCTGGAAATGTAGTCATACCCTCAGTGTCTCAGATCTTAGGCACTTCACGGGTACCTGGAAGGCGCTGAAAGTAACACAGGGCAGGTCTACACCACCTGCCCTTTTCAGTGGCAGTCGAGCATAGGTACACAAATTACCTGAAATAAGTTGTGTGTGTGTACATTCAGTTTCCCTATTCGCTGCACACACAATGCGCTGGTTCAAAGGGAGAGGCCTCCCTTCGAATCAGCGCTACCCAGTTGCTGGGGTGGTGTTGCAGGATCGACTTTCTGATCAGCTCAGCGAGTCTTCACAGACCCGATCAGTCAATCAGGAAATTCAATTGACAGCGGTGAATTTGCCATCGTCAGTGAAGACCTGCTTAGAGATTGAGGGGATGCTTTTGACTGAGCCTTCCTCCACACACCCTTTCTTTATTATCTCTCTTAGAGATTGAAAATGGTATTGTTCCATTTCTCTGGGATGGTGTGTATGAAATTCCCAGTCTAAGTAAAAATCACCAAATTGAAGTAAAACTTAAAATTCAGGCTCCGGAAAGAAACGGTATGTATAACGCATACCTTCTGAAATGCCACAAAGCTAATCTGCATACTGGGCTTATTACTTTGAAAAAACAGTATGTTCCAAATATCTTCTTTTCCTTATTTCCCTGACAAAGGGTTGGAAAGAATGTCTTGGGCCCAGCCTCTGATATTGAATCTTGGATTATCCTCTCTCACTCCACCCCACCTCCTCCCGTCTCTGTGAGATCCTTGGTTAATCTTTTCAGGTTACTTTGATGTGCTACCCATAAGCTCTCCTTTGAAGTCTTTCCACAGATGTCCTCTTTGAGGAGCATATGAAGTCTCCTATGGAATGTTATTTGTATGTTTCAAGTTTTTTATTTATGTAGTGTGGCCTGTAGACAATAGAAGGCAAACTATTGATTTATTACATGAAAATTATTTTTTAAATAATTTTGGTTGAGCAAAGGGTATGGATAAAGTTCTGTTTAAAGATCTTTTGTGTGGCATGGACTCCTTGCATTTTATTATTTACACTGGGGTCTTTGTTTACAGCTTTTCATGCAGATTGAGGCACTTTTTCCAAAAAGATTTGGAACCTGGATTGAATATGCAAAAAAATACTGCAATGCCCATGTCAGGTACTTTTTTATTTCTCTGTTAATGTCTTATTTTTAGTTTGTGTTAAATGAGGAATCCTCATAAGAAAATCATGAAAAGTAAAATAGACTAATAGTTTTGTTGCCATGTTGGAGACCTAGGTTCAGAACAGCCTGGAACTTATGGACAAGGAGGGTAAGGAGCAGTGCAGAAGAAAGGCATTGTCTGTGAAAGGCAGAGGGAGGATTGCTCTTTTGTGGTTTTTTGTGTGTGTGTTTGTGTGGTTTTTTCGTGCCCTTCCTTCCACCAGTTTTGCAGTCACACTGGTTGCTGCTGCTGTGTTCGTAAATTATTGCATTGGACTGATCTAGAATTTTTCTTACTAGACATTTTAGCAATTACTCGATTTCTTTTAAAAATAAAATGTAAGTCCTGTTGATGCCAATTTAGTCAGACTATTAACCACCATGTTAGAAGAATGAAAAATGCAAGTAGGCAGAAAAAAAGTCAATGATACTCTTCTTTGAGTGGTTGCAGATGTGTGGAGCCCTCCAAATCCACAAATATCTGCGCAGGGCTCTACAGATGTGTATTCCACTAGGCATGTTCATGTCTACTGCACTGGAGACTCTATTCTCAAGCAGTACCTGTGGGGATGGCACTCATCCTATCCCTCCTCATGGCCCTTTCTGAGTCTGTATTAGGGCCAGGCCACCATGAGGCACTGTCTAAATTACAAGATGAAAATAGGAGAATTATTAATTATAATGCAGAAAAGGCAGAACTGTTCAGTAAGTATGTCTGTTCTTTATTTGGTGAAAGAAAGATGATACAGTAACATATGGTGATAACATTCTTTCCATTCCAGTAGTATATCTGGAGGATGTTAAATATAAGCTACTAAAGTTAGTCATTTTAAAATCAGCAAGTTCAGATAACTTCCATCCAAGAGTTTTAAAAGAGCTGGCTGAAGAGGTGACTGGACTGCTAATGTTGATTTTCAATTAGTCTTGAAGCGCGGGAAAACAGTCAGGATTCTGGATGAAAGCTAATGGTGAGCTAATTTTTAAAAAGGGTAAACGGAATGACCTAGGTAATTATAAGCCAGTCATGTAAATCATCCTACTAGGTTTCAGTAATACCAATTAGATCACATTTATGCCCATAAATGAGCAATTCCTGTTGTTTGTTACCTAGGCTCTTAATATTAATACATAGCTAATAAAAGAATTTATTCTCATGTCCATTGATTCCTTCACTAATTTTGTTCTGAAGATCTGGATTTTGTACTGTGTTCATAATGTCCCTCTTTTTAACATCCCATTTTGCTATTAGTTTAACCTCCTCCTGACTACTCTATCCAGCCTGTCCCCAAGAAGATTGGTCCCTTATACTTCTGAAGTGGAAGTCATGAAACTATATAGCCCCCTCTCCTGATAAAAGGTGGGACCAAAACCCTCTCCACACTAAACCACTTACCTAGGCAATGATTCACTTCCAGAGTCTTCTACTTTCTGTCTTCCTTTTCTGGTGGAGCAGGAAGGATCTCACAAAGGCTTTTATGAACACTCTTCTTCAGCAAATTCCCTGAAGTCATGTACTATCTGTGAGATATCCCATGACTCAGTATCAATATGAACCATCACCAATGGGTCTTCGCCCATAGACTTCAGAAACCTATCCTATTGTAGAGTGACATCTTGTGTCTTGGCTCCATGAAGGCAGCACACTGGCTTGTTGTCTGCCTGTCTTTTGTAGAATGTTCCTTGGATTCTTTTGAGTATGGGATATGCAAAAAGGATCATCTGTGTTCCTTAGACAGTTGAAGAATTTTTTGCAGGTAAACTTGATTTTTTACAGGTAGGGCTGAATTGCCATCCACAAGTGTGTCCCATACATTTCTCTTAGACCTGCTGGATCTTGAGAAGTATCTTCCAAGTTTCCATGCTGAGGGCCTGATAATGTAAACAATATGCAAAACAGTGTCTGTGCTCTCTTCAGGCATGGCTGAAATTGGTCTATTGGCCAAACAAGCACTAGTTGGTCTGATTCCTACCTTCAGTGTTATGCTCTTTAGAGTGGTGGACGAATTTGGACAGTGTTGCCTTCTCTCACCCTACCAGTTGTAACAGACACCTCAGTAATGGGCTGGGACACTCATTTTGAAGGGTTATGAGTTCAAGTGCTCTATTCAGAATAGGAGTGAAATCTCCATTTAAATGTCCAGAGCTTGCTGAGCTTCCTTCCTCATAGCAATGGTGGTTTTTCAAGTGTTGACCAACAACATGATTGCAGCATACTGTTTAAATGGATAGAAAGGAGCTCACACAAATCAAATGTGTCAGGAAGCAATAAACTTTTAGGGAGTTTTGTGTCACAGACACTTCACATGTGTAGCTGCACACTTACCTAGTGCTTAGAATCAGCTAGCCAACTTACTCAACAGGAGATTCTCCCACAAGCACAAGTAGCCTCTCAAGAGCAGTATGCTGAAGTCCTTTTTTCGGGTGTGGAACATCGCTTCAGTTGACCTGTCCACTCTATAAGATACCAAAAAATGTCACCAGTTTTGTTCTTAGGTGGGCCACAGTCCAGGCTCACTCACTGATGCCTTCATTTTGGAATGGAGACCATATCTAATGTGTTCCCCAAATGCCTCTCTTCTCACAAGTCATTCACAAACTGAAGCAAGACCATGCCATATTAACCTTCACAACTCTTGTCTGACAGAGACAGTGCTTGTTATTGGATCTTCTCAGTCTCTCAATTTAATCTCTTTGCCCTTGGCCACTCCTTCGGGACTTATTGCCCCAGCAGCAAGTTTGAATACTATGTCTAGACTTGAACAGTCTCCATCTCAAGGCGTGGCTGGTGAATAGCTAGACCAAGTGACAAGGATGTGTTCCTTAGTGGCTGAACAGACACTGCTCAATAATAGGAAGTACTCAACAAGCCCCACTTACCAGACTAAGTAGAAACAGTCTTCTGTTTGGTTTGCTAATTGTGGAATACAACCTTCAGAAACAATCCTTAGACCTCTCTGTGACTTCTCAGAGAGTGCATCTTTCAAGGATCTCTGCTATTCACCCTCTAATCCAGAGAGGCTGAGGATTTTCAACACTGTGATTGCTAGCTAGCTCAAGGGAGTGGCACATCTCTTCACACCTATTAAGGACAGGTTCCCCTTGGAACCTCTACACTGTCTTAGCAGCTTTTATGGCCCTTCAGTTTGAGTCCATAGCTACATGCTCTTTGCCTCACTTAAGCCAAAGAGTCACCTTCCTTATAGCTGGTACTTCAAATAGTGCTTTATAAATAAATTATCCACTCAAGTGAGTGAAGGAAGTAAATATTTTAGTTAATTTTAAAGCTGCATTTAAAACTTAGGAGCTCCTGTCCTCCAGTCCTATGCTAGACAACTTATCTAGTTATTTATGTCCCCCAACATTGTACTAGCTGATCCCCTTGTAACCACCAATGTATTATATTCTCACAGCACCCCTGTGAGGTAAGGAAGTAATGCCCTAATTTACAGATGAGGAACTGAGACACTTAAGTGTTTTGTCCAGAATCACAAGGGTATCTGTAGCTGAGCTGGGAATTGAATCCCAGTAGCCTGAGTTCCAGTCTAGTGCCCAATCTCCTAGATAACCTCTAGAACAGTGGTTCTCAACCTTTTTTCCGTTGCAACACACCTGACAGATGATGTTCCTTGTGTGACGCACTACAATCTGCCGGTGGCAGAGGCACTTGGGCTTGGAGCACTCTGGAGGATGCAGCACTCCGGGACCTGGATTGGGGTAGAGTCAAGCCAGTGCAGGCTGGTGCCCTGGTGGTCTGGCTCAATGGGGCTGGGTTTATTTTTATGGGGCAAGTGGTGCCCTCCTCAGCCCAGGATCTCTGGTTGCAGCCCCTAAGTCCCTTTTACTCATCTGTTGTGCAGCAGGAGTGGGCTGTTGAGGGCAGCAGAGGGCAGCAAGTGGCAGGAGCCCCAAGCTGGCTCCAAACTGAGCTGCCACTTTTCTGTGATACACCTCCCGGCTCTTCACGACACACTCTTGTGCCCCGACACAGTGGTTGAGAACCAAGCTCTAGACCACTAAGCGCATAGCTCTCTCTCACACCTTGGTTTAATAATGAGTTTTAAGATGTATTGTACATCATATGTGTTATGAATTCTAGATGTGTTATGAAAGTAGAAAAGAAAAGGAAGTTATTCAGAAACAGATTTGCTGAGAAACTATGGTTAAATGATTAGTTCATGCAGGACTTAATCTATAAAACCTTGACCCACAACAAATTCACATTGTGCCATTCTTAATGGTTATCTTCACCACTGGTGTGGTTATGTTAGCTCTCAACTTTATGTTCATTTTTCTGGGAACTCAGATATGGGAATACACATTTCTGTTACTGAAGGGGATCCATTTTGCCAGATAACTTGGCTTTCATTTAGATTTCATTTTTAACCTCCCCTCTTATGATTTTCTCAGCATTTGACTTGAGATGCCATGAAACAGCTTTGTGTGATTTCCAAACAAACTGTCTTTTTAAGGTGTCTGACTGTGTGAATGTGAAATTTTCACACCACAAATGTGTGTGGGATGTACATTGTGGTTAGCTATTCAATGGCTTTATTTTTGGAAGACCATAAATTTACAAAAAAATCAAACTGAATGATGGCCTGGTGTGCTCTCAGTAAATAACTTTTTATGATTGGACTGAACTAAAATTTTTCTGTGATGTTTAAATTTGAAGTAATTATTTTTTTCTGTATTTTCCCTGCATATCCTTTGACTTTGGGTGTTCATGGTCACCTCTTTCTGAAGGCAAGAAGTCCAGAGGGAGTCTGAGTTGGGAGAGAGGGATGAGAAGTGTGCAAAAAGTGGTGGCACCAGCATCTTCCTCATGAATACATCATTTTCACAGTGTGATCATTTTTCACCCATCCGGAAATGAGTCCCTGTGTCTCTTCCTAAGTTGATTCTAGACAGCAGAGTAAAATGCTGCTGAAAAGTAGATTCTTTCAGATGTTTCCAACATACTTCTATCCTGGGACGGTGTTGTTGGGCAGCTTCCCGAGTTGATGAAAACCCAATGCCATTTGTCATGCGGCTTTTGCCACTCATCTCCTTGCCTGAATGATAGAAAAGTAGGGAGAAAAAAGGAAACCACAGATAGGGGTGAGGGGACAGTGTGGAAGACTCCTTTCCATCTTGCCTGCTGATTAAATAGCACCAAAACATTTTCCAAAGAAATGATGTTTGGAGAGTGTTCAGATGGCATGTTAGCATCACACAGTTACACGAAGCACTGCTCTGGCACATATGAGTATCTGGTCCAATGTTATAAAATAAAATATGTATTAAAGAAGTTTCATTAGCTTATTGATTCAAGTTGCCAGAACAAGTTTCATCACCCTTTAAACTTCTCATTCTCAGGTTTTTTGGTAAAAGAAGTCAGTGGGACTGCAAAGGGGCTTCAAACTTGGATGAATTACATCAGCTGTTAAGTAACATAATGGTCAGGCGTCTGAAAAATGAAGTTCTAACCCAGTTGCCTCCCAAAATTAGACAACGCATTCCATTTGATCTCCCAAATGCTGCTGCTAAGGTGAAATGATTCTTCTTCAATATTTTTAAATATCTATCAAACTTGTTAGCAGTAATATAATCTCATAACTGTGTTAACTGATTTATTTGAAATATATTTCTGTGTATAAGAACATGAGTTTGTACATATAGTGTATGTTTGTTTTATTTTTGTGTATGAATATGAAATAACCAGGAATAGGTTTCAGCCGTATGAGCTTGAAGTGGCCACTTTACCAAAGAGTGGTGAAGGCACAAGCGTGCTGTGAAGCCCAAAAGAGCTATACATAACACACTACTATGTAGTCTGCCACATATAGTAACCACATGAGAATGTATTCGTATTATAAATGCATTGTTGGTGCCTTATAATAAAATAGATGTGCATAAACACCTCTCTTATAGGACCCAATCCAGCTTCACTGAAGTTATTGGGAAAATTTCCATTACCTAAAATGGTGCAGGACCAAACTCTAGTGACAGGTTTTCCTTCCACAAAAACTCTTCCTTTTATAAGCAGAATTTCACCAATAATCGAGATAAACAAAAGACCCCGTCCTCTTCACCCTCAAAATGTCTGGTAGGTGTGAAGGGTGGGGACTCTAGAAGTCTATATAATCACTCCCTAAAGTACAGGGAACAAGACTGACTGCCTCTTTCCTCCCAATTGAGAATACTTGCAACAAGACCTTGAGCCAGAGGTTTTTACGTATATTTTCCTCAATGGGGGAGGGCTGATAACAATATCTGGTACCAATAGGTAACAAATACTGCATTCCAAAAGAATACTTGAACTCCTGTGTTAATGTTCATTATATATACTTGAACTCTAATGTATAATGTTCATTGTAAAAAAAATTATTTTCACTCTAAGAAGAGTATATATAGGAGAATATATTGAAGGAACTGCAGTTAAGGGTACATTTGTATTAATTTGAAATGTCTCTTACACATTACCTAAACAAAATTGTCTAATTACATTTATTTGCACATATTGGTTGTTTTTAACTCTCATTCTCTTTCTCCTATATTTTGCCAAATAAGTTACATTACAAAAACAGAATAACTACACAATACAGGAAATTTAATCTGCATATTTGCAATGACTGCAAGACTTCAAAGTACAGTATTTATTGGGTAGCTCACTGAAATAAATTTTATACACAGTTTGTTCATGACTTGTGTTTTTACATTTACCAGCAAGAGTTGCAGTCTTTTTCAAAATCTCACATTTTAAACATAATCAAATACTTTGATCTAAAATGGTAAGTTTCAGTAACTTGCCCTGGCTTTAATATTTTTGCTGCTGTCTCTTTTGCATTCTAATCTGCCAGAGCTTTATTACAATTAAACCAGTAATAATTTTAATACATCTTTGGATCTACCAATTATTATAACAAAAAAGCAAGTCCCCTCAATTACAGAGCATCCAAAGATCTAGCACACCCATTCCAACAACTAGCCTCTTCCTCTAATTCCCAAGAATAAATCTGATCCTTGTGGAGTTCCCCGAAAGCTAACAAACTGGGATTCTAACAGACCAACAGGTGAGAGAGCTCCAAACCTGACAACCTTTTACAGAAAATGACTGGCCACCCCTTCCCACATGCTGTCTTCTTGCACAACCAGTGCGCTACTGTCTGTGTGTTCTCTATGTGATGACGCACCACTTAATAAGTGGATAGTCTCATTCAGTGTAAGCTTCAGTTTCAGAGTACTCTCAAACAGTATAGTGTGTTACAATAAAATAATCTTGATTTGACATAGGCATGAATAAACTGTAGCAAAATGTGTACCAAAACTAAGAGACTTTTCTTGGCAGGTGTATAAAACAAAGTGTTCTTGGCTGTGTAGCTGTTATCTGAGCATCTAGATGCACCTCCAGATTTAATAATACAACTAGAGATGTCAGTATAATCGCTGCTGTCCTTTCTGTTAACTTTTCATCAGCCTTATTATATAACCCTTGAAAGATTTGATTTTGCAGGATGATCTATCAAGCGGATTTTCTTTTAACTTCGTGGACAGTGTCTAACCCAAGGTTAGGGTGGAACCGGAAGAGACTGGCATAGAATAGCCAGTTTAATGAGTTCCAGAAGACTTGAGTGAATCAAAAGAGCTTTCAGAATGAGGGAAAGGGTTTCACGCTATCTATCTACACAGCAAAGAAAAACCACAGTTACAGCTGTGGGGCTGTTCCATTACTGTGCAGATTTCGGGACTCATCCTGGAGCCTGAGCTCCGGGACCTGTGGGGTGGGAAGGTCCAAGGGTTCCGATTCCAGCCCAAGTCTAGAAGTCTTCACAGCAGTGAGACAGTTCTGCACCCCACACCCCACAAGCCCAAGTTGGCTGGTATGGACTAGTGATGGGTTTTTCTTTTTGTGTAGACGTATACACAGATTCTGGCAGTAGTGTCTTAGGGATATGCGGGTCTGACTGCGATGCTGAAGGCTGTGTTGTTGGAAGGAAATCTTTTTGTACATAGAATGCAATTTAAATGATGACATTTATTCGCATGTCATTCTTATGTAAAATTTAATTAAAATTATTTTCACTGCAACCATCCAATTAAATATTTTTCCTCATTTGTTACCAGAAATGAATTGGAGGTTGAAGGCTGCATATCCAGGAAGGTTAGCTATGTTGCCCAAAGCTAGGGCTAAGAGACAGGACTATGATCTTTCATTTAGGAGAGCCAGGTTACCAGGAGTTAAACTAATGTTATCTCAAACTCATTTGGGCTGTGGCTGAGCTAGCCTGCATTCAGACCCTTGTCTCATGCTAACTGTTTCACTGTACCACCTCAATCAAGTTCCCAGTGGAAAACTATGTATACTTATGTAACATGTATGTATGTTTTTCTGCATTTATGTAACTATTATATAATATTTTTATGCCACATATTTACATGTTAACAGTTTGACTGTTTCCCAATCATTCAAGCGAGTTGGATGGTGTAATAAAACATGTTAAAATTGTGTTTTTCAAAGTATCAGAACAAAAATTATAAGACCTGGTTTTAGGAGAAAATAATGGGGTAGTGTGTGTGTGTGTATTCTTCATTATTTCTAATAGTGTCTAGATTTTGATTTTTTTTTATCATAATAGCAATAAAGGTACCAAATTTTCTTGTTTTAGGGAGAAATATAAAAATATTTTAGATGAACTCTGGTCTAGTCACCATTACTGTCTAGCTATATTCCATTTTATAAATTTGTTTAATTAACTTGGGGTTTTTTAATTTTTTAATTTTCTTCCGCTCTCATTATTGTCCTTCCACAAGTCCACCCCCAATCCTTCCTTACACACAGTGGCTATGTCTACACTTGCTAAAATTAGTTTGAATTAGCTAGTTCGAACTAACTAATTCGAACTAATTTTAGTTAGTTCGAATTAGCTTAATTCGAACTAGCATGGCCACACTGGAATGTTAGTGATCCCCATTCATTTCAATGGCCAGTTAATTCGAACTAAGAAATTGGTTTGAATTAACATGGCCACATTGGTTAATTTGAACTAGTTAGTTTGAATTAACCCCTTAGTTTGAATGCCCTATTCGAACTTATTAGTTCAAATTAAGGAAGCCCTTAATTCGAACTAACTAAAGCCTAGTGTAGACATGGCTTTACTTAGTTCAAATTAAGCCTCCTTAATTCGAACTAACTTGCCAGTGTAGACATAGCCAGTGATCTTGAGTCATTCTTTCCCATAAGACAATCCTTTCCCCAACTCAGGTTGCAGTTTGTTCATGTACAATTGGGAGGAAGAATTCTGGGGAATGAGTGTCTGAAGGCCTCAAACACGTACCTTTAATTAAGTCTTGCAAATGTCTCTGTCTCTGCTTATCCTGGGCTCACATCCGGATCCTAGAAGGGGTGAGATTGAATCCTGCTGCCCTACAAAATTCTAACATGTAGATTGTGGGGGAGGTGATCTGGGCCAAGAGTCTATCTTGTGTTTTCAGGTTCTCAGATCTTGTCGCCAGGGTACCAAATAATCAGTTATATCTGTTAAGTATTTAACAGCACACGAAAATCAGCATAGATGGTACTGGATAAATTAGGTAGAATTAATGTTTTTGTTGTAACCAAGGGAAATATTGTGAAGAATTGACAGATGAATGCATGTATTTTTTTTTATTTAAATAAGTTTCCTCAGGTCATCCTTGCTGACTAAAACTAAATCTTGCCAATAATGTTTTGTTGCATTATATTTTCATGATGGCCCACTTTCTTACATAAGTATATATATTTTGCTTGTTCAGTAATTCTCCTTAAGAGAATGTGCTTAGTCTTTGATTTATGATGTTAACTGAGTGAGCTTTATTTTCACCCACACCTTGTCACAAGTTTCTATTGGTAGGAACCTACCTGTGCACTGATGTTTTTCTATGGAAAAAGCTGGCATCTTTGGAAATCTTTCCTTACCTTTCCTCTTGATAGTAGAAGTAGCACATGATTCACAGAAGCATTGATTGTGCCTGCATTTATATTGTGCCTCTAAACACTGTTCTTCCCTCCCATTCAGGAACTGAGTACTAGCTTTGAAGAGTGGGAAAAATTAATAAGGGCTCCAAATTCAGAAGTCACTGAAAGCCACTCTGTTCAAGTCATGGGTCTGATTACACGCATGTATAAACAAACTGCCATTGCCAAGGTAATGAAATCTTTTTTATAGTTTTAGATATTAAGCATTTATTCAATCATATGTTTTAATTATGTGTTCTTCTACTATTTCTATATTCTGTGCTTCCAGTATGTAATCACTTAACTAAAAGGCTCTGGTTCTTCAGGATTGGGACAATAGGGCATTTGAGTGACCTTCAGTCCCCTAACTTTCCACAATTTTATAAGAGGTGGCTAGCTAACTGTTTGAAATGTTTTTGATGATCTGTGGTATCTCTGGTATAGTAAGCACAAACTAAACTGTTTAGCACACTAGAAAATAGGCAGAGCACTTTTTCTTGGCTTCATCAATCTCAGAGTTCTAAACACCGTTATCAGATGTTTAGCAAGAAGAGGCTACAGTACTTCAATGTCCTGTCTGACATTCTGTGTTGAATATCTGATCTAATAACAATAATGCATGTTCCTTAGCCTCTCTTGGGAGTCAGTTTCACTGCCAATTTGCTCTCGCTACTGTTTTTTCCCCTAATGCGTTGTCCACAGTAGGCTGTTGCTCCTTGTCTTAACATCTTTTGAGAATTTAAATAACAACTTTCCTTTATTTATGTTTCTCCTGGAGTTTAGAGCCCTCAAGCTAACTCGCATGGCCTCCCTAACTGTCTTCAAAACTCTACAGATCTTGACTGACAGCACTTCCACAGTGCACTCCATACATAGGCAAGGAGGCACATGCTCATCATCACTATGGCTGAAAATCATTAAGCTCTGAACATAGTACTAGTAGCATAGGATAACACAGATGGCTCTGGTAAATTTCCTGACCAGATAGTTGGTCACCACTCACAAGTAGTCATTGAGGGACTCTAGTGACAAATGTTTTTGTCGTCATCATCAACACCAAGGGCCAGAACATTTACTCCAGGGGGGTATGAGTGTGAAGTTGTTACTAGATGCCTTCCTTCTGCAGTGGCTCCAAGACCTCTTGTATGCCTTTCCACCAGTCCTCAGGATAATTTCCAAAATGAAAGCTCTGATCTTTCTGGCCCCGGTAGTTTTGGCTGACAGACATACTAAATATGACCACCTGTCTCTGATCTAACTATCAGACTGCCTGGACCTGATTTCATAATTCCATGGCCAGATACTCCATCCAGACCCAAAGTCACTGGACCTCAGATCCATAGATCCAGACTGCTTCCTATAGGTTCAAGAAATCCTGGTACAGAACAGGAAAGCATACACCAGAATAACAATTTAAATAGAAGAGGTTCATCATATGGGTAACCAATCATGGCCTTGACCATGTCGAGGCCTCAGTATTATAGATCATTAACTATCTATTGTACTTTAAAAAGGGCATCCTCTTGTTCACCTTTGTTAAAGGCTACCTCATAGCACTCACCTTAGCATCCACCTAGATCATCAGGTTCAGTCTTTTTTCTCACTCCACGGTATTGAAGTTTCTTGAGGCGTTACTCACTGTTCAAAGAACCTACTCCTATCTGGGACCACAGTCTAGTCAGTCTCCTGAAACTAATGGAGTCTCTGTTCAAACTTTTATCGGACTGTTCCCTGCACCACATCACTCTGAAGGTCTTCCTGGTGGTTAATACTTTAGCCAAGAGAGTTCAGCGTTAGGCAGTTATGACTAAGCTTCTGTCACACTGCGTATCACTCATCACCAGACTGGTGCCTCCTGCTGGTTCTTCTGTGGATTAGCTCAAGGACAGTGGCCCCTGTGTGCAGCTTCCACACCATTGCTGCATTTCTGCAGTTTGCCTGCAGTCCCTCTGGCAGCTTCAGGAACCCTCACTATCTTCTTCGTGGCTCAGCCCTCCATCCATGACATTGTGTATGGCCCCCCCCCCCCCCCATTCTGAGGGAGTTTAGCTCCTGGTCCAGCCATTTCCGCAGTAGTGAGCGGGGGAGTCTGGGTGTGCTCAGTACTCTGGGTCCCAGCCCAAGGACCTTGTAGTTAGCAGTCTCCTGCTGCTCCTTCAGTTCCTCTCACCACTGCTATGTGTCTCTGGGCCACTTCACTGTGTCCCACCACCTTCTTTGCCCTTCTTCATACCCTTCAGCCATCCAGGAGCTCTTCTCACTCCCACTGGTCTTTACCAGCACTGCTCTGTCCACAGTACTGCCTGGTTGCAGCCTATTCCAGATACAATCCTTCCTCCACAATCTACAGGTAGCTCCTGATTCTGCTCTGCCTTATGGTTCATCTTGTATGGGCCTGCTGGGCCCTGAATGGCGGTTCCTCGCAACCTCTCTCCTACTGGCTGCTTTTCGTGCAGGCTCCCTAACGCTCTATTAACCCCTGACCGACTAATGTGGGACCAGCACCCCCTATACAAAATTTGAAAGGACAAGGTGGTTCTAAAACCTCACTCAAAGTTAATTCCTAAGGTGGTCTTCAAATTTCATCTGAACCAGTCAATCAACCTGCCTGTTTTCTTCTGAGTGGGGGGTTTTTCACTTTCCTCTGTAGCACAGGGCATGGCTCACCTACCAGTGAATTCTCTGTATCTTAAAGTCCTTAAATCATGATTTGAGGAGGTAAATAACTCAGTCATAGGTCGGAGGCTTATTGCTGGAGTGGGTGGGTGAGGTTTTGAGGCCTGCATTGTGCAGGAGGTCAGACTAGATGATCATACTGGTCCCTTCTGACCTTAGACTCTATGGCTATGTCTACACTTGCAAGTCAGTTTGAATTAAGGAAGCTTTTGTAAGTGTAGACATACCCTATGAGTCTATGAGTATCAAACTTGCCTCTCTGTTATGTACATTGGGTAAACTGGACTGTCTCTATGCAAAAGAATAAATGGACGCAAATCAAACATCAAGAATGGGAATAAAAAACCATTAGAGGAACATTTCAATCTACCTGGGCATTCTGTAAATAAATAAATATATAAATACATTTTAAAAATGCTAGTTACAGTATTTAGCAAAAAAAAAAAAAAAACCTTAAAAAACAGACTACAATGTGAAACTGCAGGTCTGGAATTGATATGCAAACTAGACACCTTCACACTGGGTTTGAATAGGGATTTGGAATGCTTAACTCATTACAAAAGGTGATTTCCCCTCCATTACCCTTCTTACCTCCTCAGCTCTTGTTTCCCTCTTCCACACTGTTTAAATCAGAACAACTTGTTTACTTCGCTGAAATAGGCTAGCAGACTGTCCCTCTAGGGCTGTTTGAAATGACCTTGTGGCCCACCCTTCTGTGTGTGTGTGTGTGTGTGTGTGTGTGTGTGTGTGTGTGTGTGTGTAACTAGCATACTACATTTTCTGTTTCATGCATCTGATGAAGTGGGATTGTGCCCCTGAAAGCTTATGTAATAAATAAATGTTTGTTTTTAAAAGTGCCATAGGACTCCTTTTTTTCTTTTACTGACTAAACTGTTTCAACTGAGACACAAAATAAATTAGCAAGGGGAAAATAGTTTGCCTTCCTACTGCACCAATATAAGGTTACATACTGTACTTCACATTCCTTTATATATATCTCTCTCCTGGCTTATTAAAAAGCAAGAGTTACCTGTCACAAAAGAGAAGTTTTCCAGGTTAATTTGCATATTGGTAGATGCTTTTAAAAACCACATTCCTTGGGAGACAAATGATTAGCAAAACTACAGTTAGGAAATCTGCAGACTTGTTAAAGTACAGTCAAAACCAGTATACTTATACCTTTGCCAAATGTAGAAAGAATGCAAATAAGTATTACAGTAATTGTGAGTTAAGTTTATATGTGAAGCTCTTAAAAACAGTGCAGGCATTTGTTGAAAAGATATAATATAATAGATATGCTACTTAGGCCAAAAAGACCCATATTAAAAGTTCCGTGACTTTGACTGCGGCTCTTCATTTTATCTTTAGAAAAACTTGAGATCCAGTTGCAAAGTATTTGAAAACTTCCATAACATTGCCATATTTTTGTATCATTCTGGATATTCATAAGTAAATATAATTTTTATAGGTATTGTCTATTGTTGAAAATCCAAAAAAACTTCCTAATTGAATATTGTTTATAGTAAAAACATTTGGACTGTTGTTACTTATGGAGACTAAATAACCGAAAGAAGCTTTCACAATTGGTTTTTTTTAACACATTAAATCCATTTACTTTTTAAAAATACATTGGGGCCAGAGGCACGCATTTAAGATCTCAACAAAAGCCCAATTATAACATTACTATAAAAAGCCATATCTTTCCTGAGCCACTCTTTCATCTGTTCACAGGTAACTTTATTGTTGCCTAACTTAGTTTAGTGCCTGAATCTGCAGACTGCTGAGTTCAGTGAGAGCTGAGATTTCCACTTCTACTACTCCAAGCTTATCCCCTTTAAAATCATCTTCCTCGGCCCTTAGTCCCTCAACTGACTCCTTATTCTCAACTGCATCAAATGCATCCCCTCCAAACAATCTGCAAAGCCACTACATCCTCCTCCTTCAAACTAGTTAAGAACCAAAACAAACTGTCTACAGCTACAACACACAGTTAGTCTTGTCTTTCCATAACATGCTTGTATTAGTTTCCCCAAATTCCCTTCTTAATCTTCTCTCTCTCCTGCCATTTGTTTTATGAGCTGCATCTTGTCTTAAGATTGTAAAATTTTGGAGACAGGAAAGGTTGGTATAATGCCCTAGCACAATAGGACCCCAGCCTGGCTGGGGCTTCTAGTTATTACTGTAATATGTATAATTCATAAATAACTAATGCTTTCTACAAGTGTGACGGACTAAAGTTTGATGAAGAAAATGTTGGAACTTTTCTGTTATAGTATTTTTCACTACTAAAAGAACCATTTATTTAAGTATTTATTTAACCTTTATATTAATATTACAGTTAGAGTATAGCTTTCTTAATTAAAATTTAACTAGAATAACTTTTCATTAATTTCATATCAATACCAATATCACATTCATCGTTTTAAAAGGACACTAGTTTACTAACTTTAAAAACTATTTTGCAAGCCTACCGTGAATAGAAATGAAGAAAAATGAAATAGAATCTTTCAGTTTTAATCTACACTGTTATGAACACAGATATAGATTTTTTTAGTGCATTTTGCTTTGTTTGTGTCCCTTGAAATATCTCTAGGATAGAAATCAATTAATGTTCATTAGATTGTCAGCATATTAAGAAATCAATTTTACTGATCATCTTCTTAGTAGAAGGGAGTTTAAAAATTGCATTTTAATCCTTAAAAATCACCAGAGAAACTTGTAAAGAAACAGATCATTAAGATCATAAAGACAGTATCTAGAAAGGCTTTTCCCTGTTAGAATATGAGTCATATGATTTTTTAAAAAACGTTATTTTTCTGTCCACCTAATAAAGTCTACATCACAGAAAATACTAAAGCAGACACCATCACTATCTGAATTTTCTGTGTAGTCTGTATAACTAATAAAATTTCGCCATTTCTTGTGCTCTAGGCAGGAGCGGTAAAAGACTATATCAAAATGATGCTTGAGAATGATAAACTTAAGTTTTTGGTTTTTGCCCACCACTTAAGCATGCTCCAAGCTTGTACAGAGGCAGCCATAGAAAACAAGGTAATTTTAAACGTTCTTTATGCTGTTTAAAAATAACCTCTTTCAAAGATTATATTATTTGGTTGCAATCCTGGAAACACTTAGGAACTTGCATAGCCCCTTGAGTTTACAGTCACTCGTGCATGTTTATGGGATCAGGGTCACAGTAAGTATTGAAAGGATCTCACTTGGCTAGAATAGTTTTGGGAAACAATGTCAGCTCTTATATCTGGAACAGTAAATGCCAGCTCCCTTGCCATTATGCTGTTATAGAGTAAATCTTTTAGGTCATTTTTAAAAATAATGTACTGTTTCAGGGTACTATTACAGTCACAAATGGTGGTTGGAATTAAAGCGATTATTAACAAATAATCCTCATGGTGAGATAATGAGCTATTTTTCTGTAACACCTTCCATTCTAAGATTCCATATTCCTTTACAAACACTAAGGAATGAATTAAGCCTCATGGAAATCCCATGTGGTAGGTAACAATGATTCTTCTTTGTCTGCTTGCTCATGTCAATTCCAAGTAGGTACGTGCATGCCATACATGAGGTTGCCAGAAGGTTTTCCCTCTTTTGATATCTATGGGATCATCTCTGGTGCCCCCTGGAGTCATTTAAAGGGCCCTGCCAATTCCCCACCTCTTCAGCACTTTCTGAATGGTCACTGAGACATCTGTTTTCTCATGCTCTGCAAACTCTCCATGAATGGATTTTTTTTCTTATAAATAGTTAAATAAATAATCTTTCTTGTAAATAGTTAAGGAACATTCACATAGAGAGACATGGCACTGCTCTCAATCCACTGTCCTGCAGAAAAAGCAAAAGATGGACAGCAGATGCCATAAACATCTGCGTTTAAAGGCTTGAGCAGTATGTGACCTACATCAAGCCACTCCAGTCTTGCTGAGGGATCCATTGAGTCTGGTACCTTTGGACAATCATCTAGGGAGAGCTGTGTCTCTGCATGCCAGAGACTTTAATGGTGGCAAGAGAGCTCGTAGAGGGCACAGCACCAAAACCCTCTCCTAGGTGGGATCAAGACCAGACCACTGGTTTCAAAAAAGCTCCTGGCATGTCAACGGGTAAATCATCCAGAATGTCACTGTCACCCTCCCTGCTGCACTGCTCCCTGGCACTCACCACCCTGGTCACCTACAAGTGAGCAGTACACCTCTGACTTCAGGTTGTACAGTTCAAGCACCAGATAGAACCATTCAGGTAGACAGCACAACTCCTCTTTATGCCTTGACCTCCCCAGTAGCAGATGTAATCCCAATGGCCATTCTGGATGTGGTGGGCATTTCACCAGGTGCAGAGACTGCACTCTGGATGGTCACTCTCACTTGTTGCTGAGAGCAGAATCTGGCTAACCCATGGGAGAGAATACCACATGGCCCTGGACACAGCACTGAACCCAGGCCCAAAGCCAGTTTTTCACCTTCCTCTGCAGCATGGAGCGCAGGTCACTTGCTGGTGGATTATCTGTACCCTGAAGTCTTTAAACAATAATTTGAGGACTTCAGTAACTCAGTCATAGGTTAAGGATCCGTTACAGGAGTTGATGGGTGAAGTTCTGTGGCCTGTGTAATGCAGGTCAGATTAAATTATTATAATGGTCCCTTCTGACCTTAGAGTCGATCGTGGCACCAAGGATGAGGAACCCTTTTGGTACCGAAGGGCAAGAGCAGGGCATGGTGCCCATCAGAGTTTCTTTTTCTTTGTCACTGGAGGAAGCAGTGGCAGGAGCAACCTACAGTGACTGACAGCAGGGCTCACCAGGAGCTGTTACTCAGAACAACACAGAACATGGGGCTCCAAATAGAGGAGGCCTTGGAGAAGAGTCCAGATACCATGGTAGACATTTTAGCTCCAGTGGACCCCTCCAGAGTTGATTTGTCATGAATAAAGGCTATATGCAACAACACAAAGTCACTATGGCAGACTCCAGCCTCTTTGCCTCCCATGGAAAAGAGAGTGGAGAGAAAGTACTTCATGCTCTCCAACGACTATGAGTATCTTTACACTCATCTTCTACTGGGATTGCTTGTGGTGGCAGCAGCTAATGAGGGCATGGTCATCAGAGCCCCATGCCAAAGACATCAAGAAATTGGACCTTTTTGGTAGAAAAGTGTACTCTACTGGGGGCTCCAACTTTGCATTTTAAGCAGCTAAGTTTTTAATGCTTGGGGCTCTGTGGCCATGTTCGTGGAGTCAATACCGCCAGACTAAGCTGGAATTCACAGCCATAGTAGGTAAGGGTAAGGTTTTCGGTAAAGGCCTCACTCCAGGCAGCACTCGACATGGCAGCCTGTACCATGTCATCCGGTGTAATCATGTGAAGAAACTCCTGACTACAAGCCTCAGGCATTCCTCCTGAGGTCCAACTAACTATCCAAGACCTTCCCTTTGAGGAACCAACTGTGTTGTCCAAATAAACAAATTCTAAACTATAAGCCTTAAGGACTCTCAGGAAGTCTCTGGACCACCACACTCAGGCGACACAAAGAAGGCATTTCAAACCTCAGTCCCTGTCTGGGTTTTATCATCTTCAGCCTAGACAGGACTATAATCAAAAGAGAGGCAGGAAGTACAGGAAGAGGCCTCTTCAGCCTTCTTTCAGTGAAGGACCCAGACCTGCAAGACAATTGTCTGGTCCCAAACAAAACTTTTGAGGGTGCACTCAAGGACAGTGCACCAATCATAGACTCAGATCCACCACCCCTTTTATTTTTGGACCACCTATCTCATTTCCACCATGTTTCATCCTGGAACACATCGGAATGCTGGGTACAACACATGAGGGCAGTGGATTACTCGCTCCAATTTTCTTCCCTCCCCGTCCCTCCTTAGGTACCCTTCTTATGAACAACTTCTTCTACAAGAGATGCAATCTCTACTAAGAATAAGAGCGGTGGAGGAGGTTCCTCAGGAGCTAAGGGGCAACAGGTTTTATTCCCAATATTTCCTTATCTCAAAAGCCAAAGGGTAGGCTCAGACCCATCCTTGACCTGTGAAACCTCAGCAAGTTAATGAAGAAGCTGAGATTCTGCATGATCTCTTTAGACTCCATTATTCTGTTTCTGGATCTGGGGGGATTGGTATGCTGCTCTTCATTTGAAGGATGCGAACTTCTACATAGCCATCTTCGCAAATCACAGGTGCTTCCTCCGATTCATAGTTAATCGGACCCATTAATAGTTTGCGGTCTTACCTTTCAGCTTATCTGTAGCCCCTGCATGTTCACCAAGTGCATGGCAGTAGTCACCGTGTTCCTGAAAAAAACAGAAGATACAAGTTTTTCCTTACCTCAACAACTGGCTAGTCAAGGGATGCACTAACGTGCAGGTGGAGGCAGATGTGAACCTGCGAAGGTGAACATTCAACAGTCTGGGGCTATTGGTCAAAGAGCAGAAGTCAACTCTGATGCCTACTCAGAGAATAGAATTTATCGGGGCGATGTTAGACTCAGTTCAGGCCAGGGCATTTCTGTTCATATATGGTATCGTAGATAACTTAAAGTGCTTCCCCACCACCACAGCTTGAAATTGTGAAGCTGTTGGGGCACATGGTAGCATGCACATATATAGTTCAGCATGTGAGATTATACCTCAGGCCACGTCAGGCATGACTAATCTGAATGTACCCTCTGGCTCAGGACCTACAAAACAGGGTAATCTCACTTCCCACTTCAGTGATCGAGACCCTAGAATGATGTCTCAACCTACACAGGGTCTGAGCAGAAGGACTTTTTTCCATACCTTATCTATTATTGTCTCTAGTGACCGAGGTCTCTGTACTGGGCTTGGGAGCTCATCTAGGGGAGTTCAGGATTCAAGGTCTTTTGGTCTCTTGCAGAACTCTTGCTCCACATCAATGTAAGATAACTGAGAGCAGTACACCTGGCCTGTCAGACTTCCCAAGCTCACCTGGAAGGCAAATGTGTATCAGTCATGGCAGACAATATGACAGCAATGTTTTAAATAAACAAATGAGGTGGAGCACACTCCTCTTCCCTGTGCCAGGAAGCCCTCAGAGTGTGGGACTTCCGCATCGCTTGATTGATACACCTGGAGGCATCTTACCTTCCTGGAGCTCACAACAAGTTAGCAGACAGCCTCAACAGATCCTCTTTCAGTACCAGTTGTCTGTTTGCCTAGATGTGTGTGGTAAGCAACATCTTCGAAGGTGGAAAGTTCCCCTTATAGAGCTATTTGCAACAAAGCTGAACAGAAAGTGCCTGCAGTTCTGCTCCTTCCAGAATCATAGCCTGGGATCAATTGCAGACATGTTTCTCATCCTGTGAATAAGTCAGCTGTTTTACACATTCCTGCCTATCCCACTCATTCACAAGGTCCTGCTGAAGATCAGGAAGGAAGGATCCCCTGTGATTCTGATAGCCCCATGTACAGCATGATACACCATGCTTCTCAACCTTTCATTGGAAGCCCCAATCACTCTGCCTCTAATTCTATACCCAATCAGCCAGGACCATGGCAGCCTTCGGCACCCTAATATTGAGTTTCTTCACTTGGAAGCTCCAGGGCTGAAACCCCTAGAACTAATGTGCTTAGAACTGGTTAGGGAGGTCCTCCTTGGCAGCAGAAAACCTTCCACAAGAGCCACTTACTTAGCTAACTGGAAGAGATATCACTTTGCACAGCTCAGAAGGGTGTCCAACCTATGCTGTCTTCAATACCCTCTACCTTGGACTATTTATAACATCTGAAGCAAAAGGGTCTGTCAGTATCATGAATTAAAGTCCACTTGGCCATCATCTCAGCTTTTCACCCGGGGGTTGCAAGGCCATTCAGTCTTTGCTAACCCTCTGGTCTGGCATTTCCTTAAGGACCTAGACAGACTATCCTTAGATATGTTCCCAACGGGACTTTACCTTATCATAGAATCTTAGGGTTGGAAGGGACCTCATAAGGTCATCTAGTCCAACCCCCTGCTAAAAGCAGGACCACTTCCACTAAATCATCCCAGCCAGGCTTTTGTCTAACCGGGCCTTATGGTGAGAAAGTTTTTCCTAATATCCAACCTCGACCTCCCCAGCTGTCTTGACTGATGGGACCACCATTTGAGCCACAGCAACATTCTCACTCCTTTATCGATGACATTTGCAGATCTGCAAGGCAGTCATCTGTTCATGCCTTTGCTGCACACAGTGGGTGCATCTACACTTACAAATTAAGTCGGCTTAAGGAAAAATTAAGTCGACTTTATAAAACCTCGTTTGAAGTCGACTTGCTGCTTAAGTCGACTTTAGAAAGTCGACTTAAGCCAGTGTAGACGTGGAGTAGCCCTAAATCGACTTTAAGTCAACTTAGGAGGCTCCAGGGCTTCCCCACTGCCCTCCCTGCCAGGGTGGCTGGCACAGCCAAACCCTGGCATGCCCCCCCCCCAAAGGGCAGGGCAGAGCCCTGCCCCTATGCCCTGCCACGGTCCCTGTCCCCCTTTCCCCACTGTATCAGGTACAATGGGGCAAAGGCTAAGCCCCCTGGCACTTGGCAAGGGGTGCTCCCCCTGCCACCGTGGACCTGTCCTAGGTCCACCTAGCCCCTAGAAGTCGACCTAGGCATCCAGTGTGGACGCTCTAGTTTGATTTTGTAGGGTCCCCTCTAAGTCGACTTAAAATTTGAGTGTGGACATGCTAAGTCAACTTAAAGTTGACTTTAAGTCGACTTAGCTAAGTCAACCTAAATTAACAAGTGTAGACATAGCCTGTGCTATTACATAGCACACCAGTGGTAATATTGTCTTTGGCAGCACAGTACTATAATCTGTGAGGGTTTAAACTGTGACCCCTCCTCCAATGGACCAGCTTGGGAGTCCCCTACTTTGAACTGACAGGGACAAGCACTTAAAGAAGAAAAAGCGGCTACTAACCTTCTGTAACTGCCGTTCTTCAAGATGTGTTGTTCATGTCCATTCCAAGACCCACCCACGTACCCATCTGTTGGAGTCAGCGGGGCAAAAGGAACTGACGAGGCAGGCGTGGGGATGGCAGGGCCCTATATATGGTGCCATGAGGGTGGGACTCCAAAGGGCACTAGAGCCAACCCTACAGATAACACTAGGGGAAAAATCTTCCAGGGACTGTGCATGCAGTTCGCATGCACTTGCTTGGACTGGACATAAGCAACACATCTCGAAGAACAACAGTTACAAAAGGTTAGTAACCATTTTTGTCTCTGTTTTACAGATGGAAATGGTTAAAACACAGAGGTATTAAATGATTGCCTATGGTCCTGAGCTAGGAGCAATGCAGAGATATTCTGGTTCCTAGTTTGTGTCCAGAAAAGATTCCTTTTGCATAAACTATGGAAATCTATCATGTAATTTTTGCCATTGTTCTGGTATGTTATAGGCTCGTTACATTCGAATAGATGGAAGTGTTCCTTCCGCAGAGAGAATCCATCTTGTTCATCAGTTTCAGAAAGATCCTGATACTCGTGTGGCCATCCTGAGCATTCAGGCTGCTGGTCAGGTAAGGTGAAAAGGGAAATGTAGTAGATATTGGACAATGCAATTTGAAATATAAAATTTAAAAAGACAAAGCACACATATGGCAGTGAAGTTTTCTTACTATAGGTGACTTATATCAGGAGGCTTTTGAACTCTGTAACCAGTTTAGCACCAACTATATAATCTGTACTGAATTTAAACTGAAATGATTTCTACGGAACCAAAGCAAGAAAAGTGTCATTCGGTATGAGCTATCTGATTTCTTGGTGACACAATATCTGAAGAAGTACTCTTTATAAGCTCAAAAGATTTCTTCATGTGTTTCTAGAGTCACATCTTCTCTGTCTTTCAGTATAGAAATCAGTGAATCAACACTGCTCTTCCTAATTTTGTTTAGGGTTTAACGTTTACTGCTGCCACTCACATTGTATTTGCTGAGTTATATTGGGACCCTGGGCATGTGAAGCAAGCAGAAGACCGAGCACATCGAATTGGACAATGCAGTTCTGTAAATATCCACTACCTTATTGCTAAAGGAACGTTGGATCCCCTTATGTGGGCAATGTTGAATCGCAAGGTACATATTGGAATAAAATTAAGTAATCTACAAAGTATTTCATGTGTGTCCAGGAATCCACAGTATACAGGGCAGTACTCAAGGTATCTGTTATAAAGAATTCGGTAGAGGGGCATTGTCCAAATATTTGGTTATTAAGCCAATCAATTATTTGCAATTGCAGGGGACCAGAATGACCACTTTTATTCAGAACTAACTTTTCTCTTTTCTGGTGTCGTCTCTACAAGGCAAAAATAAAGATGGTTTGTTTTTTAAGTTACCTATAGGAAAGAAAAGACCACGAAAGGATTCAGCAAGATATAGCAGGCTAATGTTTTGTGATGTTTACCTTGTCTACTACTATGTGTATTTCTGTTTTTCTGCTATCAGTTGTGAAATTGGAATGGCTTGGATGAAATTGTTTTTGAGCCAACTGATTTTTTTTCCCTGGAAAATCTTAACTCTCGCTAGTATTAGAGAACTATAGAAATTGAAATTTGGTAAGATGGTAGTTTTAGAAATATGCACATCAGAGTTTGGAAAAAGAGTTAACAGCTGGTTGTGATAGCTTAAAAACTCCTTGCAAATGACAGGTACTGCAGGACTGGAAGGGAGAGATGTAGGAAGGATGCTGCAAGTAACTACTGTCCTCTAAACCTGACTTAATTAAGGGAAAGCACTTAAATGACTAGGATTGCATTGGTTGGTGGTTTTCTTATTCAGGATAAATGGATTCGCTGTAGTGCCACTGTTATGCACTAGCTGTACCCACAAAATAAACTCCACCTACGTAAGTCACCAAAATGAGATGCTGCTCACAATAGATTTGCAGATATTAGCTCCCACTAAGGCATTGTCTACAACACTTCTGAGTTTTGTCGACGCAAGTTATACCAACAGTCCTGAACGGTTGTGAGTACAGAACTTGTGCGTGTTCACACATTTCTCTTTCTGTCGGCAGAGTGACGATGCTATAGCATTGACATGGGGATATACACCACCTTCTGCAGCAAGGAGGTATGGGAAGGTTGAGTGGTTTGCAGTGCATCATGGGTGCAGTCTCAGTGTCCCATGATGCAATTTTTTCCTGTGCCATCATTCCATGGGCTTCTGGCTGTGTTTCACACCATTTTTCAACAGTCCCTGTTTATTGTACGCCCACCATCTCTGCGTGAAAGGAGGGATCCTGCACTGCTTTCTACCATTGTGGTCACTGATATGAACACATCGTGAGCTCCCAATCTGAACATGAATCTGAGGTGCCTGACTTGCTGTGTGCCATGAAAACAAAAAAAATCCAGATCACTTTTGTCATTCCCAGAGCAGCTTCACACAGTGGACTGTCAATGTTGGGCTCAGGAAATGAGCACTGAGTGGTGGGATTGCATCGTGATGTAGGTCTGGGATGACAAGCAGTGGCTGCAGAACTTTGAGATGCGGAAAGCCACCTTCCTGGAACTGTGTGTGCCTGAGCACTGTGGTGCAAGGACACCAAAATGAGAGCTGTCCTCTCAGTGGAGAAGCATATGGCAATCACTGTGTGGAAGATGACAAATCCAAACTGCTACTGCTCAGTCACAAATAAGTTTGGAGTTGGGAAATCCACCACTAGGGCTGCATTAACGCAAGCGTACATTAATTATCTACTGCTATGAAGGACTGACTCTTGGAAATGTGTTGAAATAGTGGATGGTTTTGCAGCAATGGGTGATAGATAGCACATGTATTCCAATTTTGGTCCTGTACCATTTTGTAAAAGAGTATATCAATAGAAAGGCGGATATTTTTCTATTTTTTTCCCATGCCGGGTGGTCAGGGAAGGTACATGATGCCCATAGTGATCCTGGGAGACCCTACATAATCCTTACTTCCCTGGCTCATGAAGTTTTACACGGGAAAGCTGGACATCAGCAAGGAGCACTTCAGCAATAGACTGAGAAGGTGCAGAATGGTAGTTGAATGTGCCTTTGGCAGATTAAAAACTCGTTGGTGCTACCTCTAAGGCAGTTTAGACCTAAATGAAGAAAATATTCCCATGGTCACAGCAGTCTGCCGTGTGCTGCTATATTTATGACTAATAGTGAAAAGTTTCCCACGGGGTGAAGTGCAGAGGCAGATTGCTGATTTTGAGCAGCCAGATACTAGGCCTATTACAGGGGCACAATGGGGGGGTCTATTCAAATCAGGGCCATTTATAGTGACATAATCAAGCATAGGGTCTATGCTGATCTAACTTTGCTGCAAGGAGTTCTGCGCTACTGGTTGAGGTAGTTTTATTTTGTCAGCAAAGCAGAGGAATTTTGTCAGCAAAAAGACCATTTTAGTGTGTACACCTCCACTGTTTTGTTGACATAAGTTGACTTTTATTGACAAAACTCGGTAGTGTTAACAAAGCCTTAGCAGGATTTGAATATGACCATGAACTCTATTAAGCTCTTGTGCTTGGCTCTTTGATTGGGTCTGGTCAGGGGGATATTAGGGTGATATCTCTCAAACACCACTCACTTGTGGCACCAAAGCTAGATGCAACTCAAAGTAAATTTCAAAGTCCTGAAAATAGTCTTTTTTTTTTTTAAGTTCATTTCTTCCACACCCAATCCAAGAAATCATCTCTCTTTGCTGATTTGATTGTCAGTCTTTTTCAAAAGAGTCACTGAGGAGGTGATGGCTGTTCAATTCCAGGCATATTTGGATACCCAGAATCCTGGATTAGTCCCATTCTGTGTCTGGTCTTCCTTTCATCTCGGGACCTTTCAATAGCTTTTGATATGACTGATCTATGTGTTGCTTTGGGAACTAAGGTGTGATGTTGATGTATCTATAATTCCTTTCCAGTATGTCATACTTAGAAAGACGTGACTTTTAAAGTTTTAAGTTGGGATTTATAAAGGAATCTAAGGAAACTAAGTACCTGAATCCCATTGAAATTCAATAAGAATTGTATGCCTAACTTCCTTGAAAATCCCATCATATTACTATTGCCTTGGCTAGATTCAAGATCTGTTCTTTGAGCATTGTACAATGGGTCTCAGTATTCAGACAACACCCGCCACTTAAGGATTCCACAATAGCATCTGAAATCAACAGTTAAATGTGCTTTTACTTCTGTGGTTGCTAGGTTATAGAATTTGCTCCCATCTCCTTTTTTTTTTTTTTTTTTTTTGTATTTGTTTTTATTCTGTTACACTGTGTCCTGTGGGATTTGGAATGGGTGGGGGAGATTGCAAAAGGCACTAGGTGTTGCCTGTGACTGGGAGATTAAGGGAGCTGACCCTTGCAGGTACAAACAAGGCTTCCTTACACTAAGGACAGGTATTAACTAGGTGCCTTACAACTATGGCTATCCTGGGAAGTGTCACAAACACACGCAGGTTTTGGGAAAGGAACATGTACTTATGTTTGTTCTGTTTTGTTTTAACATAAATGGATGAATACTGACTTCCTCCAACTATCCCTCTGCCAAGTTATCATACTGTATAGATTTCATCTTGGCATTGTGGCACTAGGGAATCTCGATAGAGATTTAAAGGAGGCTCAGATGGTAGCCTTATAGATCTTTAGTCAGTTATTTAAAATGCTTTTTACTTTGAATTACTAAGTGGCATTCTTCAGTTTTAAAGTTGCTGAGTTATGTGTGAAAGGGAAGTAACAATTAGTAAATTCGGGCAATTAAATTTACTCCAAAATGTAAAATGATGAAATCCCTTTGTCCGCAGGCCAAAGTTACAGGCAGCACATTGAATGGTAAGAAAGAGAAATTGCAGGCTGACGAAGGTGATAAGGAGAAGTGGGATTTCTTGAGTTTTGCTGAAGTCTGGACCCCAAATGAAAATCTGGAAGAGATCAGGAATGAAGTTTTATTCACTCATGTAAGACAAGAATATATCTTCTTCTATACTCTTCTGTTCTAAAATAATTCTGATACCTAGAATTTAATATGAAGCATTAAATGTGCTTCAAGTTAAATGTTAAACTGCTTTTATTTGACAAGAATGAAATCTGGGAAACAGCCTTTTAAATTATTATTTGCCCTTATCTCTTTTCCCCATCCTTTTCTTTTGGAGTCAATCTTTTCTTGCTATTTTGGTGCCATTTCTCCTTTTTAGAATGGATTGATGTGGGGCTATATGGGTACCTATTTTCTTGTCCAGCCTTATTAGACTATCTTAGTAAACAGCAAAATTATTAGAATGTAGAATTACATCTCAATGAAAGTAGTAGAAAAACCTTAGAATCATAGAGTTGAAAGGGACCTCATGACGTCTTCTAGTCCAACCCCCTGCTAAAAGCAGGACCACTCCCAATAAGTCATCCCAGCCAGGGTTTTGTCTAACCAAGCCTTAAATGTTTCCAAAGAGGGAGATTCCACTACCTCCCTAGGTAACCCATTCCAATGCTTCACCACCCTCCTAGTGAGAAAGTTTTTCCTAATATCCAGCCTCGACCTCACCAGCTGCAATTCGAAACCATTGCTCCTTGTTCTGTCCTCTGTTACTACCAAGAACAGCCTAGCTCCCTCCTGTTTGGAGCTCCTCTTCAAGCATCAAATCCTCCCTCACTCTTCTCTTCTGTAGACTAAATAAGCCTAGTTCCTTCAGTCTCACCTCGTAAGTCATGTGCACCAGCCCCCTAAACGTTTTCATTGCCCTCCACTGGACTCTTTTTAATTTGCCAATGTCCTTTGTGTAGTGGGGAGCCCAAAACTGGACACAGTATTCCAGATGTGGCCTCACCAATGCCCAATAGAGGGGAACATTCACATCCTTCAATCTGCTGGCAACACTCCTATTCATGCAACCCAATATACCATTGGCCTTTTTGGCAACAAGAGCACACTGTTGACGCACATTCAGCTTCCCATCCACCATAACCCCCAGGTCCTTTTCTACAGTGCTGCTACTTAGCCGATCGGTCCCCAGCCTGTAGCAGTGCATGGGATTTTTCCGTCCTAAGTGCAGGACTTTGCACTTGTCCTTGTTGAACCTCATGAGATTTCTTTTGGCCCAATGCTCCAATTTGTCTAGGTCTCCCTGAATCCTATCCATGCCCTCCAGCATGTCTACCATTCCCCCCCAACTTGGTGTCATCCGCAAACTTACTAAGCATGCAATCTGTCCCATCATCCAGATCACTAATGAAGATGTTGAACATAACCAGCCCCAGGACTGACCCCTGGGGCACTCCAGTCGTTACTGGTCGCCAAATAGACAATGAGCTATTGATCCCTACCCACTGAGCCTGATGATTTAGCCAGCTTTCTATCCACCTTATGGTCCATTCATCCAACCCATACTTCCTTAACTTGCTGACAAGAATGCTGTGGGAAACTGTATCAAAAGCTTTGATAAAGTCAAGGTATATCATGTCGACAGCTATTCCCGCATCCACAAATCCAGTCATCTCATCATAGAAGGCAATCAGGTTGGCCAGGCATGATTTGCCCTTGGTGAACCCATGCTGACTGTTCCTGATCACTCTATTTTCCTCCAAGTATTTCAGAATGGATTCTTTGAAGACCTGCTCCATGATTTTTCCAGGGATTGAGGTGAGGCTGATTGGTGTGTAATTTTCTGGATCCTCCTTTTTCTCTTTCTTGAAGATAGGTATGTATTTGCCTTTTCCAATCATCTGGGACCTCCCCTATTTGCCATGAGTTTTCAAAGATAATGGCCAACGGCTCTGCAATCTCATCGGCCAATTCCCTCGGCACCCTCGGATGCAGTTCATCTGGCCCCATAGACCTGTGCACATCCAACTTTGCTAAGTAATCCCTAACCTGATCTTCCATCACCGAGGGCCGCTTTCCCTTCTGTGTTACCCAGTGTAGTAGCCTGGGAGCTTACCCTCCCTGTGAAGTCTGGGGTAAAAAAAACATTGAGTATTTCAGCCTTTTCCTCATCATCCACCATGAGGATACCTGCCCCATTCAATAAGGGACCTACACCATCCCTGATCATCTTCTTGTTACTGACATACTTGTAGAGCCCCTTCCTGTTATCCTCCACATCCCTTGCTAGCTGCAACTCCAATTGCCCTTTGGCCTTTCTGATTTTATCCCTGCAGGCCTAAGCAATATCTTTATATGCCTCCCTAATCATCTGTCCAAGCTTCCACTTCTTGTAAGCCTCCCTTTTGTGTTTCAGCTCACCACAGAGTTCTCTGCTAAGCCATGCTGGGCGCCTTCCATATTGCTGTTCTTTCTGCACATTGGATTGGTATCTTCCTGTGCCCTTAGTAGGGTTTCTTTAAAATACAGCCAGGTCTCTTGGACTCCTTTCCACTTCAGATCAGCCTCCCAAGGGATCCTGCCCATCAGTTCCCTGAGAGAGCCAAAATCTGCCTTTCTGAAGTCCAGGGTCTGTATTCTATTCCTTTCCTTTCTTCCTTTGATCAGGATCCTGAACTCTACCATCTCATGGTCAATGCTTCCCAGGCTGCCATTCAGTTCTCCTTCCCTGATCAATTCTCTGTTTGTGAGCAGCAGGTCGAGAGGTGCAAGTCCCGTAGTTGGTTCCTCCAGCATTTGTACCAGGAAGTTGTCCTCAGCACTCTCCAAAAATTTCCTGGATTGCCATCTCAAAAGACATTTAAAACTGGTCTGTAGAAAGCATGCAAGAACATGCTGTTGGATCATATTGTACATTCCCACCAATGCAGGGCTTTTCATAAGCCTTTTTCTAGCACTGATCTCAAGGAACATTCTAATGGTTACAAGACACTTTTAGTTTATAGCTTAATGCTGAGTGGTGTGTTAGGATTATAGTTAAAATTGGCCAAAATCCAGCTCTACAATAAAAGGTCTTGCTCTGTAATTCATTGTGCCCTTTAAATTCCTACAACACACTGTTTCATTCATATGGAATCTAAACATGATATTTTTAGTAAGTTCCATCTGGCTCAGTGAAAAATTGAAGTGCTACCAACTGATATTGATATGGCACTTATAAAAGAACACGATACCAGGGATGAAAGTATAGCATCCTACTACCAACTAAGACATCTAAAAATTTGCATTTGTTGTTAAAAGCAAAATGCAATCAATTTATTAATTTTGTGAACAAAGAAATAATGAATGCAAATAATCTGATTAGCTTCTGAAACAATGTATGTTTCTGCTATATCATAAAACAGTAGATCTAAACTTCCTATATGCCAGTTGAAGGGAGATATGAGGGAAAAGTAAATCTTCTCAAAGACTATAGTTGATTTAATGAGAGGTTTGTATTTAAGAAGAAAAATTTTAGACTTCCTCAAACAATAGAAAATTATAGAAGCTTGTATGTACAGAAACCTCAATAGTTGGAGCTTTTTCTAAGATTTTGCAATTTTATCATACCTTTCCATTGAAAATTATATTACTAAAACATGGAAGCATTTGCTGTCCTGTTAAGCTTTTTATTTCCTATCATTTGATATTACAAGAAATTCATGTAGTTCAGTTACTATAAAAACCAATTTTTAGAGTATTTGAAATTTATGTGCTGAGTTCTCCAGTATGTGAACCAACTATATAATTTTTCTGTTGATCTTTCTTTCAGTGAGTGATTGGTTGAGAGAGTTTCTCACAAAATGTACAAGCCACTTGCTGCAAACAGCTGAGCCCTTGATAGGAAATAAAATTGGGTCTCCATATTATGATGAATACACACTTTCTTTGTGTTTCTTTGTATTTTTTCACTGTTTTCACATTCCAAACTATTCCCTGAGCCTTTTGATGAAGATTTTAAAATTTAAGTGGTGGTATTGGGGTACTTCATTTTTTTTGTGTACCTAACTTTAAACACTTTCAAAGTGCCTGTTTCTGAGAAGAAGGGTGCACAGCACTCCATGACAATCGTACGCTTTGTTTTACAAGGGCAAAATTACGCTACACCCACACCCAACATTTCTACCCAAGGTTCCGATGTCTTTCCATCTCAACTACCACACCTTCCTTGCTTCTTCCCATAACCTCACAGTAACCAACAGGATTAGCTTTTTACTTGGACAGAACTATACCTTTCCAGAAGTCACCACAATTATTCCTGTCCACCACCAAAAGATCTAGAGGCACAGCTGTATCTAAACAACCTCTTTCAAAATGCATTTTGCACTGCATCTATTTATCTTATGAACTCCACAACAGGCAGCCTTCCACTAGAATCAGAACATATTCTGTATGCTCATTATTCACCTCAATAGCCTTTCTCAATAACGTCCCTGTTGCTGAAATTGCAAAGCAGCTTCATGGGCATTGCCAGACACCTTTGCCCATTGGTACACTGTTACTTCAATGCCAGCCTTCCAGTTAGGAGCACTACTTTCTAGTCATGCTTAGGTGGAGCACCAATAAGGAAACACATCTCCAGGAACCTTAGTTACTGCACAGGGTAAATAACCGTTTCTTCCCACCAGGAACTAGCTAATATTTGTTAAAACTACAATTGCCTTGTCTATGTAGTATTTTGATGTTGCTAAAAATATCCATTTTTTTCTAGTGCTAGACATAACTTCAAAGATAGACCTATAGTACAAAACCTCAAGGAAAGTGGGAGTTTGGGTGGTATTGTAGTGGTGTTAGCTTAGTACACCTATAAACATCTAGGAAGTATATGTATACTGTATACATTTTGACTGGAATATTAAAAATCATAGTTCTTGAGACATAATGTTGAGTTGTTTTAAAATTGAGTTTCTGTAATTTAAAGAGAATGGCTGCCTTTTTCTATCTTCTAATTAAAATGCTAAGAAATCCTCAAATTAGATTGAGGAAAAAAGGTTGCATCTTTAAACAGGTAGACTCTATATATTGAAGGGCTGTTTGTGGTATCTGTCTGTTTGGTAATGTTTGTTTGTCTTTCCTAGTTTGAAAAAGAAAAACAACACGACATTCGTTCCTTCTTTTCACCAAAATCATCTAGTTATAAAAAGCGCAAAATTGACTCTGAGGATGAATCGCTGAACTTGACTTTAGGAGATTCTCAAGTCACACAGGGAAAGGAGACAGAGGAGAGCAGTGGGCATTTGAACTTCAGAGAAATAATTGATGTGGATGTAATTTGTAATGAAAATGGCTGTGAGCCTGAAGCTAAAAGACCTAGAGCCCTAAGTGCACCCACTCAAAGCAGCTCCAATCAGAAAAAGAGAAAAACTTTGGCTGGAAAAACAAACTCTTTGTTTACAGAAGAAACTGATCACGGGCTTTCTGGTGGCTCACTGTCTACTTCAAGGAAGATATCACCTGCAGCCAAAACCTGGCGGTGTAGTCAATGCACGTTCAATAATAACTTGTTTTTACCTTATTGTGAAATCTGTGAATGTCCTCGTGGCAGTGATGGTGAGTAAGCCCTGGTGCACGTATGAATATGCCTATTCCATTACCGTCTTTCTTTGTTTCAAAGAATATAGTGTATTTGTGATAGAATACATGAGTATTTACAAATTCAGACAAAATATGAAGAATAAAATTCACAGAGAAGGAAACTTTGAAATTGTCTCCTGATTTTGGTTAGGAATTTGTTTCTGAAAGTTCTTGTGACATGACATTTCCTTAGTGCAAATGGACACTTGATTAAAGTCATTAGCATGTAAATTCAATGAGCAGCAGCAGAAATTCAGTTTCCATGGCAGCAAGCAAACCCTACAGTCAGAACCCTGCTGCTTAAGAGGATTTATCATCATCAACAAGCCAGTGGAATTATAGATTATTTCCTATCTTTTCACAGCCAAATGATGCGGAGTAGATACTTTACTTAAACAAGTGTTTACTTGTCACAAGAGCTAACATTAAGACATCAAAAGTTTAAATTTGAAAAGACTTAAATTTCTCCCCTCAGAGTAAAAATTGGAATGTCCATCATATATTTTTGTTTTAAAATAGCCCAACAATTTTTATAAAGTCCTAACTCTCTCTGTCTCCATGGCATATGCATTTTGTTATCACTCATCTAAATTGTTTGTAGAAAAAAGAAGAAAGTTGTCATATTTTAGAAAGCTGGTACTGAGGGATGTCTCTTGCAGAGAGGTGTGGCATCACTTGGAATCCTTCGTACTGCGCAAGGAACAGAAGAAGATGGAGAGGAGAGGAGTTAATTTGTTTTATGGCACAGCCTTTCTTTTAGGGCCAGCTATTGGATTATTATACCCAAAACACATTTTAGCATATTTTCTGTTTCAAATATAAAGTGATATTAATGCCTAATATTTTATTTATTTATTTAACTATTTTTATAGAAGCAAAGTAGTAATGATCACTTTTCTGTTTCTTTAACTATAGTTAAAAAGAATAAAAATCAAATGAACAATCTTCTCTCTACTCCAAATGAAGGAGAAAATGCATCAGAGGACTCTAGAAAAATCAGTGGTATGGCAATATACAACACAGACAATAGGAGAGAAGACTTAGTGCAAAAAGAGGTTGAACCAGCTGATGAGATTGGGGGAGAGGTAGCTAATGCTACTGAAAATGAATCTGAAGAATGTGAGCTAAAGCTTCAAAAAGGTAAAGAAAAATAGGATTCCTAACAGAGCAAATTTACCATAAGTTATGCAAAATTGCATTAAATATAAGCAAATATATAAACTGGGCTCTGCAGAATCATTTTTAGTGAAACGTTGGGACATATCTGAGACACAGATAAACTGACATATATAGAATGAAGACTTCTATGTTCTATTTGGGCTTCTGTGTTTCCCCGTAGGACAGCCAGATGAATTGTCTAGTGGTTTGAACCCAGTGTTTTCATCTAACTGTGACAGAACCATAGATACACATATTGTTGTTCACAGGTTGTTAATTCATTCACAGGCTGTTAATTCATGAAATGAGGATTAGATTATTTTTTTTTTTTATTTTTTTATTTTTTTTTTTTTGAAAAACTTAAGTATTTTATTTTTTTATAGGACATGTAGATAATTCAGATACTTTTCCAGTGTATGATGGACTGAAGTTCTGTGCAAGTAGAAATACAGATAGAATTCACCTCTATACAAAGGTAAGCATTACAATGCACTCAATCTATGCAGATTTCACATACCAGTATGCTTACTGTAGGACAACTTTTTACTTAGTAATAATGAAAAACATCCAATATTGATTTAAAAAGTGAAGTGCTGGGGAAATCCATTATTGACCTTTGCTGAACATTCAAAATATCAAAATCCTCACCTGAGTGAGAATGGATATGAGCAACACATTTTGAAGAACAATAGTTGCAAAGTAAGTAACTATTCTTCTGTTTACTGTTGTGAGCTGCGTATGCAGCTGTCTATGTGTTATGTGGGCTACGTCCATACAATATATATACTACCTGTATGGCCCTGAGTATGGCACATGGGCCACAGAGGTAGGTGTGCTAATCAGACCACAAATGGCCCGCAGAGAAGTGTCTCTTTCCCTTGTGTATTGAGACATACTTGAGAGCAGTGATTTTTCAAGCTTTTTTCTCAGGACCCAGTTAAAAAAAATAATTTATGCCGCAGCCCAACAATTACATCTTTGAGCAGTACATTCCAGTCTTTTGGCAGAGGCAGTAGAGGGCGCCACGTCCTGGTACCTGAGGGTCTGCGACCCAGTACTGGGTCCCAACCCTAAGTTTGAAAACCACTGCTTTAGAGATCAGCCTTCATTTTTCCCTAACTGAGCTCTTTTTCTGATCCGTCAATTATGGCAAGGCTTTGGCCAACATGGACTCTATCCGGTCACTTGTTCACAATCAACTGAGAAAGTACTTGTTCAGAATATAGAGGAAGCACTGAGCATTCTTCACCAGAGTATATCTCATCACCTGATACAGAGTCATTTCCTCCACTTTATAATTCTACAGTCATCCTCTGTCCTATGTAGAATAGTTGAATTAACAACTTGGTGTACTTTTTAATTTAGTGTAGTTGGTGCTTCAGATCTATTCAAAGATTATATATAGGTGAAGGTGATACAGATATTTTTAAAGGTAAAATTACAGTACTCTTTAGGTACAATATAGTATTATGAATCAAATTTCCTAAATTGCTAGTCTTACTATGATTTTATATCCACCATGCAGATACCTTTTGAATTTCCTGTAATATTAAGAGATCAGACTGTTTGGTTAGCCATTGAAAAAAATTAGCAATTTTTCTATATTGTCTTACATTACAACTGTAAACAAAAATAAAGGACTTGGAATCCTTCAGGATTTAATTGATTTAATGAAATTGTCTGTATTGCATCTCTAGGATGGAGAACCGCTGAATTGTAATTTTATTCCATTGGATATAAAATTGGATAATTGGGAGGATTTACCAGAGAGCTTTCAGCAAAAACAAAATCGTTCACTGGTAAGAATGATCTTTTGAAGTTTACTATTAAAATAATAAAATGTGTAATTTGGACTTCTTTAATTTTTATAAATGGAGAATATTTTGTTATTCTGCTTCAAATTTCAGTTGTTGGTTACATTTTCATCCATGCGGCCAGATTTTATAAATGTTGATATGAATAATAAATGTGCATTCTGTTGCTCTGGCAAATATCACACCTCCTGTTACCATTTCTGTAGATAGAATCACATTAATTAGCTTCTCATTTACAGGATTAGAAAGTGATGTTCATAATTTACCAAAATCACGCATCTTAAAGGTTATGCTTTAAGAGTGACATCCTGTGAGCAGAGGAAAATCTGCTTGATTGCGTCACAGTTGTGATGTGCGTAGGCCAGAGTTCTCAACGTGCTCTATGGTCACCCTCCTCTCTTAGCAAAAGTGTTTAAACCAATGTTGAATATGACATAGTGAGATTTGAAGTCTCCGTTAATTCTATCTCTATAATGAAGATTACATTCGAAACACAGCTTTATCTTTTAGATTCAAAGTTAAGCACTCAAAATTTAGGAAATGTCATTACGGTTGCCTTGCAACACTGGGAACTTCAAAGTTAGGGTTTTTGTTGCAATGTCCTTCCTTCTTTAAATAGCAAATGATTAAATAACGAATTCTGTTGATTCCCCATGACTTATCAGCAAGGCTGGGACCTTTTGATCCACAGCACAGACCTCAACCAATTAAGCTAAATGAGTAACTGATAGCAGTAGAATGCTATTATTTCTATGTGGATCAGCTACTGGAAAATGAGAGACACCTTTTCTCAGTGCTTTTTACAGCTATTCACTAGAGCGAGAAGAGGTGTCGCAACTCAGGAATCCTGGATTCAATTTCAGGGTCTGGAGTGTGGGAGGGATGTGTGTTTATAGTGCTTATAGACCTTTCTTCCCTGTCCTTTTCTGCTTCTATTTCCCTACCTCCCATAGCACCTACCTCTGGTCCCCTCTGTTCATGTAATCTTTTTGAAAAAAAAGCTCCCGTTCTTCCCAGTCTGCCCATCCCTTCTTACTCTTTGCTTTCAAGTTAGGTTGCTACCTGGGCACCAACAGTGGGGACTTGAACAGCATCATAGTGTTCCCACCTTTTAGGAGGAACAATATCAAGGAAAGTTCTGGTCAGCCCTTGCAACCTTGGGTAGAGCATGCTCAGCCCAGTCAGCACATACAAGTTGTATGGAGCTGGAGCATGCTCACTGTGGATAGAGTGAAGGAGATAAATTCTTCAAAGATTCTAACAAACATCCACTGAGCATATGCAAACTGAAATAACTGGTGAAATTTGGGTGGATTTTCATAAGGACAGCAAAAGACACATTCCTAACAAATTCCAAGTCCCTGCTCTAAAACATGGAAGTGCTCTAGAGCGTCTCAACAAAATAGTTGAAAGAATTTAATAGTGGACAAAAAATATATTTCTCAGTCTTCATTCCCCAAAACACTTTTTAGCTGAAAGTTTACAATAAATATTCAACCTGTGGCAGGCATCCAAGATGGAAAATTTCAGCCTGCGCAGTCCTAGCACAAGAAACTATTTTCTTGAATGTTGGAAAGACATTTTTTATGCACTACAAGTAAATTTATTGGTTGTAAAACAAACAAGAAGTCTCGTGACACTTTTTTTTTTTTTTTATTTTATTTTTATTGGTTGTGTGATTGATTGTATCTATTGCATAGACCAGTAGCTTTATAAGTAGCAGATATTATATAACACCATTGGGTTGTATATTTCATAATTCTAAGTATGAACTGAGGGAGATACATTATATAAAATGCTAACAAAAGAAATTTAACAAAATACATAGATTCTCAGCACCACTGAAATGTACAATTTCATAGGGTGCTTCCATGCTGCTCTAGCTGCATGGGAAAGAAATGCTGTCATGTACTCATTTTCAGGAAAATAATTTTGAAAGCCTAGTCTTTCATTTCTGAAGGCCTATTTCTACATATGGCTTATGTCACTTTGGGGACGTCTACACTGGAGGCTCTGTTAAGTCGACTTAACGAGGTCGACTTTAAGTCAACTTAAAGTCGACCTTGTTAAGTCAGCTTAGAGAGTGCACACTGAACACGCCAGTCGACTGCCAGCATCCACACTGGCAGGTACTAGGTCAATGGAGGAGTGGTGCATTGTGGGTAGCTGTCCCACATTGCACCGGGGCCTGGAGGCCAATTAGGTCAACTTATTGGCACTCCCAGTATACACTGGCTTAAGTCGACTTAATAAGGTTGATTTAAGCGTTAAGTTGACTGTAAGAGGTGGTGTTATTAAGTCAACTTAAGGAAGCGCTTAAGTCAACTTAATAAGCTCCCAATGGTGGACGTGGCGGTCTGTGGGTCGACTTAACCGTCCTTAAGTCAATCTAAGGCTCCAGTGTGGACGTACCCTTTTGGACTAATCTAGTCCCCAAAGTGGATGTTTTGTCACATTAACAACATCATGGGTTTTTATTTTTAAGTGAGGTTGTATATGTGATCTTGTTCAGACCACTGTACTGAGCCACAACTCCTATTCAGAGCTGTGGAAATTTCACTTGAATACGAATAGCTGATCAGAGTCCTCCATCTTCAAACTTTTGTCAATGTTTTTGTGCTACACATGGTATACTAGGTAAAGCTACAGCAAACCCTCCTAGAAGAGATGCTGTTTGTGTTAGCATAAGAGTTCTTTTGCCAGTATAGTTAAAACTAGTTCCCTGAACAAAATACGTTACAGCAGCAAAATATTTTTTTGCTAGCACATCTGCATCTATGATTGGAATTTGCTAGCATAGCAATGTTGATTAAGTGTGTGATTGTTTTCCCTCTCCTTCCCCCAGTGCTAATGGAGAGCTATACAAGCAAATTTTTTATATTTAGATCAGGCCAAGTCTTAAAAATTTTAGCAGAACTTTAGACGCGCACATCAAAAAAATTATTACGGCTCAGAGAAGAACGTTTTACAGCAAGCAAACTTTTTTCCAGTTGAGAAAATAATTTTGAATACACTAAACTAAAATATTTTTCCAGCATCAATAAAGATTTTTGTTTAGTACGTGTGTTGTTGACCACTTGACTTTTTCCCTGACAGATTCTGAGGTTTGTGAGGGAATGGAGTAGTCTCACAGCCATGAAGCAGAAAATTATTAGAAAAAGTGGTCAGATTTTTGGTAGCCCTATTCTTGCTGCAGAAGAGGTTTCTAAACAACAGGCCAGGCTGACCAGCACCAAAAGGTATGCATTTTTACATTTCATTCATTCTTCTTTTGTATTCATTGCTGCAGAAGATCCAAGGTTTTATATGTAACATTTAATGGAATCATGTTGAAATAATAAGCTGAATATTAAGTGACAACTTGTCTTGTATTGAAAAAAACTATGCATTTTTTGTGCATCTGTGCAGATCTTTTAGAACAGAACATACTGTGTGATGTTCTCTCGGAGTCCAGTTCAGCAGATATTCTGTCTCTAAAGGGTTCTGCGCTTTAAATTTCCAGAGCCTGCTAGAGATTCCTGAGAAAATTTTTTATTCATATTATCAAAATACCATGTTAGCTTCCACATCTCATTTGTATTATTATTTATTATTGATTTAAGCTCCAGCTGTGTTCTTAGAGCTTTAAAAGGCACATAGGAAGGCCTCGCTGTTTTCCTGAAGAGATTTCAGTCTGTTTAGGTAATACAAAATATGGCAATAGAAAAGGTTTTAACCTCAAGCATTTATTTACTTACTTAGTGTTTTGTCAATATGTGGATAATAGTAATATGTGGATAATAGTATTTTTTATTAATTTTTTTTAGTTGATCGGTTGGTTTTTATTTTGTTGGACATCAGCTAAGGCTTTGTGGAAGGCGCTGGTTTTTTATGACTTTCTTACTTTTAGATTTGTTCTTATTCTGTGTAGGCATAGCGTTGGTTCTTCAAGGGCCATATGGAAAGGTGGCAGCCACGCCAAACTTGACTGGGTAGTGGGGTGGCCAGCGCTGCTCATGCGTTATGGTTCCCCCAACATCCATGCACCTGCCTGGCCTCACCCTTATTTCAGCAGCCCAGGTTTCCCCTGTTATGTCCACAAGACTCAGGCCTTGTTTTCAACAGCAAACCTTTTGGCACTCAGGGATGTGAAAAAACACACATGTGGGTGACATAAGTTTTGCTGCATAAACACTTGTATGCACAGCGCTGTGTTGGCAGGAGAAATATCTACCGCTGCTCATTGAGCTGGTTTTATTAAATTGATGGGCGAGCTCCCTCCCTTTGTCCTAATGTGGCTCCCGGAGTGCTTATGCCAGCAAAACTCACGTCACTCAGGAGCGTGTTTCTCTCACACCCTTGAGCAACAAAAGCTTTGCAGACTAAGTGCTAAGCTCAGCGAGGCCCCATTCAGCAAGAGTCCTGAGACCTGCTCCAACCACAGGAGCCAGCCCTGAGTGGGGTGGCAGGAAGCTTGGTGGGGACAGACGTGAGAGGGCTAATAAAGCAGTGTCCGGGCAGTAGACGCAGTCGCCGACCAACCTGAACTAAGCACCATCCATCCTGCAAAGGCTGGACTTGCTTGGGTCCATAAATGACTACTGTGGCTATGGTGGCCAGGACGAGGTTAATAGAAATGCACTCAGTTGGGCTGGCCATTAGAAGGGCCCAGAAGTGTATATTTGCCTAGGGCCCAGGGACATAGCTAAGGGTGGGCCTGGGTGGACGCAGTAGCGGGCATACGGGTGAGGGGGGGCTTCTCCGCCTGCAGCTCCAGCTCCGGGGATGGCAGGGGCTGGGCTGTCTCCCCCCCCTCCCTTCTCCATCCCAATGTTCCAGTTGCTAGACAACTGGAGCATTGGCAGGAAGCTTCTGGTCACATGATCGGAAGCAGGACTGCCCAGGCCCACCCTGGAGACTTAGGGGCCCGGCCAGAAAGTGGGGGTTGGCTATGCCCCTGCTAGGGCCTAGTTAAGAGTTAATCGTGTCCTGATCATTCATTAGTTAGGTTGATTAATGATTATATCTGAAGAGTGACCAAACCAGAAAGCGCTACTGAATGTTAACAGAGCTTGATTTAGAAGACTAGGGATGATTTTACAATAGAAATGCATAGAAAATTGAGCGGGTTCAGAGAGAAACTAATTTTGACAGAGCACTTCCATGGCTTCTAAAGCTTCCCATATTTTCTCCCAATAATATTTTTCCTAAAACAAACAAAAAATTCTGTAAGATCACTCAACTGAAACAGGTTTTACAATGAAACAAACAGAGTCCTGTGACACTTTAAAGACTAACAGATTTATTTATCGCAGGAGCTTTCGTGGGAGAAAATCCCACTTGGTCAGACGCTTTGAAGATGGGAAACTTATAGAATGGGGGGAAATTAAATGGGAAGTGTATGACATAGGGTCAGGTCAGGCTGTAACAGCAAATGTTTTCTTGTCACTTTATAATTATATGTCATGGAAAATAATTCGTTATCTGTTGTCTATGGAACAGAGAGGAAGTTTTTTTTTATTATTTAAATTACATTATGTGGAAAAGTGAATAAGTAAAATATGTTTCCAAACTGTACTTATGCTAGTTTTAGGAAGTAGGGAATATTTAGAAGGGATTTCCTACATCGGTATTGATCTAGGCAACGACACGAATGTTCTCTAAAGAGGTGTTCAGTTGTCTGCAGTAGAATTCAGGGAAAAAAGAATACTGAAACCAATTGTAATAATTACAGATATGTGACAAAAGAGGATGTTGCTGTAGCCTCATTCAACAAAGCTAACAGCAGTGGGGGCAGTGTGTGCTTGATCACAAAAGATGCAGCAGTTTACTTGAAAAATGAAGGTGCTTCTACTGGAGAAATAGATGGCCATCCCACAAAGTAAGTTTGTTATTAATAATAATAATAAAAAGACAAAATAGTTACAATGCAGTAATTAAACTATTTTCCCATCATTATTTTTATTTTATGTAATGAAATTGTGTGATATAAGGGCTTATGTTAATGAGATGCATTCTTTAAGATTGGAGGCATTTACCTTCTGATGGTGAACTAAATCTTATTTCCTATAATGGTTTAGGTTATATATATTAGCTAGTCTGTCAGTGGACAACTGAGTTCCTTAGGATGAAAGAAGAAGAAAGTTGTATGATCAGGGAAATGGAGAGCTTACACACAAACAAGGCTGTGAGGTTGACAGCAAACAGTTTAGAGACACAAAGAGTATGTCACACTTTGTGCTGGGGATGTGATTCCAGTCTCAAACGCTATGTCTACACTTACAGAGCTAAGTCGACTTAGAGAGTCTGTACTAGACTGTTAAGTCGATTGGCTAGGTTGACGAAGAGCCGCGGCTCCCAGGGACAAGGGGAGCCGCAGCTCTCTGCTTGCCTGGCTCCCCGGCAAGAAGGGAGCTGTGGATCCCTGGCAAAAAGCTTTGAGAGCTGGGCAAGAAGGCAGCTGGGACTCCTGGGGAGAAGGGAGCCGGGGCTCCCTTTTTGCTGGGGAGCTGCAGCTCCCTTCTTGCCAGGGAACTGGGCAAGAGGGGAGCAGTGGCTCCTCACGGGGACAAGGAAGCCGCAGCTCCCCCTGGGGACAAGGGAGCCGCAGTTCCCTTCTGCCAGGGAGCCGCAGCTTCCTTGTCCCCAGCCCTAGGTCGACTTCGGGAATTAAGACAACTTAGGGCATCCACACCTGTTTTAGGTTGACTTAACGAAGCGACTTAGGCGTTAACTCGACCCAAAGAGTGGTCGTTATTAGGTCGACTTAATGAAAGCCAGGCGTGGACGTGGCTTTGTTCGGGTCAATTTAAGCGTCCTTAAGTCGACCTAAGTTGCCAGTGTAGACGCACCCAAAGAGACATACTTGCGCTAGCGCTTTTCAAGCTAGCATGCTAAAACTAGTGTAGCTGTGGCAGCAGGAGGAGTCGCTGCTCCCAGGAGATACCGTCTGAAGGGACTAGGCAAATACTCAGGGCAGCTAGCCCTTCCTGCTGCTCATGCTGCCTCAGCACATTCTCTTTTTAGCCTGCTGATTCAATCAGATCCACCACAGGTATGTCTCCTTGAGCTGGGAATCAGACCCTAGCTTGAAGTATAGATATATCCAAACTCCTACCTTGTTTAAAATGTAATAGATGGGATGGGGGAGAGTGTCTAACTGGAGAGGCCCCCCTAAGCCTGCTTTTTCTAACATTTTTTGCCAGCCCATTCTCTGCCTCGGGAGGGAGTAGAGGATATAGAACCCTTGTCTAAATCAGGATGTTTACTAGATAGCTCTGAAAAGATATTTGAACAAACATGAAATTCTCAGTTTTTCCTCAAAAGAACTTAATCCCCTTTACAACGTTCTATTATAGACTACAAGGGTAAAATTTTATAGTGTCTTTTCTTCTGTATATGCACATGTTAAGATTGCATCTTTTTATGCATGTGTAAACTAGTATTTCCACTGGAAGACAAGGAAGCTACAGCTAATTAAATGTATGTGTGTAGTAATTTGATGTGCAAAGGGGTGTGCTCAAACTTTGCATATGCAAAAAAAGTGAGTCCTTTTAAAAATATGGTCATCAAATACAGTTCAGGTGGGGTAATTGCATTGTGCAGTGACTAATCATGGCAGGATAAATTTTCATTGAAGTTGTCACTTCTTTTGGTAAAAAGAAACCTAATAGTAGATATTAAGTATTTCAGAATTATGAAGTATTGTATACTGAGCCTGATTAAGTTAATTCTTATTAAATAATTGTTTCTTTTCCTCATCATAGGTTACTTTTAAAAGATGAGAAAGTTTCCCCTGTTCTTAATACAGGACTGGTTCAGGCTGAAGATATTGAAGGTCCTGCCACCTGCAAAGGATATATACAGGCTGTAGATAATAAAGGAAATCCACTTTGTCTTAGTTGTCAACAGCCAACAGTTCACCTTGACCAACAGTGCAAATCTATTACTTGGGAAACACGATTTTGTTCCCTTAAATGCCAGGAAGACTTCTTAATTCGCTCTAGTCAGACTTACCTGAGGAGCAAAGTATTCGAAGTCGAACGTGGTATTTGTCAGCTTTGTAATCTGAATGCCCAGGAACTGTACCTTAGCATCAAAGATGTCCCAAAGAGTCAACGTAAGAATCTTCTGGGGAGTTCTTGGATGTCTCAGCTTCCGTTAGGACAGGTAGTGTCAGTGAAATTTAAGCTGTAACATAAAATCAATGTATTTCTGCAAGTAGAAGTAATAACCTGTGAAGTCGTACATCTTACTGCATTAGTGGAGTGGAGTAGAGTAGAAACATGCATAACAAATGAACGACCTGGGGTCCATTCTTCTACTCATAACCCCTAAAAGCAACAAAAGAAGAGG
>ML685777.1:16134299-16158102 GCA_007922175.1 Pelusios castaneus | reverse complement strand
GATTTTCTCCCACGAAAGCTCATGCGATAAATAAATCTGTTAGTCTTTAAAAGTGCCACAGGACTCTGTTGTCAGTAAGTAAGTAAGACAAGTAGATACTTTAAAATTCCATTTAGTAACTAATGCAGTAAGAGATACGACTTCACTGGTTACTATTTCTACCATACAAAAACCTTCTTTAATACATGTATGATGGGGCATAGTTTGCTGGAATTGAAACTGGGGTGTGTTGGTAGAGTATCGTTAGAGACTGCCGTATGAACGTTGCTTTAACTTATAGTTTCCTTTTGAGGGTTTGCCTTGTAAGGAAGCACACGTGACCAGTCTTAACACTAAATTAAGTTGTGTTTTGTGGGAATTTCCTTTTTTTTCCCAAAACATAATTGATGTGATTGCACAGATAAGAACTTGGCTAGAGATTAAAGAACTGGAGAGAGGAATTAGTTGGGTAGTATACCAGCAGAGTCAGTCAGCTAATCGCATCTCATCTATTTAAAACGGAGCATGCCTAGACTCTAGATTCCTTAGGTTGTGATTCAGAGTTTTGTATGTGAGGTGCCTGTAGCTTGCGAAGCTTTGAGCACCAAAAGACAACACTTTGGGTATCAGATTTCCCTACAAAGAGTAGAGGGGCTTTAAATATAGCAGAAATATTATTGTTTTACTTCTTTAAATGACTTCATAACTTGTATTAATTCTCAGACTAAAATGGAAATTGTAGCATTTAAAACAACTATCTTACCCTGAACCTTCTGAAATATTGATTATTTTTCCATCTAGCTTTAGAGGTGTAACATATTACTTTAATGAAAATAAATCTGTTTTCATTTTGATTGGCTGCCAATTAACACACAACTCTTATAAGAAAAATGTGTGTACTAACTGAAAATAGATCAACATTCTTTAGATGAAACTAAAGTATCTGTCCCCTGGAACTGCTTAACAATAAAGAAAAATGAATTTAAAAAAAGCAGAGTATTGCATTACATGCTTCATCTAATTATAAATTATGTAATGAATGTGTAGGGAAGTAGGTAACATATGCAAGTGTCACTGAAAAATTTTACAACCAAAATTTTCAAAAGTAACTAAATGATTTCTTGGTCACCAAACGTGATATACTTTAAAGGGGCCTGATCTTCTGAGAGTGGATGCTCCGCACATGCTGAAAACCAGCCCTTTTAAAAAAATGTCTCTAGTTATGCTCCCAAAATTGCTAGTCGCTTTTGAAAATATTGGCTTAAGTGTAAGGTTTAATACTAATTTCTGTTCTATATCTTTTCTGTTTTCTTTTTTATAATTCTGTAAATTACCTTCAGGGACCTGTATTTTAACACTTGTTATAATGTATCAAACTACTTTGGGCTGGGTAAAAATACAACTCCCTCTTCCCTGTTAGAAGTAAAAAAAAAATATTGCTAAACCCCAAGTTTTTCCTTCTCTTAATGAAAGCTATAAAAAGCCATCTTCACGTGTTCTCTGTGGTTGTAAACATGAAAGTACCATGCATGACAATTTTGTCAGTTGAGAATTGGCTATTTAAAACTTCTGATGTTGTCTTTTGTTTACTGCAGTTAAATGAAATTATAACAAACCCAACAGAAGGCCAGTTTTGGCAGGTGGATCATATCAAACCAGTTTATAGCGGAGGAGGACAGTGCTCTTTGGAAAATCTTCAAACTCTGTGTACAGTTTGTCATAAGGAGGTCAGTATAAATCAGAACTCGTATCTTACGTAATGAACAGAGCTTCATCCACCACTGAAATGCCGCTGTTTCTGGCATACATCCTGGTAACACCAGCAACACACAGTTAGTTTATGACAAGAAGTGAGGATTGCCATAAATAATTAAAGCAACAACGTTATTAAACTATGAAACAGACTCTTCGATTTTCAGCACCACTGCTAAGAAAGATGATGAAGGTGTTTGTTATTGCTAGTGTTAGTGGTCGGTTGGTTTTACAATGTGAACGCTCATTTACTAAGAATTGTACTAGGAGGACCAAAGTTATTTTGCACAGGTAAGTAAACAGCTATCAAATGGTAATTATTTTAGAAAAACTTCAAAAGATGCTGCTTTTTAAGGTAAATGAGTCTCTTTCACTAATGCAAGCATACTGTGAATAAACAGTAAGATATAGGCTCAGATCATCGTAAAAAATATAAGTGTGTGTATAAGCGATTCTGCAACCTCCCATGGAGCTATATACTATGGAGGTCTGATCCTGGCTCCCCCACTCACTGTGTGACTTTATTCTGCATCTGTTTGTCCCTACAGGAAAGGAATATTGCATGCATCAGTCCTCACAAAACTCTGTTAAAAATCATTTCTTTGCAGAGCAGTGGTACCTTGCTGCTAAATATTAAGTGCTAGTTAACAGCAGCGCACTCTTCAGGTGGACAAGATTCTGTACATCAGAGACTGCAGCATACTTCAGTAGTCACCTTCAACAGTTAGCTGGCTAAAATCCCTTCAACGGAACTTGTGAACTTAGATTATCATAATTTCTCCATATTGGTTGCCTCATTCTACCACATTCTGCTTTGCAGAAGAAATTAATCTAGTTCTTTTCCAAATAAATAGACTGACATGTTGGTGAAGTATAGTAGAAATAGCAAATTCCAAATAACGTTTTTCTGTAATCAATCATCAAGCATACCAGATTTCAGAATTCTAGTTTTTAAAAACACAGAAAGAGTTGAACTACAGTAGGAAAGACGATGTCCTTTTTGTGATCTTTAATAGAAAAATCAGTACTTCTACTTCGAGCTTTGTCCTGTACTCGGTATTCCATAAAGAATGACTACGCCAGAGACTGGAACTCTCGTTCAACAAGAACTAAGAAGCTGTCACGCTCGTACATGCATCTGTCTTTTAGATAATTGGTTACAACACGTTTGATCTAACATGAGACCCCAATTCTTTAACAACCAAGATAAACTGAAATATAGTACGCTGGTGCTGAGTAATTTTTAATATATGCTGTATAGACATCTCTCTCTCTTTTCAGAGAACTGCTAAACAAGCCAAGGAACGAAGCCAAATGAAGAGACTTTCTTCAGCTTCGAAATATGGATCTGATATCACAAAATATTTTGTTAAGATGTGAGTTGTACATGGCATCAGTTACTACTGATGTAAAATGCAAATGTGTTGCAGTATTTCAAAACTATCATGTATGTGCATAGGTTCTGGGTGGGCATTGATACAAAATTTTAAAGCTTTAGTCTAATTCTTTTAATAGAATAACTGCAGAAAAAAATTGCCTTTCACAGACAAAATCAAAGCTAGGGAAATAAAGGGTCATTCTGTTCATAACTGATTCAGTATTTTAGGGGTGTCAAAATACCACATCATCATATTGTCAGCATATACCATGACGAAATATCCTGCGTTTTGATGTCAGAAGTCAGAAACGTAATGTTGTTTCTCTGTTAGAGGAGCTATTTTTTGTACTGTTCCCAAATTAGATTATTGTAACTACACTTTCCAGAACCTGGTGAGGCTTTGCTGGAATCTTTATGGCCTTGCATTTTTCGGGCATATTAGGGGTACACATCTTACGGTGAAGATGCCTCTGCTTAAATCATCATTAGAATTAGTTTCAACATACAGAACTAGACAAATGTTCCCTAAAGGAAGGTTTTACTTTTATTTCTGTTTTTCAACACTTGGGAAATGTTTTGATAATAAAATGATAGCAGACATACGAATACCTAGACTGATAATGGTGAGTGTCTTTGCTGAGGAATTCGGTTTTGATGGGGTTTATTTCCAGCAATAAAAGAGATGTCAATCGCTTCATTGTCAACGTTACCTGCAGGTTACTATATAACTGCATTTCTACATCATTTTCCATCACGGACATTCTGCCCGTTGTTATTCATGGGCTGCATAGTTGATTAGAGGTTAATGGTTCAAAATATGACTGAGTCCAGCTGAACCTGAATTGAATACACATGACAGAGGCATTTTTGAATTAGTTGATGTGACAGAACAGTGTTTCCTATAGGAGTTGGGGGGAGAGGGATAGATAAAATTTGCTTTCTCAGTACTTCCAGAACATAATCTCACTTTTGTAATCAGTCTTCTTACTTGAATTAGGAATTGTAACATCCAGAGTTAGCTCACTGTAACAATGGGGTATTTCACATACTGATCAATCACCTCTTTCTAGTTAAAGAGGTAGAAGCAGTTGGTCAGGTGTCCTTGATGCCTCTCAGAAAGTGTTTTAGAATAAAAATGTATTTGTGGCATTTATTAACTGCAGGCGTTCTCGCAACAAATATGTTGGTAGCCTCAGACTGCAGCCACCAACTCTTGCTGGTGATCCTGCTGATTTTTTCCTAAAATACTTCCTAGTAGAAGAAACAAATAGGCACATACATATACATGTCCAAATCATTGGATTTCATTTATTTTCTCTCCAGTGCGCTCTGCTCCTGGCTCCTCCGTCCCCACCAGGGGCCGCAGCTGCTGCTGCTGCCTGGCTGGCGAGAGCCGAGGGAGGGAGGAGGGCAGCTGCAGCCAGGTTGAGAACCCCTGCTGTAAGAGAATATGCTGCTTCAAGTGATGGGCTGCATGGCTTCCACGCCTGGGAAATCGGGTCTGTCTGTGCCATGGATAGCCTCCAAGGGCATAAACCACACCTCACTTCTTGCTTACTCTCAAAGCAGAACCGCTGCAGTGTTCCCCTCTTCTGTGCAGGGCTAGTGTTCGCTAATTAGTGTTTAGTAGTTAGTTACACTAAGTAGTTATTCCCCAGAACAAAGTTTGTTTCATTCAGGCTACATCCAATCCGCTGTAGACAGGTGCTAGCACCATCATCTTCAGAATGTCTCTCAGGTGACGCTTCAACGCCTGTCAAGGCCGGGCATGCCCAGTGCCCACGCTCTCTCTATGCGAGGGACGACATCAGAAAAGTGCTCTATACGGGGCTCTTTCTCTAAGCATCCTCAATACTGACAAACCCACCTTGAGATCGCAGTGGAAGGATCCTTAGACCCAAAGGAAGATTTTTATCTAGATCACAGTCCTCCCACTCCTCTCTGTCCATTAGTGCCCTGGTCTAGCCCCGGGGCCACCGTGTAAGCAACCCCCGTCATTCACGCCTGGGCCAAGGCCAACAGTCTCAAAAAGAGGTAAAGCTCCAGGCTGGAGAGAGTGGGGGTCATCAGCTCTGGGCCCTAGCACGCTGAGACTCGAGTCACTAACGGCAAAACCCCTGTGCCTGCTCCAGTTCTGATTTCCACCATAGCTTCTGCAGTATGGCTGTCCATAGGCCACACCTTTCTCTAGGAAACTGTCCCATGGAAATAGCATTCACGTGTGCAGAGACCGGAGCAGCAGATGTGCACACCTCCCTGCTTGCTGTCAGGACTGAGCTAGCCGCTTTTATGGCCCCTGCCTGGGGAAAGTGGTGACACAATTTGAAGTTTTGTCCCTATCTGCATCAATACACCAACGCCAAGAACCTCCCTTCCTCCCAGCTATAACTCACCCTGCCCTGCTTGGTTGATGAGCTGTGCGCTTGCCCCGGGCCAGTGAGAAAGGTGGCATTTATAGTAATGCTGTTATTGCATTCACACTAATGCTTCTGTTCATTGCTCATTGTGCATCTACAGCTGTGCCCTTGAAAGGAAATGTTCCAAGAACTCTGACCTGGGGGAAGGGAGAGAAAGGGCCTGGAGACACACTGGATCTGAAAACTGATTGATAAGGGAAAACCAGGAGCAAGTGGTGACAGGTCTGAAGCACATGATAAAAGCCAGGGAGGAGCAACTGGAGCTGCTCAAATTACTGCAGACTGAATTCATGTGTGCTTGCCCCCCCACCCCCACCCCTTGCAGCCAATCTCATTTCTATGCCCATCCCCAACTTCCAGCCCAGCTCCCAGACCATTCACTCCACCACTTCACATATGTCCAGCTACCATAGCTCACATTGCCCCCATTGCTTTCTCTCCTCCAGCTCAGGTTTTCATGTGTGGTGTTAATAGTTATTTAATAAAGCCAGTCTGGTCAAAATAAGCCATCTTTGTGTCTTGCACAGGGTGGTTGCAGCTCAAATAGCTCTGACCTCTGGTTATTCATATTCAGCCCAAGGCCATCCACCTCTGTGCTCCAGGCAGAGGCAAACTTTTCACAAATATGAGCAAAAAGCAGGCAGCTGTAACCATAGGATTATTTTCCTCATTTTTCTAACTTGCCCTCACCAGCGAGCTTTTATTCTGCCAACTACACATCAAAAGGTCATTTGACGCCTGCTCAGCCTGTTTGCAAAGTGCTTCTTGCTCCTCTCTAGTTTGCCTGTATGAGACTTCATGAGCCATGGCAATAAGGTGTAGGCTGGGGCTCCCAGGATCACTAGTGGCATTTCAACACACCCCCACCCACATTGGTCTGGAAAGAAAGTCCTGCGCTTGCAGTTTTCTACACAGGCCAGTGTTCCTGAACATGGGTCGTGCACCTTCTCAGACCCACTTGTGTTGATGTCCGTGAAATGCCCACCATGCTCCGTAAGCGCCTGCAGGACCGTAGAGGAGTAGCCCTTTCTATTGCTGTCCTCCATCACAAGATAGGCCAGGGTCAACATTGGGATATGCGTGCCATCCATCAGCCCACCCCTGCAGTCATCCACTATTGCACATATATTTCCAAGACACTCAGTCCTTCATTGATTAATGGTTCTGCGCATCTGCAGCTGCAATGGTGGACTTTCCAACTCCATACTGAGTAGTGACCAACCAGTAGGAGTCCGGAGTTGCCAGCATCCACATGGCCATCACCATGCACTTCTCCACCGAGAGAAGCAGCTGTCATTCTGATATCCTTGTGCCACGTGCCGGCAGCGAACTCTACACATTCAAAAACTCTGCAGCCACTGCTCGTCTTCCCAGACCTGCATGACAATGTGATCCCACCGCTCTGTTCTTGTTTTACCTGTCCAAAAGCAGGGGTGCACTGTGCGAATGCAAACAGTGATTGGGCACCGTTTGCTTGCATGGCCCACTACAGCTCAGGCACCTCGAATCCCAGTTCTGATTGGGAGCGCGTGATATGCTGCATGAGCTCCACGCTGGGTTCAGAACATGGAGAACAATGGAGAGCAGCGAGGCTCTGTCCTTTCAGATAGAGATGGCAGGAACTCGGGAAACTGGGACCATTGAAAAATGTCATGAAATGCCATTGGAAGCCAATAGGATAATGGGACGGAAATAACTGAATGAAATGCTGAGGACGCACTGTCGTCCCCTCCACCTTCCCACAACTCCTAGCAGCACAAGGGGGCAAGTTAGACAAGTGGGACAGGTGCGCACAGCACCCTGCTCTCTGCTGACGCTAGACGCACCTTGTGGCCACGACTCAGCAATACGACGAGTGCAGTGTGGACAGCCACAAGCTGGAGCACTTTGATCATCGCTGGAACTCGCATCGACAAAACTTTCCAGTGTAGACAAGGCCTCGGGCACAGCTGCCCAAAAAGGTGTTTGTGTATTGAAATGAATGTGTTAGACACCTCTGGGGACTGGGGCTGAGGCACTTCTGACATTCGCACCCCAAGATCTCAAACCCCTGGTGTTCACACACGGCCTGAGAGGAGATGGGCACCTCCCCCTTTTACAAAACTGACTTGGCACCGCAAGTGATTTTGTTCCCGAGTCAACGTCTGCATCGAGACTTAGCACACGCAGGGTCTGAGGCATTGCCACGAGTAACGGAACACGTAAACAGAACCATTAACAGCCAATCATCATTGAAGGTTTATTGGATCATTTCCAAAGACAAAGAAGTACAAGCAACAAGACTGCGTGTTTCGCAACCATTCTGACGTCGCAGTTTACAACACAGCTCCGATCCGCTGCTGCTGCCGCTTTAAAATGGTCCTTATTACCTCACACGAAAAATCTCTGCTTGCGCGATACTGACAGGGTCACAGTTAACAGCACGTGATTCTTATCTGCTTTTATTGCCAGACGCATGCGGTGCAGTGTGTGTTATGGAAACGTATCTACCAGCGTTTGCTTAAGTAAAACATCACCTGGCGCAGCTGTCTCACATTGCAGGTGTTCCTACACTAGCTGCGGGCATGTTCCCTGTGTGAGCAGACAGACATTAGCGCACGGAGAACACCCCAATGGCGTCGGCTAGCCAGCCAAATATGCACCAGGAGGCAGGACTGGCCTGAGGCACCATGGCCCTGTTTAGAGCACAAGCCCCAATGGAACGAATACGTGTCTCGCTACATTGCTTTGGAAACCTGCTTCCGAGGCAGGGTGGGAGAAAAGCTTGAAAAATGTAAATGATAAATGTAAGGCTATTTGCATTTTAAGCTTACTACCCCATTATAGCCAAAAATATCCATTGCAGCAATTCAAAGAAAAAAATAGGTCCAATGCATGTCAAACGGCTTTTCCCAGGCAAATACTGCATGTTCAGAGTTTCTACAAGACAGAATTTTCTCAAGATAACAGCATTTTAAAACCAGCCATTGGAATTCAGGGAGAAAGTCACCAAAATCTCCAGAATTTAATATTGTGTTTTCCTGTGATAATAGTAAATACAACTAATTCGTGTTTCACTTTAATAGACTGCCTAATATCACTTTACTAGGACTAAAGTATTACAATTTCAACATGAAGTACTTGTACTAAACCCAGTGAAGTGACCTCTGTTAAATTGGTTAACACAAAAACATACATCTCTTTGGACAGAGGGAGATTCCTAGACGCTCAGAGAAATGTCTAATTAAAAGAACATACAGATCTGTTCCAAATACCAGAAATAGGGGCTGGTGCAAGTGTCATCAGAGGCTGGTTTGACTCCTTGGGGGGAAAAAAGATACTTTTGATCACCACAACAGTATTAACTTTCTCCTTGTCCACAGACTAGCACGGTCGATAGTGTTTATTTCCCTGGAGAGAGAGAATAGTGTTCCACTTGTAAAGACACACAAGATAACTAAAAGCTAGTGACATCAGAAGAATGTTGTATCAGCTGAAAAGGCACCAGCAAGTTGAAAATCCTCTTTTGTGATTACACTGTACATACGCTGAGGCAGTGGTTTAGAGTAAGGTGCAGGTCGGGGGACAGTTGTACGTAAAATGAGCTCACGGCCTGCAGGTGGAGGGAAATCTGCAACTGCTCCTAAATTCAGTCTCCGTTCATCTGATGAGCCTGACCTCTTCGGTTCCTCATCAAGTGTCGTCATTGCGGCAACCTGAAAGAGAACCAGAGGCTTCGCTGACGGACAGGTTTCTCTTACCACTATCATCAGAAATTATTTTCAAAGAGAAAAACAAAATGTAGTCATTTAAATAGCAAAAGGCTACACGTAGCCGCAAAGACTCGTGGAATGGGTAAGGAATAGCCCTGCACACGCTCAGATTACCTGCGGCCAGTCCACCTTTCACTCGTTAGACTCTACATTTTGACACCATGTGGGTCAAGAAATCCGAATAGGAAAAATGCTTAACTCTTCAGTCGAGGTTCACCGTACTTCCCTGACTATTCAGGCCCGTTTGTGCGGGGCTGCAAAAAGTCTAAAGCCGGTCTCCTATTGAAGTATTAGTTCCATTACCCGGGTCACTGAAATCATTGCCAAGTCCTGGCTTCCCAGACTCAACAGGTGCGAGTGCGCAGCAAAGACAAACCTGCAGCTGGCTCATGCCTGCTGACTTTGGGCTTGCAGGGCTCAGACTGCTGGGACCCTACGAGGTGGGAGAGCTCCGGCTCCGGCGCAGTCCTGGAAGCGTACACTGCAGGGAAACAACCCTGGTTTGCTGTGTAGATGGGCCAACAGAAAACTCTCTGCACTATATCAGATTTTTACTAGCCAAGAAGTAGGATTACGTGGTCCCATGGCAGGGCAAATGAAATATAGCACAACACACACTATTTTATGCTTGCTGATTCCAGCCAGCGAACATGTTTATTTTGAATACAATGGCAGTAGCCACTACATATCTAACAGATGACAATGGGATGCACTGCAAAAAGCCTCTGCTTCATACATTAAAGAATTAACTTCTATTTAAACTCCATTTGATGAGATGTTTAGTGCTTTTACAAATTGGTTTTTTCCCCACATCTATTAAGTTTCAAAGAAGCTGTGAATGAAGCAGCCAGTTTGAAAGTGGGATGGGGAATAATTTTCATGCTTAAGATATGTGAACCACAGTGCAAATCATAACCTGCTGTACTATATCTATCAACGGTTATGCTCTATGCCCCAACATGAAGCTAGGAAGATAAACGGGAAATGGGACAAAAACTCGTTACCTCATCAGAAGATTCAGTCATCTTGAGAAGGGATGAGAAGAGAACCAGAGACGAAAGATAGAAACAAAGGCAAGTCAGATAACTTACCAAGTTTAGACAGAGATTTTAGGATTGCTTTAAAGACAGCATACATTGAATTCAAGAGTGTTTCTGTTGTAACTACTGTGAAAAACACATACTTTGAGAATAAAACACATGTAACAGTTACAAAATTTACACACAGGCGTCCAGGTCAGAACTGAATCTGCCAATCAGGTTTTATTTACCCAACAAGTAGCTGCTGAAATAATTTTTGGAAACAAAACTTACTACGTAATAGCAAGTTACATTTTTGTAAGAATTGTTGTAACAACAACGAGGTTCCAATTAGTAATGCCCCTCCCCCATGGGGAGGCAGAGCTGGGATATAACTGATTATTTCTGCCTGAAAGTCGTCAAAGCCTGAAATTTATGTACATCTTCAATACTAAACTTGAACAAACATTAGAAACTTCCAGTGAAGTTTCAGAACTACTGAATGCTGCACTTAAATCAGAAATCTGTCACAAGGCAAGGCATACAATATTTCAGCATATAGCTATGTTTTGTAGCCAGATTACATTTTGCAATATATAGGTAAGCCTTTTTCAAAGAAAAAATTGTAAATAAAAATAAGCAGCCTTTGATAAAAATGAAAAAAAGTACAGTTGAGACTACTGTATATTTGCAGCAGAATTCAGTTGCATCAGGAAAATTAGATACAACAAAGTTAAAATTGTTAAGCAAATCTCATCATCTTAACTTAAGGTAAAGATTTATTTTTATGAGTTTAATAGGAGCTCAATTCTATAATCCCAGTACACTGAGTAAGAAATCTTTCAATTATTAGCTGGTTATTACAATAATGTATTTTAGAGCAAAAACAGAACATCTGTTGCTCTACTCCGAGATGGGGAAAAAGTTAACAGTGCCATGGCTTACAAGATCAGTACGTGGCCGGCAACATGAGAATGTGGATCATGTCACTAAAGAAGAATCGAAACAAACCCTTATTCTCAAGAAGACTGATTAACAGGAAGCGGCAACTTTACATCTGAGAATTCCAGAACTGTGCCTGCGAATACAATCTGCTTCTACACTGAATAAGAAATACTAGTTTCAACTGTGTGCCACTGAATTTTTTAAAAAAAAAAAAAAAATAGGAAGAAGTTTAGAAAGAACTTTAGAGTAGTAGGAAGTTTAGCATCTGTTCAATATGGAGTTAGTTTATGCCCAACAAGAAAACAACTGACAGGCACTGAAGAAGGTTTGACAAATTTATAAACGAAGACGCCAGAAGAACTATCCAGGTGCAGTTTTCACCACCTGTCTGAGCCAGTAAAAATCCCAACAGTGGAAAAATATAGAGTGGGAAGAGGCTCTGGAGATCACTGTGCAAATGGCAAGGTAAGAAGCTGGTTCACTAGTCTTGCTACACGTATCTGATGGTGCTCTATAGTCGAAAAAGCCACACCTCTGACTGCAATGATGCACAATTTCCACATTAATGAAACTCCAAACTTCTATACACTCTTGAACTTTGTGAAACTCTTCTGCCAAGAGAGCTCACCATTGATAGGGCACAGCTGTAACAATGCAACAGCCAGAACTGTCCTCAGAATAGAGAAGAAGATGTAATTTAGATCATCGTATTTTAAAAGTCATTACCACATCAGCCGAAGAAGGGGAGCAATCTGCAATGAATTATAGTATCAGAACTGAATGGTTTCCCAAGTAGTGACTGCAGAGTGGGCCAAACTACTGAGTATTTTATCTTCTTGTGAATCACAGGGGCTTGGTCAGTCACTTAAGATACTTGACAAGGAAAGTTGTTCCTTCACATCTAAATTAAAGATAGAGAACCGATTGAAAATTCCAGCTTACCGTCTGGGCATTCACAAATAGCTTGTGAATGATCCTACCAGCGGCTCCTCTTCCCGCACCAATGACTGATACTTCTGGCTGCTCCACAAGACAATTTACAAACCTAGCAACACAAAATCATGAAAGGAAGAAAAAAAGTGAGCATTCAAGTTCTTAACTCTATGAGTTCTTGATTATTTTGTCATTGAACCTTCAAGACTGTTTCCTGTAAGAACTACAAATAAGCTTGAGTGTAAAACCAGTTCCAGCACTAAGAGCCTTATTACACAGTCTCAGCGTTCCCCCTTACTTACCTCCTGTGCTGCTGGCTCAAATTCCAGCTGCTTCATGTAGAGCAGTTTATTGGCTCTCCTCCCCATTAGCTCCCAATTTCAGGGAGGAGTCAAGAATCCACCGTTGGGGAAGTGAGCACATTAAAACACGGGACAGAAATTACAGTTTCTAAAAAGGAGACATTGAGGAACGGCTCCTCCAAAGAATCAACACCAACAGTGAAAAAACCATTTTTCATCTTAGCACAACCACCACCTTAACACTAAGAATTTAGCCTTTTCCAATATTCAACTTTTTAATATTTATTCACATATTTAGCCAGACTAATAAATAATCACAGTGCGCGGCGGTGAACAGAACAGAAATCACTGGGTAGCTGGTTCCTATTAACTAGTTTTCTTATATAGCACTTCACATTAGTGAGGGTAATAGGAGAAAACTCTTGGTTATTTTGTTCTACGCCGGGCTCAGGGGCCACACTGCAATTCTTTTCTCACTCAGAGGGCTGGTGACCAAATTTTGGTCCTGGGTTGCAGCCCCTGCGCCGCAGGATAGCAGTGATAGCCAGAATACGACAATCTCCCACCACCGCTACTGCTCCCAAGGGGGGAGGAAGCGGGCGGTGGGGGGGAGAGAATTAAAAGGGCGCCAGCCAGCTGTGGCCAGTGTCCTTTCAAATCTTCCACTGCTGCTACCGCCCCCAGCAGTAACAGTGGTGGGGAAACTTAGAAGAACACGTGCGCCCTGGCACCGCTGCTAGCAGGGGCATTGAGACACGGGCACAGGCTGCCCCCCCCCCCACTCCGCCTCTGCCTGGGGCTGCTCCCCCCCAAGCCTCCCAAGAGCAGCTTTGGGGTGGAGGTTGCTAACCCACGCCCAGCTGGCACTTCTCCAGGGCTCGGGCAGTTGCCCCAGCCCTGTGCCCGGCAGGTGCCGCTACCCCATCCCAGACAGCACTTTTGTTCCAGGGCCTCCCCCAAGAGCTGTGCCTGGCCAGGGCTGCTCCAGAGGGGGATGTGGGGGTGACTGCCCCGCACCCGGCCAGCCATGCTCCGTGCCCCACAACCACAGCTCTGGGCAAGGGCTGCGAACCGGCACCGGCCGCACTGCTCCGGGGGGGTCGAGGATGAAGGCAGCTGCCTGGCACCCAACTGGCACTGACCTGAGCCCCATGGGCTCTGCTGTGGGGCGGGGCTGCTCCAGGCCGGGGCTTCTCTCCCAGCCCTGCACCTGGCCAGCCAGGGCTGCTCTGCGGGTGGACAGCTGCCCCATGCCCCAGCCAGGACTGCTGTGAGCTCTGCAGGTAGGTGCTGCTGCGGGCTGGAGCGGATCCTTTCGACTTGGGGGCATCCCAAGGGACACTATGGAAAGAAACCCACTGGGCTTCTTTCAGCTGCTGCTTGGGGACCCCATCCGCAGGCCTTGGGGCGGCTGCTTTTTTCCAGCAAAGGGAGTTGGGAGCTGGGTCCCAACAAAAAGTGCCCACACCACCTCCCGTGCGAGTTCCCGAATCCCTCTCCCACCCCTTCTCTTCCCCAGCTCTGCACTGCATGGGCTCCCATTCCACCCTCCTCTGCAGGTTCCCCAACCCCTCACCCACCCTGCCCTGCCAGTTCTCTGGCCCTTCCCTAAGCTGCTGAGTCCCCCCTCCCCCAGTTCTCTGGCCCTTCCCAGCACCGTGGGCTCCTCTTTCTCCTCCCCATCCTAACCCTGTTGAGTTCTCCTGAGGCTTCCCAGGGCTGCAGGTGCCCCTCTGCTCCCCCATCCCTGCCTGCATGGGCTCCCCTTCCTTGGTTCCGGGGCTTCTCTTTCCCCTCCCCCCAGCCCTGCCGAGTTCTCCTTTACTTCCTTCCCAGCGCTGTGCACCGGCTCCTCTCCCCATCCGCAGCGCCTCGCAGCAGGGGCTTCTCTGTCCTCTTCCCTGTGCTGTTCCCCCTCCTCTTCTTTGGCAGTTCCCCAACCCCTCCCCCTCGCTGTGGGTTCCCTCTGCCCCAGCCCCGCACCACGGGAAGCCCTGCCCCCCCCTTCACCTCAATGGGGCTGAATCCAGCCCCTGAGCTCAGTTTCTCTCTGCACCAATCACTCGCAGGGCAGGATGTTTAAAAAGGCTCCAGCAGCCCCTGCTCCCAGCCTCCTGCGGCAGCACTCCGTGGGCTGAGTAAGAGCCCTCAGCAGACCGGAACCCAGCCCGCGGACCGCAGGCTGGATAAGCCTGTTCTACATGACGTAGAGGACAAGGATAATAATAATATGCAGCTGTTCTATAACATGTCCCATCAGCAGATCTCAAACACAGGGAATTTAACGTGCGCACTTTCACACGCACAAGACAGGCTACAGAAACACTAGATATTCTTTTTACATATATACATAATAAGTCGACTGCATTAAAGTAAGTCCATATCACACACTATTTTCGAAGAGCTGGATAAATTACCTTAGGCATAACAAATGCGTAGGACAGAAATGTCTCTAGAAATGTTTCCACCTACAAGACTTACAAACGTCATTATTCTTTGAAGTCTGTCTCTTAGGTCAGGCATCGATAAATCTGTTTGTGGTCACCATGGCAACCAGTTTTAGTAGCCTGTGACCTAGCTCCACTGCAGAAATATAATGGAGTGCCCGCTGGTGACCAAAAGTAAAATTGGTGGTGCCTAGTTGTGAGCCAATTTTGTCCACCCCGTCTTAGGTGATGTGGTATATTGGCGTTTCTTGGTGATCTGCATTCTCATTACTACTGCCCGTCAGTAACTGTCTACACTATGGAACTTAGAAAAATACAGAGAAGAGCACCAAAGAGAGTAAACTAAAAGTATCAGTCACCTTTCCAGATCTTCTTTTTCCTCTTCCTGGTCACATTTATCTATCCCAAATTTTGCTTTCAGTGATCTTGCCCTGGCAATGGTAGCTTCTGCACTCATAATATGAGCAATGATTTCCTGCTTGAGATTGATTTGGAGGGCCAGCAGGGAGAGAAAAACAGCATTAAAAAAAACAAGAACAATCACTCCTATGGGTAATTCTGAGATCTGCAAAGTTTTTAGCTCTGGTTAACATGAGAAGCTTACTTCCAATTTTTTGTCCTCTGGATTTGGAAATCTTAGAACTTTACTGGAATGAGATATTATCTGCTTAATAATTTTCTTAACTGAAGGGATATCTTCCAGTGATTCTAAAAAACAACAACAAAGCTTTAGTCATGGTATCATCATTGCTCTTGAAAACATGTCAATTAATTATTATATGTTATTTACCTTCTTCCTTTACCTTGAGTACAGCTGCATGGATGACACAAGGCAAAAGGTGCCTCGCAAGGTCAGCTGGTTTCTGAACTGCAAGATAGTGAAGCACCTACAGTATGGCAAAAAAGATATGACGACAAAATTCATTTCACAAAAATAAGATTAAGTACGACTGAGGAGCACCAATGCTTACATTACAAAAACAGAACATTAAGCTTCACACCGACTAGTTTAATGAGATCAATACAAGAATCATTAGTCTCAAGAGAATGCTCTGATATTAGTCATGACAACTATGCTCTAACAACGCTCTAGTAAATATTCCACGGGCAGATGGAACTTAAGTCTTTGGCCAGGTCTACACTGGCGGTGAAATCTGGCAGCAGTCTATTGGAGTTACTCAAGCTATAGAGAGTAACTTTTCTAACTCCTGTCAACTTTGTAACTTCCCTTCTACACGCCATCTCTGCTGCGCCAATGGGAAATGTGTTCCTGTTGACACAGTGCTACACCACCTGAGGAGGTGGTTTATTAGACTGAGATCTCAATCGATTGAGCATTTCTTTGATTTATCCAGTTCGATTGAGTGACAATCTGATCAACCTTTGCAACCGTCACTGTAGATACAAACTATCATCTGTAATTTGTGATTCTAACCCCAGAACAACAGTAAGCAAAGAAACTACAAATAATAAAAATTTCAAGGAAGAAAAGCATTGAACTTAAAAGCTTTGTTTCATTTATTAGAAATGCAAATAAGTAATATAACATACCAAGTTACAATTCAACAGTCTTTTCAAAAGACTACTGCATTATTTCTACAAATTTCAGAAACCATTCTAAGTTATACTGTTGCAAAGAAGCAGTTAGGATTCTTTAAGTTAGCACTGAGTAATACCGCGGCATTCAAGTAGAACAGTTTAATAATTAGAACAAACTTAAAATATAGTGCAATCACAGGTAGTGATTAAATCTTTCCCAATAGACCACTACATGTTTAGTAGGCATCTCAGACTAGAGTACCATAACACAGAGCTTTTTACCTTCTCGGCCTCTCTGGTGTCATCAAACAGTCGCCTCTGCCTCCGGGCTGGAATTGGCTTTGCTGTCTCCCATGCCTCTACCCACATGTTACTAGGAATTTTCATTCGGGCACTCAGTTCACCCTTAAGTACTGTATTCCCCTTTTCATCAAGCACCTCCTCTTCAATGTAATCACGAGGAGAATACCACCTCACAAAATCCTCCAGACAACAACCAGGATTAGCGGCCTAGAATGGAATTTAAAAAGATAAATCAGACTAAAATTAACTTTTTTGCAGAATCTCTCCATATATAATCTGGTTAGTAGGGTAGTGTAGTTTAATGGACTCAGCTATGAGCTAAGAATTCATGAGTTTTAATTATAAGCCACCAATTCATTGAGTCAGCACTAGGAAAGGGTCACTAGAAAAGTACTGAACATTCATATATTAAATGGTACACAGCAACAGAAAGAAAACAATGAAAAAATTCATCCTTTCATTTTTAGAAATCAGTACAGGTTTACTAGTTATTTCAAGCAAGCTTAAAATTAGGCATTTGCCTTGTCGATGATGCAAAAGAGGTTTAATATATGAGATTCCCATAGGCGTGAGAAAAGGAGATTACAAGAGATTTCTGTGACTTGGTGAGAAAAAAGACCCCTTAAACTGGAGAAGGAAAAAAGTCATAGGCTTCATTAAAATGATTTCTAAACTAAGCTTTGTTTTGGTTACAGAAGCAGGTGGCATCTAACACTTGACAATAAAAGCACTGATGTCTTCTTGCCAACCAACTTCATTTTTCATACCAACTCATTAAATGAGAGCAGACCATTAACAACTTTTATTTTACAAGTCAAACTCTCCCAATAATTTACAAAGCCTCATTTAACAAGAGCACAATGGTTGTCCACACAGGAAAGCTGGCCAAATAAAATTTGCTCACCTTCCTTTAAGTCATATTTTACATTCCTACTTTACGTTTTCAAACAGCTTGTGCTACAAAGTCACTATGAAGTATTGTATTTCCAATACTGTAGTTTGATGTAGTTTGATACATGATAATCAATGTAGTTTGATACATCTACCTACCGTGAGTCACTTATCAACACTCTTAAAGATATACTGGTACAATTATAATATTCCGGCATTCCTGCACAGTAGTAATATTCAAAACTCATCTAGCGCTTGCATCAGAGGATCTCAAGCCACTTTACTGAGCTGGATATGCAAATAAGTAATTTCCCTTGTACAGATGGTGAGACTAAGGCAGAGAATTTAAGTGGTTTACTCAAGATCATAGGAAAATCATTCGCAGTGTGGAGAACAGCATCCAGGTCACCTGACTACCAGTACTTTATCCACTAAAGACTGTTGATCCCTGTCTATACATTAAAATTATGCCTCTCCCTAAAGTCTACCAAAATTCTGGGAACTCATACATCTTTTCAATAAGCTGAAATGTACCTTGAAATTGTCATTTAGGAAAAGAATAGCTAAAAAACAGACAGCAGGGAAAGAAAACAGCCATCAGAAAATTCTTAAAATGGATCATCTTGACCAATTATCCCAGCTTGCTATTGTCAAAATAACCCCAGACAACTCCCAGAATGTCCTGTGCTTTTTATAAGGCATATACCTTAAAAGACTCCATATCTGAGAGTAAGCAAGCACTCTGCATGCGTGCCCGAAGGTGAGCTCCTTCCGCTGAAGTTCCCAATTTAGCCAATACTTCCGACTGTTCTTCCAGCAGATCTTCCGTCATGGGAGCTGGTTCCTGTAATGTTGGAAAAGACAAAGGGCTGGATTGGCAAAAGGACTTCAACTATGTCGACAATTCAAATGCTGCTGCAGCTGCACCAATACAGCTCTTTGTCAGCACTTAATACTGTGACGGGAAGGGTTCTCCTGCCACTGAGGGGCAGTAGCTAGTCACCAGAAGTGTTCTTCATTGACCTAGCACTGTGTACACCAGGGGTTAGGTCACCTGAATTATGTCTCTCCGGGTGCAGATTTCTCATACTCCAGAAAGATGTAGTTACACCCATGTAACTTTTCCCAGTGTATACCAGCCCTTAGGCACCTAACTGCAACTTTAAGCTAAATCCCAGAATGAGGCTCCACAGAGAATCACAAAAAAATGAGGTCAGTCACCCCGTGTAGATCCTCAAGCTGTGTGTTCCAATGAGTGTTCGTTCCACTCTTAGCACCCTCGATCAGAGATTTTCATTAGCAGTGTTCTTTTGGCCTGCAATTGTGCCACTGATATTCTCATATCCCACACCAATGCTCACGAAACACACCCTTGGTACCACCATGGCTGAGCAGAAACTCCAAAGCAGAAAGGAAGAAGGGCAGGTAGTGGAACACGCATAGGGAAACATCTCACAGAACCACAGTTACTGTAAAGGGCGAGTAACTCTGAGCAGTGTCTCTATTGGTGCGCCATTCCTGATGACTCCCAAGCAGCATCCCCAGTAGGAGGGAGCTTCTGAAAGGGGTCCATCAGTGAAGAGAGAACTGCTAACTGCAGCATCAGATTGGGAGGCATCAACCAGGGCACAGCATAGATTGGGGGAACATGAATATTTTAAAGGAAAGTCACAGATGTAGGTTGTGATACAGTGGAGTGTTCTGAAACACTGCTCAGGGGTGGAATGTCAGCCACTTGGGAGCAAGTTATAATACACTCGGAAATCCATTTAAAGAGTCTCTGGGTAGAAATGGTGGAACCCCTTTGATCTGTCTGCAATCTAAAAATTGACTACTGGATTTATTAAATGGTTTAGTTCTAGCCAGAGAGAAGGCTAATGCCCTCCTGACTTTTAGGTTGGAAGTATGCAGCTTTGGAAAGAAAACTGGCAGGTATGTGATCTGAATCATGTAAGTTACTTTAGGGAGACCCTCAGATGCAGCTGTAAAAACACCTTATCCTTGAGAAATGTGTCAAAAAGGGGGTCTGCTGATAAGCCCCAAGTCTCCCCAAGTCTCCTAGCTGAGGTAACCGCCACTAGGACAGCTGTTTTCCTTGATAAATTCAATAGAGAGCAAGTGGTCATTACTTCAAATGGGAGCTTTTGTGAGGCTCTTGAGAATCAAGTGCATGTTCATAACTCCTCCACCAGCCAATGATGACACCTTTTGCCCTGTCCTGTGTCTTCGTCCTCCCAGTTCCAGTCTCCACTCCTCAGACTTCTCAACCCAGTCTCCTTGTCCAACAAGTCAATCCTCCAGCAGCTCATCCCCTGCCTTTCAGCCTCATTCTAGATGACCCCACCCACCCACATTTCCCATCCTCACAGATTCCTCCTAATTCCCTGGGCTTCTCATCCAATCCCATTACACCCCAAAGCTCCTCCTCTCTTTGTCCATCCAATCCCAGATCTCCCCCAACATCCAGGCTCCTTGCTAGATCTTCTCCTTCCACCCCAATGGTTCTCAATTCCAATCTCTATCACCATCCCAGCTCACCATTTGATCCCTAATCTACTCAACCTCCTCCTGGGGTCCCAAGTCTCAGTCTTCTTGGCCATCCCATGCTAATCTCATGTCTATCCCATTTCACGGGCCCAGTTTTCCTCTCCTTACTCCACCCAGATTCCAATCCCAGTTACTCCTGCCTCCTTCTCCCATTCTACTTCCTCTACCAGTCTGCTTCTTGCACCTTCTCCATTGAAATCAGTCGGTTTCCTCCTCCACACTGCCTGGACCCAGCAGAGGTGAGGGTAGAATAACACTGAGAACACAGGAAAGAGAATCTCCTGCTCCCTTCAGTTCTGTTACTTGGACCTGGACCTAGCACATTGCAGAAGAGGGTAGAGCTGTAACTCGCAAGGAAAATCCTAGTCAGTCCCAGGCTGCAGGATGCTCGGTCTGGACAGAATCTTTAGAAAATTTAGCTGCTAAAACCTAATTACGTTTCTACTGAGCATCTGCAAATTTTGATTCTTTCGAAGGCTTGTAAGTTGGGCAAATTTGGTCAGACTGTCAGTGAGATAGCAAGAAGCATATCCCTGACACAAAGTCTACCCTTGCCAAATTTAAGGTTTCTACTCCAAAGCTTGGCAGCACTAAAACTGTTCAAAGAGAAAGGTTGCCAGAATATTTTAACATAGCCAAAACAATGTGTTTTTCCTAGCTTCATTCTTGAAAGCAGCAGAACCATCTTGGCTGAAGTTTTCCAATAAACTCAGTACGGAGTAGACACCAGACATGTAAAATGTTAGCCCTAATGATTAAAATTTGTAAAAGTCTAAAGCAACTGAAAACAGGGTCTTATAATGGGAAGGACTACCAGATCTACGTGTAAGTGGTTATAAAAACAAGTTGCCAAAAATACTATAAATACCAAGTCACCCCTTGCTAACCTGTGTTATTGGAATGTAAAGAGGTTCTCCAGGGTGCAGCAAAGTCAGTTTTCCATGCGGATGTAGACGACCTTCAGGTTTTAAGTTTGCAGATTCTTTACTTCCTTCTTTTGTTCCTCCTTTCTTTCCATTTTCTTGTTCATTTCCTTTCAGTTCTTCTGTATCACTGAGGCATTCAAAAAATTCTTCTTCACTGTCACTCCATGATTCCCAAGATTTCCCAACCTCTCCTTTTTCCTTTTCAGTCTCTTTTTGATAATCTCCAACTGAATGGTCTATTGCTTTCCCAGTATCACCAGAAGAAGCACTAGGGGAACGATCAGGTGTATATGCTTTTTTCCCCTCATCCCTTGCTTTCTTTCTTTCGATGCAACAGTTTAACATCTAGAAAGTTAAAAACATTAACAACTAATTCCTAGTACTTTAATAACTGTTCATTAACATACGTACATAATAATAGCCATGCCATTATACCACATAGTGAAACTTATTAAAAACACTGAAAGGCTCTCTCAGTTCTAAAAAATGGCAGTATAATTAACGTGGAAGAATTTGAAAAAAAGACAGATTTTATCAGCTGTTAGGAGAGATGACAACTATCACAAGTGATACTGAAACTGGAAAACCACGTGGTAATCATCACTGCAATTAACACTACCCAAACAGTGAGTGACTCCAGAAAATACTGAGTAAATGTTTTTTTGTTCTTGATTATTCTTAGGAGAAAAGAAAAATTAAGAAACTGATCATTCTTAATTTGTGATATTTACCTGAAGTTTTTGATGCAGTAGACAGCATCTCAGATCTGGAGCCCCACTAGCTAACCTGCAAAAGGTTAAATTTCCTTTTACCACAAAATAGTTGTGTTTCTGACACTAGTACACATTGTAAGTTGGTGCTCTGGGTAGAGTTCCCAAACAATAAACATCTATCTCATAAAAACTAAGACCACAACTACCCTGTTTGCTCTGGTTTCAGTACAGAGGCCAAGGTCTGAAAAGGGCCCAGAAAATGAACTATTCTTTCCACTGCTACATGTTGTTCCTTCAGATCAGGGGTGAGGCAAATTGGGTGACTGGCCCAGAATGCTTGGCATGTCTATGCCCATGCTGTAACAATTGTGGGATTAAAAGGATATCTGTTTCCAGGCTACCAATCCAGCACGTTTTACAAGTGGTAGCTGGAATTTAACCATATTTTTAAATGGGAAAATTATAATGGAATGGTAACTAAAATCTTTTAAAATCCCAATTTACTCACTGGTGCCACCTTTCACACAAAAGGATGTCTAAGGTGAACAAACAACTAAACCAAGTCTTTTGAAAACATTTTATTTTTGCTATTTGTTAATGTGTAGGACTCTCCACACTGATCACCTCTGTTTCTGTTTGCAGGACAAAGTCTTGCCAAGGTAGACTCGTCACAGGGACTGCAGCAACAGCAGCCTGAGAAAGCAACTAAGTGCCCAAAAGGGGAAACGGGCATGAAGACCTGTGCCAACCACTAAGGAACATGGAGCAGCTGCACGCCACTCTGCCATTTTTCTGATGAGTGTTTCACCCTTACTTTCCCAGCTGCCTCAGTTTTAATGTGGAGACTGGGGAGGGAGAAGGGTGCTAACAACTATTCCTTCCCAGATTCTCCTGATTCTATCTCCTCATTCAGATAAAGGTTTATCTTTCACCCTCTCCCCCTAAGTTCTCCAGGTCTGTGGAGCTAGGGAAGGGAAGGGAAATGCTCCCTCTCACCTCCTCTGCTTTCTTCCCTCATGAGAAGGAGAGGGGAAGAGCATCAGGGACTACTAACTAACAGTATACATCTAAAATTATTTTTGCAAGTCTGAAAATCAAAGCACATTTTAAAGTCATAAATAGTCATCCTGTCAAAAACTGTGGACATTTTCTATCAAACTCCTATGGAACTCTTACCCTGGAATTAGGCAATTTTTCTCCCATCTGCTGCGCATTTCCACTACAAATTCTTGCCAGAGGTGTGCCACTCCTTTTACCCCTCCATGGTAGAAGTTGATCATACAAAGACATAAAGCCAGTTTGTAGGTCAGACTATCTGAAGGAGCTGATTTGAACTGACTGTAAAGATTCTACATGAAAAAAAGCAATCCAAAAAATAACTATATTTTTCATACTTTTGATTTCATTAAAACACAATCAATATCTGTGTGTGTCAACATGAGAGTAAAACTCAAGACTGCAAAAGTATTAGCCATACAGGAATGAAGACAGTTTCTGTAGAACCACCACTAAAAATTTCTTCCTCCAATCATTCTCCAGTGATAAGAAGAGAGACAGAGCTGCAGCAGACTGAGGCCGTGTCTACACTTGCCACCATTTTCGGCAGCAGTCAAAGGAAGATACACAAGCTATGTAAAATAACTTGTGTAATTCCCACTTACTGGAATTCCCACTTAATGCTCTCCCTTCGACTTAGCACTACTCTTCTTACATGGGTGGAGTTCATGAGTTGAACTCTGGATTGATTGAGTGGGTCTTGACTGACTGCTCAATCGAACCAGAGAGTTCGAACTGATGCTGGGGCGTTTGCTGCCCTCAGTATCGACTTGGCCTCTGAGAAAAGAAAGGCGAGTGGCAACCCTGCTGGTCAAACAAGAATGTAGTTGATTTTTGAGGTTGTCTATTTAAACAACATATTTAAAACAAACTATTGTGAACAAAAAATGTTCCACCTGGAAAA
>ML685777.1:16122419-16133899 GCA_007922175.1 Pelusios castaneus | reverse complement strand
TAAGCGCTGTGGCTCCTGCTGAGAGCCGAGCCCGGGAACTGAGCTGCAGGGCCGGCTCGAAGCGGAGCCAGCCCCCCAGCTCAGTCCAGGGATTCGGGGGGCAGCAGAAGCTCCGGCGGAGCTTCTGCCGCCCCCGATCCCCCAGCGGCTCCTGCCATTCTTCAATTTCCGATTCCTTATGGAATCGGGGGTTCACTGGTTCGGACTATAAGACGCACCCTCATTTTCCCCCCCACTTTTGGGGGAAAAAAAGTGCATCTTATGGTCCGAAAAATACGGTATGTAGTCAAGCTCTGTAGATTTACCCCTGCATTAAGGTAAACTAACATTCTACAAGTATCCCATGACAGACCTTTTTCAGGTATTAAGAAATCACTCAGATTTGCTATATTTCTCTTCTGAATTTAATTTCAATTGAACTTACATATTCTTCACTCTCTGGAGGAGGATTGTTCCTTGAAGTAGTTGGCCGGGTTTCAGATCCATCTGTTAGTTTCTCTGCAGCATCAGGAAATAAGAACTGGGGGGAGAAGAGGGGCACAAAAATACCACGCTGGTTTTTAGTGCTTTCCCCACTTTTTCTCCCCATATCTATTTTTTCTTGGTATAGCTAGGCTAATATGCAGTGAACATCTTTACAAACTGGAACAATGTTATTTGAAACAGTTTATTCAGCTTTGATACACCTGAAATGGGCATTTTCTTGAAATGGATGAGACTGTTCCACTAGAGTTACAGTGGCTTGTCAAATCTCAGACAAATAGTCAGTGCTTTTTTTCTAAAAAAAAAGGTACCGGAACTCCTATTGATGTCCGTCGTGTCATAAAGAAATAACACTGAAAATAGTGCAGTAAACAGTAAATTTTTGAATATATCAAAGAAATAAAAATACAAGGTAAAAACTGTTAAGTTTTATTAACTATGCAGGCCGCTAATATACTGAAAGACAACCTGTGAGGTCTTACAGCAGGGGTCCTCAAACTTTTTAAATAGGGGGCCAGTTCACGGTCCCTCAGACTGTTGGGGGGCCGTATTATAATTAGAAAAAAACGTGAATGCGTAGCTATCACGTCTGCTGCTGGCCTGTGTTTCTGGGTACTGGGTGGCAGGCAGTAATGCATCCACACACTTTTTGTTGGTGCTGTGGGCTCCGGCCAGGCCCAGAGTGTGGGACTGACCGATGTTAGCCTGCTGGCCTGCTGTTGTGTACACAACTAGTAGCCAATGTTCCCTCTAGGTTTGGTGGCTTGTGTGCAAAATTTTCAAGCCATGTGAAAAACTTTTTCAGAATAAATTTTTGGGGAAAACTCACAAGACAGAAATTATAGGCATTAATTGAAGATAAAGTGACTGTAAATAGAATTAATTAATTAATTGTGTTTAATTAATTTAATTGGAATGAATTTGGAATTGAAATCTAATTTTAAGAAAGGTTTTTATTTAAAATTAATTTTTAAAAAGTTTTAAAAAAGAAGGGAGAGAAAGAAAAAAGAGAAGGAAGGAGGAGAAAAAGAAAAAAAGAAAGAAAGGAAGGAAGCAAAGACAGAAAGAGCAGGAAGGAAGGAAGACAAAGAAGAGAAAGAAAAAAGGAAAGGAAGAAAGAAGAGAAAGGAAGGCAGGGAAGAGGAAGACAAAGAAGAGAAAAAGAAAAAAAGGAAAGGAAGAAAGAAGAGAAAGGAAGGAAAGGAAGAGGAAGAGAAAGGAAGGCAGGGAAGAGGAAGGAAGGCAGGGGAGAGGAAGACAAAGAAGAGGGGAAAAAAAGGAAAGGAAGGAAAGGAAGAGGAAGAGAAAGAAGAGAAAGGAAGCAGCCCCGGGAGTCTGGAGGGGGCGGTGGGGGCTGCCGGCCTGCGCGGGGGTCCCTCCTTGTCCCCACTCCCACCCCTCTAACCCGGGCCGTCTCCTTTTCCCCACCCCCACCCCTCTAACCCGGCCCGTCTCCTTGTCCCCACCCCCGCCCCTCTAACCCGGGCCGTCTCCTTTTCCCCACCCCCACCCCTCTAACCCGGCCCGTCTCCTTGTCCCCACCCCACCCCACAACCCGGCCCCTCTCCTTGTCCCCCCACCCCTCTCCAGGCCTCCCTCCAGCCCCCTTACCTGGCCGGAGGCTGGGAACCACAGGGACGGCCGGCAGAGCTGCTTGTCGGCCAGTCCGCTCCCGCCCTGAGCACGCTGTAACTGCGCATGCTCAGGACGGGAGTTTTAAATCTCCCCAGCCCGGCCCAGCCTGCACAGCTGGGAGGGAGCACCGGCGGGGACCGAACGCGGCCCCGGCAGGGCAGACAGACCCCGGCAACGGAGCCTGATCCTGGCCCCGTGCCGGGAGGCTGACGCTGTCAGGAGAGCGGGGCGGGGTCGGCTCTGGGCCAGGAAGTCGAGGCGGCCGGTGGGTGGGAGAAGGAAAAAAAGGTGCCGGAACGCCGTTCCGGTGCGTTCCGGCAGAAAAAAAGCACTGCAAATAGTTATAGCAATCGGTCAACAGAAAAAGTAGCCTCCAGAAAGAGCAAGTACATTTGATAATGGGAACGCTGTTTAATTACTCTAGTTATGGATAGGACAGACTCTTCCAACCTAACAGCACTATGTCATAATTAATCTCCCTCACAGGAAATTAGTCTTTTAAAATTTTATAAGCACAAACATGAAACAAAAGACCTACATACAACGTGCATATGCAGAGAATATGATGGATGGTGTGCTTACCGACAGAATAGTACTGAGGACTTCATTATTTAATGGTGATTCATCTACACCTCTGTGTTTGCGAATTTTTTTCTTCGCGCTGTGAACCATATTTGTGACAGACAATCTATGGATTGGGACTGGTGCTGGTTCTGTGAGCTTCGACAAGGCATGGGTTATATCAGCAGACTCTATAAAATAGGAAATTGTTACAAAGTAAATTCAGAGTTCTAATCTACCATCTCAATTTATTTAGGATTTAAATTTTTAACCAACCAGTTAACCTATGCTTTATAATTCTGCTGCCATGTCCCATAACTAAAATTAACTGTTCCTTGTCATGCAGCTGCCTGGCAGAGTCAGACTACAAAGCAGCCAGCAGACTCCCTTGATTCTCTTAGAGACTGAAGATGAGACTGGACTGACCATATTTCTAATGGCTGTCAATTATTGCCTAATTTAGAACAATGATTACGATGCTCAAGTCAACAAAAATATAAACACAGTCCTACTCTCAGATAAGATGTTAAAACAAAAGTGAGAACAAAGGAAGTGAAAAATAAATTTTAAAAGAACCCAAGAAAATTATGTAAGTGGAAACCCGCTGATTACTATCCAAAATCAAGTGGGTAAAGGATTTGGTTGATGGACAAAGGAAAGGTAAAGAGAGACCAATGAAAACACCACTTTCTGATGGGAAGCAAAATACAAGAACCCCAACTTTGGTTCCCAAAGCACAAGTTGCTAAAAGACAATCTTGTTAGCATCTCTCTACATTGCTATGTAAGCCCAAGCCCAAACTAACCCCCATTTGTCTGCACACAAGTCATGCTAACCCACGGACTGGACCTACAGTCCCAGGACCCCATGGAGGGTCCAAACCAGAGTCAAGCTACAACTCACAATTCAAGCCCTACTGTTTTGCATAGTAGACAGCCTCACTGGACTTGTGCTCTGGGAATCCATAAAAAGTATTCCACGGGCAGTCTTCCTTCATCCTCTGGATAGTCAAGTTCGGTGGACAGTCAATTTTTCCACATTGCATCACAAACAAAAGGCTAGAGTGGCCATACTCTGGGAGGGCACTAGGAAGCCTGGGATATGGGTGGTTGGACTCATGCCTACATAATGCACTGTAGACACAATTCCTAACCTGGAGTTACAAATAAATGTAGACCCCCTCTAGCCCTAAGTTAACAAACCGAGTGTTTGCTAACTCTTATTTTAACCCTAGGCTTACACTGTGGTGTAGACATATCCTAATACATAAGCTTGGTCTGGAAAGACATGTTAGCATTAGCCTGTAATACTTCCTGCCAAGAGAAGCCATGGGTTTCACCTGATACTGTAAAATAATAAATCTAGTTAGTGTCATGAACATACAAGATGGAAAAGATGAGAAGGTGATCCAATTAAAAAACCAACACTTAAAATGGTATTTAAAAGTTAAGAACCAAGATTTCTACCTTTTCCATCTTCTTCAAATGTAGATCTTCCAAGAATCTCATCAGTTGATTCCTTCCGACGACAAAGTTTGAAGAATTCTGTAAGAAAGTCACCTACAAAGAAAACAATTTATTTAGTCAGTGAATATCCTCCAACAATAAATTAGCATATCATGAGTCCTTTCCCACAATAGCAGGAGTTCTTGGGGGAAAAGGAAAGAAGAGGTAATTATTTTTACTTTAAACTTGAGAAATATACCTATTACTATCTCTATACATATGTTTTACAAATGTATGGATCAAGACTACAACCTAAAGCTTAACAAGGCCAACTAGACAGCCAACAATCACCAACCACTCCAAGAAGAAATTCCATACCCAGTTATTTTTTGCACAAGCTTTTTTGGGAGATACAAGGAGCAAAAACAAACAAGGAGTCCTGTGGCACTTTTAAAGACTAAAATATATTTTTCGCTTGAGCTTTTGCTGACGAAAGTAAGTTCTCCATCTTCAAGTGGATGACAAAGTGGGATTTTCTCCCAGGAAAGCACATGCAATAAACAAATTTGTTAAAGTGCCACAAGACTCCCTTTTTATATTTCGGGATGGACTCAGGAAAAAGCCATTTCTTAGGTAAAGATTCTAGCCAATGTGCTTTACAGAACAAAATTTGCACATAAACGTTAGTCAGAAATCAGTGAAGTCTGTGATACCCAGGTCTAACAGAACTCCACGCAAGTCTTTTTTCAAGGATTAAGGGCTTGAAAAACAACCTAATTTAAAGTCCATGCAGACTCAGAGAGAAATCAGAAAAGATTGCGCTCAGAATTAAGGAAAAGCATAAAGAAAATGCAAAATCATAGAGGATTCAGAGACTGGACATCTATTCAGCCCAAATTTCATCTTCTCGATGGCTAAAATGGAAAAGTTAAAAATGTCTTACCTAACAAACACTGAGGATTATCTGCTTTTCTGACTCTCACAGACCACTGTGGTGCTTGAATGGGATCCAAGTCTCTTTGAAAGAAAAAAAAAAAAAGTGTTTCATTTTTTCAACACCAGTATTACAGGGGCAATTACTTGTGCCACAAGTAATGAAATGTTCTTAGAAATACAAAGCAAGATTTAAGTCTATAAACAAAGAAGAGAGCCAATCTAGGTTATGAAAGTCATAATATAGGTTCCATTCTGCACATCATAATTGTTGCTACAAGGAAGGACAAGACATCAAATAGAACAATGCGAGTTAAGTGAGGAAAAATTAACAGATGGAAGTCTGAAAAACAAGGATCCTGTTTTCATGATTATATCTAAAAAAGTGGGGGAAGAGAAATACCAAAAAAAAAGTACTATTTAAAGCTAAACAATATATTTCAGTGTTTAACATATGCCTTGAAAGAAAATTCAATTTTCTATGTATATTTTTCTCTAAGTCTCTGTAACTGAGGACCAATTGCCACAAATATGTTGATACAATTACTTAAAGGTTTAATATTCTTTTCTAAAACAGGTCAGTGCATATTGTTAACCATGCTTGCTAGGTGGAGCAGAAAGCAGAGATGATATCCCATTCTTTAGCAAAGAAAGCTCCAGGCTAAAGTAACTTCTTTTGCTACTTTTAGGCGTCCTCCTTCATCTCAAAGCTAGACTGGCACCACACTCAAATCACTTTATAGAAGACAGTCAAATAGAAACTAGAAAGAAAATTAATTCACTGATAAGAGCACATATGCTATCTATATGGAGATCAGTATGTAATAGCTCTTTCGCCCCATACATGGAAAAAACGCTAAAAAAAATACTGGTTCTGAAATATATTCTTAACAGCTGAGTTACACATTCACCGAGTTATTAAAAATAAAATGTTAGACCTTTAAATGCTAGGTGACACTAGGTAGATACAATCTGCTAAGTAAAAAGATCTAAACTTTTATTAATTCATATACTCACAAAATACACACACTTACGAATAAACATCATTGTCCACCAGGATACCTTCTGTTAGATGAGGCCATGTTGTTGCTAAATGGAGCTCGCTGAAAGAGCAAAAATTTGGTATAAATGATGCAAGACTGAATTCTAAAAATCTCTAAACAATTTTCAAAGGATAAAAACCACCACCTAAGCCCCACATCTCCCAAAGAAATCCAATGGAAGTTAGGAATCAAACTGCCAATTATGCCTTTCAAATTCTCTCCCTTTATGGCTTAGCACAAGAAGCCACTGAATCAGATCCATGAGATTACAACTTTGTGATATATACTGTATCTAGGTAATCTGACTTCAGGTTTTTATTACTGTATTTTAATTAAATTTGTTTTAACATCTCTTTTGGGATTAATTTTTTATTTTTTAACTTTTAGGGGGCACATGACAATATGACCATGTAAAATTGACAATTAGTTGATTTCTCAAATAAGCAAAAATATTAAAATATCTAACTCAGGCAAGTTGATATGCTACCACTGCCTGTACCTTTTCTATTTTATTCTATTAATTTATGTACTGTGCCTAGCCCTATAGTATCTAAATGCCTTTTAGCAGTACACTAAACAATGTAGCTTACATCCATCATACATGGTTCTTCTTCCAATTCCTCTCCCTACAAAGAAAGGGGGTGGATGGGAGGTTGTTTTGTTTTCTAATTTTATGTATGTAAGTTAAATGTCCAACTTCATAAGGAAGGGCAACAGGGAACAGGTTTAGAACAGATGTGTATGTGGGCGGACAAAATTAGGAGAACAATGGATGGACATTTCCTCTTCAACAGAAGGAGGGGAGGAATTACAGCGAGCCCTATGCAGGGCTTCAATTAAGGAAGAAACACGGAGATCCTCCAAGAGAACTCAGATTACTACCCCAGAACTCCAAGTCAACAGGCTCATACTCCACATCTCCTGGCATAATTTCAACTAATCCCTGGCAAGGAGGGGCAATCATGATACAGGGTCACTACAGGTACAAGTCTGGCAGCACCGTTTACACTAATCCTGGTTATTACATAACACACAATGGCTACCCTAATAGTCTGCACAGTTGACACATCCTTTTAATTTACTAGTTTGCAAATTGCTTTTGCATACCTAGAACATTAAACCTACTAACAAGACAAATTCTATTTAGAGTGGGTAAATTAAAACAAAACAAAAACAGAAAAAACCCTAGGACCTCGAAAATATCCTACAGGCATTTAATGTAACCATATCTACCAAGCCATTTATATCATTTTATGGATCAAGGAAACTCGTCTTCTACAAATGCCTTTGTTCTTTGACAGGAAGTGAGATTACTTTTGAAGACTGTTTGTACATCTTTTAATTTATTTATTTTTTTTAAGAGTCCTAAATCTGACACTTTTCATGTTTAGTATTATGGTTTGAGTGATAAATACAAAGCTGAAAAAAAATAAGTCTATTATGTTGCATCAAGTACCCATATATCAAAAAGTATGTCATAAAACTTGGAAATTAAAATATTTTTTTCACAAGTATAACTATTCTAGTATTGTTTTTCAATCTACATAAAACAGTCTCTCAACACACACTGCCCTTAGCTCCTGTGAGGCTCTCTCACAGCAGTATACAATGGTACGCAGATACATCACTGGAAAACAAACGTCTACATAAAATTAGATGTGTAGTAGTTTCGGTTTTTCTCAAAACCACTTACACTATTTGATAATATGCATAATTTTCTGCATACTAAATCTCACCTAATAGGATCTTCACAGGCACCAAATGGTAATTTCCCAAATTCCAGGCCTCCTACTTCTCCTCCAACTAGTGCATCTATATCTGAAAAACAGAACAATACATTTCCCATAATATAAATACGGCGAGTTTGCTAGAGCAATAAATAGCACACTGCTACTAAACAAAGCTCACAAGGCATATGATCTTTCTGTTGGAACAAGTGGTTACCATTGAGACATGTTACTAAGAACCAACATCTTGTCATGGCAAACAATCTATTCCACAGGCTTGAAGTTATTTTAAAGCAGTGAGTACAGAGACCTGTGTGGCTGCCCATAGGTCTCCCAGCGGGTACATCAACTCATCTACATATCAGCCTAGTTTTCCAATACAATACATAAAAATCAGGAGTGAAGTTGGTACAAACTAAAATGTAACAACACTGACTTGTTTATACTGCTCTATATACTATTATACACAGCATTTAATCAATCAATTGGAATATAAATGGCAAAAATGAAAAAGTCTGCAATTTTCAGCAAGAGTGTGCTGTGACACCTTTGTATTTTTAAATCTGATTTTGTAAAGAAGTAGTTTTTAAGTGAGGTGAAACTTGAGGGTACACAAGACAAATCAGGCTCCTGAAAGTGGTACAATAGTCTGGAAAGGTGGAGAGCCACTGTTCCAAGGTAATTAAAGAGCAGGAAAAGTTACTTTTATTATTTACATTGTTAGGGGATTTTTTTCATTTTAGAATAACATATCTACTTACATGATTTCACTATCTAAATACAGATGTAAACCTAATTAAAAGATAAACATTACCAACAAATAGCCTTTATTTAATGATGCACCTCTTACTGACATCTTAGGTTACTCAGACCGCTCCTTCCTATACATACTATAATGCAAAACATGCCACATATATGATCCCAACTAACTAAAAAGATCTCCTGAAGGAGCCAGGAAGAAGTGTTGGGCATTTGACCAGTCCAGAAATAACTGATCAACTGACTAGTCAAATATTATCCAGAATGGTCAAATAATCTACTAGAGCAGTAACAAGAGTTCCAAAGGGGTAGCCGTGTTAGCCTATCACAGAAAAACAACAGTCCTGCGGCACTTTTAAAGTTTCCCCATCTTCAAAGCGTCTGACGAAGTGGGATTTTCTCCCACGAAAGCTCATGCGATAAATAAATCTGTTAGTCTTTAAAAATGCCACAGGACTCAAGAGTTACAAAGAAAGAGTAAGAATTTATTTGTCTAAGGCTAAGCCTGTTGGAGACCATACTTAGATAAAAACCAAGTTACTTAACTAGAGTATTCTAACTCAAAAATGCAAAACAATGAAATGAAGTTCTGAAAAATGGAAGAATGGCACCATGTTTTAATAATAAAATATAGAACGTCACCTACATCTGGGTATTCTTGCTAGACTCTCTGACAACATCTGACCATGGTCAAATGGGCCCCCCTTGCAACTAGCAGTGAATTTCACTTGACCTGATCAGCTCAGTGTATGGCAACTCAGTATTGTTAGAATCTGTATCTAAAAAGTCTTTGGAAAACTAAACTCACAGACAATTAATATTTTGTATCATGTATGTATGGTGAACCTAAAACAGATTATATAATTGTGCTGGATTTATGACTAAAATACGTTTAAACTAGGCATCTCAGGGTGAGTTGATAAAGAGATTTTTTCTGGACATAGGAATACAGTTCCCCCTGCTTGAACGTGTCTCCGTTGTAAACTGAGATGTAACCAAAGACAATGACATGAATATTTGCATGCCAGGTAAACAAAGCCACCAGGGGGAAAAGTGATGATCACTTAGGCTGATCCACACTACAGAATTTTGTTGACAAAACAGTGGTAATGTACACACTGCCATGCTCCCCTACTGACAAAACTCCCCTGCTTAAGGCAATGTACACACGATCAGATTAAAGCGCAACATGGCAATCGCGCTATAAAACACACGTGACCTTTATTGCGGGATAGCGCGTACACACGTCGCTCCTTGCAATATCGCGGTGTAGCGCAATGAATTCTGGGCACCTATCCCACAGTTCAATTTTCCCTCAATCTGCGCTTGGAATCATGGGATGAAGGAAAGGAACGCAAAGCGCCATGGGTAAAATCTCAGTTTCCCGTGGTGCACTGTGTTCCCCTTGCGTCTTCCTCGTTGCCAATAGCAACTCGCGCCTATTTTCAACAGTGCAGTGACGCACTACTTGCGAGCAATCACAACAGCGACAGCATGGATCCTGCTCTGATCTCCACTGTCGCCTTCAGCATTCTAAATATATCTCGGCTGGTTGCTCAGTACGCAATGAGCTCCGAGTCAGACGAGGATGCTGAGGAGCGGGGGCTGATCGATGCCATGCAGAGCAACAGCACCGCGTTGCTCAGCTCCTTCACCGATCATCTGCACACGGTGCAACGCCGTTTCTGGTCGCGAGAGACGAGCACCGAGTGGTGGGATCGCATTGTTATGCAGCTGTGGGATGACGAGCAGTGGGTACAGAACTTTCGAATGCGGAAAGCGACCTTTCTGGAACTGTGTTCAGAGTTGGCCCCTGCCCTGCGACGTAAAGACACCAACATGAGGTCAGCCCTAACCATGGAGAAGTGTGTTGCAATTGCTATCTGGAAGATGGTGACTCCTGACTGTTACCAGTCAGTTGCAAACCAGTTTGGAGTCGGGAGGTCCACCGTTGGATTAGCCCTCTCACAAGTCTGCTGAGCCATCAATCGCGTTCTGCTACGGAGGACGGTGACGTTGGGCAATGTTCGTGAGATTGTGGACGGCTTTGCTGCCATGGGATTCCCTAACTGCGGGGGAACCATAGACGGCACACATATCCCGATTTTGGCTCCAGACCATCTCGCGACTGAGTATATCAACAGGAAGGGCTACTTCTCCATGGTGCTGCAAGCACTCGTGGATCACAAGGGGCGTTTAACGGACATCAATGCTGGGTGGTCGGGAAAGGTGCATGATGCCCGCATTTTCAGGAACACTGGTCTATACCAGAAGCTGCAAGGGGGTACCTTCTTCCCAGATCAAAAAATTACTGTGGGGGATGTGGAGATGCCCACAGTCATCCTCGGAGACTCAGCATACCCACTGATGCCATGGCTCATGAAGCCGTATACCGGGAACCTAGATCGCAGCAAGGACGGTTCAATTACAGATTGAGCCGCTGCAGAATGACTGTGGAGTGTGCCTTCGGCCGTTTAAAAGGGCACTGGCGATGTTTGTATGGGAGGCTGGACTTGGCGGAGGACAACATCCCTGCTGTGATTGCGTCGTGCTGTGTCCTTCATAACATTTGTGAAAGTAGGGGAGAAAAGTTTTCCCCGGGGTGGGCTATGGAGGCACAGCGCCTCGAGGAAGCATACGAACAGCCAGCCACTAGGAGTATTAGGGGGGCCCAAGGAGAAGCTGCTCGCATAAGGGAGGCACTCAGGGAGCATTTCAATGATGCCCTCCCCTAGTTAACTTCCAGGACGCATCAGGTGCACCTTATGAGATTTTCAATGTGTACAAATAAAGCCACTCTTCAAACTATTTGTCACTGTTTTTATTAAAACCTAAAGGGGGGGAGGGGTTACAGGCAGGTCTCTAAAAAGTAGCTCGGGGGGGGGGGGGGGGAA
>ML685777.1:16102088-16122319 GCA_007922175.1 Pelusios castaneus | reverse complement strand
GGGGAAGGGCTGGATGTTGCAGTGTACCAGGGGGACAGGTGGCCTTCAAAAGAAATTCTTTGAAGGACTACGGGGTGTGGGAGGCAGACACAGCTGAACTGTATGGAGTGGAGCCCGTACATTAATCGCCTGGGTCTGCAAAGCAATCATGCTCTTGAGCAGTTCTGTTTGCTCCTTCATCACGCTTATCAGTTCGTCCCTATGTTTCTGCCTCCTCTGTTGGGATTCCTCTCTCCAGGCTTGATTCTCCCTCACGGATTCCTGTGCTGTTTTCAGCAGGTCCTGAAACATATCCTCCGTTTCTTCGAGCATGCCGCCGAATGTTTCTCATGCAGTCAGCTGGGGTAGACACCGGCCTTGTGAAGGTCGAATCTAAAAAAAAAAATAATAATAATAAAGCTGTTGTTAACACATAGCCTAGATAACCAATGTAACCTTCCAGTAGCACATTCCACTGGAAGGTGCAGGGCAGTCAACATCCTATGCTTCGCTGAAGCGGACAAGGTACGTCCTAATAGAAAGCTTACTGGGGGCTAACATTCTGCACAGGGCACACAGATGGAACCAGATATCTCTCTCCTCAGAGTGCCCCTGCCAGCTAGAATACATATCCTACATGCCACCGGTTGCAAGCAAGGACCGTTTGCTGCTGCACTGTGTGCTGCCATGGTTCCCAGGGCTGTGCTTTGCAGCTGGCGAGGCAGAGTGTCCATCTTTGGGAGCGTACACACAAACGCTCTCCCATCTAACCTTAGTAGTAGGTTCTAGAGGTACATCAAGGAAACCTTTACTGACCTAAATACAGATGATTTTTTGACAATCACCGCTTGTGTTGATGCACTTCTAATGAATACAGAGTAAAGAGCGTGCACAGCGTGCACAGCAAGCACCCCCACCCCGGAGAACGATATTTTAGCAGGAGCCATAGCTGCACGAAAGAGAAACTTACCGGAACCCCCCTCTGCCGCCTCAGAGGACACACTGCAATTCATGTCTTGGGTGGACGTCTCAGCGGGGGTGCAGAAGAGCTCCTGGCTTCACGCGGTTGCGCTTTCCTCCAGGTCATCCTCCATCTCCTCCTCCTCATCCATCACGTCCTCATACTGCTCGGGTCTGGCATTCACTGGATGAGGGGGGGCCGATGTGTCCACGGGACTCTTTGCAGTGGTTGTGGGGTCCCCACTGAGGATGGCTTCGATCTCCTTATAGTACCTGCATGTAGCAGGCGCTGATCCCGAACGGCAGTTTGCCTCCTTCGCTCGGTGATAGGTCATTCTTAGCTCCTTCACCTTTGATCTGCACTGCACAGTGTCTCTATCATAACCTCTCTCTGACATGGCCCGAGAAATTATGCCAAATGTATCATAATTTCGCCTGCTGCCGTGTAGCTGCGCCTGTACAGTGGACTCTCCCCAGATGCTGATCAAGTCCAGCACCTCTGCCGTGCTCCAAAGGGGTGCACGTCTTCCACGACGGGCTGCCATTGCTACTGATGATCGGAGCTGCACTCCACTCCACGAGGAAGAGAACAGGAAGTGAAACAGACGAGAAATTCGAAAATCCCGGGAATGTGATCAGGGCGGGGACTGTTTCGTCACGGCCACAGAGCGGGTGGGGGGAAGACCAGAGAGGACGACTTTGGAATGCTGGGACAGTTCCGGAGGCCAATCATTGCACGGTAAGTGTACACACGAGTGGAAAGGCGCAACAGCTGTTCCGCGTTAACTGCTACCACCCTTGTCGAGGTGGTTTTTGTATTGCACTACAACAAGACAGTTAACACTCAACAGCACTATTGCACGTGTGTACACTGTTGTTGGTATCGCGCGGTAATGATTGTTAATGCGCGATAAAGTGATCGTGTGTACAAGGCCTCAGAAATAAGATAAAAGCACTTCAATGAGAGATGCAGAGCTTTCTGCACCAAAGTAAAAGTGACAACGTGTCAGTGTAGACACTGTGTGCTAGAGGTAGGCGTCAGGAGCTAACCCACAATGTCTGTCCATCCTGACCACTTTGCTCACTGTTGCAATGCTCTGCATTTCATCTACATAGACTTAGGCCCCTCCTCTTCCAAAGCCCAAGGAAGTTTTGAAATTGCTCAGCGTGGAGAGCTCACAGTTACTGCCCAGCTAAGCATGCTGGCTCCTGACAGCAAATGTAATTCTGCCTGGACTACAAGTGAAGGGATGGATCATTCTCCTGGTTCTGTGGGAGAACTCCGAGAGAAATCCTGCTCCCCTGGGAGCTAGGGCTGCTGCCGTGGGGATAGGAAAGAGACTCTTGATGTGCTGTGCAGAGCCAGGGAGGGAAATGGGGGCTGAAGTTGGGAAGACCCTCTCCCCCTGCCAGTGTACAGGTCTCTCCTGAGCTGGGGGAGGGGGACAACAGCTGACCTGACCAAATTATTTAAACACTGTCATAAAATTTTCTCAAACCCACAATGACTCGTATTTCTAGATAAACAGCTACTACTGTTTTGCAAATTCTACCAAGTCACATACAAGTATTAAGTCCTCTAGCAACATAAACATAAAGCACATTTTCTTTACATTAGTTTGCAGTAATTTAATTTAATTTAATTTCAGTTAATTTAAAATTGCTCTGAAGTCACCATTCACATGAATCTCCTACCTGGTGGTTGTTGAGGCCAGAAATATTGTTGCCAATCTTGAAGAATGTACGTTAGTCGAATAGCTATGCTTACAGGAGGCAATGGAGTTAAAGGACATCCCTAAAAAATAATTATAAAGAAACAGTACCAATGAATTAAAGTAAATGAACTAGAGTTGCAGTAATACTCTTAACACTTCATTTATTTGAAACTAAAATACTGAGTTTTAAAAAAGCAAGAGAATAGATTTTCAGTGTCATGTGAGATTTGTTGTTTTGTACAATCTCTTCTAAAGTTTCAACCTTTAGCAATTTTTTTTTCACTGTCCACTTCAGTCATCCGGCTTTAAAAAAAAAATAACAGGCCTAATTTTAACATGTTTTCCATACAACATACAAAAAACACTGTACAATATAAAAATAGGTGGTATACATTCACAAATAAAAATTAATCAAATTCGATTACTTTTAGAACATGGGCCAAATCACGTTCGTCATACTCAAATCAGCAATCTGATTGCTATCCCTGCAACAAACCACGTTGCCAACTTTACCCACATATCTACACAAAAGACACCAACACAGGACCTATTCAAGCCAGCTACTCCATCAAGAGCTCATCCACCAATGTGATTTATGCCATCATGTACTAGAAATGCCCCCCTCTTATATATTGGACAAACAGGACAGTCTCTGCACAAAAGAAGAAATGGACACAAATCTGACATTAGAAATCACAACATTCAAAAACCAATGGGGGAACACTTCAATCTCTCTGCTCACTCCCTTGATGACCTGTTAATAGCAGTGCTCAAATAAATGAATACCAAATTGCAGGTTCACAGAGAAACTGCAGATTGGGAATTCATATGTAAATTCGACTCCATTGCCTCAAAGTTAAACAGGGACTACGGATTTTTTTCTCATTACAGCAGGTGATTTGACCTAACCTTACTCTATATGCTGTTCCCCAGTGTTTGAATCTCAATATCCGTTTTGATTTGCTGTGATAGCCGGACCTGATCCTGTGTCTTACACTTCCCTGCATTTATTTTCCTCCCAATCTGTAAATTCCCCGTCTTCAAAGCGTCTGACAAAGTGGGATTTTCTCCCACGAAAGCTCATGCAATAATTAAATTTGTTAGTCTTTAAAAGTGCCACAGGTCTCCTTATTTGATCAGCAATACAGTATCACTGTTCTTTGTTTTTAAAAAGGTCAGTAGAGCCTTTAACTAAAAGAAAAACCAGGGAAACAACGTTGATGTAAAGCAGAGACCCCTTTTCTTCCCCTTTAATGGTTACATTACATAGAGATTTTTTTAAAATTTCTGATTTGAAAGGAAATAGTCTACATTTCACTTGATTAAAAAGCATAATTTCTAGTATACACATACTTACTATCTTGGATTTGAAGATGTCCAGTAGACCTGATAAATGAGTATACTGATTTGGCACTTTACGAAGATGAACCATTTCAAAGTCAGTTCGAACTCCAGGGCCCTGACATTCTCCAACATACATTCTTCGCCACTTAGGATGTATTTGCACAAACAATGGTATCTGACTGTAAAATATTGAACAGTAGATTACACCACATTGACTGTTCTAATATCCTCAGAACTATTTACTAGTATGTGTTGCAAAGCAATTACAGAGACGTCTACATAGGATATAGAGAAAACCACCACCATATACCGGTACTTCCGTTTTTATGAAAAATGGTTAAGTTGAATAACAGGAGTCCTAAAATATAACTTTCACTAACAAAGTTAAATAGAAAATATACCAAATTGTAGTAATGTCATCAAATCTGCAATGTCCTAGGTAACATTTTAGGGGGCATTTTGTCTTAAATTCTTGTTTTGAGAGACTTTAATGAAGGGTAAGAATATTTTCAGCAGCTTTAGAAGCTTTATGCCATCAGATTTACAAACAAACTAATTTATAATTTTATAAACTAAATTTTCATGAAAATTATATTAAAGACTGAGAACATTTTGTAAGTTTTCTCAACAGTTTCATCAATGACTTGGGTAATGGAGTGGAGAATATACTTATAAAATCTGCAGATGACATGAAGCTGGGATGGATTGCAAGTAATTTGGAGGACAGGATTAGAATTCAAGATGACCTTGACAGTTTAGAGAATTGGTCTGAAAATAAAACAAGATAAAAATTCAGTAAAGTACTACTCTTAGGGAGGAAAAATTAAATCTCAAATATAAAATGGGGAATAACTGGCTAGACAGTAGAAGTGCTGAAGAGGATCTGAAGGTTATTGAGAATCAAATTGAAAATGAAGAAACAATGTAATGTAGTTACAAAAAACCTGCAAATAGTCTGGGGTGTACTGAGGACATGTGACGTAAATGTCCCACTGTGCTCAGTACTGGTGAGGCCACAGCTGAAATACAGCATTCAGTTTTTGGTGCTGTACATTACAAAAGAGATGGATACACTGGAGAGAATGCAGAGGACAGCTAAAAAAATAAGAGGTTTAGAAAACCTGACCTACGAGGAAAGATTATAAAAAACGTAGTATGCTTAGTCTTGAAGACAGACATTAAAAGGAGGACTCAATAACAGTCTTCTAATATGTTAAGGGCTATTATAAAGAGAACAGTGATCACTTGTTCTCTGTCTGCACCAAACGAGGGAGATTTAAGTTAGGTTCCTAGGAATAAGTTTTTTAACTCTAAGGATACTTAAGAACTGGACTAGATTATCCGGGGGGGTTGGGAATCTCTACCACTGGAAGTTTTCAAGAAGAGGTTGGACAAATGCCTGTCAAGGATGGTGTATGTATATTAGGTTCTGCCTCAGCACAGTGGCTGGACTAGAGGACCTTTCAAATTTTCTTCAAGCCCTACATTGCTAGGTTTCTATGAAAATCATTTGTTACAGACCAATTAGTTACTCTTACACTGAACAGAAATCACGCATATGGATTCAGAGCATTAAAATGTTAATTATCTTTGAAAGATTCCTGTGCTCTTAAGATTAGGCCAAGTTTCCACTGAGAAAGATAATTTTTTATTTCTTTCTGTGGCAATATCAGACTAAGTCTACCATATATCCTGTTGCTATCAATTTAATATTTTTCCTTACCAAAAGCCATCTTCCAAGTTATACTAAAAGTAATAATAATAAAAGTATAATAAAAGACATGTAAGATTTCTAACATTTCACTTACCAGCCAGTGTTTCCCAATGCAATCGAAATTGAACTCAGAAGAAGGTTACACTTGGATTCGCTAAGAATTGCATCATGATTTGATGCCGGAGCGATGATCACAAACTCCCGCAAGCCGTACCTAAAAAAAGAAAAAAAGAAAAAGAAAAAAAGTAACATTTATAGTAAATTATATGAGACAAAGAACTGCATATTCTTAAGTCGGTCCTAAGTAGCCTGGAGTACAACTGTCACCAATTTACTTAACAAGTGCTCATTGCGGTGATAACATAATGGCAACTGATTAGCATGGACTATTTCTGACAAGCAATTAATAGAGTGTCCTTCTCCAAACCTTTCTGTTGGCTTGATCATTTTTTAGGTTAGTTCATACAGAGCAGAAGCCTCTAATATTGTTAAAATACAAGAATTCCCAGGCAAAGCCTATTTCAAAATTTACAATCTAGAATAACATCAGAACTTCACAATGATTTATCATTCAGCTCAGAAGAATCTTTTCACTTTCCACATGGTTAATTAGGAGTGACCACAAAGCTAAACCACAAGATTTTTTTTTTTTAAACCACACTGAATATTGCAGGGACATATTTGGATTGGAAACACTGAAAAATTATTGCAAAGGCTTAATATAAAATTTTAACAGAATCAGTGTATACGAGATTTATCATGATGTGTCTAACCATATTAAATATATGATGAAAACAATTCTCCTGACAATTTTTAAAGTGATGCAAAATCATAGCTCTGTGGCAGGAAGTCCCTGTACCAATGTAGTCAAAGTAATTAGTTTTCACATCATAGGTTTGGAAGTCCACACATTACCCCATATGCCTGTACCCAATCTACTGTCTCTATTTGGTAATTAGAAGGTTGCCATTACTCTCCTAGGGTCCCAGAACCCATGATGCGTCCGTGAATGAGGAGCCATGTGATACAGCGTTCTCAGTATGCTGACAATACCTACATCTGTTTTCATATCATCTGTTCAGATGACACACATAAGGTGTTAATCAATGGGAATGGGGCATGGATGACAACTAGTTTTCTGAGGTTCATGCCAGACTGAGGGAAAGCAATTAGAGGGGTTTGCAAGATTATGAAGCCTTTGCAGTATGGAATCTTAAAATACTCCACTGCTTTTATATGAACAGGTAGTGACTGTGGTCAGGACTATTGCTTTTACTTCCAAGTGAGTGGGAAGTTATGACCTTTATTCTCGGGGCAGATTTTACTACAGTTCTCATCTATACCTTTGTCAGACCAAGATTTGACAAGTACAGTGCACTCTACGTGGGGCTATACCTTCTTTAAAAACAGCTGCTGCAACTACCGGTCATGAAGATGGCTTGTTTGCTTTAACACAAATAAAATAGCATGTATAACTGTCCTGCATATTATCAAAGATTACAAAAGGAGGCCATAAATATTACTTAATGAATAATCAACCAAGCCCAATGAACTATGCAATTTCAATCTGACCTTTTCCTCTTTTGTGTTTGCAATTAAAATAAAAAGTTTCGAATGAACTATTCACCATATTCAAGAGGCCTGGAAAAAGCCAAACTTCAGTTGCATTTTGAATGTTCAGTTTATTTTTCAAATATTTTAAAAGACACATACTAAAACTTACTTATTTTTTATAACCACTTTTACAATTAATGTAACATAGCATTATTCTATTCCAGTTGTCCTCGACCTCTTATGGCTGGCGACACAGCTGGGAGCCTTCCCAGCTGTGTGTGACACACCAACCCCCCCATGTCTTAGCCCCACCTCCCCGCCCCCAGCCCTGCATCTGCCCCCCACCCTTGAGCAGCCCTGCAACCTAGCCCTGCAGCCCATGTCTCCTCTCCCCAGCCCGACCCCCACGTCTCTCCGCTTCTCCCCAGCCCGACCCCCGGTTAACACAAATTGGCTGCATATGTCGCTGCGGCAGCTCAGCGGGGACACACCAATGACACACCATTGTACTGTGACACATTTTTGTGGCCGAGAACCGCTGTTCTATTCTAGTCTAGATTATAAATAAAAGGTACATTGGAAACAACTGGTAAGTACAGTGCCCTGCAACATGTGCAGTGATGTACTCAATTTTAATTTTCTAAAATGTACACAGCAAAAAACCAAAAGAGTATTGTTCATTCTTGAAGAAATCCCTATGCTTTTCATTTTTTCCTAGGAAGCATAAAAGCTTGCATGAGGCCAAAATACGTTATTTTCTTCTCAGTTCCTTAATTATAGTTGTTATGGAGGAGAAATACAAGAAGAAAAAGGTAAATAAACCCAATATTTATGCAAACAGCAATTTAATTTGACAATAACTTTCTGTATTTCCATTTCTATTCTTTATGTGAACTCAATTTAAATAGTGGCATTCTGCTTCTACCCAAGTCTGCAGCCAAGACATATCCTGAAATTTTAACATAATATCTGAGCAAAAAGACCTGTGGTAGCACTATTTCTCTTTTGCTGGAGAAAGGAACTTTAACAAACAGAAAATTATGAATGACAAAACTACATCTTAAAAGTTTTATTGCACTTAAAAATCTTGCTCTGATACAAAAGAAACTAATATTTAAAAGACTTCTGTCTCAAATGTATTTAATTTTCTCTTGAATTTCAGAACACATTCCACTGTGTCAGCTGAAGATTTTAAACAGATTTAAAAAAGTAAGAAAATGTCTTACTTTAGTTTTAATATAAATAATGAGCTAATTTTAAATTAGCTAAATGTTCCAAATACTTAGTGATGCTTATTTTTGTTAACGCTCAAATCTTGACACAATGAATGCCAAACAAATACCCAATCTGACCACTGAAAATCAAATTATGATTTATACTCAAATATTACTTGTAATGCAGAAGAAAATAGAATGAAGAATGTATACATACCATCTCACTAGACAATGGGCTCTAGGAGGAAAATCATTGTTCATGCACAGCAAGTCTTGCATAGATAATGGAAGAGCATCTATGAAACAATTTGATTAAGGTAAGTGTCAGCATATTTTCACTGTGTTGAGCAGAAATCTGTTAAGTATGGAAGATAAAGAGAAAATGTCCTCTAACTGGATTCCTTCAGTAAGTCTTTGACGAGGTTCATTATATTAGAAGAGCATCTCTGTAACAGAAAATTTTCCTGTTAAATTCAATTTTACCTCCATTTTAGTTCTTAGTGTAGTAATAAACAGAACTCAGTGTTCACCAACCACCCCAAAAACTTCATGACTATCAAGGCCTTGGAGTTTGCCTTCCTGTTTTTACTGCTTTCATATTTTTCCTTCCGCTTCAAGGCCAAATATCATAACCACCATCTTTCTGGGATCCATCAGTCAGAGGACCTCTTGCGAGCATTTGTTCATGGTAAAAGGAGATACTTACACAAAGTCTATTTATGCCTTTTGGGTGTTCCAGGCTGGAGGAATGGTATGTTTTTAAGATTTAGTTAATATATTTTGATCCTTTAAAAACCAAAGGAAATAAAAGGAGACAGAACAGCAAAACTTTAAGTCTCTGAAGGTAGGCACTAATTTGGGCCCCATTAATCAATCTATTTTAAATAAAAAAGCACTAATCACCACAGACTTTAGATGCTATTACCCTTGAAAATTATCAATAAAATCATTTTCAACTAAAAAAAATTCAACTCATTACATTCAACTCTGCATCATACTCAACAGAATACATTCCTTGTAGATTTGAGGCAGTTCTCGAAAAGGAGTCATATTTTTGGATTTTAATATACCCATCCTGCTAACACCCATATCATATAATCATTAATGTGTCCAGTTTTGGGCTCCCCACTACAGAAAGGATGTGGACAAATTAGAAAGAGTCCAGTGGAGGGCAACAAAAATTATTAGGGGGCTGGGGCACATGACTTATGAGGAGAGACTGAAGGAACTAGGCTTATTTAGTCTACAGAAGAGAAGACTGAGGGGAGATTTGATAGCAACCTTCAACTACTTGAAGGGATGCTCCAAAGAGGAGGGAGCTAGGCTGTTCTCGAGGGTAACAGAGGACAGAACAAGGAGCAATGGTTTCAAATTACAGCTGGGGAGGTCAAGGTTGGATATTAGGAAAAACTTTCTCACTAGGAGGGTGGTGAAGCATTGGAATGGGCTACCTAGGGAGGTAGTAGAATCTTCATCTTTGGAGATTTTAAAGCCCAGTTAGACAAAACCCTGGCTGGGGTGATTTAGGGGGAGTGGTCCTGCTTTTTAGCAGGGGGTTGGACTAGATGACCTTGTGAGGTCCCTTCCATCCCTATTATTCTATGATTCTATGACAGCTTTATTTTATGTATGTTTAGATGAGATACAATGTGCAGCTGTCAAGCGGTGCCGTAAGCCCTGTAGGCAAGGTGAAACAATGGTTCCCAAAATGTGAAAGTGTCATTTTTTGCCGTTTCAAAAACACTAACATGACTGTAACAAAGGGATTTACTATTTACATGAATTTCAACACTTCGATATGGTGTTTATTGGTCAAAACAACCAAACAACAATGTATTAAAATCTGAATTAGATTTGCATGGGTGGGTTCCCCCCTGAAAGTGGGAAAGCTGTTTAGCATATGGCAAATATCAACATTTTACAATACACTGATATGAAATATTTTCACACCACATATTTTTAATTGCGAATATATCTCACACGTGATTATAGTTTTCTGTATTTTCAATTGAAATTTTCTGTCCAGATCAGTCTCACACTGATGGTTGTACATCAGCGACAACACATGACATGCCCATAGTTTGTGCTGCACAATGACTAGATATAAAAAAAGGGAATTCCTAAAGATAAGTCTTCTCCATTTGTAAGTTTTTGAACATACAACTTTGCATATAGTCTGCTTGGTAGAAGACTGTATGCAATGCAATACATGGATGTGTTGGTCCTAGGATATGAGAGAGACATGGTGAGTGAGACAACATCTTTTATTAGACCAATTTCTATTGATAAAAGAAATAGGCTTTTGAGATCCATAGGGCTCATCTTCATGTCTCAGAAAGCTAATCAGACCTTTCCAGCTAAATACAAAGTGGAGCCAATTGTTAAGCATGGAGGAATTACCACGTTGAACTTCAAAACGAAGTGGGCAATTAATATCTCTTCAGTCATAGGACAAAGGAGAGTTAGTATGTTACAAATGTTGTAATGAGACAATATGTTGCAGAAGGACTTCAGGAAAAAATGAGGAACTATTTCCTGCAGTTCACACATTCCAGAAGGGACCACTTCAAGCAAGAAATCACCACATGCTGGTGAAATCACCCACTCTGGAAGAGGAGGGAAGAAATCAGGAAAGCTGCTTGACAATCACATGAGAAATCCAAAACAACTAAAGCCTTGTCTACATTTCACACACATGGAGCAACAAAAGATTAGCTGACATAAATGCTAGCACAGAGAAAGCCTAACACAAACTCTAACATGAAAACCAGAAGTAGAATCAACTACAACTACTCCACAATCCATCACCTCTGAGAGAAACCATGATACTAGGACCCACCACAAGGACACTACACAGCACCCCATCATCATCAAACTATCAAGATTACTCCACAATGAACTGCAGTTCTGCCCCACCACAAAACTGATACCATAGTTACATGTGAAGAACTAGAAGAATTCTTCCACTGACTCTGCCTCAGTGAATTATTTTACAATAAAGAGGACACCAACCACAGCCTCCATACCCACATCAACAATCATAAGAAAAAACTCATCTGATTGGCTACCCACCAGTGCATGAAACTACATTCTTGATCCTTACACTGGTTGCTTCAGGATATGGAGGGAAGAGGAGATAGACTTTGAAATTCTTTTGCATCCGCAATATCCTTCGCTGCTGAAAGGACACCTATCCAATCTTACATAGTCTCTGAAATCTATCCACTCAATAGTGACTAAATCAGCAGACATCAGTTGCCATACGTCCTCAACCATGATCACTACATCAACGAGGCCAACCAATATCTCTCTGACACTACCTAGTATAAAGAACTCAAAGACAACCCCACAACTCATCCGTTTCATCCTCACCTGTAACTTTACATTCAATAACAAACTCACTAACTCTTCTTTGTCCTATAACTGCCCACTTCATTTTGGAAAGTTTCTTGCAATATGTATTAAATCTTCATGCTTAACAATCTGTTCCACCATGTATTTAGCTGTGACATTCTGATTACCTTTCCCAGACCAGAAGAAGGGCTCTGTGAAACCAAAAATCATGTCTCTTTCACCAAAAGAAGCTGAACCATAAACTGTATTACTTCACCCACCTTGCCTCTCTGGTGGGTTTACTTTTATAATTATCTATGCATGTGGTACCAGCCTTTCAAATATTCTAGAAACTAGTTTTTTAATTCAGCATGTATACATAGGTCAGTATTACTGTTAGAGGTGACAGTACACAGCTTCATATTCTGAATATTCAAAAGCTGTGAGAGAAAGAAGTGGTCCATCAAGAAGAAGTGGCGAAAACAAGGTCCATAAACAAATCCTTGCTTTTTCATCCATCTTCAGTACAGTTTTTTCTCTTATCAACCATGTCATCAGCAATAAGACACTCACTTCTGACCCTGAATCACAACCACAGGTGCTAATCAATATATCCCCTGAACTGCATGTAATATCAGAGATGCAAGAGTCTCCACTGAAAATAGCAATTGTTGGTGAAGAACAAATGAAAAGATCTGTGAGAGATGCACTTGATTCTGACTGGACACAGTTTCTTCAGGCACATCAAGAAATCTGGCATCAAAACATTTGCTGACATAGCTAAAACAACCAAGTATCTGGCAAGGACGGGATAATCACAGTAGCCCTCAGTTCAGTCCCTGTCTTCTGCATGGCCCTGCCCTTAATAAGATGCAGAGATGAGGTTTCAGTGGCATCTGTTCTTGGTGACCCAACAGGACTTGTCCCTCTTCTATGCTGATAGAATAATGAGTAGAGCAGACAAAAGCTGAATTAGGCCATCAGCTGGAAGATTTATCTGCAAGCATTCATGAGCTAAGAGCATAACAAAGAAACAACCTTTTTATTTATTATATCTATAGCTATATCTATAATAAATATAGTTATATCTATCAAAGAGATGCCATGCCTGTCATACAAATGACGGTAACAAATTCCACACATTTGATCACATTCATCAAATTGGCTGCTGCGTGCTTTAGGCAAATCCTAAATCAATTTGACAAAACTAATTCTGTAATCAAAGTATTTGACAGGTATGACAACAGTAACTGTGAAAACTGCAGAAAGACAGCATCAGCCAGGTTCTAAAGTTGGATGCAAGAAATGTTAAACGATTGGTGAATGTCCTGTGCTTCAACAGAAAAGTTTCTAAATGTGGCATCCAACAAGCAATCACTTGTACAATTCCTCTGACTATCTGGTTCAAAATGAACCTGAGAGTGTAAGGGCACGCCCAACACAAACACACCTTGCTGGTGGCTTTTCCAATGGTGAAGAAGCAAGGCCAAAAGAGCTAAGGAAGCCCAAGGACTTGTAAAGTACTCAAGAGGAAGAAGATACAAGGATACTTCTGAATGCTCTGTGTTAACATGGCTTTCGGGTTCCTTGGTGTTAAAAGAACCGTAGTAATTAGATCACCCACTATAGATATTTTGATCTTTGCTGTTTACTACCGTACTTTCTAAAAATCAAACATAGATAACATATATGCTGAAAATAGGCTCCATTACCAGCACAACTGCCAAGATTGCATGCAATGTGACACACTCACTCCTGACTTTTGCAATATATTTCACAGTGTACACACATTAACAGGAGAGGACACTGTCATCCTAAGCTGGTATTTGGAAGGGAAAAAAAAATCTGTTTAGTGCTATCAAAACAAAGGGAGCTTACCACTTCCAAGATCTTGACAGATCTGCAAAGTATGAGGGACAAGCCACAATTTCTGAAGCAAGGAAGGAGCATCAGTAATGTATGACCACAGTGAGACAGAAAAGGAGACCCACAAAGACCTGAAATCTTTGCAGCTCAAGCTAGTCATCACAAATCACTGGCCAAACTCCTACCATGTGAGGACAGTTATGAGGAGCATGTCAAAAGAGTATCTTGGCAAACAAAGACCTGAATGTCTTCATAGACCAGTAGAACAGATATTGGATTACCATTGCAACATGGATGGAAAAATGGAAATGATGAACTACTTCCTATATTCTTCAAGGACTCAATATCATCTGACTTTATTTGTGCCTGTACCAATAGCGGTCACTTCAAAATCAATTGTGTTTGTAGTCAGAACAATCTTCCTTGCACAGAAGTGTGAACATGCCAAAACAATGAACACTCCGATAAACCACGCACTCTCAGAAAGATGATAAATGATAATGATGAACAAGATGGTGATAATGTTGATGACTAGAAATGTCGCCAATGCTGTCACATTTCAATATCTGTACAAAATTATTATTGGATTATTACCCTTTAGATTGTCATTATGATGCTTTGAGGTCACAGAGAAATCCAATTTTATGTCTTGAAATAGAAAGAGAGGGTCATTAAACTAACAGAAACTAATCCAAATATTTTGAAGTGATAATTTTACTATAATGACGTTGTCACTCTTTATCCCTGTTTCTGTGGTAACAGCACCACTTGGTAACTCCATATCATACTTCATGTCAACCTTCACAGCTATCTGTCTAGCACATTTACATTAAAATGGACTTCCTTAAAAAACAAATCTTCTCCTTTTTTCCACTGGGAAGACATAGCTGTCAAATATTTTGGAAAAATCTGTAAAAAGTGTTGAAGCACATAGTTAAGGAAATCACAATAATAGTAGATGATCTTGCTACGGTAATTCCTAAACATCATTAAAGATTTATCAATAGATACCAGAGAAAGTGCTGGGACAGGGACTGTTAATGCAAAGACATTAATGTAAGCATTACTGACTACTATCAAAAAGACAATCCTCAGAGGCTTTGAGACATTGCTTAATATAATGAGACAAAAATTACTTGCTCTTGTTAGTTTGAAACTGATGCATATGTTTTAGAAATGGTGCTTGAATGGGATTTTCTGATTAAGTTTTGCAAAGAGACGAAAATCCTTTAGATGACAGTGTAGTTGGAAACACTGCAATTACACACATTTACATCCTTTTCATGATAAAAATGCAGGTTTGTCAGTTTTAGAGTCTGCTGAAGCATTTGTTGATGTATCAAAGAAAGTAAACGTATAATGAACAAAATATACCATTATAAAGCTTTTGTATAAAGCTACAATATGTTCTTTTATTGCTGCTACAATGTTTGACTAATCTGAAAAGCTAACAGTATTTACATTAGACTTAAAAAGAGCCAACCAGACCATAAGATTCAGGATTCCTCCCAGTGATATTAGAAAGAGAGAGTGATCAACACCATTCCAAACACTGACAAGTTTTAGTAGAAATGTTTTTAAAGTAGATTTCAGCATACGGCATATAGTGAACACCACAAAATATGATTTTTGACTCATGTTAATTAGAAGGTACATTTTCCAACTTCTAATCCCCGCTGTGCACTTTCAGAGAGTACAAGCAACCCCAACTTCAGCTGAAATCAATGGGTGCTCAGGCCGTTAACCTCCCTATGCCAAAGTTTATCCTTTTGTAATAAGCGGATAATACCTACATTAAGGAATATTTAAAGACTCAAAGTTTGTAAAGTATTTTGAGATCCTCTGATAAAAGGAATGTAAGTGCAAAGCACTGTTAAAGGGGTGCTGTCATTATGAATAAGACTATTTATATATAATACCTTGGCTAGTAGTCAAAGTTAATGCTTTCCCATATTTCTTTACGTTCACGTGCATAAGCATAAATGTTGAGATGTCTCTCTTTTCTGCCCACTTTTTTTTTTTCTTCTTATTTTAAATCAATCAAGATATTAAGTTAATAAGACTCCTGTTAGTTGTGAAAAGATGCAGAATGCACCTGCCAGGAAGCAAATGTTACAAATACAGAGCCATCAATTTACTGGATGCAAGCAGTTGTTCAGAAAACGCATTTGATTTTTTTCGCATCTCATTTTTTAATCTGTGCATAATTTAGAGAGGTTTTTTTTTCACCCCAGAATCAGGAGAAAATTTAAAGAGAAAAGTTAATTCAGGTACAATAATAAAGAACTTTTCCAAGTCTGACAATGCCCATTTAAAATTGATCTGTTTTGTTTAGCTATGATATAACCAGATATACAAGAATGAGTACCTACAGATTATTGAATGTTAAAGATTTTAAAAACTATAATTTTTGTACACAATATCAAACAAAGACGTTCATATGGGTTAAACAGTTCCTATTTTTGCCACTTACATCATGATAATAGCCAGAGAGCTAAATTTTAAGTACTTTTAGATTTATAACCGAACACAACAACTCAAACTCTTAAATATCAATTTTAAAACTGGGTATTAAGTGGGGAGAACGAACTAATAATAGTACTACATAGAAGCTACCATTTCCAAAATATTTCAAACAGATACAATGTACAGTTTGAGAGCACACTCTGTTGATGTTTGAAGTTTCTAGACAAATCAAAGTAATGTGCTACAAATTGCTCACTATCATCATGATACAATGAAGTTATTTCTAAATGTCATCTTCTTAACACATATTTTACTATGTGTAAAAGAAAAAACATTTACCTTCTACCAGCTCCTCTTTTCCATCTTTGTCACTGGCTTCTTGCACAAGATAATGATGAGTAATAGAAAACCTGAAGTCAGCAAATGAAATTTTATCTGATTTCTCCTCCCATGTTCCAGTTGTATACACACCCTGCATATTGAAAAGAGGTAAATATTATTTGGTGATGGAGTTTCAGGTTAACCTTTATCAGCAATAAAGTATATTGCAAGTATTACCTACAGAATTTATCTTTCTGGTACAGACAATAAATGTGTGTATCGTATTTTACAAAAAAAGAGGCGGTGGCACCGAGACTTTCAGGGCATTTTTTTGGTAGTGGGGGCTCTTGTGCTTTGCACTGCCACCAAAATTAGTAGCCCTTTTTTTGGTGGTGGAGAGCTTCTTTGCTTTGAACTGTCACCAAAAGCATCAGAGACGGCAGTGGTTTTTTGGTGGTGGGTGGGAAGGGGCCTACGTTTTTAGGCCAGCCCCTACATGCATCTTAATTTGCACCATCCTCTTATTTGTTATATGGCTCTTCTCACTAGGCTATTGGACTAGACAACTCAAGAAACAAGTTCCAGCCTTAAGGTGTAGGAATAAATTAATAGTTAAAGTTGAAATAACTGATTACATAACCAAGTTTTAACCCTAAAAACTGTGTCCTCACCATCAAATGTAGTTTCATAATATTCTTTTGAAACTGTAGCTGTCAGCCTACTCAGTACAGAATTTCTTAGCATTACTGTGCAGGATATCTGGGTAGTTTCCTATCTGGTGTTGTTGGCTCAGATAAGAACAAAGTATTTTTTAGAGTTTGAGGGAAGGGAGTGCCTCAGTCACAACTGCCTCCTCTGTAATGAAATACTGACAAGTGTTGAGTAGCTCTGAAGGAGTCTTGTGAGAATCATAAAGGCTGAAGAATACGGAGTGGAGAAAAACAGAGATCCTTGAGAACTCATATGGGAACATGGACAATGCCTTTCCCATTCTGAATCCAGGAACAAGAACACTGGAACACACACAAAAGTCTGCTTGTTACCAAAATAAAATTTCCTTGCGGAAAAAATATCTCCCAATCTTCTTTTTACAGGTAATTTTGACCACAGAATCATTTCAGCAAATAAAATTCTCATTGAAAACTGTTCTCACTGTAAGCAATCTTAAACACGAGCCTACCAAATGAAATGCAATTTGAAGTTTAAGTATGAATACACACACTATATTATACCGTGCCATCTCCAATTCTAAAAGAGAATTTCAGAAGCAATTAAACTGACCTTTTCTAGAGGTTTGCCTGAAGAAATCCCAATAAGTTTCCAGTCATTCAAAACTTCTTCAACTTTTGAAATAAATCTAGTGGGGAGAAACAAATGTTAGTATTCTCTAAACAGTGGCTACATTAGAACTTATCTCCCTAAAAATGATAGTACAACATACTGAAATTCCTTAAAAATGAGTACTGTACAACTCATTATAAACAGCCCTAGAAAGAAAAACAGTTAACTTATTTCAGGATTTTATACTATTCCTTTTCCTCTATATATTCCTTATATACTAAACCTTACTTTCAGAGTGCCAGGTTATGACCCTCTTATTTACACAGGTGAGCATTTCAGGGGACATAATACTTCATTCAGGTTTTCATTTCATTCATCACCAGTGTAAACAAAGTGCTCACATTCACAGGATGTAGGCACAAACATTCCATTCAGAGGGGGAGAGAGCAGAGACACTTACACATACCCAAATATCACTGGAGAAATTTAGTAATTTGTAAATGATATGATTTTGTCTGTTGCACTGAATAGTTCAGAAATTATACACTTGGAAAGTTAATTTTAAAATTACCTATTTACTGTACAATAAATACAGTCTTGCTTAAGTCATATCTGAAGAAATAAAGGGCAACATGGAACAGCAAAGGACGATCAGAGACTGAGCAGAAATACACTCTAAAATATTTCATTGTAACTAACAAAAAAACTCAACGCATCCTACATACAGCTATAAATGTAGGTTCTGGTTATAGTGATAAACCCTTCAAAACTTACTCTGAGTTTAGAAAGTTGCCTGAACTTTCTGGATGAGTTTTAGCAGAATCCAAATTCATGCTTTGTAATTCACAGCAAGGTAACAATTTTTTTTCACAATACACAGTTCTGAAGATTTTCCTTGGTTGATTTTATTATGCTTAGAAACACCCAGAAAACCAGATGGCCAATCAACAACTATAAAAGTCAACAGATCACTACAAGCCAAAGAGTGTTGCTCTGAATATCCAAGAGCTGAAAATAAATACTTAAAACTAGCTATTACAAATAATAGGAAAACTGATTCTGGTATGTACTTTTCTCCCTAAGAGACTTCATTCTTTGAAACTTCAGTGTAATCACCAAAAGCCCTTAGAATACTGGGACTTGATTAGAGATATTCACTTTAAACAAAAGGACAACTAAATTCTATACCAAATTTAGATTTTAACACAGACTATAAAACTTTAGAAGCTTAGTCCCCTTTCAATCATAAAAGCTAGAGATGAAAAAGGCCTATAAAAGGTAGGTGTAACAGGATTATTCTTTACCATCTATTTTCTGATACTTTATGTTAATGATATGTTCACTTTATGGGAATTTACCCTGACACACACACAAACTTGATGATGGATCTCATCCTACTTCTTTTGACTTCACTGGGAGTTGAACTGGGCGTCACACACGTTTTACTGACATTTACATATTCCAAATCAGAACATTTCTTATGGTTGTGATAGCACCTTCTGCCCATCCAGTTAGAAGGGGTCAATTTACTGTGCTCATTCTACCTGCATACAGACAAACCAGGAGTTTGAGCAATTATTTCTGAGTTTGTGTTACATGCAGAAATCCATTCTGTGCACTGTCTATTTTAACAAAACAAACAAGGAGTCTTGTGGCACTTTTAAAGACTAACAAATTTATTTATTGCATGAGCTTTCGTGGGAGAAAATCCTACTTTGTCAGACGCTCTGAAGTGGGATTTTCTCCCACAAAACCTCATGTGATAAATATATTTTTGTCAGTCTTCAAAAATGCCACAGGACTCCTTGTTTGTTTTCCTGAAGTAGATTAACATGCTACCCCTTTGGAACTTGTCTATTTTAAATAAGCAAACAAGAATACAATGATTAACTTTCTAACACTACTGAAGAAAATAAATTTTTCACAGCAAGATATGGCCAGGCTAAACTAAGAACTGTATTCTGCCACACAAGCACCTCTCTGCACTGAATCCAACAGGAAGTATCCTAGTGTGTATTTAAGCACTGAGGTTGTGATCCGAGCAGTGTAACAACAAGACATGCAGTTCCTGCTCTAAAGAATTCTCCCTGCGCTACTTTTGCTCAGAGACTCCATACTGTGGCTAGCATCAGTCCTCCTTCAATGAGGGCAGAGAAAACTGGTGAGAGAAACACAGCTGGACACAGCTCCAGGAAGACAGTGGTGGTTTTACCAAGGGATAACCTACACCTAGATCTAGACCTACAGCTGGACATGGCTCCAGGAAGTCACTCAGCTCCAGGAAGTCACTTGTTGTTTTACCAGAGTATCACCTAGACCTACAGCTGGAAACGGCTCCAAGACATCACTGGCTGTTTTACCAGGGGACCCCTGGTCCCAGACCCACAGCTGGATGCAGCTCTAGGACTTCACTGGCTGTTTTAGCAGGGGACGCCCCAGACCCAGACCCACAGCTGGACACGGCTCTAGGACGTCACTGGCTCT
>ML685777.1:16065129-16102078 GCA_007922175.1 Pelusios castaneus | reverse complement strand
GGACACGGCTCTAGGACGTCACTGGCTCTTTTACCAGGGGACCCGCCTGACCCAGACCCACGGCTGGACACGGCTCTAGGACATCACTGGCTCTTTTACCAGGGGACCCGCCAGACCCAATTCGGGCGAGTCGATCCAAAAGGCCGGTGAAAACCCCGCCAGCTCCCTAGGCCGGGGTTCCCGGGTGGGAAGGCGCCACACAAACTCCCAGGCGCGTCGCCCCGCGGGAGCCGGGGAAGGAGCTGGACCCATGGCGCCTTTCCCGGGGGCTCCTGCCCGCCGTGGGGCCACCCGTCCCCGTCCCGGGCGGGGCTCGTACCTTTCCCACTCGGAGGCGGTGGTGAAGTCCGTGATCTCGAAGACGTCGGACTCGGGCTGCGGGAGAGAGGAGCGGGAGAGGCGGTGAGCGCGGGCGGGCGGGGAGGGGGCGGCGCGGGGACCGGCCGGGGACTCACCTCGCTGTCCGCCGCCATCTTGTGCAGCCGCCGGGCCGCGGCGCGCGTGGGATGACGGGAGGTGCGGGAGCCGTTGGGGGCGGGCCCTGCTGGCGCGGGGCGGGCTCAGCCGTTGGGACCGTTAGGCGAGGGCGGGAGGGGGCGGGGCCCGCCGGGTATGGCAAGGGCGGGGAGCGGCCGGGAACCGCCAGGGGGTGTCGCGGCCTCGCATCGCACCAGAGCCCCCGGCCTGGCCAGGCGCCAGCTTTGGTCCACACCGGGCGTGGGCAACCTGCGGAACTCCCCGCGGGGGTGTTGTGAGGCGAGGGTCTAGCGGGGTTGGGGAAAGAAGGAGGGGCGTTCACGGCGGCGAGAGCCCTCAGGAAATGTTGGACAAGATGAGCAGCCGGCTTAGTCTGTGCACAGCGAAAGCAACGATAGCCCCGGGGCCCTTCGGGCATCAGCTTTCGTGGGCTCATCCCACTTCGTCAGACACATCTGCTTGGAGCCCACGGAAGCTGCTGCCCCAGGAAATGTGCCAGTCTTCAAGGTGCCCCAGGACAAGATGGACAGGGAGGGCCCTAAACATCTAACTGCCATAAGCAGGGCCTGGGGGGATCACTGGAAAACTGCCCTGATCCGTTCGTTTCCAGAGCCATGGCCCCGAGGCCGGATGCCGAGTCCATTGGGCCAGAAGGTCTGGCCAGCTCCATTGTTCCTACGGTCCTTTGCTCAGACCTACGAGCCTGTGCTGGGTTTGTCTTCACTCCTACACTCGGGTAATTAACGTATTAATCATCACACTAAAGTCCAGCTGTAGACGAGGCAGCGTAGTTTCACTCTACCTGAGATCAACCACGGAGGGGCAAAGACTTGACCTCCCTTAGCTATCGCATAGCAAGATACTGCATATGTTAGTTACCTCGCTGTAAAAACCACAACGCAACTTTGGGGCAGTGAAGACAACGCCTGGCACGATGCTGGATGTGGCCCTGGCTTAGAGGCAAGCGCTATAGGTTCTCCATGCGCTAGGCCAGTGGTTTTCAAGGCATGGATCGGGACCCAGGACTGGATCATGGCACCCCCTGCTGCGGCCACCAAAAGACTAGGAGTATTGCTCGAAGATGGAATTGTTGGATTGGGGCCGTAAATGATTTTTCTCAACTGGGTCCTGAGGGAAAAAAGTTTGAAAACCACTGCACTAGGCTCTTCTGGCTCTAGCCCTCCCAAGTACATTCACACACTTTAAATAAGAAAGAGGCCTTTTTTGGTATGGCTGCTAGAAATAAAAACTGTACAAGTACACTGGGCACACTTTCAGTGCCAAACCGTTCCTAAGGGCAGTCCAGTATAGGGGCAACTCAGGCCTCGTGCCAGGACTACTCCCTTCAGGAAGCAGGGAGTCACACACGACTGGTCTGCAGATCCGCCACCCAGAATTCAATTATTCTCATCATCTCGTTCAAACTTCTTGTGTTCCCCTTGTTGACAGGTATTCCCCTATGATTTTCTTGCTGCAACCACCTTTGGCCTTTTTGCCAGCAATAGGCTGCTTCCTGGCATATTTCAACTTCTAGTTCCTTCTCCCAAAACTGCCCACCCGTCTCCCTGAACTCAGCTCCCAAATTGCCGCTTCCATTCTCCTGCTTCCACTCACACACAGCTTCTTGGGGACTCCTCAGTTACATCCTTCCTCTGACCTTCATGTATAACTTCCTTTTCCTGTGCTGGAGAGATCATGGAGACCTCTCTTGGTTGGATGTCATACTGGAGATTAGAAGAGCCAAACATCAGCAGTGAGCCTGCATGTGCATTACAGTTAGGGTTACCAAATGTCCGGCAAAATGAGGACATGTCCTTCTTTTTACCTTCATGTCCTCCATCCGGCAGGCATTTTAAAAATACGTGATTTTGTCCAGCTTTTTACTTATGATTAAAATTTCTTTTTTTTATATGGAGCTACCATATATGCTCGCGTATAAGCCGAGAATTTTAGGGTCCAAAATATGCCTGAAAAGCTGGGTTCAGTTAATCCGTGGATCACAGCCAAAACCGGGGTGGAACGCTGCATTTCGGTGCGTTCCGCCCAGGGGCCCAGCAACAGCAGACTCGGGCAGAACACTTGTTCCACCCTGTCCTGCTGCAGCCAGGCTGGGGAGTTTCAAACCTCCCGCTCTGAGCACACTCAAACAGTGTGTGCTCAGGGCGAAAGGGGCCTGGCCCAGGAGCGGCTCTGCCAGCTACCGCTGCAACTCCAGACCTCCAGCCAGGTAAGGGGGGGCTGGGAAGGGGTCATGGGGGGGCAGAGGAGCCAGAAAGGGCCCATGGGAGGGTGGGGCATAGGATCATGGAAGGGGCCGGGGGACGGGCAGAAGATCGTGGAAGGGGCCGCACGGGCGGGCAGAGGAGCAGGGAAGGGTCCGCAGGGGCGGGCAGATATTAATGCTACATATTCTCCATGTTCTCCTTTTCGTACTTCCCTGTCCTCCTTTCCAAGCTTTGGTATCTGGTAACCCTAATTACAGTACACAGCTGAGTGACAATTACAAAGTTGTAAGTAGATAGGATTTGTTATAATATGTCCAATAAGAAAACCTTTTTGTTGTTTACTGAGTTTTCTAAGAAGGGGGAAAGAAAGCAAATAGAATAGAATCGGATTAATTAGAGCACCTCACTAGATGAACTAAGCTATTCCAGGGTGGCCAAACTGTAGCTCATGAGCCACATCCAGCTCTTTTACATTTATAGTGCAGCTTGAGGAGCCCTCTGTGCTTTTCCTACCCCTCCCTATTCTACACCTTCCCTACTGGAACGGGGGCTTGGAGCTTCTGCCCCGCTGCAGGGTGGTGGAGCTAGAGAATTCTGCCCAGAAGGGAGAGAATCTCAGGGGTCAGTGAGTTTGGCCACCCTGATCTATTATAGAACAGTTTGAAAAGACTTGAAACTAAACAAAATACTGTTCTAAAGAGAAATATAAGAATAAAAACAATGATTTTGAAGGATATACTTTATGTATTAGTCTGAAGTCGTTTTTAAAAGGAGCAAGAGTTCAGGGAAATTTACTGGGAATGAAGCAGTATTTTCAGGAAAGTAGTGAGAATTGACACACACAGAGAAAAATGTCATAAAAATAGGTCATGCAGCAAAAGTGATGCTAGATATACAAAGAAGAGAAAAGTAAGCTGCAGTGCCTGCTAGCTTGACTTGTAATTGGGAACCTAAAATCCTACCATGTAGTTTAACCCTGTTTGTTTTCATAGGTGACTGAGATGCCAATTTACAATTCTCCAAACGAAATGCCCAGAGGATAGTTGCCTTAGCAACAGCCTGTAAACTAAACAGTCTTGTAGCAGTGGCTGCTGGAAGGATTTTACACTAGAAGAACTTCCTTTAATAATAGGAACACAGTGGGCTATGCAGTCTCAAGAGCACTCAGAGAATAAAATCAAAATACACAGAATGACTGTGTGAATTAGCTGCTATCCAGAGAAGAGGGACAGCTATGACCTAAAAATGCCCTTCGGATTGGTTTCTCTCTTTCAAAACTTGCACTTTGAAACAATCTCTAGGTAAGAAGTAACCTCAGCATTTTAGCATATATTACAGAACAGAACCTATTGTTTTCAGCTGTTATTTTTGAAGCTCCATAAGTATGAATGGTAATTTATAATGTAAAAAAACCAAAATCTTAAGGAGATCACTATCTAATTATAGTCTTACAACCCAGTTTAATGGAATGCCTATTCTAACATACAACAGGAGAAAGAGGTGTCAGTGGGAATCAAGAGTCCTGACTTCTATCCCAGTCTTTGTCACTGATTCACTGTGGGACCTTGGGCAAGTCACTCCACCTCTTTGTAACTGTTTAGCCATATGTAAATGGGAATAATACATTACTATCCCGCAGATCTGTTCTGAAGCTTAATATTATTGTGTGTTAAACAGCATGAGATCCTTGGATGAAAGATGCCATATAAAAGTACAATTTGTTATAACAACTTGAATTTAATCTGGGATGAATCTCTGGGGATAACTATCAACAAGTCTGTAAAGGGAATTATGGTACTTGTTCAAGGAATTATTATTTCCTTTTAGTTAATGTAAAAAGAAATAAGGGTCGGATCTGCTCACGTTTGTTAGTACACAGTAGGAAAATTCTTATTGAATTCAGTGAGAGTTGTATTGGGCACTATATTTTCTCAGGTTTCTTTTTTCATGTTGTGCCAACAGGCAGTTTTTCCATTCCCAGCAGTTGTGCTCTGAATTCAGTTGAAAAGAAAATAAATGATAAAATAATGAGAGGTATTCAAGATCTTAGATGGAAGAAGCACAAAATGAACTCTTAATTTGCCACTTAGATATTTGTCAACCTAAAGGTGTGTGTTATGTTGTATGATAGAATCTATAATGTTAAAAAAATCAAGATCAAACCATTTCCAAAGGGGTAGCCATGTTAGTCTATTTCAGCAAAACAAAAGAGGAATCCTGTAGCACTTTTAAATACCAACACATTTATTTATCACATAAGCTTTCGTGTGCACAATCCCACTTTATCAGATGCATGACATGGAAAATGTGGCATGTTAGCTGTATATATACATCCAGAGAAGGGTGGGTCACAAGGTCAATTCAAACAGATCCAGAGAGATAGTCTACTACCTTATCTCAGCAAAGTAAACAAGCTGTTTTGATTCAAACAATGTGGAAGAGGGATGCAAGAGCTGAGAAGGGTAATAGAGGGGAAATCACCTTTTGTAATGAGTTAGCCATTCCAGATCCCTATTCAAACCAAGTGTGAAGGTGTCTAGTTGGCATATGAATTCTAGCTCTGCAGTTTCATATTGTAATCTGTGTAGCTCATTACTGATTAATCGGAATCCCTGTCCCTCCCCCATATAGAATGATATAAGTTTACTTACTTCTGCCTCAATGTAGGGGACATGATTTCTTAAGGTCCCTTTCAGCACTACATTTCTATGGTTCTATTAAAAGAGGAGAAATTAAAAATATTATCATCGCTTAGTTTAAGGAGATGAATAAAGTTACACAATGGGGATATTGTGTAGTAATTGATGGCAGTGGGCCTAGTCCAAAGCCCACTGAAGTTGGAGTGTTTCCATCGACTTCAGTGGTTTGGATCACACTCAGAAAAGGATGCGCTGGATTTTCCAGTTTACCCTTTCTCATATTTCCACCTCCCTAAGTATGTATATGGTTCTTAAACATTATATCTTTCTTGTAGGAAAGCTTTTAAGAGAAATTGTTTAATTTATGTTTGCATACATAAATAATTGTGTAGTGTGTTTGTGTGTGAATGAAGACTTATTATGGAAAGCTAATTTGAGAAAAATGAATATGAGAAAAGGGAACAGCCATTGTAAAAAGGAATACTTTTAAAATTGATTTCAAAGTACTTCTTACACAATTAACCTGTGGTTTTCATTGCCACATGATATTATTGAGGCAGATAACTCAGTAGAATCCAAAAATGGATTAGACATTTATACCATCTTTAAGTACAGTAATATTAGCTAGGATAAAGGTGTAAGTGATATAAACTTTAATGTTTCAGGACATAAGCCCACTATTAATTGCCTGGGATAGGAAGAAACCTCCCTCATGAGCATGTTATTGCATGTATCTATCATGAACTTTAACACCTTCTTTTGAAACTGTAGTTCCCCACTACACTTCAAATCATTGACAATGTACTATGATCAGTATTTCTATGTAAATTATTGTCTTTGGTCACTTGTGATATGTTTTATCATTTTTAACTTTTAATATAGTTCAATTTCAACTTTCATTTTAAACTGAATTTACTTGGATTTCACTTCAATGTTAGCATGTTCAGTTGAACTGAAGTTATTGTGTTGTGGAAAATTGAACCATGACTCATATGCTTTTACTCTTTAATAATTCATTGAATCACTAGATGTGAGAGGAACCCATCATAAAACAGCCCTTGCAATAAAATGGAAATTCTTCTCCTCTTTTACAAAACTGTTGTGTAAAGGTAAGATAGCTGCTGACAAAGAACAACTTTCTGAAAATGACAGGTTGGATTACAAAATTAACCTGAACAAAGATTTTAGTTTTCATTGATTTCTGGATGTTTTTGGTAGAGCAACAAACAGAGTCCTGTGGCACTTTTAAAGACTAACAGATTTATTTATCTCATCTTCAAAGCATCTGATGAAGTGGGATTTTCTCCCACGAAAGCTCATGCGATAAATAAATCTGTTATTCTATTGTTTGTTTCTCTGCAATAGACTAACCTGGCTACCCTTTTGGAATTTGTTAGGGCAGAGATGGATGGACCCAGTTATAAATGAGGAGGAATCTTAACGGGATTCTATATGTAACTTTACGTAGGGCTCCACAAAACCAGTGTAATCCCCATAATGATATTTTAGTGTTGGTGCTGTGTGAAAACTCATATAGTGGATTTGTTTCAATTTAAACACATTTTATGGAACAAGAAAGATAACTGAAAATAAATGATTCCAGGGTTTCCCTGGAGGTAACAATATGTAGAGATCAGTAGTAATATTTCTAAGCTTTACTCTTTTCTCAGAAACCTAGATTTTCAGCACTCTTGAACTGGAATTAGAACTCTGATCACTGCAGCTGAAACGAATCTCAAAAATAAGTATTTATTTCCTAATCCTGCAAATGTATATTGCCTGCATCAAGGCACATATTCAGATCACTTTTTAATCTGGTTTGTAAGATGCCTTCTACTACCCAGTGTTATACAGAGAAGCAAAATCAAAATTATTCAGTAAAAAACAAACATACCAAAGTTATCATCTCTATGTAGGTCTCCTAGGGTATCTGTCTTTTAGACTGTAAACTCCTCATGGAAGGGGCTTTATGTCTTGTATAGCATGAAACATATGGCCAGTGCTCATATCAATTAATAAAATAAATGAACCCCTGTCCCTCCATATTCAGGTCTCATCTTGGTGAGTAATTAAAATGAGAACTTCTTTATATTTATTTCTATGGTAGACACAGTTGGGGGCTATATTCTCCCTCATCATATGTGAGGAGAGTTATATAGTTAGGTAGAGAACACAAGTTGCTCTACTGAAACAGATTAATGGTTTAATCTGGTTCAATATTTGTTTCACATACTATTTCTAGAGATTTCAAAGGAAGTTTAAACACTTTTTAACAATGTATCTACTGGTGCATTGCTACCCTAGAGGGAAAAAATCCTTCCTGACTGGCATGAACCATATGGATTTTACTACAAGCATTTAAGTGTACCCCAAGACTTGCCTCCTCTATTTCCTTCAATAGCATCCTCAAATCTCAACTCTTCCTAAAGGCATGTAGATTGTAGTATTCACTTCAGCAAGTGTTATGTGGCCACACAACTGAATTTCTTAGATATAAAGTATAACATTCTGTTTAAGCAAAGAAATTTTACAAAAAAATTGAACATGTTGTGTGTTCAAATTAGTTGTTCAACCAGTGTGTTCTTTATTGCCTCTTATCTCCCTTCCTTTGTACATTGTCAATGTAGATTATAAATTCATTATTTTCATTCAAATCCTTACCTAGCTCACTCTTGGTGCTAAAAAAAAAATAAAAATGGAGATTCTATTCTTATTATGCACATCTAATGCTTGTTTGAAACTTACTAGTACATTTGACTCAGTTTCTTGCTGCAGCGAGTTCAACAGGCGAATTATATAATGCTTAAATTGTGGCCGGTGGATGCATTCCTATGCTATTTACTTATACTACCAATAGTATCTCCTTTTATTAATTTTAACTTGTAACCTTTTAATTTCTTTCCATATTCTTCAGGTTTGGGTAAAGTAAACAAATACCATTTATTATTCAAAGAATGAAAGAGAGAGAACTCTTCAAGCTGACTGCAGTCCAATTCATCTAGTGCTGTTATGGTTAAGATTATTTTTATTTTAATAATTAGATACTTATCTGAGATTTTATATCTTCATTGTGCTTTAATTAATCTTCCCACCACCTCTACCACTTTGTAACTCTAACTTTTTTGTACTCTTTATGTAATCATATCCCTATTATGGCATTGTAAAGTGTTGGATTTCCCTTTCAAAAGGGAACAGATACCATTCTTTATAATGACAGTAAAAAGACAGCTGGCCCTATGACTAATCAGCATGTGCATGAGACACATCTGCCAGCTATAGACAGTCCATATTCCCCAGATGCAGTTATTGTAATCAGCATGGAAAGGTGACCTACAGCTCCCTTAACACTTGCTGGCTAGTTAAGGAGAGATTTTATTGTATTTGTCTACCTCTGATTCTCCACCTGGCTGAGACTAATTTGTGGCCCTGGCTAGGAAGTATGCTGTCAATGCATCATGTGAAACGAGTCTAGCCCACCTGTAAAGAACAACAGAGGCAGGAGCCCCAACTCCCATGAGGTACAGTTGTAGCATTCTCAAACAAAATTTTCAGTGTTAAACCAAAAGTTTTCAGCTGAAATTTTAGTGTTTGGATTACATTTTTCAGCTTTTGATTTTTGACTGAGAAGTCAAAACTTTCTGCAGCAAGAAAATCCCTATATAAGGACAATGCATGTGGTATTTAAAATGTGCAGAATAATTTGCCAAAAAATGTCATGAGTTTATTCAGGGCAAAATTCTCATTGACTTTAGTGGAGTCAGGATTTCTGTCCATATTTCCTCTCCTAGGGGGTAGCTAAAGCCTAATTCTTACCTTACAGTTCTCTTAAAGGTGTTGAACATGCTGGCCCTGATCCAGCAAAATATTTAACCATATGTGTATGAGAGCAGTTCTGGCTTCAATGAATCAGTGACACTGCTCATTTCCTTAAAGATAACCATGCATATATATGCTTTGCCAAATTGTGGCTGGTGTGCTTAGCACTTTGGAGGATTGAGCCCATCTTGCTCATTGTACACAGCTATGGTATAAGAACACAAATAGAGAGAGGCACATAAATGTAGCTTGCATTGACTGCCATGGGAATGCCACATACAAATCTGAAGGCAGAATTTAGGTCACAGTAACAAAAGTGAACTGTGAATCTAGAATTTTGTTTGTCCCCTAAAACCGCACTCGTGGTAATTTCTTTTGAATCTACTAAGGGCTTGTCTATGGGGGAATTATTTCTAAAGCACACAAATGTGTTTGATTCAAGGAGACACAGAAGGTTAGATATAAAGTAATGGTGTTTGAAACAGTACTAGGTGAAAACATGTTAAGGACGCTTCAGTACATACTAGCAGATCTGCATGTACCAATTAATATGCAACGCACTTGTGTGCTTTAGAAATCACACCACATCACTCTACCATGTAGAGCAATAAGTGTAGTTACATGGTAATTCCAAAAGTAGAAATCTATAAATACACAATTGTTATACTCTATGATGAAGTAGAATCTACAGTATTAAGTTCCATTGTAATTAAAATAATTACATTGGATTGGTTCCCTGTATCTTAAAGCTTTGCTAACAGTTTACAAAAGCTTGCAGCCCTTTGGTCCTAATTTTATATAAACATGTAAAATAAGATACAGAAAAGAAATTTACAAAGCATGAGGAAACAATATTTTTTGTTTTGTTATTTTTGGTTTTTTTTCTGAAAAGTCTCTGGACATAAATTTTTCAAAACAACATAAACTGACGGTTGTAATTGACCAGATCCTATGTCATACACTTCCCTGCATTTAATTTCCTCCCATTCTGTAAATTTCCCATCTTCAAGTGGGATTTTCTCCCATGAAAGCTCATGCGATAAATAAATCTGTTAGTCTTTAAAAGTGCCACAGGACTCTGTTTGTTTGCCTGTTGTAATACTGGCTGTGAGAAATGAGTATGTATTTGAAATACATGACAAACAAACTGTAGAGCAGTCAAACTTCCAAAAGAACTGCTAAAGAATCATGAGTATTAACAAATATAACTTAAGAAATATTTTCACAATTACTAATGACATTTTGAAATATTGTAACAACATAAATTATTAGAATATATAAACAGTTGACTAAAGCCTTGTCTACACTGACAGCAGCAAATTTGCCACTGTCAGTTCGCTCTTCCGGGTTCGATTAAGCAGTCAGTCAAGGCACGCTCCATCGATCTGCAGTTCGACGCAGTTCCTCCAGCCCTGTAAGAAGAGTAGCACTAAGTCAAATGGACAGCATTTCTTTCAACTTAGTGCAGTGTGGCCTGGGAGGTAAGTGGGAGTTACCAAGTGGAAGGGAGAGGCACAAGATATTTTACGTATCTTGCGTATCTCCCTTCGGCTCCTGCTAAGTGTAGATTAGGCCTAAGTGTGACTTAATCTCTTCATGATGATAAGACTAATGGTTGTGATACTGAGCTCTATAAATATCAAATTATACCCAAAACTATTATTTGGGATCCTAGGGGTAATCTCTTTTGTGCCTTCTTATGCCGTGCTACTGCTAATAGCAGTATCCATGTCCAGGGTCTACAGAATCAGACTGTAGCTGGGACATAGATAATTTTTCAGTTCCTTAAGCTACTCATTAAGAACCTCATTTTTCTTCAGATGCTGCTAGTAAGCTTTCACAAAAATAGAACTATTATCTTCTGATCAGAGAGCTCTGTATTCTTCTCTCACTTTCCAGTGCTGATAGTGCAGTTGTTTCCTCAAACAATAAGGTTTAGTTTTATAGCATTTAATAAGTGAAAAGCTTGGTGTAGTTGCTAATTAATCCTCACAATGGTAGGTAATAAAGTAGGTAAATTTTAGGGTTAGGGAAATTAAGAAAGGTGAAGTGACTTGGACAAGGCAACACAGTGAATCAGTAGCAAAGCTAGGTGAAACATTTAGAACATACTGACTCTCAACCATGTGCTCATGCCTATACATCCTACTACCTCTCCATGAAAAGTGTAGGATTTTTTGTTTGCGTTATGCAGAAATTACAGCCTGTAAAACGCTATACAGTTATCTCAGCAATTACTTGAGCAATTACTGCATTATGACTTTTATGATTTTATAATTCAACTGCAACCTTAATTCAACTGCGTAACCTTGCTTCTGCCCCCTTGCATATGCAGTATGATGGTCTTTAATTATGCAATTTCATGCTATTTTTGCCATAAGACATCTGCCTCATGTAGTACACACAATTTTTTTTTTAATTTTTCACTAGTCAATATATGGCTCCATGTCTTCTTATTTACTGTGTGCTAGTGTAACTCTGCTCTGAAGATAGAATTATTAATTTCCTCCAGGGTTTTCTATCCTACTACGAAGTGTTTCACAAACAATTTATCTTCACGGCATCCCTGTGAAGTGAGCAGGTGGTATTGTCCCATTTTACCAATGGGGAACTGAGGCACAGAGAGAGTAAGGTCAAAACTCCACAAATTCTGGGTGCCTGATCTGAGCTATCTAGGACCTAATTGTACTTAGCATTCTCTGGGACCACAGCTGTTTAAAGCACAGCTCCCATTAACTGTAGCTGCAGCCATGCAGCTCAGCACTTATGCACAGACCCTATTGTATCAAGTTGGGCACCCAGAAAATGAAGAACTCACAATTAATGATCAACAGTGAAAAGTTTGGCATAAGTGACTTACCGAACACCACATAGGAATTTTGTGATAGTGGCAGGAATATGTTCCTGTTCTTCAGGGTAGCATTTAACTGCCTTTACCATGAGAGGACTTTTTTCCTTCCTGCAGTCCCCTGCCTCATTCACTACACATTCCCAACTTCTGCAATAAGCTAAGCAAGGGTCTTAGAGACACCAGCCTCCTTTGTTAGATAATCCTGATTGAAGCTGATTTGGAGACAGCCTCTTCTCTGAATGTCCCGTTGGGGATTCAGCACAAACACAGGGGCCAAATAGACCTCTGCACTTAATGTGGCAATGGCTCTGTGGAAAAGGCCTGATATGTAAATTAAAGACAGCAATATAAAGCATACACACAAGGGGATCAAAGTCAGGTTGCACAGGCAACCCTAATATTGGCGTTTTCTAATTTTTAGTGCTTGACTTTGCAACTTCACTTGGGTTTCTTTTAATGTAGTTATTTTATTTTTTAAAAAGCAAGCTAACAAAAAACACAAATTCCAATATGTAGCATCAGCTCAACGTGCACGATTCATCAGCAGGATTGGAACCTTTAAACTCACCACATAGGCCTTTGCCAATTGAGCTAATGGAATAACTGATAATATGTCGTCATCTCCTATATGGACCAGTGTTAGACTTGAAACGCAATTAGTGGTTGCTTTTACAGATATTTGATGACATCATAGGAATACTGAGACTTGGAAATCCTCAGCTGCATTCCATGATCTGGTGGGACATGGGCTGTAGTAGGAACAGACTTTTCTGCCTATTCCCCCCGCGCTTGACTCCTGCTTCATTGCCTCCAATCTGTCTTGTACCAGTATTGTCTCTCCCTCAGCCACGGTTCTTTGTGCAAATCCTAATTTTTCACATTTACCAGTCCCAGTCTCCAGGCTTCTCACCCCAGTGCCAATCTCCTTGCTCAGTCTGCCTTAGACTCCCCTTCAGGGTTTTCTGTCTGAGTCTTAGGGCTTGTCTTCACTGAAATCGCTGTGTATCTCCACAGATAGACACAGCGGGATCAATTGAGCAGCCAGTGGAGACCCAATCAGTCGATCCCAGAAATGTTCTCTGACACACTAACTCCACCCCCCCAGAGAAAAGTAACACTGTGTTGAACAGAGAGCATTTCCCATCGGTGCAGCCCAGTGAAGACACCACGAAAAGGAAGGGTAAGTCAGTCAATGGGAGATACACATTCTACAATATGTAGACTGGATATCCCTTCGACCCAGCGTGGCCGTATAGACCAGGCCTTAATCTCGCCCCCTCCTCACACCCAGTCTCTTTGCCCAACAAGTCCAAGTTTCTTCGCATCCTTCTCCAGTCCCAGTCTCACCAGACTCCTTGTCCCTATCTACTTCTTTCTGTATTCTGGTTCAGCTTTTGTCTCTGCATTTGAATCAAACAGCTTCTTCCATCATGTTGCCTGGATGCCTAGCGAGACACCATCAAGATCACAAGAGAAATAGCCTCCCTGATTTTGGTTCCATTACTCAGTGTCTCTACATGGAGCATCTGTCCAGGAAACGTCCACCTTTGCTCCTGTAGCCCTGAGCTGGAACTAGCAAATTCAGTTTTTCTGTAGAGATAACTTATCCGCAATCTGGAGCAAATTCAGTGTACAGAGAATCTTTGGAAATGGTATCTGTTCATCTCTAGCAAGTCTCTCCTGAGCATGTGCAAATTGTGATTTTTCCAACATGGTATAATTTAACCAATTTTGGCTGGATTTTCATAGTGATAGCAAAAGACACAGCCCTGAGACAAAGGATGCCTCTGCAAAATTTCAAGCTCAGGTTCCCAAGCATTGGATTGCAAGAGGTGCTAAATGAAAAAGTTGCAGACAGAAAAGGAGCACTCTTATAAATATGCTATATGTGAATTAATAGCTTGAACCATCCAAACCTTCACTGGAAAACAAAAGTTTGCTGTTAGTATGTGACCAGACTGGCAGAGTGCAGCATCTGTGTCTTGGTTAATAATTACCAGGCATATTGTGTTCAGACAGATGGCTGGCACAAAATGCTAAAGTCAGAGATCCAATAGCAACTGATATGACTAGTTACTTTTTGAACAGTTACAATTTTGTAAAGAAATAGCACAATAAACAGAGACTATACATCCATTAATTATGTTCAAAAGCAGTAATCTTGCAAGCTAGCACTGCTTGTGAAAATATAATGAAATCATGAATTTGTGATAAAGTAGACAGAGAGTGAAATCCTGGATGTAATGAAGTCAATGGAAGTTTTTACCATTGTTTTCTGTGAAGCCAGGATTTCATCTGGAGTGTTTATTAACTTAATATCTGTTGTGAAATGTGCTTAACAAAGCTTTGAACCTAATGTTTAAAAATTAATCAGTCTTATAATAGAGCCCTTCCAAGTACCCAAAGTGCTTTACAAAAAAATCAATAAATTAAAGGCCTGATCCAAAGGCAGGACTCAATAGTCCTTGGATCAGTCTGTAAACAATAATATAGTAAGTATATTGGCTCTTATGTGTTCAGCAAGAGCTCACACAAAGTTTCGGGCTTAGAACCTATTTTACTGCCAGACAGTGTTGGCCCAGGCACCCAGGTTATCCCATACACCTGGAAAGACAGGTTAGACAAAGACTTGAACATTTCATCAGAAGGATAACAGCATTTCTCCTAGATCTGTACTGAATTGTCAGCAAATGGAATGAACCACATTTCTTAAACACATTTAAATCTATGATTTCTGAACCAGAGGTAAGAAGAATACAAGTCTGACTTTTTAACAAGTGAGGTTTACATAGTACATGGAAGATTGGTAATGGGGTGTGGGAGAGGATGTGCTGTTCCTAGGACCTGCTACAAAATTCCAACATAATTTGCAAAGTCAAGCCATGAGATATTAAGTAATCTAGAAGGTAGATTACATCTTCTTATGTTTTGTTAAAATGTAGTTAACAGTTTTGCAGTTGTCTACTTTCTGATCCTGAAATGATAAAATATAAAATATTGACTTCTATATCTAAAACCATTTTGCACCAAGTTTTTTTATGTATTACTTTATGTCATACTGTAACTGTTGATCATTGTAGTCTGTAATAGCTTTTTTCAGGCTGCCTACATTAACTTTCTGAAGGGTAGATTATTTTGTGATATATAACTACAAAGTATTAAGAGTTGTTGGCTAAAAGGAGGGAAATAGATTGAGTTTTATAAGTCTTTCCTTTGTGATCAATTATATTTAAATTCTGAATTTAATATAGATTTTGCTAAATTATGAAAGTTTTATTTAGGAATTCAAGCAGAAAATGGTTTTAATTGTGTTTTGTCTCAGTATTAGAATTTTAATTAGGAATATTATTTTTCAGAGTGTGTTTAAAATTTTTCCCAAACACTTTAAATATTTAGAATATGATATAATACACAAAACATGGTACTCTTAAAGATAAATTAATAATGATTTTTTAAAATATAGTCATAATTTGTGTACAACTTTACAATATCATTTAAAAGAGAGAAATAAATAGGAGTTTTGCATTATTCATCACGGAACTACATTGCTTTTTATTATTACAATACATATGTATTGTTTCAATTTGTGGAATTCTTGTAGCTTTCCAAAATGCAGATAAGATAATGAAGAAATGAGTTGGTCACATAAAATTCCAGAAACAAACAAGTACGTAATCTTCTTTGCAATATTAATCTTTAAGTTACATTCAAGTAACCAAAAATGAGAGTAAAGCAAGAACTAGCTAATAGTGAGGAAGAAAAGGATTCCTTTTATTCACTGACAGATCTGCATTGTTGTGCAACTATGTGTTGGGAGGGGTTTCTGCCTCCTTAAACATCAAATATTGGTCATTGCTGGAGGGAGGCAGGATACTGCACTAGCTGGACAAATGATTTGATTTCATATGACAATCTGTGATAACTTTTTATTTCAGCACTCTGTACAACTGAAAACAGAGAACTATTGTGCCATTCATCAACATATGAGTTTGGGAATGATGTAGAGTGCATTTTGCTAAACTCAGATTGTTGGTTTCATCATCTTTTTATAATTTTATAGTTCTCACTCTTCTGGGATGAGATGAAAGCAGCATCTTTCTGGTCCATACGTAGCTATTCTCTATAGCAAGTCTTTTAGACTACGTTGCACACTGTAAGGCACAGATTTACATTTGGCTTTTATCAGACCTTTCCATGCTTTTACACAATGATTCATGGAAAAAATGTGCTAGAGACAGCACATGGAAGCTGAGATGGGGAACACAGACAATCGGCTGAAGTCAGTGGTTGTGTATCCTGGACAGTATGGTCTCTCACTCCCAGTGTCGCTTGTCCATAGGCTCATGAACTTCTACTAATAGCCAGTCCACTGACACCATCGTCAATCATTACTAGAGGGCGTCGATGGCCAATATTTATCAGATCCATATAATACAAAGATGGCTCTCTTTTTTGCTTTCTTGAATTTTGCAGACTGCTTGCTCACAATAGCCACAACACACTTGAGTGTTTGGCCAGAAAAAGAACTTAAGCATTTATCTTTACCCTGTAAAACTTCCCTTCTATTATAAATGTAAAGCTCTTCAGGGTAAGGACTCTTTTTGTTACATATATGTCCAGTACCTAGAACGAAGAGGTAGGGGCCTCCAGGCACTATTGCAGTACAAAACTAACTGACCTAAGTAAAATTCCTCTTCCTAAGACTTTCAGCTGAAAGGTACAGTCATACCTCTGAGCAACTGCTTTATTTATAGTATGACCTTCAGCTCATGCCAGAGGTGTGTCAGAACATCTGCTTACCTTCTCTGGTTCAGATGGTATGCAACCTGGATATCCCATTATAGCCCTACAGAAACGCAGCCATATGTCAGTTCCTTGACCTTTCTCAATTTACTGAACAATGGGAATACAACGGTGGTTACATTTGACAGCAACAGTGTCTGTGATCAAACTGCTGTAAAAGGCCTTGCTTGTAGGCACTGCTCTACATAAAATTTCTGAAGGTTCTTAATCTTATAGCTTTATCCTTTCCTAAAGCCTTGGCCATAATTTACAGTGGAGTCCTCATTTTGTACTGGGACCAAAACTTCACTTACCATGGAATCTAGTTCTGGCCGGAGGAACCAGAGCAGTGTGTGGAACCTTTTTCTTTCTTTCTTTCTTTCTTTCTTTCTTTCTTTCTTTCTTTCTTTTGATGCTGGGACAATTTTTATAATGAGGTGTGCATGCAGCATTCCCAGTACTCCTAGTTCCAGCACTTGTGCGTACTACAGGAATTCTTAGCTCAGTAGGCACTGTCTGAAATGCCCCCATTAGACATTGACAGTCTTGCCTTTCTTTCCCCCCCTTCTAATAGGAAACAATGTGTAATGCAAGATCCATTTCTTTTCCTACTTTTTTTTCTGTGATTCCAAATGAAGAAACTCGTCAAAGGTCTCAAAGACAGAGGAAGAACAGAAGCATTCAACAGGGAAGACTTTGTCCACCCAATATTCCCAGTACATCATGTCTCAAGTCACTGAGACAATCCCATAGTTTACTAATAAAGGGCAGAGAATCAGTTTGAGCAAGATGTAGTCACCAGTCCATAGGCAAAGCCCTGCCTTTGTCTTTAAGAAATACCTGGTCATTCACATATAGGAAAGTAAATCCCTCCTCAATGGCCCATATTTTGAAATCTAATAGTGGGGTCAACAAATAGATAACAGCTGTAATCTAGGGAGTATATGAATCTGTGCCTTTTTTCCAATTGCACACTATTAGTAAGGCATAGAACTAAAATACTGATCCTCACATCTAGCCATGTGTATAATTGCTGAAGGAGGGGATCCTAAAATTTGGGTAAAATTCTTGCCAGTGATATTTTTGAAGAGATGCATTTCACAGATGCAGCTGAGGGGTCGGAGGGCCCTTTTTTGACAGAGGGGCAGAAGGGACTCAATGACCAAAGAGCAATCTGTGTAGCAAAGAAATATGCAAAGACAAACAAAACTTTGAACTTTCCTATGTTCTCTCTTCCTTTCTGGGGGGTATGTCCACACCGGAGCCTTAGGTCGACTTAAGGACAGTTAAGTTGACCTACAGACTGTTGCGTCCACACTGGTCGCTTATTAAGTCAACTTAAGTGCTTCCTTAAGTCAACTTAACACCATCTCTTAAGGCCGGCCTAAGGCTTAAGTCGACCTAATTGGCCTCCAGGCCCCCTTGCAGAGTTCCTGGCCACTCCTCCGTCAACCTAGCACCTGCCAGTGTAGACGCAGGGCTGTGGAGTCTCTAAGTTGACTTAACAAGGTTGACTTTAAAGTTGACCTTGGTTAAGCTGATTTAACAGAGGCTCCAGGGAAGATGTCCCCTAGGAGTGTTGTAAAGGTAATACCTAACTTTATGGGGAGTTGAGAAAGGAGACTTGCACTAGTGGGTTTGGAAATGACATGCTTGCTGGCAGAGAATAAGAGAAAAGGAATGTGTGGTGAATAGCTGTGCATGCAGTGGAATAGATGTTGATGGAAATGTAATTTGTGAACTTCCCCCAAAGAATTTGAGTGTCTCAATGAAAATGATTGGCCAGACAATGTACTTATTGCATCTTCCATAGAGATACAGGAAGACTCTATTGGGGAAATTGAGGAAGAAGTAGGTTGCACGTGATGTTCTCAGTATAGTGCCAAGAAGTGTGCTGAGGCATAAAGAGAAAGGCCTTTGTTCTAAGGAATTCACAATCTAAAGAGTTACTTTGGTTTTGCTTTTTATCCAGGTACCGTCAGTGCCCAGAGTATGGCAACATGAAAAGTCTGCTTTTCTTTTCCAAATGAAAAAGAATTCAAGATGAATCAGCATGCTGCATTACCTTTCTTGAAGAAAGAGGAAAACATAAGACACCAATATGATTTTGACCTCAACTTTCTGGTACAGGGCTCTAGCTCAGAGTCTAACATTTCAGAGTCCATTACGGGGTTAGATGCCCTTCAAAACATAAAAGTACAGATTCAGAAAAGTAAGTTACATTTTAAAAATTACCACTTTTGCAGTAATCTTTTTCTATAATGTAGACTACAGAAGAAAGACAAAGTTGGATGACTAAGCCTCAAAATTAGCCTTTTGTTTTCAAATGCATTTTTGGTCGTCTTCATGTTTGCATGTCTTCTTTTTCACATTCAGTATACTTGAGTCAGACCACCATCCTTTTGTCTATCTGTGAATGAATAAGACAAAGAAGAGCAATCACAAACACAAAAAAGACAAAAGAGAATTATGTCTCTCCATCTTTTTCCATATTTAGGCAATGTGGTCAATCTTTGGGTGAAATCTTGGCTCCTTTAAAGTCAAAAGTAAAACTTCCATTGTTTTATTTTCCTTTGCATTGCCAATTCTAACTGGTTAGTTTAGTCACATAGTCCAAATAATCATATAACATAAGAACATAACAGTTGCCATACTGGATCAGACCAATGGTTCATCTAGCCAAGAATCCTGTCTTCTGACAGTGGCAAAGGAGAGGTGCTTTAAAAGGAATGAACAGAACAGGCAATTATTGAGTGATCCATCCCCTGTTTCCCCTTCCAGCTTTTGGCAATCGGGATTATGGCTCTTCAGAGCATGGGTTTCATCACTGACCATCATGGCTAATATCCAATAATGGACCTATCCTCCCAAAACTTAGCTTTCTTTGAACTCAGTTACACTTTTGGCCTTCACAATATTCCCTGTCAATGACGTCCACAGGCTGACCTTGCATTGTGTGAAGTACTTCTTTATGTTTGTTTTCAACCTGCTGCCTATTAATCTCATCGCTGAGACATTCTCTTGCAATGGACTTCATCTGAACAGAGTGGGAAATAGACTTCAAAGATGGAGGTTAGCACAACTGATTAAGAGAGCTTTAAACTAAGCAGCTGGGGAAGATGGTTGGGAAATGCCCAGGCAATCTCCACACCTGATTTTAGCATTGCGAGAGAGGAAGATGAAGTAAGAAAGTACACAGCAGGGGGGAGCAGAATGACATTATGAGGAAAGATAATGTAAAGGCGATACTGACAGTAGAATGACTGTGCAAAATCAGGTAAAATCTGTGTGCAGTTCTGGTCCCCCATGTTTAAGAAAGATGCATTCAAACTGGTGTGTTCATCAGTATATCTGATCATTCTGTCCTTGAATTTTAGCCAGTTTGCCTGATACTGAAGTTAGGTTTCCCACCCTAGAATTTCCCAGGCTCACCTCTGGAGCTTTTTAAAAAAAATTGGTGTCACATTAGCTATCCTTCAGTCATGTGGTACAGATGCTGATTTAAGCAATAGGTTATATACCACATTTCCACAATGTATTTCTGCAGTTTCAGGTTTGAGTTCCATCAGAACACTTGGGTGACTACCATCTGGTCCTGGTGATTAATTACTACTTAATTCATCAATTTATTCCAATAGCCCCTCTATTGACACCTCAGTGTGGGACAATTCCTCAGATGTCACCTAAAACGAATGGCTCAAGTGTGGGAAATCTCTCTCACATCCTCTGAAGTGAAGACCAAAGCAAAGAATATCTTTAGCTTCTCTGCAATGGTGTTATCTCTGAGTGCTCCTTTAGCACCTCAGTTATCCAGTGACCCCACCAATTTTTTTTTGAGGATTTTCTACTTCTGATGTACCTAAAGAAATATGCTGTTAGTTTTGAGTCTTTAGCCATTTACTCTTTCTTTTCCTCAGGAGGATTTAATTGCTAATTTTTTAAAAGGATGCCTTTTTCCTCTAACTGCTTCTTGTAGTATGTTTAGCCACAGTGACACTTTTGGTCATCTTACTTTTTTTTTTTCTTTAATTTGAGGTATACATTTAATTTGTCCCTGTATTGTGTTGCTTTTAAAAAAAAATTCCATGCAGTTTGCAGGAATTCTTTTTTGTGGCTGTAACTTTTAATTTCTGTTTAACTAGCTTCATCATTTTTGTGTAGTTCCCTTTCTGAAGTTAAATGCTACTGTGGTGGGTTCTTTGGTGTCTGTTCCTCCTCCCTCCTCCCCAGGATGTTAAGTTTAATTATATTATGTTCACTATTACTGATTGGTTCAGCTGTATTCACCTCTTGGAACAATCTGTACTCCATTTAGGACTAAATCAAAAATTGGCTCTCTCCTTGTGGGTTCCAGGATTAGCTGCTCCAAGAAGCAGTCATTTATGACATCTAGAAACTTTCTTTCTACATCCCATGCTGAGGTGACATATACCCAATCAATATGAGGGTAGTTGAAATCCCTCATTATTATTGATTTTTCTATATTTATTGTCTCTCTCATCTCCCAGAACATTTCACCATCACCATCTTAGTCAGGTGGTCAGTAACATATTCCTGCATATTGTGCCTCTCCCCCACCAGCACCACCTACTCTGTCATTCCTATACCCTGGTATTACTGTGTCCCATTACATTATCATCATTCCAAGAAATGCCTGTTATAGCAATATTAATGTCAGGCACTCAAATTCACCCATCTTAGTATTTAGATTTCTAGCATTTGTGTACGAGCACTAATAATGTTTGTCACTTTTTTGCTGTCTTTCATTGTAATGCAATTGAATAGGACCCTTTCATTTGACTGTTTCTCTTCAGTTCCTATCTGTACTTTATCCCTATCTGAACTTTCTTCCATCTTCTCTTCCTTACTAAGATATAGAAAATCCCAAGTAATAGGACCTCCCATAAGGGAAATCTGTCCAAACCCTGTATTCCTCTGTACCTGTCAGCTTTCCCTAGCCCTTAGTTTAAAAACTGTTCTGAGACCTTTTTATATTTTTACATGTCAGCAGTCCGGTTTACGTGGAACCCCTCCTTCCTCTATAGACACCCCCTTCCCAAAAGGATGCCCAGTTCCTAATAAATCTACTACTCTTCTCCCTATACCATTATCTCATCCACATGTTCAGGCCCTATAGTTCTGCCTGTCTAAATAACCCTGCACCTGGATCTGGAAACATTCAGAGAATGCTACCATAGAAATCCTGGACTTTAGTCTCTTCCCTAGGAGCCTAAATTTGATGTCCAGGACCTCTCTCCTTTCCCTTTGTTATTGGACCTTTCCTTATATTATTGGTATTTGTGTGTGACATGACCACTGGCTCCTCCCCAACACTGCACATAAGTCTGCTTAGAGGTCTTAAGAGATCCAAAACCTTTGTACCCAGCAGGCAATTCACTATGTGAGTCTCCTTTTCATCACAAACCCAGCTATCTATAGTTCTAATGATCAAATCCCCCATTACTATTACTTGTCTCTTCCTAATAATGGAGATTAGAGTGCGAGAAGATACCAGGCCATCATCTGGAAGTAGGATAACAACTATCAGATCATTTTCCTCCTCTCCACTCTGATGTTCTCCTTCCCTGAGACTTTTAGCTCCCTCAGCATCATAGAGGCTGTCAGACTGGGGATGGGACTCCCCATCTGTGTCCCGGAAAGTCTCATCTAGATACTTCTCTGTCTCCCTTTAGCATGTCTAATTCAGCCACTCCAGGCTCGAGAACCCGCACTCAGTCATGGAAGGCCATGAGTTCCTTGCATTAAATGCTCATAGATGCCACCTCCGTAATTACACATGTTGCATTCAGTGCAATAAACTGGATAGCCCCAAATCTGCTTCTGGACCCTGACTGTGTTCTTTTTCACGCCTGCAGTTTTTTTGTTGATTTTTTTTATTTTGTTTTTCTTTGGAGGGGTGTGCTTGTTAGCCTAAGTGCTGGCAATATTAATCAGGCATAGCTAGCTCTCACATTACCTCTCTAAATTCCCTTGCAAAACTCCCATTAGTTGCTCCTTCTTGCTAGCTCTTCTGGTTGCTTAGAAGCTAACTTTTTAAACGTCTGTTCTCCCTGAATAGCTCCAGAGTCTGCCCCCTGGTTGAGGGTTGATGGGTGCTAAAGCGATGAGGGCTCAAACCCTCATTCAGAAACTCTCAGTTTTTCCTAGCAGGTGGCTAGACTCGGAACACGGCCTCCCAAATAGACAGACATAATATACTTCAGTCAAGCAGCAAGTACACAATCAGGAAACCCACCAAATGTCACAATCATTCCTCCTCCATGTGGAGAACTTTCCTGCAGTACATTTTTTTCAGACTAAATATTTTGATTTAGGAAACATTTGAATTAAAAAAAACCAACAAAACAAACAAAAAAAACCCCAAACAACAAATCCAAAGATGAAAAGAACAAAAAATGCTTTCAAGGTGTCCACCATTTTCCTCCTACCATTTCTAGTAACTAGTTCTCCAATTATCATCATCTATTATTGTAGCTTTCCATCTGCATAGCAAACATTACCCAGTCCTGCAATCTTTATCTGGGTAGGTAATTTGACTTTGGGAAGAATATTTGTGTCAATAAGGGTTACAGAATTTGATTCTTTGACCCTTAATTTAATCCCAAAAAAATATGTAACCTGTATTCAGTCCAAAGGAATATCAAACTAACGTTTCATTTTCATTTTGATTTTAAGGGATAAATAGATTTGATCTAAAGCACAGCAACAAGAGAGATTTTCAGTCTCTCTTTATATGGACATCTCTTCATAGCACTAATCATATCAAGGGTGTTTATAGATTAATGCTGGGAAACCGTAAGGAATCTAGAAAATTTTATACTGAATCATTTCACAAGGCATGAAAGAATTGAAGTAAAAAGTGCCTTGAAAGGAGACAATTCAAATTAAGGAAGATGTTTAAGGAGATAATTTTGTTCAGTCTCAATGTGGTTTAACCATGAATATTATTTCATCCCTTAGGTTATACTGCCCTCTAAAGGCAGAACATTTGGGATAAAGCAAACAATCCTGATAAAAGATTCCAAAGGGGGAGCCGTGTTAGTCTATTGTAGAAAGACAACAGAGTCCTGTGGCACTTTTAAAGACTAATAAATAAATCTGTTAGTCTTTAAAAGTGCCACAGGACTCTGCTGTCTTTCTGGTAAAAGATGTGCAGGCTGAAAGATGACGCTGCCAAAATTCTGACTTTTAACGCAAAGAACTCCTTCCCCACACCAGCACACACAAACCTCGATTTGCTCCCAGTGGACAGGCAGCAGCACTACTTTGAAATAACTGTACATTTCTAGACTACCTTGGATATGGACATACAAATGAGCATATAGCGCATGAAAATAACCACTGATTATTTGGTGGAATTGGGATCGTTTGTGCATTAAATTTGTATATCAGCCCTGAGCATGTTCTCTGAGCTCATTTTTTCTCCTCTCCTCTTACCACACTTACACGTTGAAATGTAATTTGGGCCAAATCTTCTTCACTGTATTCCTGTGAATAGTCCGGACAGAATATACTCACATAGTTCTCCAAACTCTGTGGAATAAAAGCTAATGGATAGTTCCAGCTATAGGGAAAAAACATTTTAAAAATTGTGGTTTGTTTGTTTTTAAACACTCAGTGAGGGCAAAGTGGGTAACAACAGTTTGACCCCTCATTGTAAATGATGCCAAAACATAGTGACAGGTTTAAAAAATTGCTTTAGTCTAAGCATGCCTTGTCTACACAAGGGACATGTAAAAAAAAAAAAATTCCCTCTGTTGGTACTACCGTTCTGCTGCAGTGGCAGAAGCAAAGTTGTAGGAACTTCCAGCATATTTACCATTGTGTCATTTAAACCATCTGTTGGTATAGTATGGTTCATGGATATTGGGGGAGCTAGGCTGAACACCTGGATGAACTGCAATGTTTCAGCTCTTTACGTTTATAGTAAAACATCGGTTCAAAATCTGGAAAGAATCAAAGTATTTTCTGCAAGGGCAAAATAGCTAAAATTAAATGGCAGATTTCTATAGTTTTATGGTTTACAGCTTTTTTTACTGCTTAAGGTAGATTTATATCCTGTGGCGTCATGACTATTTGTATTAGTTGAAAATTCACTAGTTTCAGTACATTCTTGAAACTAGAATAAAGAGACAAATTTAAATGTGAGGCTTGTTTTCTCATTGAGGAAGTACACAGCAAGTGATAAGTTCCGTTCTACCAACATACTGATTACCCTTTGAATTTTTACTGCAGACATGCAGAAATCATAGCTCAAAGACAGTTAACAGGTAACATCTTTTGATGGTTTTTATATGCATATGTACAAGGGCTTACTATTTTTTACACAACATGTAGTGACGTGTGTTTCATATCAAATAATTCCTTCTTCCCCAGTGTTAAATACATAGAAATAATTGAGGACAAGATACATAGATAAAAATATATCATTATAGCTATCAAACACCTTTCATTTTCTGTAAAAAACAACGAGAGTCCTGTAGCACCTTATAGACTAACAGATTTTCTTCGGCATAAGCTTTCGTGGGCTATAACCCACTTCAATATGGCAGCCAAATGGACAATGTGAGAAGGTTGGAGAACCAGCACTGTCTCAGCTATGCTGGGGCAATAAGAATAAGCTTGGTCCAATCCATCTTGAGCTAGAGGATGATCTGAAAGATGATCAGGATTGGAGGAAAGGCATAGAGGAAACTACCTCTATGGAAAGTATTTAACACAGAGCCGGAACAGAGCTCCCTTTAAGAACAGTGCGGATGACATTTCCTGCTGCTCACCATAGTGAACAGGCTGATCATCAGGATGCCCCAAGTTGTAAAGATGACTTAGGGGGTAAGATGCAGCCCACGAAAGCTTATGCCAAAGAAAATCTGTTGGTCTATAAGGTGCCACAGGACTCTCATTGTTTTTTGCTGTACATAGACTAACACGGCTACCCCTCTGGAAATTTCTGCATTTTCTGTGTTATTGACCTGAAGATCATTTAAATACTAGAAATTTTCCAAAAAATACAATTGGACATATTTTCTTGATTAAAACTATTGATTATCTCAAAATTGTGTATTTGATCTCTCAAATAAAAAGCAAATTACTAATAATTTGTTCTGAAACTTGCAGTGTTGCCTGGCACCGGTGACGTTTGACCTCTAAGAACAATTCAACTTGCACCTTTAGAAGACAAAATCAACACAAACAATAACTATATTTTAAGTATTAAGTATTCTGTACCTATTGCTATAAAACCATGTACCAAACTTTACCAGACTCAATTAGACAACCCTCAGCAAAGGCAGGCATCTATTAGTGTTTCTGATAGCTCCATCTTAATAGGAAACCTGTATTAATTCAGAATGGATAATGGTTACAAATGTTCTGGAGACGTGAAAGAACAAGAAAGTGAAATACAATTAAAAAGCAGTGAAGCTGATGAAGATATTAAGGTTGAACAAGCCGACTTGGAAAAATTTCAGCTTTCAATATCTTATGGAAGGTCAGATATTGTGAACACAGCCAGTGTTTTTGATGACTGTCATGCGTACTTCCATGCAAGTGAAGTGACAAACACCAAAGAGAACTGTGAAATATTTGCAGTTCAGTGTCCTGCATCAAACAATGGAGACAGTGTACGTGCTAGAAATTGGGAGAGAGATTTCACAGCAAGGAGTGCCATTAAAACTTATCTAGAGGATGTAGATGTCACAGAAATTATACCAGATTATACTGTGTGCACAGATATTGATCCTGTCAACTCAATGCTTGAAAATCATGATTTAGACTCAAGCTCCAAAAACGAAGTAATAGAATCATATCATATGCTAGAAGATAAATCTAAAATTGTTCCTCATCTTTCTTCTGGAAAATCAGAAAACAGTATTTGTCCAGAAGTCTGTGGAACAAATGAAAAAATAGCCATTTCAGAAGCAACCGAAGCAAAAATCAATAAACGGGTGCCTCTCATCCATATTACACCGTCTGAACATGAGCCATCTAGGGCACTGCAAATTGCCAAATGTCCCTCCAAAAAAAATGTTGTCCTCTGTAGCATGCCTCCTAGTGCAAGTCACAGCTTCAACATGTTTGCATGCAAAGAAAATGACAAAATAAAAACTAATGGAAATAAATCTGCTTCAAAAGCTAAAATAAGTAGCAAAGGCACTAAAGATTTCACTGTTTCTGATGAGAGTTCCACAAAATGTAACACACACAATGCCAACATCAAGAACCCGATTTTCCCTTCTGTAGAACTATCTCATGTGGAATCTGATGTTTCCTCCAAGCTTCAGAAAAAGAGACCTCAGATGAAGAAATACCATGTTCTTCAGAATACTCAGAAATCTAAAAAGCAGGCAGTTCCTTATATCTGCAAAAGTTCAAGCAGCTTAAAGAAAAATGTTACTCCACTTTCTGTTCCACGAATGCAGTCTGCCTCCGATTTCTTGAATCTGAAATATAGTGACATGTTCAAAGAAATACATTCAAATGAAAAAGGCCCAGGGATTTATGAAATGTTTGGGACTCCTGTATATTCCCAAGTGCGTGGGCTTGGTCACTGTGAGAGCAGATTTTACAGAGAAGTTTGTTCTGCTCCATCTAGGAGATGCCCTGCTAGTAAATGTAAATCTACCTGCACTAATGAGAGAGACAGCAGCAGAAGCACCCAGAAGAGAACACATTCTAAACCCAAGAAAAACGTGATTGGCATGAAACAAAAGCACAAGGAGTTAATGCCAAAAGAGAGAAAATCTGAGTTAGGCAATAGCCCCACAGAGTTGGATAATGTAATCATTTCTGGTCCGGATTGGCACATAAAGACTTCAAGGAACATGCCATTGTTTAATGAAGATGAAGGTCAGCAGTTGCTGGTTCTGGAGGAGTTTTCACAATTCACTAAACAAAACGAAATCATTCCAAATTCACACTTGTCAACTATAAAAGAAGGCCCTTTGGAGAAGTCTCCAGATAATAGAGACGTGTCTAACAATCAGATATTTGCAAACAGTGACAACAGTTTTAGTCAGATTGATAAAGATCATGCAGAATGTGTTGGTTTAGTGACCAGTTTACTGAAGACAGATCATAAGAACAAATGTGTAGTCCAAGGAAGAGTAGTTATGGATGACTCCATGAATCTGGAAGCAAACCAGATCTCCTGCGAACCTATAGATAAATGTGAAGCACTGATTGCATTGTCTTTTCCTGACAGACCCAACTGTGTGTTGTCTCAAAGAAAACTAGATCAGAGTTGGATTCACATATCTGATAATAGTAATTCAGAACATGCATCAATTCAGCAGCCAACTAACCAGACTTTAAATGCTGCAAGCCCAGTTTTCCAGACATATCTAAACATTCTGGACTGTGCAGATAATGAACGGACTGATGAATTGCTTTGTTGCCTGGCAGCAGAATTGCTAACACTTGATGAAAAAGATACCACCTCTTTCAGAATACCTACAAAAAATACAGGCTCTGAAATGCAAATCGTGTTTGCTAAAGAAGAAAGAGGCATTATGAATGAAGATGGCATAGTAGCACGGGCAGAGGAGCAGGTAAAAACAAATTCCCCATATCTTGTAGTTGTTTTCCATGATGTAGCAACACTAGCATGGAAAAATGAGCAAGCCTTCATATCAGTCAAGCTGATGGTAGCTTGTTTGCATCCAGACTGTGTGCGCCCAGTTCATTCTCATCCTGGTGTGCAGAAAGGCTTATCCATTTGAGAGTTTCCAAAACTAGAAAAATGTATGATTAGCTTATGGTCCTTTAACTCCCTAGTCACTTTCTCAGAACCTCACTCAATAAGCAATTGGATTCAGGCAGAGTATTCGTCATGGAGGCCACTAGCAGAGACAAATAAGACTGATCAGCAGTGACTATACTCCAGGATAGAGGAGTAATCATGGAGGAACCAAGTTAGACAAGGCTAAAATAATGAGCAGTGATAAACTAGGGGAAAGGGGTCAAGGAAAGGGACGAGAGATTTCTGCCACAGGAACAGACAAGGAGATTTCTTTGGGCCAGCACAAAAGCACTGGGCCCTTAATCTACCCTAATCACAAGTGGTGCCTGCCTTCCACAGAGGGAAACTGCCTCCCTTTGGATCTTTGTTAGCCACCCGATTGCTGCCCTCGAAATGAAATAAGCGGTGGCTTATCATAAAGATAGACATTAGTTTAGAAGGGGAAAAATGAAATGAGTGCTCCACTGGGGAGGCAGCAGAGCCTACCTGATAAGACACTGAACTGGGACTTGAGAGGCCTGGGTTCTTTTCCTAACTTAGCCACTAACCTGCTGTGTGTAAGTCATTGCCCTCCCCTTCCTCTGTCCACCAATTTGTAACTTCAGGGTAGTGACTATTTTTCACAGTGTGTTCACAAGGGGGCGCCGATTTGTCAGTGCTACAGTAACACAAAATAGTGAAACACCCACTTTACAAATGTCACTCACCTGCCTCAGAAGCACCCGTGGGTAGATGGGAAAACTATTTCTCTTCATTCTGAAGTCATCCTCCTTCTCCCCCAAATTAGCTCTAACTTGTTCTAGAGCGTTTGTTCTGGTGGAAAACATTTCCAGGGTTAGCATGTATTTAAAATATATTAATCCAAGACTAGCAGTAGGTTGACTCGTCACATTAGTAAATTATAGATAGTTGAGAACCAAGTGGACACACGTGGAGATACCCTGCTCTCAGGCTCTTTGCTCAGATGGATTCCCTTAAATGCGAGCGAGAAAGAGCTGTAGTATCTATGTGCCATGCTTATACAACACTTACAAGTACTTTCTAGAAAGACAACAGAGTCTTGTGGCACTTTTAAAGACTAACATTTATTAATCGCATGAGCTTTCATGGGAGAAAATCCCACTTCGTCAGACGCTTTGAAGATAGGAAAGTTACAGAGTGGGAGGAAATTAAATGCAGGGGAGTGTATGACATAGCATCAGGTCAGGCTGTAACAGCAAATCAAAATAGGTGTTAGGATTCAAAACACAAGTGAATTGACCTCCCCCTCCTCTATGTGCTGTTCCCCAGTGTTTGAATCCTAACACCTACTTTGATTTGCTGTTACAGCCTGACCTGATGCTATGTCATACACTCCCCTGCATTTAATTTCCTCCCACTCTGTAACTTTCCTATCTTCAAAGCGTCTGACGAAGTGGGATTTTCTCCCACGAAAGCTCATGCGATTAATAAATCTGTTAGTCTTTAAAAGTGCCACAGGACTCTGTTGTCTTTCTACAATAGACTAACACGGCTACCCCTTCGGAATTTAAGTACTTCCTACATAGTCTAGCCATTGGGTCTATAGGCTGATCATGAGCCTTGTAATTTGACTATACTAAAAAGATGTTATAAAGAAGAACCATTTCAGAGTATCAGTTTTTTGAACATGTGAGTAACATTAAAAGGCAGCCTTTATCTTTCTCTCTCTCCTCCGCTCCACCCTCTGCGACTACCACCTCTCTAGCAGAGTTACAGTAAGGCCTCCCCGACACCAAAGAGGGAAAGTGACTCATTAAACTTGAAGGAATCTGCCACATTTCCAGAAAGTAGTCTCGCTAGTAAGGATCCCGTCACCTGGACTAGAGGTGAAATCCTTGGAAAGGGAGCCTATGGCACTGTAAGTTAAAGTCTGAATATTTTAAAATACGCATTATTTGCCTCAAGCTACATAATTTCTTTATAACCATTGCCCCTATCATCCCATCTACTGTGTCAAAATATGTTGGATTATAGAAATGAATTCTAGATCAACTCCACGTTACATATACAGTGATACAGGGCGTAACTTTTTAAGAAACCTGTCTCTTTAGTTCATATTTAATTGTTTCAAATGTTCATTTGGTTGCAGGTGTACTGTGGTCTGACAAGCCAGGGACAATTAATAGCAGTGAAACAAGTTGCTTTGGATACCTCCGTTCAAGTCACTACAGAAAAGGAGTATCAGAAATTGCAAGGAGAAATTGACCTGTTGAAAACACTACAGCACATCAACATTGTAACCTATTTAGGAACATGTTTAGAAGATAACATTGTAAGCATTTTCATGGAATTTGTTCCTGGTGGCTCAATTTCCAGTATTATTAATCGTTTTGGGCCATTGCCAGAAATGATCTTTTGTAAATATACAAAACAAATTCTGCAAGGGGTTGCATATTTACATAAAAACTGTGTGGTACACAGAGATATCAAAGGCAATAATGTTATGCTTATGCCAAATGGTGTAATAAAGCTGATCGACTTTGGATGTGCAAAGCGCTTAGCATGGGTAAGCTTGAGTGGCACACACAGTGAAATGCTCAAGTCTGTCCATGGGACTCCATATTGGATGGCACCAGAAGTAATAAATGAATCTGGATATGGAAGAAAATCAGATATCTGGAGCATTGGCTGCACTGTATTCGAGATGGCAACAGGTAAACCGCCTCTGGCTTCCATGAACAGGCTGGCAGCTATGTTTTACATTGGAGCCCATAGAGGGCTGATGCCTTCTTTACCTGATCACTTCTCAGGAAAAGCAGCAGACTTTGTCCATGTATGTTTAACGCGGTAAGTACGGTTTTTTTAGTTTTAGAGCTTAGTTTGAAATTACCATTTTTGATCTTTGATGCAGTTTCTTAAATTGTATGTTGCTGATTGTCAGTGGAAGCTTAGGTTAACCCTACAAGGAGAAATGCCTATGTAAGATTTCATTCTCTTAGCATTCAAGAAGGCCTGAATATGAAGGTTTCAAACTCCATAGTGCCATTTATCAAAAGTTGGGAATCTCTCTGGTCTTTTGGACCTTGTTCCTTATCAAATATTGGCCTCGTTATTTATATGGAATGATAGCATGCCATGGATTTTTAGGCAAATTTCCTGAGTTCGGTGGAGATGCCTTTAAAATACTCTCATTGCAAGGATCCACGTTAGGGCTAGCAAAGGGAAAGAACTTATAAGACTCGGTCATAAACGTGGGAGCTCTCACATAACTATTTACTTTTCTATTAGAAAATGCATTTAACAACTCTCACTCTAGGAAATATGCTCTTCTGAAACAGCACACTCCGTGTAAGTCATTCATCAGTCCTGGGTATTAAGTGTTGCAATGTTTACTTTTAAAAAGTTCCACAGTGTTGAGATTTTGAAGCATCTGTTTACTCCCAATGCAACAGAAGTTACATTTGAAAGGAATAGCACAACGGATAGTTTCCTGCTGTCTGCAAGCATTCCAGTGGAAATTAATGGGTGCCTTTTTGGGGCATCTGAAGAGCACAGTTGTGCACCATAGGGAGGCACATGATTTAGAGTCATGTTTGCTGGGTTTTACTCCTACCTTTGTTACTGACCTGTTGTCCTATGGTGAGTCACTGCTTCTTTGAGCCTACTTCTCTCCCACAATAGTTTTGTGCACCTGAGCCCCAGCCCTGCACTGTACAATACAGACTGCTGCACCTGCCTCAGTCTAATCCTGACATTTCAGTGGGGCTCTAACTTCTATGGAGGCAAGGACTTGCTTACTCTCTTTGTATAGTACCAACACAACAAGACAGCTGTCCTATAAATTCCAAAAGTAACAGTGAAAAATTTAATTGTAGCACATGACTTTAAATCTATAAGAACAATAAAATGAGATTTTGAAATATGAGAGGAAATAGGTCAATTAATAAGTGAGGCTAAAACACTAAAATAAGTAAATTTTACAAAAAAAGTATTAAAAACAAGTTTGAATAATTAGCAAGGGAAGAAAAGCTTTAAAATAACAACTGATAAGAAGAATGTAAAGAAAAATCTGAGCATTCATTCAGAATGTTGCGTTTACTAAGACACGTCCATCATAGCACTTACAGGAGTATTAATGTTAATTCATGTGAAGCAGGTATGGTAGAAACCAGCACACATTAGTTTCCTTGTCCAAGATCATAAAGAAAGGCTGTAAAAAGGAAACCAAATCCAGGTCTTATGACACTGTGTCCCCATGCCTCAGCTTCAGGGGCCCTTGATATACACCCAATGACATTGAAAATTAGCAAAAAAAAGTGCCTTACTGTACTATCTTTGAAACATCATGGGCCAACAGTCAGGAAATTTGTTACCGCATGGCTTGTTATTAAATCTGGGTTTGCTTATGCTCCTCATTAATAGGACAGAGGAATTAACAAGAAAGTTAATATTACTAAGAAAAAGCTCCAGACAACATAAACCTAAAAAAATTAAATACATGGACAAAACAATATTTGATTTGCAAATTTGAAAAAAATGCAAGTTAAAACATCTGTGGAAAAAAATAAAACATACAGAAGCCCAGACATGGGGAAGGGAAAAAAATTATTGGAAATTCTTGTGACTTCATCATGACGTTTTCCACTTGGGATACTCTTTTTAAAACCTCAGCTCCTGGAGTTAAGTGAGTCTCAAATAATCTCAATTTTTAATTAATAGTAATAAAAAAAATGTAAGTTTCCAGCCCATATGGTTATAGACGTGAGCTGAAAACATGACCAGAATCTGTCTCAATGGCTCAAAATCCAGAAAGAAGGGGAAAAGAAATAACCAATGCAGATTTGGTCAATGCACAGAGAGTCAGCAAGCAGAGAAATAAATCATTCTTTAAATAGCTTTGATGCAACTGCTCCGGGAATGGACACATTACAAGAAAGCTATTGACTAATGAGAAGGAATTCAGAGAGAGAATGATAATGAGATCAGAGGACTGGAGGAAATTATTTGAGTTAGGAATACCATCAAATTAATACCAGCCTCCACATTTCACTAAACCCCACCCCTCCATGAAAGTCCAAAGAAGGAAAGACTGGTGAAGTGATGACTTGTATATTATATAATTTAACAGTAAAGCAACATGTGTATTTTGTAACAATTTACTTTATGTATTAATTTTCCTCTCCTCACAATGCAGAGATCAACATGTGCGTCCATCTGCTACCCAATTGCTGCAGCATCCCTTCATGAAGGGAAGACAATGAACTTCTCAAAACTTCTGCCAAACCAATGGATGTTTTCCACTCATCTGTTTCTACCTTTATAAAAGTTTAATTTGCATTTGATTTGAAAATGGGAGTGTAGTAACTTATCAGAAGTCAGCAACCAGCCGAACATTGAAAATCCATGGTGAGACTACAGTATCATTAAACCAGAGTTTGATTTGTAATGTGAAATGCTTATGAGGGTATGGGAATTTAGTTGCTGTTTATCCAGTAACGAATTTTTTTTCCAGCAGTGTTTAGTTTACATTTTGAAATAAAGCAAAAGCCATGTGATTTTGTCTTCAACTTGAAAAGGCTTTCAAAAGAAGCTCTTTTATAGTACTTGAAAAAAAAAGTTGGACATGAGAATCCCATTTTTTCTATAAATATCTAAGTAGTAATATTGAATATGAGCAAATAGCATCCATGACAATCCTGAGACTACTACTCCAGTGGCTGGGGCAGTACTTCTCAAAATATTTGCCAATTGATTAATGAAATATGGTTGTAGAAATCACTTGGAGAATAAGAACTTAACATATGCAGGTCAGCCCAGAACATGGTTACAAATACAAAGTAATTTTCATAAGAAGGATCTCTTTAATTTCACTTGTGTACAGAACAGCAGATTTCAGCACACAGAATTATCTGGGTGTCTTCTCGTTTGCTGCTGATGGTTTGACAAAAATTAGATAGGGTAAGAGATTTCTGTATATATAGTCTGTAAACAGCTGTAATTATTGTTTCCTCTTCTGGGAATATGAATGCTGTGATCATTTGAGAAGTTTCTTCTTCCTTTCTGCTGGGACTAGTTTTAAACTCACTTTACCATAGTGAAGTGGTCACTTGTCTACATCCTACTAAATCTGTGTTTGACGGTTAAATTTGGAAGGAAGGAAGCAATTTAAAGTGGGCCTAGAACCGCAGTATTAAAGAGAAATCCATTCACACTGTGAAAGGAAGATACTGTCCCTTTTTCCAGGGTTGATGGGTCATGCTCTTTGGACAGATGCATTGTACTTCACTGATACATAGCAATAAAAACCATAGGCCAAATGCCTAACAGGTGCTTGACTCTTGATTACAAGAGCTATAAAATACTATTTGAATCATTACAAATGGTCTACTGTTTTCAATATCCTGGTTATGAGTTAATGGAATACATTTGATTTGTGACTTTGAAATGTGGATATTCAATACAGTGCATGTATGTGTCATTTGAAAAGCAAGACTACAGAATTTCTGATTGTATAAAATTTTCCCTTAAAATGACTTAGAAGGTAAAGTCTCAGTTTCAAACGTGACAGATATAGAAGCGAAAGGCCCATTGACTTTCAGTAACCTCTAGGGCTATGTCTACACTGGCAAGTTAGTTCGAATTAAGCTTCCTTAATTCGAACTAACTTAAGCCTCGACCACACTAGGCTTTCATTAGTTCGAATTAAGGCTTCCTTAATTCAAACTAATAAATTCAATTATAGCTTTTGAACTAACACTTAATTCGAACTAGTTAGTTCGAATTAAATCAATGTGGCCATGTTAGTTCAAACTAACCGGCACGTGGAGCTTAATGCAACTGACTAATTCGAACTAAGCAAGTGCCATGCATAGCACTTCCTTAGTTCGAACTAAAATTCCAGTGTGGCCATGCTAGTTTGAATTAAGTTAATTCGAACTAACTAAAATTAGTTCGAATTAACTAATTCAAACCAACTTTGGTAAGTGTAGACATAGCCTAGGAGACTTATGCTTCTAAATGTATATAGGTCCTTTTGAAAATAGGACTTGTGCTAAGTCACTTGGGCAATTTTGAAAATGTTGCCTTTAGTACACTCCTGTTGCAATCCAAGTATTTCTGTTCCCATCTCCTGCAGCAATATTGTGCGCTATTGCCAATAACCAGCATTAAAAAGCATGAGCAAGGTCCCCAACAACCATGAGTCACTTAATCATTAAGGCTGTCTTCACTTGTTAATTTAGGTCGACTTCGCTAAGTCGACTTAAAAGTCGACTTTGTCGACTTAGCATGTCTGCACTTAAAATTTAAGTCGACTTTGGGGGGACCCTACAAAGGTGACCTAGAGTGTCCACACTGGACACCTAGGTCGACTTGTAGGGGCGAGGGTGACCTTGGACTGGTCCACAGTGGCAGGGGGCACCCCTTACCAAGTGCCAGGGGGCTCAGCCTTTGCCCCATTGTACCTGGGTACAATGGGGCAAAGGGGGCAGGGACCCTGGCAGGGCATAGGGACAGGGAGTCGACTTAGGGCTACTCCAGCTCTACACTGGGTTAAGTCGACTTTAGAAAGTCGACTTAAGCCAAAAGTTAACTTAAAAGGTGGTTTTAAAAAGTCGACTTAATTTTCCTTAAATCGACTTAAGCAGCTTGCTTAAGTCGACTTAAGGAAAGTGTAGTGTAAACGCAGAGTAAATTAAGTCGACTTAAGCAAGCTTAAGTCGACTTAATTTACAAGTGTAGACACACTCTAAGTTAATAAACTTTGCCATCTGGCTTCTAAGAATGTAATTTGTTTTAGATAAAAGCCAAGATTCTCCTGTAATTACTTGACTCCTAGAAATGAAGCACAAAACACCAGTATCTCAAGAACTGGCAAAGCTGAGTCAATGTACTCTAGTTCGTAAGCAGCTGACTATAGCTGTTACACCCTCCCAGGGAAGTAAAATGCAAACAGTAAATGAACACTCTGTAAAAGGAAGAGCAAGATAGATTTCAGTCAACTTTTTATTCTAAGAACAGCAGCTTGCTTCACACCATGGCAGGGAAATAAAAACAAGACAGAATTTAGAAGACTGTGGAAAACCTTTGCAGGATCATGACCTTGTTACTTCAGTCCAGCAGTTCCATGCTAGAGTACCACAGCTGCAGAAATTATGCATGTTTTCAGTTTTAATAATCTGAAGTATTAGAAAATGTAAAGATTTTTTCCCCTCTTTTAAAGTGTCACAGAATTACTGTCAATGAAATTAAAGTTGGTTTTGGGGACATAGCTAATGTATGTCTTGTTAGCAAATAGTTTTCATGTGAACCAATCTTAGAAAGACAACAGAGTCTTGGGGCACTTTTAAAGACTAACAGATTTATTAGTCGCATGAGCTTTCGTGGGAGAAAATCCCACTTCGTCAGACGCTTTGAAGATAGGAAAGTTACAGAATGC
>ML685777.1:15969266-16064729 GCA_007922175.1 Pelusios castaneus | reverse complement strand
GCATTCTGTAACTTTCCTATCTTCAAAGCGTCTGACGAAGTGGGATTTTCTCCCACGAAAGCTCATGCGACTAATAAATCTGTTAGTCTTTAAAAGTGCCACAAGGCTCTGTTGTCTTTCTACAATAGACTAACACGGCTACCCCTTTGGAACAATCTTAGAAAGGTCTTGCAGAATCCTAGATACGGCTCTGTGGGAATTCCATATAAAGAAAATCTGGTGGAAGGGAAGAATTCGAGCTCTCTGGTTGCTGTCTCCCTCCCAGCAACTCAGGGCATTCGATTAGATTACCGGTTTTGTAAGCACAGAAAATGCTACAACATTCTCCTGCACAGTGAGAAACCTGAGACAATGCTACAATGTATTTAAGCATATAAAGTGCATATAGTGATACACCACACTTTTTTCTTTCTGGGACACAGGCTAGCTAGGCCCTTGTTAAATTACCCCTTCCTTTTTTAATTTGTTGCAGATTTGTGTTGCATAACACAAGTTTTAACTTTTAAAAAATTGTTAGTCTTCATTGTGTGATGAAAATTCTAAAAAAAAATATATATATCTGGATGGAGTGGGATTTGTGGTTGTAGAGAACTCTGAGATGTTAATACTGACGTGTGATGATAGTCTTTAGATACCAGCACCATGAACTATTTCCCCATGGAGTACTTACTTGCAGTGAATACTTATTTGCATTGTTGATAGTATAGTGGACAGTGGGACCATGCAGCGGCACACCCAGCTGCTAACACAATTTGATAGGGAAATATATAGGGGAAGGTATGAATTTAAGAAAACTGATCTGAGGCCTGGTGATCAGAGCTGCAAACACCTTAGTTAATACAAAAGTTGGCAGCACAATAAAAATTTAAAGAGCAATACAAAGAGAACCAGCAAAAAGCCAACACCATATAGAGGAGCTAACCACTTAAGAGTTTGGTGGATTCTAGGTTTACAAATAAAATTCAGATCTAAACTATTGTATAGACGGGAATTGAGGAAAGTAGCTTAGAATGGATATAACTATTCGACTGAGGCAAAAGGTATCTTAGCTTAGAAGTCTTTACCCTACATTATGAAACAAAATCTTCAGATATATTATTGGCTGCAGTAGTAAGTACTATACAAAATTTATAACACTTAATATCAATTTTTCCCTAAATGAGAAATTATAATATGGCCATTGTATTTAGTGAGGCTTGTTCTCAGGTTTCTATGTATTTAGAACATGTATCCATAGAACTGAGTCAAGAGGGCAGTTCAGCAGATTCTCTCGTCTCAAGAGGACAAAGAAATGAACATTTTCCCTACAACTGTGCTGACGTAAGGTATTTCAGTGCCATCAGTCATCGGAAAGTGACATTTTGCAAAATGGAAATAACTGGCAGAATTAAAGTTTACCAACTCGACTTTCCTCAACTGAAGTCTCTCACTGAAATCATTTTAGATACGTTTGGCCCAGATTGTGTAAAAAAAAGTTTGCTTCTACCATATTTTTAATTAATTTTTCCAGTAGGTATAACAGTCAGAGAATATTATACCACCATATTTAATTCTAACTTGAGTCATTTTCCAAGTCCAAAAAATTCAATTCCTTTTTACAGAACATCCCTGGTTGTGATGCTGAAGTCCATAGGAATTAGAGCACCTTCTATTACAGAAGACTTGCAGGATCCCGGTCTGTCGTGGGATGTACATAGTTCCACGATATTTCTTAATTACCTCTTAGCATTGGGACAAGTCTCCAAAAAGGCTGGAAAATAAGGGACACACTAAATTTAGCATGAAATGCTAGCTAGATGCCACACAGACTGAATAATGCCACAGTGCTCAGGAGCAAGCAAAATGTATTGGAGTAAAAATTTTACATCTTCCTATTGGAAGCCTTGCTATAAAAGCCAATGCACTGGGTAGCTTATTTTTAATTAGTGGATCAGAATATTTTAGTAACCCCCAGATATTTTTATATTTATATAACTAAGCACTAAGGATAGCCTCAACCAGGGACAGCATTGACATGGTAATATAAAGCTGTTAAAATCCCTGATGCTTTGGTGATATCTGAAATATGTTTTAGCATCTGTTTAAGCCTTCTGCTATTCAAAGAAAGTTTGAGCTTTAGAATTTTTGTTGCACCAGTGTTCATGTTAGTTTGTTCGTTCTATTTCCTATTGCGTAGGTAGCATTTTAAAGTCAAATTTCACCCACTGAATTAAAGATACTGCAGCACAGTCTTACAAAGTCATTCATTTAAAAAAAATAAATAAATCAAGTTTCTTGGACTTAATTTTAGTTCAAGACCCACCAGCCCCATCATCATCTCACTCTGGATGGTTTATTTTTCATTTAGGATATAACAACTTTTTACACTTCAAGTTACCTTGAGTAAAAGCAACATTATACATTTTCAGTCAAATCTCATTTGAGTCATTAACCATTTCTTTAAAATGCCAGCTGAACTATTCTGGATTATTTTTCAAATTGCAGGTTAAGGATTAATAAATACAATTGTATACTAGACCAAGTATTTTCATAGTTATATTAGAATAAGTTATCGACTCTTTTCCACCGTGAATCACAGCCAAGGACTTGCCTGTGAGAACTGCTGGTTGCATCCAAAATCCTTTGAGCTTGTTCTGATATTTCAAACACAAACTAAAGCAAGGCCCAGAAGGATTCAGTGTAGTTATTCTATTTATGCTGGAATGCCACACCCATATAAAAAGCATTTAAAATAACTGAGTGGTCAGTCAATTCTTTAAGATTGCAAGGGGAAGGTAATCCAGCTGAAGACCAAAGGAAACAAATTGATCAAATATGGAACAGCTCCCGACAAGGAAGCTTCTGTAGCAGACCTGAAGATAATTAGAATGACTCCACAGTACATTGTCAGAGCAAGGAAAACTGAGGCCCTACAATTGTCGGGAAAGGTAAGTAGTTCAGGGCTATCTTGTATTTGTCACACACTGTCTGAGAACCAGTTACAGCTGACTGATCTCGTCAGCTTCAGTGCTCATAGAAGATGTGAGAGCGTGCCAGGGACTGACAGGAGGGCGATCACTCTTCTTCCGATAGAACTGCTTGGAATGCCCCCAGGCTTGAAATTCTGCCTTGTTGGATGCAGCATGATTTAGAAAACATGAATGAGTATTTCAGAGGAAGGGTAAAATAGCTACAAATGCATTTAAGACACCTCCCACAAGGCCTTAAAAGTATTTAAACTTTATACACTATTTATATGAACATTAATACACATTCTGAAAAAAGGCATCAAAGTTCCTACTTGGGTCCATGTCAAAAGTAGAGTAGGTACCTGGGCTACCCCACCCCACACCCCTTTTTCCTTTTTTTAAAAAAAAGAGGTGTATCCAATTTATAAAACTTGCTTTTCTGGAGTTCTCAGACTATGGATTTCTGGTCAGTTAGAAACAACTGTGAAAAAACATGAAACTAAATGATGCTACTTTCCAAAATTCTTAAGCCAGCCACAAATCATTATTAAAAATGCTTTTCGTGTATCTGAAAAACCATGAATGTTTACCATCAAACCCAAGGGGATTTTTCATAATAAATATTTAGAAGCACAAGTAGGAAGTAAGAGAAATGGGGCTGTATTTATGCCTAGCAGTGAGAGTGGTGAGGTAAAGAACTTTATTAATAAATAGCTTTTACACACATTGTCCTTGAAAAAGACTCAAATCAAGTTTTAATCTCAAAAGGGCTGTTTTAAAATTGCAACTGGCTATTTTATCATGAAACATGAGACTACATGAGCAGAAAGGATATACAGTACTTCAGTTTTATCCAAATACCAAGGTACCAGATCACAGCAAGATACAGTACATTGTCTAAAGTACTTTAATTAGGTACTTGCACCATTAGCAATGAGACTAAAGATTCAATGGACAGAACCCCAATACTCCACACATCTTACATATCACAAAAATGAGAGCGCACCCAGTGAGCACTGCAGCGAGGTTTCATGATTAAGACTTCAGTTTTATAGAATACATAGTGTATTTTCTGTTAATTCACTCAAAATTGTAACAAAACTATAATCAAAGTGAACAAAGTACATTGTGGTGTATTAGCTTTTTTATTGCATTTATTCATTCACTTACGGGACCAAAGCTGACCCCGTAAACAGTTGGATCATGCTATAATTCAAAGTTCAGTGATGGGTTTCAGTCAGTGTGAATCAGTGATATTTTGCTGTGTTTCCCCTCTATCTATCATGTCAATTCTAATCTCAGAGAGCAAGACTTCAGTACAGAGATTTACATATTTATACAATCATAATGAAAACTAAAAATACGGATATTCTTTACAAAGAAATTGAAATCACTGTTTGTTTCTCATTTACGTAGTATAGCAACCCTTTGTGAATGTAATTTCACAACTCCCTGGAACCAACACGAAGGACCTGTATAAGTCATCCCCACAAGTGAAGATCATTGCCCCTTTTCTTTTTATCATCTCCAAGTTATAACATTAGATGCTACATTTATAGTACAATACATCGCTGTATCCAGATTGGATGTATAAGATGGTACAGCTATTTAATAGGCTTAAAAGCAAATATTGTCATACTTTGTAAAGAGCATTTTAACACAATTTACTGTTATTTTATCTTCTACTTCTGCATATTACTTTAGGTCAGTTTACATTCCTTATATATGGCAACAACTCTTCAGACTTAGTGCTGAGATGACGACGAGAGACTATGAAAAGATTAGAACATATCCAACAATGCAAAACAAGTCTAATAGGTTGGAAGTATTTTTTCTGAATGTAGAAAAATTCAAAGCAGTTATGGGGAAAGTTTCATATACGGTATATCTATGGGAAAAAGGATAAATATGGACCCAGATACATTATTCTGTTTTTCAACTTAAATGTTTGGATGTAAAAAAAGTCTCCATAGTTCAAATAAGAGTTACAAACTTTTGCATTACTGGAAACTGATTATTACATAGTAATTGATATTGCTAGTAACCTGTAGTTACATAATATAGCAACTACAAACTGGTAAGTATTGAACAATTTTGTTGTTTAAGCACTTCATTTAATAATGGAAATAAAGGGCTAAGCTTCAGATTAAAATTCTGAAGTGTTTACAACCAGTTACATCAACCAATAACTGCACGTGCAGGTGAGTTAGCAAACCTTCGCTTGTACAAGAAAAAAAAAAAAAAAAAAAAAAAAAAAATCAAACCAGTCACTAGGAACCAGCTTTTGCTATCTTACATTGACTGTATGTTGAAGTAATTCATAGCTTATGAATGATTCTAAGCACAACCATAAATTTAGTTAATTCTCAGCTGGTAAAACAGAACTGTATCATCAGCTTTCAACAAAATGTCTAAATATTCAAGCCTCATTTCTTCTAGTAAGGCAGAAGACTGTGCAAATACTACACAAGCCATATTATGACACTCGCAGACAAAGTGTATATACTTAGTGGTTTAATTGGAGAGTGATTTTTCACAGAGCTGAAAAACAAACAAGTAACCTCCAATTTGGTAACTAATCACAAGTACAATGCACACAGAATCAGTGGTAACTATTTTATTGTTGGAATATAAAGGAAAGTTGGGATATTGTTTTACTCTCATTTATTGTGAAGACTGCATTTGCACCTGTAAAAGAAATATGGCATCACACACAAGTACACTTTTTGGAATTCAGAACATGGCTGTTATTCTGAAATGGTAATGGAAACAGTGATCCCTGTTTACTATTAAAATAACTTATGGTATTAAAGTTTAAAAAAAACAACTTACTAATTTTTCATCACGTTTTTATGAATTTTCTGTTCTTAAATCACATTAATCTACGTAATCATTAAGGAACAGCTCTGCCTATATTACTGCATCAAGCCAATAAACATTTAAATGCACTTCACATCAAAAGATTATGTAAACTTTATTTTTATTCTTTTTTCCTTCGAAAGCTAGAGGCATTTCAGCAGTCGATGTGGTCACAATCAGCAAATTGAGGCCCAGACTCCTTTACTGCCTCATTATTGGTGATACGCTCTTGTGGATGACCATCCATTACTGGATACCCACTCTTGTGAAGTGCCTTTTTAAGCAGCTTCCAATAAGGCCTACAGTTTAAGATAAACATGACAAAGTGTCACCTTTGTTTAGATCACTGATGGACTCTGACACAAGATAAAATAAAATTATGTATATTTTGTTATACTTACAAGCAGCTCCAATCCTGAGTATTTATGGTATATCTAAACATACAAAAATGTATGTACATTTTTTCTCCACTTTCTTGTAAACAGTTGTCAGTATACTGTTTTTAATCCCTTTATCTTTGAAACATGCAAATCATACATACAGTATAAATACACAAGGAAACAATTACACTCATTCAAAAGCTAAGCAACAAAAAATGGTGGCTGCAGTATTCAAAAAGATAAATCAATGCTTGAGGCATCCTAGACACCTAAAAGCAGATGATCATTCTACTTGTTCTTAGTTGTAGATGTAGAAATAGTGAGATTTTTGCACCTTCCATGCTATTACAGTATTTATAACACTATCGTATGTGGAGATAAAGACTTGGTTACTATACCTCTTCTTTTCAGAGTGAAGGATAAAGCAGCACTTACATATACTGAAACCATGGCAACATCAGCTGGTGTTGCTACTGCTAGATTAGGAGATTTTCCATTCTAACAATTCTTAAATTAAAAAAGTAAAGAAAAGCGACCTAAACAATTGATTACATGTTCATTCCTTGGGCACTTAACAGCGAATCCAGCATGTCGAATGTATCTTTGTAGTCCATATGCTGGCTCTTTGTACTGTATTCGTGATTGGCATCAGGACCGTTCTCCACTGGCTTCTTGTCCAGTTTCACGAGGGTGCTGAGATGTCCGTAGCCCACCTGGTATGTGACAGGGGGAGGAGGGGGTAAGGGAAGGTTAAAAACAGAGCTGTGAGAGGATACATGCTGCTTAACAGAGGAGGAAGAACTAGATGAACTACCTGAACTTTTGGAAGTTTTGATCATTTTGGAGTGGTGGTTGTGAGAAGCGTCATTGCTGTGCAACTTCTTTCTCGAAGAGCTGGAACCAGAGGAGTTGCCATCACTACTCAGGCCAGCAGGGCTCCTCAAAACAGTCGGTGCTATTCCATCAGTGCCGTGTTTACTGCCGCCACCACTGTGGGAATGCTTGTGACTGCTACCGTGATGGCGATTTGCAGAATGTTCTTTGTGCTTTTCTTTATGGTCTTTGCCTACATGCGGACTTGAGTGTTTGCTTTTCCCACTGCCCTCGTCCGATGAGCTGTGCCTTTCTGAAGAAACTTTAATCTTCATTTTCAGATCTTCTTTACTGGAACTCTTTTCTGTGGGTGGGATTGGTATCCGCAGTTTGAGTGATCCACCCTTTTCTTTTTTATCAGACACGTATTTTTCAGGTTTCTCTGCGTTTGCAACAGGAACTTTCATTTTAACGGGGGAAGTTACGGAACTGCTACTTGCTGCCTGTGGTTGGATGTGCTTTTTATGTAGTTCTACCTGGGGAGCTATATAATGTTCCCTTACATCCAGCTCAAGTGTTTCTAGTTTGCGCTTCTCTCTATACTTATCCAAGGACATTTTCTGAGGAATTACAGGAGCAGCAACCTGTCCATGATGTTTGTTTCCTGATTTGTGGGCATAGTCTTGTTTACCAGTGGAATGCTCAGTGAGTTTGTCAGATCTATGATGTAATCCAGAATGCAATGGTACAGAAGTTCCTGGCTGGAAGCTGATATTGTACTGACTACCAGCTAACGTAGTTTCCTGTTTCTGAGAATATATTTGTTCGGTCCTTGGCTGTTCTAGATGTTGAGGCCATTCCTGGTGCGATGCCAAACTATATGAGGTACTTGGCATTCCTGTAGCTAATATTGCCAAGTTTTCAGGTGCATGACTGTCTTGGGCAGACATACTTCCTGAGTTCAGAGGTACTGGTGCAGGAAAGGTTGATGTTGATGGTTTTTGGAAGCTTGCGTTTGCAGATACACCAGTAACAGTATCCACCAAAATGGAATTTTGGACCAACGATGAACCAAGTAGAGAATTCTCAGATATCTGTCCATCCCCTTTCGGTTTCTTAGCAGCCTGATTAGCCTATATGAAAAGGAAAAGTTAAATTTAGGAAGTACGTACAACTAAAGAGTTACCTGAAGTACCCCAAAACTGGGTAAAATAAGTTGGATTTCAAGGATTTTTTTGTTTGTTTTTTTACAGGAAGCTCTGTAATAGAGAACTACAGAGGCACATACAATTATGAAAGTACTTGTAGGAAAATGTGACAATCTTTCTTTTAGGTTTGTGGCAGTTACGTCCGATGACAAACTACATGGACAACACATTCTTACCCTCCAATTACGGATTCTCTTCAGTCTGCTGGGCGTTTTCTCTAGTATTTGCAGAAACTCGTGTGTTAGCTCTGGGGAGAAAAAGAAAAGCCACTTTTTACGCTTGAATTAGTAACAAAATCTATGGCTTGTCTACTCAGGTCATTTAGTACTTGGCAGGCCTCAGGGTACATCTACAGAGCACAGGCTTGCCACGCAGTAACTGATTGGGTGGACCCTGCTACCACGGTTCATCAAAGTACACTATGGAATTTTTCGCATGTGCTGAAGTGTTTGCGGGGTGACTGAGTAACAGGCTGCCGTGCTGTAATGCACACCCTGACTTTCCTTGCACTTCACCTCTGTGTGGACAAGCTCTTCTTACATCTTTTGAGTAATAGCATCCAATCCTGCATATTAAACCTTAAATTTTAGTTTAGTTTAAAGTCTAGTATGAAGGGTAGTAGGATTTTATAGGCCAAGGATTTTAAAATGTAAAGGTTTACCCAGATCCAAACCTTATCTTCCAAGCTTGGCTTATTGCAGGAGTGGGTGGGTGAGGTTTTGTGGCCTGTATTGTGCAGGTCAGACTAGATCAGGAGTTTCAAACTCAAATCACCACGAAGGCCACATGAGGACTAGGCTATTGGCCCAAGGGCTGCATCACTGAAACCTTCTCATATAAGTTTTAAAAACCCTGAAGGGCCATCCATTTATTTAATTAGAATTAAATTAAAAATTAATCAAATTCAAAGTGATTGTAAATATAATTAATTGGGTTCAATTAACTGAATTTGAATTAATTTTAATTGAAATTTAATTTTTAGAAAGGTTTTTAAAAATTTTTTTTAATTTTTTTTTAGAAAGAAAGAAGGGACCAGGCAGAGGCGCCCACAGGGATCTCATGGAGCCTCCCCGGCTGCGTGGCAGTGGCTGCCAAGGCCCCTGGGGGTGGTGGGGTGGTGGTGGTGTGGCCCAGAAGCACTGTCCACGGCACCAAGCTCAGCTTGGTCGACGGCAGGACCCCGGGTGGGAGGCAGGCAGCCACAGCCCAGCTGCCAGCTCCCAGCCAGCGGGGGCGTGGGCCACTTGAAAAACCAGCCAGGGGTTGGGAACCCCTGAATTCCGGGTCGTCGCAGGCCACAAGAGATAACTCTGTAGGCCGTGTGTTTGAGACTCAGACTAGATCATCATACTGGTTCCTTCTGGCCACAGAGTCTGCGTCCGGGCAGAATGGCTACACTGGTGACTCACAGCCTTCTCGGAGGCATTAGGTATTGTGACAGAGGAAATCCCTCATTAGTGAGACCCTAAGACAAGTGCTATTCCTATTTCACCTCATAGGGTTATAAAGCCTGGGCTCCAGTCTGAGCCCAGAAGTCACGAGTCAGGCCAACAGCAGGTGTCTAACTGCAGTGTAGATATACCAGGCCTAAGAGACCAGGACTCAAGTAATCAGTAACAGATAGGAAAGGGGTATAGTCTACTGTATGTGGGGTAAATCTGGAGGCTTTCTGCAAGAGACCCCTTTTGAACAGAGAGCTTGTGACACCACAACCACAGCCATTAAATGAGTTAGCTAAATCAGGAGAATTTGGCAGGGACAGCAATCCAAGAGATTTAACAAATGGAAAGGCACCAAGTCAAGAAAGCTCACAAAAGAAAAGCCAATACAGCTAACAAACATACCCTAAACTCAGACTACATTAAGGTGCCCCAAGAATAAACATGCAGGCAGATGACTGGCAGCAGAGGGCAGCACTAAGTGCTACAGGTATGATTATCTGCCTCACGACCGGGTGGCATATGTGGCATACAGTCCACATACAGTGCAAGCAACTCATGGCCCTCAGAGAGGGAACACGTGCTTGAAGCCAGTGTCGCTGGACTGGACGAGCAAAGAAACAGCTACATAAAGGAGACTTTCAGGGACACAGTGTAGTAATCCTATCTCCTGTCTGACAGCCCCACTGCTGTGAGGAGGAAGAAAGTCTCGGAGCAGGAGACCACCCTACTGGAGCAGAGGGAAATAATCCCATAGTTGGGACCCACCTTTCAGGTGATATGACATTCTCTCACATTGAGGACATCTCTCTGGAGGCATGGACCCACGTTACCAGGAAGACACAGGCAATGGTAACAGGGGACCTGATTATCAGCAATGCAGTGATGAATGGGAAAATTGCACAGTGAACTGCCTGCCGGATGCGAGGACAGAGTATCTCAGAAGACATCTGGAAAGTGTTCTAGGTCATATTGGGGTGGAGCTGATGGTACATGTAGGTAGCAGCGATGTAGAAAGGTTGGACAGAAGTCCTGGAGGCCAAATTTAGGCAGTTAGGTAAGAGACTGATGACCAGGACCTCCTGGATAGAATGATGCAGAGATAAAATTCCTAGACACCATAAATGATTGCTTTTTGGAGCAGTTAGTACTGAAACACACAAGAAAAGAGGTAATTCTTGATTTAGTCCTAAGTGACGGACAGGGATTGGTCCAAGAGGTAACCAGAGCTCATCTACTCAATATTAGCGACTAAAATGAATTAAATGCAACTCCTCAGGTGGGGAGGGGGAAACATGATAAAATTTAACTTTAAAAAGGGAAGTAAAGAAAAATTAGGATGGTTGTTACATGAAAATTAAAAGAAACTGGTCACAAGGGCTAAATACCTGCAATCAGCATGGGAAATATTTAGAGACCACCATAATGAAGGCTCAATTGCAATGCATAGGCCAAATAAGAAAAGACATTAAGACGAGGAAAAGAAAGCCACCATGGCTCAAGGACCAGAGTATTGGACAAAGTGGGTTGGAGCCCATGAAAGCTTATGCCTGAAGAAATTCGTTAGTCTTTAAGGTGCCACAGGACTCTCATTGTTTTTAAAAAGAATATAGTGGAACTAGAGAAGGTGCAATGAATGGTAACGAAGATGATTAAGGTTATGGAACAGTTTCCATATGAGCACAGACTAAAAAGATTAGGTCTGTTCAGCTTAGAAAATAGACGACTAAGTGGGTATACGATAGAGGTTTATTAAATAATACATGCTGTGGAAAAAGTGTAGTGAGACTTTTTACCCTTTCCCACAGTACACAAACCAAGATTCACTCAAAGAAGTTAATAGGCAGCAGGTTTAGTACAAGCAAGACAAAGTACTTTTTTCCACACAACACAATTAATTTGTCGAACCCATTGACTTGGGATGTTGCGATGTTCAAATGTATACCTGGATTAAAAAAGAACCAAATAAATTCATGGAGGATACATCCATCAATGCCTACTAGTCAGAGATGCAACCCAAAGCTCAGGATGCCCCTAAACATCTAAACACCAGAATCTGGAAGTAGAAAATGGGTGGGTCACTCCAAAATTGTCCTGTTCTGTACACACTCCTTGAAGTTCTGGTACTGGCCTCCACCATAGACAGGATTCTGAGCTAGGTGGACCATTGGTATGACCTAGTGTAGTGTAGCAGATCTTGTGTTCTTAATCTTTGCAGTACTAGGAGCTGAACAACATATTTACACATTTAAAGAGAAAATTTACTTTGGTTTGAAGAGCGCTGTATGCAAAGTTTTGAGAAGCATAAATGGGACAGACTGGCATGGTTTTGCTCTAAATTCCTGGTATCCAGAGTGGACACGCACAATACAAAATGTAGCTTGGCATGTTTGGGAATTGTAGGCTGAACAAAATAAATAAATAGAATAGTCCAAAGGGTCGATTCAGGAATATAATCCAAAAAGGCCTGCAAAAAAGCAGCCCTTTTGAACACTAGGTATCTGTCACACTTAAGATAGGCATTTTAAAAAATTCAGTGACTTTCCATCTTGAAACCTGGAAAAGGGCACTGAAAAGTCAACTCACTAACTGATTTTTGGGTTCAGCTTCTTCAGGGATAACTGAATAAAGGTCTTAACATAACACAAACCACCTGTCCCTTTGAAAATCTGCAACATTACTGGTGCTTCTTGGATAGTTTCTCCAATCTGCTTCTGCAAAATTTCTTGCCATGTTAGAAAGTGGGAAAAGGTCTTTACGTTAAAGATGTCCATTAGGCACTAAGGCTTCTGTACTCTTCACAGCGTTAGAGACTGCTACTCCCTACTGAAATTTAATATTTTCAAGTACCTGAAAATAGATGGTTAGCCAAGAGGTGACTTTAGATTTCAGAGTGGAGTCCTGAAGAGCTAAGTCCTTAGTAGGCTTTGCAAAATAAGGTGCACACTAACCTCCCCAGGAGCTTTTCCTAGTAGTCCCCTGCTAAAATCCATAATCTGCTCAGCCTATTACATACATGAGTTTTATACACTTATCCCCTATATTTGTTCTGATTGGTATACTGATGCTTGAGGGATATAACCAGGCTTGAATGAGAAATTAGAGAAGTCTTGGACACATCAGCAGAGCCCTACGCGGGTACAAAAATGTGGATCCGGAACCGATCCACAACTGCTCAGTGTCAGTCTCTATCTGATCTGCGATCCACAAGCCATGTTTTGTGTGTATCCGTAACTGTATCCGCAACCAAGCTTGGGCTCACAATCAGCATTTTAGCCTTTGATTGGCTCATTTTCCACACGGGTCCCGCCTACTTTTCCCTATTCTTGTTTGCAGTTTGTGTGCTGTGCTGTCAATCAGATTTCCTTGGCCACCAAAGAAATCTCTGTGACAGCATGACACGCAAATCACAAAAAAGAAAGGAAGAAGAAGTGGGTGGGGAAGTCATGAGGAATGAGCCAATCAAAGGCCAGCATGCTGGCTGATTGACAGTGAGCAGTGGATCTCCAAGCCCCAGCCTGCTGAGACAGACTCTGATTGGCTGGCAGACCACAATCAGAGCTGAGATTGGCTGGAGCGCTTCCTTGTTCCCATGTGCTGCTGATGTAGATTATAACAGACGCTGCATGATCGATCGTACCCATGGCAGTTAAAAATAGAATCCGCATCCCCAGGCCAATCTGCAACAATGGGTCTGCGGATATCCGCATCTGTGGATGTGAATACCTGCATATCTGAAGGGCTCTACACGTAGGCTGGACACTACAGATCTATTAGACCTTTTCAGTCCAAATACTGATATCCAACCAGAATTTTAAAAAAGCAAACAAACAAATACGTTTCCTACATAAGCAGTAAAATTATGCTATTTAATTATCTGTAGACTCTGTAGAGAAAATTCCACTGAGATAAATAGAGGCAGATAACCTCACAGTTTTATGCTCCCTCACTGATTCTGTGGCTAGCATACCAGCTCTTCATATACTCCTCACTTTATGAGCAATTTTTCTTCTAAATGGAAAAATTTGCCACGCAGAAAGAGAAGACAACAGCAGGCCACAAGAAGCCTTGGTGGGTCATATCCAAGTCATGGGTTATGCACCACAGCTCCACACCAGGAATTTTGATTACTGACATCTTCTAGCAACTGATTAGTATATACATTTGCAAATGCTAGACCTCATTTATCATTACTGTACTGCAGTAGTGCTTAGGGATATCAATCACAGACCAGCAATCTCATTGTGCCAGACACAAATAAAGGGAGAATCCCTGCCATAATCTAAGTGTACAGCAAGTGACAACAGATGGAAACAAACAGGAGCAGCATAAAACAATTGGACAAAACTGGTCACCTTGAAAAACAGGGTCAGAGGAGTAAAAACAGTCAATTTTGGTAAATACTTAGACTATTTAATTTTCTCTTCTAAGAGAAAACTCATTTTTCTCTCTGAGGAAACATTAGATAGATGGTACTATTAAGATTCCATGGACTATGCCATATTCACTCTCACTGCACAAAATTGGCTTTAATGTGGTCGATGATGTATTAATCTTACAATCTTAAAGAAATAGTCTTCAGTACTGACTAATAATCTGGGTGGAAATGAAGCCAATTGTTCTATGAGGACATGTGATGGGTTATTTAAGAGCCCACTCCGACAGATAATTTAAGCATGTGCTGAGTTCAGAAGATGGGACTATTGTGGTTTTAAAACCACCCTTGCATAGTCTTGGCATGCAGAAGCCCACGGGCTAACTTAGCCAGCCCTGAAGGCATGTTTGAGTACTGGCAGCCCCTCCCAGGCTGGCCTATGAGCTGCACTGTTACATGCGGAGGCCCTGCCCCTATCATAATCCATATGCCAAGTCTTGCCAGGGAGTCCTCGGGGGAGGGGGCAGCCTTATGGCCATTTTCTAATTCCTGTGCCACAGGAAGTCTCACACAGCTGATTATGGGGCTAATTTTGCCCCTTTACACCACTCTGGCCCCTTTTTTTCTGGTCTAACTGGCCAGCGAAGGAGTGAGGCTCTCAGCTGTAAAGTCTATGGTATTTAAGTAGGAGTTGAAGGATTTACATTAACCAGGACCGAAAGTAGTTGGGGCTGAGTTAAATGTCAGCTGAAACGGTAGCAAAACGAAAAGAACAAGATCACGATAATTAAAAGGCACTACTACTTACCGTCTAGCAATTCCAGAGTAACTGAAGGATCAACATATTCCCACCAATGCTTTCCATCTGTCGATACAGGAATCTCCCAATTGGACCACTTGCATGCCAAATGAATGCACACGCATGCTATCACTGTGGGTTTGTACTGAAGACAGAAGGTAGTAAGGTGCAGGCTGTTGCAGAGAAGTCAAACATGCAAAACAAAAACCCGAACAAGCAGGCCATTAAGATACAGCATAAGGTTTTATATCAAGCAACACACATTAAACATTAAATCATGGAACATGCTTCTGATTAAATTCTGTAATTACCGTACAGTTTTGAACAGAGAAAGAGCAGGGGATTTAACTGGTACATTTAATTTGCTCTTACAAAGCAAAACATGAGTGAGAATAAAAATATAGTATCCCTCAATTAATTCTATTATCTTTTCCTTTATTTTTAAAAGGGGCAAAAATTCAGCACAACATGGCTAATAAAATGTGACCCATAATGAAGTCATTAATACAGTTCATTACTGAGACTGCATATCAAACTAGTAGCTGTGGGTTCCAGTAGTTCCCTGTAGGCTGAAAGAATCAATTACGTGACAGGAGTAGCCTTTATTAGGCCCAGATTTGCTCTCAGAGCGTCAATTTCCAGCTGGCAGTAGCACAAGTATGCTGGTTCAGCTTCAGTGGTTCTAACAGCTTTTGTAAACAAAACTCTGCCATAAAATGAACCACCAAAAATTATTAGGGTCCTCCCAAACAAACATTACAAATACAAACTTGGATTTTAACAAAATCATTTACTAAAGATTGTTAAATTCAAACTTATTTTGCAAAGAACACCTAGAAGATCTTTTAGATCTACTCCCAAACTTCATCTTTCTGCATCAGCATAGCTGGATACATTTGCTAGCTTGCAACTGGACAACCAATTTTAATTTTGCATAAATATTAAGGATTTATATTAAGGATAAGCATGTTAAGAACAAACACTACTTCTGGAAAGACAAACATTGCTTAGACTAATTCTAGTCTACCTGGAAAGAAGATTAAGTAATTTTAAGAGTTTTTCAGCTCACTGCAGTTTCATAAAGTTAGGGTGGGATCAATATGTTTAAATTAAGAAAAAAATGCCATTAACTACAAGTGTAAACTAGAAATAGCTGTGTACTTACCAAGATGCTCGACTTTCTAGGTTAAGTTTAGCTCTTTGTAATCTTTAGCTGCTATTCAGGCTACCAGTTTTAGACTTATGCACTCACAATCGAGACAATGTCATCAGAAAGCACCACTACACTTCTCATTGTGCATTTAACCCCTTTGTGCCATGAGGCCCTTGTACAATACACCGCACTGCAAACAGAAAGGTACCACCACGGGAGATGGCCCAGTCTCCTGTTGCGAGAAGGGTAAGACACATGGAGGGGGCCCTGCAGTAAAGGAAGCTATAGTGTGCTACAACAGTGCAACAAAGAGGTTCAGGATAACCACCTGTTGGTAGCCATGAAATAGGATGTCTGGGCCAAATCCTTGCTTGCTGTAAGAAAAGAAAGGTGAAGAAATCAGCAATTTACACTAATTGGCTGGCTTCATTCCAAAATGAAAATGCTTTACGATCAAAACGAATGATGTGCAGAATGCTAGCGAGACACGTTCACTGTCTTTAAAATTAAATCACCTGCTGAGCTCAGGTTTACCTATCCTCACTGCACTACACCTGGTGATGGGCAAGCCACTCGGGTCATCAAGCCTCACTCTCCTGTACAGAGTTTGGTTTTTGTCCTGCCGCTTGAACTGTCTCATCTGAGCCACAAAATGAGGGAAGTCTCCCTTTCATCTCCTTAGCCCTCCCAAATTTCAGACAGCTGGGTATGGAGTGGGAGAGCCTCTTACTTGAGTCAGAGGGAAAATGCTTCCCTGCCTCCCTATTTTGGTTCTGGACTGTTCCTTACTAGAACCTCCCCACTGCTGGGTGTCTCAGCATGACATCAAATAGCACCAGTTTGCACTGTAGCTCAGGCCAGAGATTAATGCTCCTCTCTAGCTGGATAAACGTAGGGCAGTTGAGAAAAACTCAATGGCCATACACCAGTAAGCCCTAGAACAGAGCTAGTTCCCCAACTGGCCAGTTTAAGGGTTAAATAAGCTTGTGTGCATGTCAACACCCACTTTGATTGAAATGTGCTGCTCATAAGACTGAAACAAAGCATCAAATTACAGAAGCTTCAATGGAGATTTTAACAAGTTTATAAAACGGTTTTTAAAAAGTCACAACTTTCAAGACTTCAACATCCCAACGATGGATTATGATCTCCCAGGGTTTAACAGCCCCCCATGTTTCTGGCCCTTATCAACCAAACCCCCAAGGTTCCTCACTCAAATAATAGCACTTACTCTTAAAATGTGTAAGATGGAATGTCTGGGCACAATGAGTTTAACTGAAGATTAAGTGCAGCCTTCACTGATTTTTCTTACTTTGATACTACCACTTGAAATCAGTGCTACCTGGAGAACATGTACTGTTAAGTCAAAGGGAGCATTGTCACACACCTCTATTCTTTTATTTTAAGGAGTTTGTCTGAAAAAGAAAAATTGTAGCAGTAGCTTTCAAATTTAGCAATCTGGGAAGCTTTTCAAACCATCATTTTTTCTATGTCCAATTGAACTGTTTCCCATTACTGCTGATAAAGATACAAAAGTGTGTAAACTAAGCTTATTCCTTCCTAGTGGAAGGCTGGGCAAATGCCATAATCCATTGCTGATGACATCAGTGAATATGCCAAAGTAGTAAGAGAATAGGATGTTTCTCCACATATATTTTGCTAACACGATAGAAAAACTGACAATTTAATGGAATTCTATTACGTATTTAGCTTTTTAGACCTATGGCAATAGTGCCATGCCAAAACTTGCTTTCTCAAAATTACAATTCTTTAGTAGCTTTTCCTGGGAAGACATAGGAAATCATTTTCAGGGCTCTACTACAAAAAATGAACACTTTCATAAGAAAACAACTGAAGACAGAATGGTTAAACAGGAGAGCAGTTTCCTACAGTTTTCTTCAATGTATAGAATAAGCCATCTTCACTGATTTCTATACAAGACTGCATCTTTGCTGAAGGATATTTGAGTTAAAGAAAGATGCAATACCACAAATTTATCAATGTGACTTCACATTGAAGGAAGAGTGGGCTGCCCAAAAGCTACCAGTAAATTTTGTGTGAAAATTATCAAATATAGAAAATAAAATTACGTAAAACAAAGAATTGTTTAAGTAACAGTTTAAAATTGAATAGCAAGAAACCAATGGGGAAAAAAATCAATTTGAAAATTGTACTTTTCAGTCTCAATACAAATCCACATTAATGGAATGCTTGCACATAAAGCACTACATAGTCTTCTGTAACTAAGATTTCACGTTTATTCTGTACATACTTGTGTAATCAAATCAAGTTTACCAAAGATCAGGGCACAGAAGTTTTAGCTCAAAACACCCAAACCCATGACAGTGAAAGATTGTCCAAGATATTCATATGAATTTTTAAACAAAGAATTGTTTTAACGTAGCTTAGTCAGCTCTTACTAAAGCGAAAAACTTAAAGGCTGGAACTCCACTCTTAACTAACCCTTTGGAGCTGACCCAGGATTATTTCAGACATGTGCCAAAAAAAGTAAGAGACAAATGTCATAGCAAAAGAGCATGATAGTTTACCACTCATCTGTTTGATGGCAGAAGACTAACACTTCTAGTCAAAAATATATTTATCATTCTTTATTACTTGGGGCGCAGGGCTGTTTCACTTAATTCTTCATTGCATAAACAACCATGAAATATTGGCTTGAAGTAGTAACCAAAACCTTAAGGCAGGCTCTGATGCAATTGATCTACCTTTCAAAAGGCTGCTGTCTTCCATAATTCCCTGGGAGGATTAGACTCTTCAATCCTTTGTTATTGGGCACAGTCACCCTGCCCACCTGATATAGTCCTCAATTTCCTGTCTACAAGTCTTTTTCTGAAGGCTAGCCAACAATGTTTCTGGGGAGATTTTCCAAGGAATTAAAATTTACTGGGAGTACAGTGTACTGGTCCCATTAAGAGTAGGTGCCACCAGCTTGCCTGTTCATAGGACTCAGCCATTTAAGGTCAGACATTTAGGGAATTTTTGGCCACAGAGGAAGCACAACATTCTGGGACCGACAGGGTACAAGAGCTATTTAAACTTATTGCAAGAAGGATTCTTTGGAGAATAGAAGCTGGGTAAGGAAGGTCTCCTGGAATCCTGAGGTGAAGATGACCAAGCAAGTCCGAGAAACCAATGGACCTAGTTGGGTGAGTCTGCAGCCAAGGAGGAAGAGCTGTTAGACTCTTCTGGTCAAAGGGAAAAGAGCAACCAGGATTTTCTGTACAAGTGTTGGGATGTAACTTAAAAGCTTCCCACACTGGCTCATAAAACACCAACTGTTTTTTCTGGTCATGACCTCCCATGGAAAAATATATAGATTTCAATCTGCCTGCTCTTCCACAGGTCACGTTTTCTATCAGATCCAACCACAGATGAGCAGATTATATTGATGATTTGGAAGACTTACAGGCTTTGACTGTGCAGTTTCCACATTAATAGAGTAAAGGCAGTGACTATCTCAAGATACCTGGCAATGAAGCTAAAACAAAGACAGGTCTCCTTCAAGGCAGGATAGTCAAACTCAAAGTCTATGGTTCCTAATGTTCATTTTCAGAAGAAAATTATGTGCCAGTGCAGATGGAGGGCTGGTGAGCAGCTTCTGCTCAGCTCCAACAAGAAACGTCCCAGAAATGGTAATGAGAGCACCAATTCCTCCCCTTCAAGTCCAGAACTAAGCTATGAGCACCAGACTGGATTGGCACAAGAACTGAAGGGCCCTAGTGATGGTCTCGGCCCTGAGAAAGAGGAATATTTTCTCACCTCTGATCTATCAGCCAGCACAGAAGCCAGTAACTTCATCTTCAGCGCTAGGAACATGAAATTCCCTTTCAACATCAGAGTGTCCTTGGAATGGGAATTTCTTACTTCCAGGTCCTTACAGATACACTGTCTCCAGACTCCTTTGGTAACTGTGGTCCTCTCTCTTATTTCTTCTCAGTCTCTTAACACTGATGAAGAATGGTGTGGATCAGAGTCTGATGCTCCCTGCCTTCTGCCTACCAGAACATCCATACTTTTTTGCCCCATACTTAGACATCTAAGGCTGGAACTTCAAAGATTCACAGATGTATAGAGTTTAATGTCAAATTGTACCATGAGATGATCTTGTCTTCAGAGTTTAAAGTAAGGGGGAAACGCACCGGAACGCAGTTCTGGGGCCCACAAAAAATATAAAAATTCGGCAGAACACATGTTCCGCCCTGCCCTGGCTGCTGGCAGGTCCTATGCCCCACCATTGTTAATCACAATACTTATTGTGTTATGCACTGTGTGCTAGTTTGTAACAATAATTGCTATAGATATAAACGCCATGTAAAAGTATAAATGTTTTTATGGAGCGATAACCGATGCATGTGCTACTGAGAAATGGTTGCAAATGCATGAAGGGGGCCCAGACAATACGGGAAGGGGGCCCGGAGATTAGGAGGGTTCCAGGGCCTGTCAAATTATACCTTAACCACTGCTTGTCTTGCCTCTGCAGCAGTAAATTTCATCCAGGCACCCCTACACTGAGCCCAATAACTTGCTCTTTGGCCAAAGTCTCTCTTTCGGAAAGGCGTCCAGTCTCAATCAGAAGACTACAAGAGATGGGCCAACCCACCACTTCCTTTGCAATGTGTACCAGTGGCTCATCACCCCCATGACTAAAACTGTGCCTAAGTTTAATTTGTTTGGCTTCAGCTTCCAGTCACTGATTCTTCCTATGTTTTCTCCAATAGATTAAAAAGATCTTTAGTGTTTGGTTATTTTCTCCCCAAAAAGGAAACTCGGGGCTTCCATCAGCATGGATCAGACTTGCAACTCCATTCCTGAAAGGGCAGCTTGTAAACATCAGGCTTAAGGGGCAGAGACTGAGTAAAGAACCCTTCACCCAAGCATCTAGGGAGACGAATATAGTCTGAGTAAGTCTGAGATAGGGAATTTGTTACAAAACAAGCATTTCTTAAACCATTTTTTGCTAATCTGCCAACCCTGTCGTGAGGCAGAGTATTATAAATGACGTTTTAGGCAAACCCTAGGTTTGAGGAACCAGAGAATTCTGACTGGCTGCTCTGGCAGCTTGTTATGGAATACAAACATCTGGATATTCCTTACTAAACCTTGTGGACCACCTTTTGAGACTGGGAGTATTTGTGCATGCTCTTGTTTACTCCCACTGAACAGTAAGAGCCTTCCAGGAGGTGACTGGTCTTACTGTAGGGTGGACAGCACATCTTCAAAATAGGGATTTGTTTGTACTAACAATATTTAGGAGGGCTTTCCTGGAGACAGTGCTTCATAACTAAGAGGTGCTGCTTTTAGCAGATAAAGCATTCCTGTATCTCTCCTATCTCACCCCTTTAATGCCAAGCATTTGATGCTGCCAACAATTGGTGTTCCATGCTAGACACTCCAGTTCTTGATTTCTAAATTACTACTTATCTACCATATTGCGGTGCCAAGGAATACAAACGAAATTATGCTGAAATGGGCTCAGCAGTGTACCTAGCTCTTAGTGCTTTTCATCACTAAATTTAACAAGGTACAATCCCAGTGTGTCAAACTCATCCTGACTTGGCTAATATAACTCATGTTCACCTACTCTAGTCTAATGGGAGAGACAAGAACAGAATTTCACTTATAAGTGGACTCTTCAAATCTAAAGCTGAATACATCTTTAACATTCTTATGTGAAGTGCACACTAGAATTAAACCTCAGTGGGCTCATAAAGAACATCTACATCATCGATAAGTAAGCTTTGTCGCTACAAACAATATATCTGACAAGCAAAGAAATGTAAACTTAAGCCGCCTCAGAGAATATAGTCTACTCATAAGCCCACACCTTACAATTACATGCCACACAGTGCAACCTTCTCTCTGATCCTCTGATTTTACCCTTCCGTACACACACATCACCAGATTTACACCCTGCCTCTCAACCATTAGTAAAGTTGAAAGACTGGGGTAATGGCTGAATGCAGCCAAAGACAGTAGCTTCACAGTTTTCAGAAAGGTGGTTAAAGGGAGTGATGAAAGGTTGAGAGGGCCAGAAGTGAAGCTGCTGAGTAAGATTTTATTTGACAGCTACACATAAAGTGACATAAAAAAGGAGCTCCTTATGTAAAAGATTTCATCTGATGGAGAATATTGGGGTTGGGTTCACACAATCAGGATTGCATACATCCAAGTTATATGCAAGTAACAATTAGAAGTTACCCAGAATACTAATAAAAAACCCCTAACCCTAGCAACTGCACCAGATTTACTCAGAATCAACACCTACCAATATTAATCTTTTAAAGAGTCTTTCAATGAGATGTAGGACTACCACCATCGAATTTCAGCCACAGCCCAATTTCAAAATACATTTTAAATGTGAAAAGCTACATCAGTGGCTCCTATGGATAGAAGAGCTTTACTTGTAGAAACAGCTGCAGAGTCAAATTAACTAGCCTTCTAATGTATTTAATTCTGCAACAGATACTGTAAGAAAAGCATTTGTTTACAAATACGATCATGAATGGTCACCCCAAGTACCCTTTTTCAGAAATTCCAAAAGATAGAGTAAAATTATAGAATCCCAAGGACTTGTTTCTTCCAAATACAAGAATCAGCCTACAGAAAATTACAAATAATGACTTCCTCTGGTTGCTAGTTGGGGAATGGAAGAAAGGAGTGAGATGACAGAACCATGAAATGAGAAGTGAAGAGTGATAGAAAATACTAATGAAGTACAGAACTAACAATACGTGGACTCATTATGGAAATCCTATACACTTTCTGAGGTAACATTTAAAGGAAAGTTTTTAAGATCTGGATTTTAGTAACCTGAAATACATTAGCTTGAAGAGTGCTCTTGGGGAATACATAATAGGTGTGACTGTCATTTACTCACACTGGAGAAGACACTTCATAAATCATTTTAGCACATCACAATATCACCTTCATAGATCATATACAGAAGGGTATAATCAATTATTAAAGATCACTGACCTCTCACTAACTGCGTACATTTCACAACATCTGTGTGTGGATGTTCAATGGTAATCTCAAAACCTGAAAAATTAAGATTATGTTTCAGAAACTGCAGTACATGTGTATTAGACAAGAAAGATCCAACATGCATCAAACCCCACCTTCTAGAGCCAATGACAATGAGCCTTTCAGTGCTCCCCAAGGGCAATAAGCCAGAGAAGTGCGCTATGATTTGAACCTTATTTCACAACAATTCTTTTGTACAAAATGATGCAGAATAAAATCAGTAAAAAAAGAAAGCCATAGAAAGCATAAAATCAGAGTTCTCTTGTTTGCTAATATAAAATACTCATATATACTTTGTAGTACAAGAACATGGCTTACACACCACAGGCAATTAAGTTTCAAACCATGGAATGAAATTATTTTTCAAAAGGTGATGTCACTAAGAACAATTGTGACCAAATCCATTGCATTACTTTCCCTTTGTTATAGAAATAAAGCACAAAAAGCAAAAGGGGGCACAGAGCTCTGTTTAAAGCTTTTCCCACTTGAGGAGACCTGAAGACCTCAGTGTGGCATATGACTTTATGTAATTAAGTTCATACTTCTCTGTGTGGCTCTAGTGATAAATCAAAAGTGACACCACAATAGTTTATAAACAATCTGAACCTAAGGACTGACTGTATTTAAAAATAACAGTCCAATTTTTGAAATGCCAGCACTTAATAAAAAGATCATATGTTCTCTGGGCTTTTTTATTGTCTTTATCTACAGTATTATTAGCATTCAACTTTAACATTATATCAGGAAAAAAATTCAATAGTTGCCCTGCAACTTCATTTTTCCTTTTAATTAAGATGAGTTCTACACAACTAAGTACTTCACTGTTATGACTTCATCTGTGTTCAGATATTGATGTTAATGCCCAATCTATTTGAAAAGACAGTGCACACTTTATTAACCTCCTAAAGTGTGGCAACAATGGCTATTTAAATATTTTTTTCAATTTAATATAGCTTCTATGCTTACAATGGAAATATTCTTTCCTCAGTTCAAGTACATTGCAACAGAAAGGGCCTGCTAAAAGCCAATGGGATTCAGCTATTGAGGTTCCATTATAATAGATGTATGTTTAATTGGTTGCACAGAGAGCTTATTCTTATGCAAGCTGCATATCATTTAAAGTAACATACCTAAAGTTTGAAGCATTATTGTTTCAAGTATAACCAGTTCTTGGGCCTGCTGAAGGTATGCCTGAAATACAGAATAATGAATTACTGTCAAGACCTACTAGGGACATTTTTTGCAGTTAACAAAAACCTCAAATAGAAATGGTATGGGAGATACATTAAGACGTACTTTAAGACCTCAAATGTACTTACCTTTGATTTACTATGACACACATCTGGGCTGTGAACTTTAAAAACAGTTAAAGTGTAAACTGTTTGAGAGAATCTACCTGCAACCTCTCTGCTATCACAAAGGCAATTAGTCACTCAATGACTGATCATCAAATCTTAGAGAACTATTTTCATAATTGAGCATGAAAATAAAGTACTGTATTCAAGAAAAGCTGCTGTTTGATAGGGAAATTTCCTTTTAAAAGTTAAATAGGTAAAAATCTCAGCTTCTAAAGTGGTATTAAAAAACAGATCAAATATATACAAGATATTGTGTCCTTATGATATACTAATCAAGATGAACCTCCAGGTTTACAACAATAGTTAAATGCATTACATCACAGAGAGATGTTCTTATTACAGGCACAACTGCCCTATCAAAAAGGGAATGAGAAGCCTTTGTTTGCATGAAACATTAAGTAATTATGGTAACTCCACTGAGGACTATGCTATTAAGTTACACAAAAGGTTTTTAATTTAAGGATGAAGCTTCTTCTAGAGTTGGCAGATGGCAATAATTCAGTCAAGAACATAGTATGGCAACTCATCTGAGGTGTAAACTGTATAAGAATTACAATGAGATTTAAAATATAACTTCCACGTACATCACTTTTTGTATCCAGCTCTTGATGATGAAGACAGGCATGTGCTACTTTGATAACATGTTCGAGTTTTCGTGGCTGTTCTTCCACTTTCGCAGCCAAAAACAATGCAGTAGGAGAGATTATCTGTAAGAGAGGACAGTTTTTAATTTGGGAGAAAAAAATTGTTTTACTTCTACAAACAGGACCAAGAGTTACATGGAGGGTTTGAAATGGCTATTACAAAAATTATTAGAAACTCTGTCCTAGAGATGAGAAAGTACACAAGACCAAACATGAATATCAGCACAGCAGAGCTCTCCTATTCAACTGACGGGAATAAATTATATGCATTAAACTATATCCCCATCAAGAGACATTTCAGGCCAAATTCTGACAGCTGACAGATTTCTTCACCCAACAGTCAGCAATAAAGAGGTGATCCCATTTTAGATTTAATATTGGTAAAGAGTGAGGACATGACAGAAAAACTGGTTATAGAGGACAACCTTGGTTTGAGAGATTCATGTACTAAATTCATTTTAAACTAAATGGAATGATTTTTAAAAAAGGGTTTGCAGCTAGGATCCTTGATTTCAAAGGAGCAAACAAAAAAAAATTAAGGCAAGTGGTTAGGGGGGCTGAGGAACAAGGATCTGGATGTGGAAGAGGCCTGGAATTCCTTTATATAAAACTTGCAGACATTGTCTGAAGCCTGCAAAATAAGGAGAAAATGAGGGGAAAAAAATCATAGGGAAGGCTTGCAGACCAAACTGAATGAACAAGGATCTCAAAGCAGGTTATTAAGGGAATGGAGAAATCCTACAAGGAATGGAAGAAGGGATGGATCAGCAAGGAAAGGTACCTCTTGGAGGGTCGGAAAGTCTGGTGAAAAAGGGAGACCAAAAGCGAAGCTGAGTTGGACTACGTAAAGGAAATTAAAACCTACAGTGAAAGATTTTTTAGCTATATAAATAAAAAGAAAATGAGGTATGAAGAAGTGGACCCACTAAGCACTGAAGATGAGGTATTTTTTGTAATTACCCAGCATGGACCAACACCTAAATGAATACGTTGGTTCAGTTTCTGATATGAGTAACCAGGAGTTTAGGGCTTGTCCTAGGGTGGCTAAGAGAGAGGAGGATATGGAAGTAAAAGATTACCACATCAAAGACAGAAGTCTAACTCAAATAGCTTAAGAGGATCAAATCAGGGCCCCCAGATAATTTCCATCCAGGAATATTAAAAGGAAGTGGCACATGAAATTGCAAGCTCTAAAAGCACTGATTTTTAATTAATCTGTCAGGGGGCATACCTTACAACTGAGTAGTTACTAATATAGTACCTATTTTTAAGGAAAAAGAAGTGATCCAGAAAACTACAGGTCTTTTAGTTGATCTCAACTGTATGCAAAGTTTTGAAAAAGTAGTTAAGGACAGAGACAAATGGTAATTAGGATAAAAAAAACTTGGTTTTACAAAAAGCCAATTGAGCCAGACCAATCTGATCGCTTTCTTTGATAATAGATTTTCTAGATAAAGATCAAAATCAAATCTACCTGGATTTCAGTAAGGCATGACACATCTCCATATGGGAAAATAGTTAAATTGGAGAAAATAAGGATTAATACAACTATTGAAAGGTGGTTCAAGGAACTATCTAAAGGAGAGACTGCAAGAGGTCATAATGAAAGGAGAACTGTCAGGCTGGAGGGAGAAGTTACCAGTGGACCTTCTCAAGGATCAATCTTGGGACCAATCTGAACATTTTTATTAATGATGGTGGCACAAAAAGTGAGAGTGCACTAATAAAATTTGAGGATGACACAAAGTGGATGACAATTCTGACTTCCCACATTTAAGAAAGATGAGTTCAACCAGGAACAGGAGCAGGTAAGTGATACTAGGATAAATCAGAGGAATGGAGAACCTATCTTAGGAGAAGAGACTTAAGGAGCCTGGCTTGCTTAGACTAACTGAACGAATGCTATGTGGAGCTAAAACAGCTCTATAAAAACAACAGAGGAATAAATGCCAGGTAAGGAGAAGGGTTATTTAAATTAAGAACAAAAGTTGGCACAAGAACAACTGAAATTGGATGAAGATTCCTAACCATCAGAAAACAAACCTAACTGGTTTCAAGACCAAATGTGATAGTTTATAGAGGGGATGGTATGTTCAGATTGCCTACAATGGCAGGCGGCCTATTTCTGACTGCTGACAGCTTGTATCTCCAAGGGCTGAGGCAGGACACTAGATCAGAGGGCTCTGAGTTACCATAATGAATTCTTCCCCGGTGGCTGACTCCTACTGATGTGCTCAGGGTCTAACTAATAACCATATCTGGGTCAGAAAGGAATTTTCCCACAGGGTCAGATTGGAAGAGATTTTGAGGTTGGTTTTTTTGGTTGGTTTGAATACAGTAAATGGATTCTCTGCAACTTGAAGTCTTTAAATCTTGATTTGAGGATTTCAGTAACTGAGCCAGAGGTGATGAATCTATTACAGGAGTGGAAACATGAAGTTCGCTGGCCTGCAATGTTCAAGAAGTCAGACGATGATCACAATGGTCTCTTCTGGCATTAAAGTCTATGTGACTTTTTTTTTTTTTTTTTTTTTAATCTGAAAATAAAGAGTTTTGCAGCCACAGATTGAACAGGATGTTTCTTTTGAAATTTACTAAATTCAGGAAGTCCATTCAAGTAAAGCTCAAGCTTGGAAACGAATGAGCTCTGTAACTATCTTTTGTTATTGGAAAGATCAAGCAGAGTCCCAGGAAGCTGCACTGCCTGTTGACTGTCAGAAGCAAGCAACAGCAGCATTTGGCACAGACAACTGGCAAACAATGAAAATGCTAATAGATCGGAAGTATGAAACAATAGTATGTCCAATGATTTAACAGGAGAACCCTGATCTGGAACCATCCCTTAATACTTAACACAAAATGGGTGCCTGGAGAATACATTAAGCACATCATGATTCATGAAATTGTGTTGACAAGTAATGGATGATTGAATACATATTATTCTTTAAAGTGGGTGCATGTCATTTATCCTTCCCCAAAATAATAAGACCTCAATGTAGACTGCCACCATTGGCATGGTATTTTTGAAGTTCAATAAAATATTCTTGAATATTTGTATACAATGCCAAAACTAAGGCACCGTCCTATAGCCCAGTTCCTAGATGTCAGTTTGCAGCAGCAGAGTATATAAATAGGGTCTTATTTCTGCTGGGCTGAAAAAAAATATATTGTTAAAAGGAACAGATCTGCTGAGAAAGTGGCAAATACAAAATATACTCCCATTTTTCAGGTAAAACAACAAAGTGAAGAGTTAACTCTAAGATGTCTTCCTACTCATTTTTCTGTATCAAGAAAACCTGACTTTTTACTTCCTATTTCAAAAAGTTAACAAATGTTAAAAAAAGTGTTGAACCTGCAGATGGTTGACCAGTTTATAAATCTAAACTAAGTCAATCTTACAAGAAATAAGCAATAAGCCATGTCTAGGTCAGAAATTATACCATCTTAAATCTGTTTACAGTAATGTAAAAGTTGAGAGCATTTATCCAGGGTTTACACTTGTTTATCCTTTTTAAAGCAGATTAAAATTCAGGACAAAACCAGTGAGAAAAATCTACCTGCTGAATGTCAATTACAGATGTGTTATCTACTGTAGCAATGAACATTTTGAACTACATATTGATACAAACCTCAGGCACAAATGCATTGTAATAAATTTTAATAGCAGTCACAGTTTAATAACAAAACCAAAATTACATGCTCTAAAGTATCAAAGGGTATTATAGCCATTCCCATTGAACCAAGATAGTGAACATCCTAAAAATCAAATATTTGGGGTTTGGGTCGGGTTTGCTTTTTTTGTTATAACAATGGACAATATGGACGAATGAAATCAATCACCATCTGATTAGAACCAGACATTTTAAACTGTTCCACTTCACATTGAGAAAACAAAAAGATCCCCTTAATAGCTGTATTTAACTTTCTCTTAATTTTTCTATAAAGTTTATAGTTTAGCAAACTAAAGGACACAAACAGCAAATCTCTGTCTCCTCTGAGCTACAGAAATATGCAAGAAAAATCTAAAGCACTCTATTATTAAAAAGCATTTTTTGTCAAGGTCCAAATTTCTTGGTCAAGCTATAGTCCAGGTCCAGACTCCAGAGAAAGTAATAAATAAGTAAATATAAAGATTTTGGGGTCCATTCAAAAGCAGTTGGAAGGTCTAGATTTGGCCACATATTGACTACCCTGACATCAGGTTTTCTCACTAACATTGGATCATAGGCAGCAATTTCCTACACAGCTCCCTAAGAAAAAAGCAGCAGCTTCCTGTGTTCTTTGGATACATTTACCTGCAGCATTTAATATTTCATTTCCCCAAATAAACTGAATTTCACATTGAACTAAATTCTGTTTCCTTCTGGGAATAAATTCAAATTTGTGATGTTACTTCAATGTTAAGAAGGTGGTGTTTAGGTTGCCCAGCACTTCCTGTAAAACCCAGTTTTCAGTTACTTAACCATTAAATCTGGACCACAAACAGTTTTCCAGGTTTCTGCCTGAAGCTGAATTTCAAAAGTTTCAGCCTGGCTGATTCAGCTGCTTGAGAACCAGACTACAGAATAAAGTTTTGCTATTTAAAAAAGTTCTGGTAACTCTACTTGAGGCAGTCTGTCATGCTCTGGAATAAGAACTTGCACATCAGTAGGGGATAGCCTGTGCGTTAGGGGCATGCCTTTTGCTGTTCTCGTGAAAATCTGCCCACTTAGCCCGGTCATTCTTTGAAAAGTTTCAAATCACAAATGCAGCTAAAAACTTGAAGGTTGTGTGTGCACCAAGCATGCTCCAACTACCCACAACTCCTTTGTATAAACCAATTGTACACGAGCCATCCCCAAAGCATGCATGAGAACGACAAAGCCAGACTTTCCCTGCAATTGCTACTCTGGACCAAACACAGGAACTTAGAGCAGGGAACCTGTGACTCCAGGTAACATGGAGGTGTTAGACCCCAGACTAAGAGGCAAAGGGGATGAGCTAGGCCAGGGTGTATGGAAAGGAGTAAGCTGAAACAAGATACCTGATGAGACATATTCTCCGAGACAGAGTGAGAGAAGAGATGTGAGCATGGGGCAAGTGTCAGATGTGACAAGGAGCTGAAATGGAAGGGAACTGGATAAGGAGATTGGAGCAGAGGGGGAGACTGGGACTCCAGCAGAGAGCCCTGTGGCTGTCTACTAGAGATGGCTGGGCACAGCAACGGGAATGAAAATCCTGAGAAATGGAAAGTGGGATTGTGATGAGGAGTCCATGATGGGAAAGAGAATTAAGAGGAACATATTGGAGGGGATGGGGCAAAAGGGGACAATCTGTGGTCGGAAGGGGGCAAAGAAGTGAGAACGGCCAAAAAAGTCTATGCCCATTACCACTGCCTTCCCCCCCTCCCAGAAGCTGGAATGGAACCCAAGAAATCAGAATCTCCATTCCACTGCAGTCAGCAAGTATCTTCTGCAACCCACTGGCAACGTGCATTTATCAGTCCCCCTCTAGTGCTGGTCCACAAAGAAGGACGATATCTACTACTGTCATCAGTTACTCCGTTAGCACACTGGTAGAAGTCTGTGTGGTGGATCAGAGATTCCAATGCTGCTACTGAACTATGTAGGTATCAGTAGCAACTATGATGGAATATTTTTTTGATTTGCTTTTAAAAACATAGAAAATTACACACAGAATAACTACATTAAGAGAACACTGAGGCTGCGAAATCAAGTCCTCAAAAATAGAAAGAAATCTTAATTGTTCTGGAAGACTGGATACTAACCCTGTCTCTCCTACAGAATTCTATGTTATTGAGACTTCCTTGATCCAATAATTAAGTCACGAAAGTAATTTCCACTGACATTCTATGGAGACGTCAGATTGAGAATACCAGTGTTCTACTTAACCACAAATCAAGTACGGAATTAGAGTGCTTCCTCCGTCCATCAACTTCTCAGCACGCTTCAACCTTTACTGAGAGGGCCAATTCCAAGGTGAAAGACCTCCATGGCCTTGTCTAAACTAGAGTTTTTGACCATGCTTCAAGTTAATCAACTTTGAAGATATTTATTCAGGTAAGAATAAACAACTTCAGACACAGCATCCTGATGTTTGTCAGTAATGAACATATACTCCTCTAGATTTAAGGAGAGCTGAACTACTCATACGGCGATCTACTTACCACAAGTGAGTATGTAACATTTTATTCTGATGGAATTTTATTTCATACCCTTCACTTTAAAAAACAGAGGGACTTAAAGTGAGGTGGTGAGACCAAGAACTAGCATTTCTTTTATCAGAGGGCACATATTAATTTTTTTTGCAGTTAAGTAATAAAAAAAGAGGCATTCAGTTTGCAGCTATTTATGCGTAGCTGTAACCTGATTATCAGGAAATATTCTGGTTCAACTGCCAAGAGTTGGAACAGCACAAATGTCAGTAGAGCTCTACCTTTCCAAGCCTTATATTTTAACAAGGTAAGCGTCTCTGGTAGCTGTTTTCTAACTGAAGTAACATGGTTTAGTTTCAGTTTATTAGTCAACAGATCAACATCAGATATCTGTCATTACAACTGGCACCCTTTTTGGTTTTGTGTCTTGTTTAGACTGAACTTCTTGGGGTAGCTTCAACTCTAGTTAATACAACTATAAACATTAGCCACAACCCACTTTCTCACTTTGTTTCACCACAGGCTAAATATAAGGGAAATGTCACTTAAACCTACCATAAACCCATCAAGAAAATGTGTAGAATAAAGTTCCTTCAGAATAAATGTTTAAATATTTCATTTTAACTACTCACTTGCAAGGGTAGGGTTGCCTCTTGGGAGCAGCTGAGCAATTACCAACTCTAGCAGAATATGTTACTCACAGAAGACTACAAGTACACCAAGTCTGAAGTTTTATAAGGAAGCCATTTGAATTAGCTAAATAAAAAAGGCTTAAAGATAACTAAATCTGAGAATGTGTTCTGTGAGGACAAAAATAAAGATTTCTGAATTTGATTTCAGACAAGTTTAATCAACACCTAAAATAAGGACAATGTTTTTTCAGTTACTACACAGTCACCACAGTACATAGGGCAAGAAGCAAATACCATCTACTGCAAAGGGAAAAACACTTTCCTGCCTTTTCTAAAAAAATCTTATTAAGTTTAAGGAAGCATGATGTTAATGTATATCCTTGGGAATAAGAGACTCTGGAGACAAGATTAATAAAACAGTGTAAGAGGATTCTGGGAGGTGGCTGGAATCCCATTTTTGATAATCAACCAAATCAGACAATTCCACAGAAAGAATGAGATTGAAGGTGTTCTTCCTGCAGCATACCATTCAATGAGAACATCACTGTTAAACTGATTTAAAGTTTCTGTGTTCACATTTCTGGAAATGCCAGTTATTAAAACATGCACATATTACTCTCCAAATTCTGTCACCAGCTTCTATCTAAAATCAGCTGTTTTCCTCACAAATGGACTTGTATGGGTTAAGTACCTACGGCTAAGAAAACCTCCATCAATAGTTGCCATTTTTGATGTTATGTCACTGAAATATTTATATGAATATATTTTATTTTGATATTAAGAATTTAAAGCTCTAATTTTCATCTGAAGTAAAGCTACCTATCCTAATAAGTTAAAATGGAAATGATGGGGACTTTTTTTTTTGGAGGGGGGGTATTCTAATGGGTAGACAGTAAAACATAGAACTGTCTAAAAACATCAAGGAGGAAGGGAAAAAGTGGAGTCATCAGTTACTGAAAAGCAACTCAATGGTCTTAAATAAATATTTATGCCTAATTACACAAACAAATGAAAGTTATTTTTAATTCAGAAAAATGCAAAGCACAATAAAAATCCAAAATACCATGAAAAATGGCATCATGATGCAATTTTAAAAAGGCAGGCTGCTGGTTGCATCAGGGTGTTCCTCCTGAAATATTTGACCATGACCAAATAACAGGCAGTCAATTGATTGGCTTGCCAAGCCTAATTGGTGGGCTGCAGGCGTATGTAATGGTCTTAGAATTCATCTCCAATATGTACCAAAATTTCTGCAGGGACCTTGAACACTGGGCTATCTTGATAAAAAAAAAACCTGCCTGCTTAAAAAATCATAGTAGATAAATATTACAACATCTTTCTTTTTCACTCCTTTATTAGCATGCTAATATATTGTTCTCAAGCTCAATACAGTGTGAATGTATGGATATTTAACTATTGTGAAAGTTAAGTGGTTATAGATTATGTTAGGATATTGAAATTGTGGTCCACAGAGTTGGATGGTCACCTGATGCTGGCATTCCCTATTTCCAGCAGCCAAATTTAATTAAAAACTTGTATAAAAATGTATTTTTACAATATTACTGTCACAATTGCCTTATATGCCACTGGGATGTTACAGGATTGTGATGGGGAGAGACGGTCAACAAGGCAATCACTGTAATGCAGCCAAAGGTATGAATCTTTTAGAACTTTCACAACTGGCTATCAAACTATTTTAACTCTTTAAATTGCAATAATTAGGAGGAAGAAAAACAATCTTAAAGCAGTCTCAAAGCCAATCTATCAGCATAGAGAGATATATAGGCACACTATGAGAATTCTAACATATGATATTAAACCAATGACAGGGCAGCACATTTTAAGGGGACTGGATGCTTCTTAGCCTGGTTATTTGGAATTCATGACAGTATTTCTATAAAGTGATTTGACAAATGTATAAATTCCCAAAAGTGACCTCCAATTAAAAAGTGAGTCTTGGGTGTTTTACCTCCCATTTGCCATGTGCACACAATCTCTCTCATTCCTGCATTTGGCAGTAGGTAACACGGATATCTCCAATTAACGGAAAACTGAAGCTAAGTTACAGGTAATGCCTTATATGAATGGAAGGATGAAACAGTTTTTCACATCTGTTTTTCTGGGAATACTCTGCAAACTTGTGTGACTGAGGCATCTTCTTTTAACAAGAAAAACTATTTTAAACACCATAAGGTCTATAATCAGCAAACCAAAGGTTTTTTAAGTCACTGTCAACATTGACATCAAAAGCTTCAGGTGAACTAATGATAAAGTACATGCTAACTTTGTTTCTACATGGTTTGCCTGACTAGCAAAGACTAGCTATTACAGTTCTAAAGGTAGAATATGGATCTAGACAAAAACAATTATTAAATGTGTGGCTGGTCTTTACTGACTATCACAAAACAAACAGCTTAATGTGTTAATCTTCCTTCAAGATTTTAAGAATGTAGTTGCTATCATTTTGAAAAACACAGAAACAGAACTGAGCCAATAGAGATTCACCAACAGATCTTATAACAACTAACAATGACCATCATGAAATGGGGATGTCTTAGCTGTAAATATGTACGTAACTGCGTGATCTACTGACACACACAATCAAATGGTACTTCAGAGATATTAGGATAGTTAAAGGAAATATAGCTTACCAATAAAAAGGAAAAGAAGGTTTAAGTCTTAAAATCTGAGTTCACCCTTGCAGCTACAACTCAATCTATTGTAACTTTTGGAAGCTGTCTTATATTTATCCCCAACCTTCCTATTTCTTGTTTTCATAAGTAAGCACTACTTTTAATGCCAAGAACCACTAGACACGTACTGTAAGAACCACTAGACAGGTACTTTGCATACTTGATACAAATTTCAGATAGACTTTAGTTTTAAACTCACTAGCACTTTGTATATTTTTAAATTTTAACAGTTTCTTGTAGAGCAGAGGTGTCAAACTCATTTGCCATGGCAGGTCAGATTTGACTTAAATGTATTTCAAGTGGGCTGTATATACCATAAATTGAAATACTAGGGCACTATCCTTGGCATCGCCAAGTGCTATATATGTGAGACTGTGCTCTGCAAGACTACACTCTCTCTCTATTAGGGAGAGAATGTGATCCCCTGGAGCGCAGTCTTGCATACCCAATGCTCCGCGATGTCATGAGACCTGACACACTTGTGGCATGGCGGAGCGCTGCGTATCAGAGACCCCTCTCTCTCTTTCTATTAGGGAGAGTGTGGTCCCACAGAGCACAGTTACGGGCCAGATGGAAGAGGATCACAGGCCGCATGTTTGACACATCTGTTGTAGTAGATGAATGAAGAAGTTAAGTTTTCAGCTGATCAAGCACTCTAAAAATTTTGATAACACATTACAGTCTTTGGACCAAGGACAAAAGGCTATTTTAAAGAACTACATTTCAGACTAGGTACATACCACAGGTAACATACATGGTCCTCTAACAAGATTACAGAATAGATCATCTCCTTTCATACAAAACAAGAGCGTCCAGGTACAGGACAATCATATCTCAGAATGTTTAAACACTGACATTTTTGTGACAGACAGAGGCTTAAACCATTTTTGTAGATGGGGCCTAAAAACATGCAGCTATTTGACAACCAGCTTGCTGCAAATTTGACTAACTCCTAGGTGGCAAAAATACTTAATCATGGTTGTGAAATTTGTTTGTAATCCTATAACGTTATTTGGCTTATTTCTTGTTTAGCTACCAAAATACAAAAAAATCTTAACAGACCTGGACCTCAACTATGTTACACTGTAGCCAGAGCTCAGAAAGTCCATCCATGCCATTTAATAACATACCTCCTTACACCATTGACTATTTATGAGGAGGAGGTGGGAAGGAGGAAGAAAGCAAATACAAACAATCTATTTTCATATGAAAAGATTAGCATTGAACCAATATTTTTTGACCAATACATCTAATATCTCAGACATGAAAAACAGGCTGAGGATTTCACATTATCCAGTGATAGCTAGAGCTATTTATCAGATCTGATTTGCGATTTTTCCATCTACTATAAATGCCCACTGAGTTACTGAAGGTAGAAGAGTTACATGAGTTGATCATGGCTTTTACAAATCAAAGTATAAGTAAATCTCACACAAACCATAATTGCATCAGTTAGGCACATCATGTCATGCAACATAGTAACTGCTGACAACTAGTAAAAGTAGTATTTTTGTACCAAAATCGCCTTTAAACTAACAAATATCTACAACAGAAAAATAAAGGAAGTTTGTCAGAATGTTTTTGTTGCTTCTCAGATTATTTCTCTAGTTTAGGAACACGGCAAAAGGTAAAATGAAATTACTTTAATTAAAACAGGCTCCACTTGAAATAAGAGTACTACAAATAATATTTCTCATCACAAAAAATGATTTTTCCCCTTTTCTCAACCTCCCTACCTTTATCTGTTGTGTCACACTCTTTGAATCAAAACAGCTTGTTTGACTTGCATAAATAATCTGACCTGATATTGTGATTTACACTTCATTGCATTTATTTTTCCCTCCCATAATGTAAATTTTCAAGCATCTGACAAAGTGGGATTTCACCCACGAAAGCTCATGCAACAAATAAATTTGATAGTCTTTAAAAGTGTCACAGCACTCCTTCGTTTCTAAAATAGTTGTTCTGAAGCTAGATTAATGCTCTAACACCCAATGAAATTGTACATTGACAGTATCATATGTGAAAGTTGTTCCCTCAAAATTATGTGCAAGTGTAGCTTATAAAAATCATAAAAGTACTTACATTTCTATTAAATTTTGTGAAGGAATGATGCATATAAAACCTGTGCATGTAAACAATCGCAGTATTTATTGTAAGTTGAGATCTGAAAGATAGCGTTAAGGAAATTTTGCATACCTAGCAAAACAATGCATACCAAATTAAGTTGAAATTCTCTCACAAATTCTTTTCAGTATGTTACTCTACTTAATAAAGCTGTAACTGAACCAAAGTAGTGATAAAAGGAGGGTGCATAACCAGTGTGAAGATACTTTTACTCATTTGTTTCAAACACACTAGAGAGATTGTAAAAACAGATTTACCTTATTTTATTCACTGGAATGAAACTCCCTAATTCAGAATTTATCTTTAGACAGAGTTTAACTTTGCTTCCTCTTGCTAAAAACAATGTTATTGGCTCCGACATTTTAAATTAAGTCTCCTTTATTCTAGTTTAGGCAGATTTACAGACTTTTTTCCTAATTATTGTAAATTTCTTGAATCAAATCGAACAGACGTGTGTTATAGTTATTGGATGTGAATTCCGAGAAAAACAGAATAGATTGTTCCCTATGAATGATTATTGTTTTTCTATAAGGTACCTCTAACAAAATAATCAGTAACCAACCAAGAAATGGCCAAGTCAACAATTGAGCTATATGATCATTTAAATTAGTAGAAACACGAGAAAGAGTTTGTAAAAACAGCTTTAGGATCAAGCCAAAAAGAGAGAGACTGTCTACTTTTAAGTGAGACAGCTGGGAGGCCATCCCTGTGGTGAGTTCGGTAGAAAATAAACTAAGAATAAGCCAAACAGAGGGTCTACGGTAGGAAATAAACACAGGGTTGACAAATGAGCTCTTCCTCCTAACAGGACACTCAGCTTCAGCAAGTTCCAAAGGGGTAGCGGTGTTAGTCTACCGCAGAGAAACAAAAGTCCTGTGGTACTTTGCTAACGGATTTATTTATCACATGAGCTTTCCTGGTAGAAAATCCCACTTCATCAGACGCTTTGAAGATGGGAAATTTACAGAATGGGAGGAAACTGTAAGTTTCCTATCTTCAAAGCGTCTGACAAAGTGGGATTTTCTACCACGAGAGCTGATGCGATAAATAAATCTGCTAGTCTTTAAAAGTGCCACAGGACTCTGTTTGTTTCTCTGCAATAGACTAACACGGCTCCCCCTCAGGATCCCATCTACTTTTAAGTCAGACAGCTGGGAGGCCTTCTCTGTGGTGAGCGAGGTAGAAAATAAACTAAGATTCAGACAAAACACAGGGTCTGCGGTAGAAAATAAACACAGTCTCGACAAATGAGCTCTTCCTCCTAACAGGCCACTCAACTTCAGCAAGTCACTCTCCCTTTTATTTCCAGGGCGGGAGAGAAGAAGTTTGCCTTTCAGGGAGCAGCTGCAAATGCCCAGGCAGAGGGAAACAAGCGTGGCGCTTCCCCACCTCAGTGCAATGGGGGAGAGGACAGCTCCCACCCGCGGCTTCAATCCACACCCGGCGGCACCGCTCAGAGCCGCACTCCGAAGAGGGCCGGACCCTGAGCCGCCAGCCGGGACCAGACCGGCAGCCGCGGCTCCCCGCCGCCTCAGGCCCTCGCCCCGCCCGCCCCGTCCCGTCCCCCGAGGCCGCCCGGGCCCGGCTCGGATACACGTTGAGGCGCTGGCCCATGTCCTGGATGAGGTTGGCCGCCTGCTGGCGGTAGGAAAGCTCCTTGTCGGCCTCCACGCCGCAGCGCCGGGACGGGGTGGTCTCCAGCTGCTCCCGGCTGAAGAACCAGCGCGACGCAGACAAGGCGGCGGCGCCGCCACCCCGCACCGCCGAGCCCGCGCCAGCCCCGCTCGCAGCCGCCGCCATGACACTTCCTCCCCCTGTTCCTCCAGCCCCGCCCGCCGGCGGCCCAGCCGCCGCGGCGCCGGGCCCCTCTTCTCCCTCCATATTCGCTCTCGCGAGAACTCCAGAGCCCGGCCCCGACGAGCATGGCAGCTCAAACCATAGAGTCTGGAGAATGGGGAGCTAGAGCGCTGCCAGGCCACCCGGATCACGTGGGCTAGGAAGGCTCCATCCGCGGCCATTTCTATCGAGGCACCGGGTAGCTTCCCTTCCCGGATGTGGGGCGTAGGGAAAGGAGGCACTTAAAAGAACGCCACCTGCGCGTCCCCTGCCTAACTCCGACTCCTTCCTTCGCACCCTGAGAGAAGTTCCGCCTCGATTGAGTTCCGACGGGCCGAAATGGGTATCATGCAGGCTTTCCCTGGGGCGAGGCTTTCTCCGGACAGCAGCATTGATAATGAGAAAAAGCAAATGCCAGTGCGGGCACCTGTACTGATGCCCATTATAGAGCCTGGGACAGCGTCAGTCGCATCAGACCTTAATGCTATTTACCCAGCAAGGAACCGAAGCTCAAAACAGGAGGGGCGTGCTGGATGGAACCCACATTGTCTGAATCCCAGCCGAGTGCCTTAACTACTGGACCATCCTCGTCTAAAGCAGTGGTTTTCAAACTTTTTTTATCGGAACCCCATTGGAAAAAACCATTGATGCCCCCAACCCAACAATTGCATCTTTGAGCCATGCATTCCAGTCTTTTGGCGGCAGCAGCAGAGGGTGCTATGACCCATGCCTGAGGGTCTGCCACCCACTAGTGCAGGGGTAGGCAACCCCCAGCATGCGTGCTGCCTGGCGCTCGAGCCCATTTGGAGGGGCACGCGGCACCCTCTGCGCCACCACAGAAACTGTCGCTTCTGCCATCAAAAGCCACTCAGGGCAGCTTCTTTTGGGGCAGCTGGGGCACGGGGGATCCCACATCAAGAAGCTGCCCATGGCAGCTTTCTCTACATTACGCTGCCACCAAAAGGAGCCTTCCAGGTAACTTCTTTCCGTGGCATACCTGGGGACCCCCAAGAGGCACTGCTCCAGGCAGTTTCTTTCCATGGCATACCTGGGGACCCCCAAGAGGCACTGCTCCAGGCAGCTTCTTTCCGTGGCATACCTGGGGACCCCTGTTCCTAGGCATACCACCGAGAGGAGCCACTCTGGGCGACTTCTTTCCACAAGCGGCTCCTTTCAGTGGAATGACTGGGAGGTGTCCACCCCACAACACCAGCTGTGTCCGCCACCGAATTTTTGGTTGGCTGCCGGCACCAGCTGAAGGTTGGGGAGGAGGGGCTGGCACGGGGTTGCTGACCCCTGCACTAGTGGGTCCTGACCCTAAGTTTGAAAATCACTGTTCTAAACATATCAAACCTAGGCCAACTGTTTCAAAGGCAGCTGTACTCACCACAATATCATCATTGTCCCTGTTGCTCAAGAGAAAGAGGTCTATGCAGTGAATCTAAAGGTTCGAGCCCTGCTGCTGATCCTTTTTGTCTGTTTTTGTTCTAGAGATATACCCACTAACAATACCTCTTTTCTGTTCCTTAGAGCATGAACAGCAAGAAGTTCCAGAGGGGTAGCCGTGTCAGTCTAGTTCAGCAAAACAAACTAGGAGTCTTGTTCCAAAGGGGTAGCCGTGTTAGTCTATTGTAGAAAGACAACAAAGAGAGTCTGCAGAACTCGAACTTATATGCAAATTTGACTCAGTTGCCTTGGGGTTAAACAAGGACTATGGATTTTTCTCGCATTACATCAAGTGAATTGACCTCCCCCCTCCTCTATGTGCTGTTCCCCAGTGTTTTGAATCCTAACACCTACTTTGATTTGCTGTTACAGCCTGACCTGATGCTATGTCATACACTCCCCTGCATTTAATTTCCTCCCACTCTGTAACTTTCCTATCTTCAAAGCGTCTGACGAAGTGGGATTTTCTCCCACGAAAGCTCATGCGATTAATAAATCTGTTAGTCTTTAAAAGTGCCACAAGACTCTGTTGTCTAGGAGTCTTGTGGCACTTTTAAAGACTAAGGTTTATGCAAAAAAGGGGCAGCAGGACAGGGAAAGAGAACAGGTCTAATGTGTTCCCTGCTTAGAATGAGGTACCTAATGGTGCCTGTCACAGTGAGAAGGTGGGGGGAAATAGTGTATCTGCAGAGAGGGAAGGAAAAAAGGGGCTGGATATGTCATGGAGATTTGTTACTGATGATATCTAGTTCTTATATTGTGTAAACTATAATTGGTAGACTGAGAGTTGAGGTGGGGATCTCTTCATGCCACCACATCCCACTGGAATTCTGATGTGCTTTGGTCACATATTTACTCCTGGGATTGTGTTCTGGTTACTTCTATTAAAATTCCAGCACTGATTTTAAGTGTGTGTGTGTGTGTGTGCGTGTGCGCATGTACGCACGCGCGTATGTGTATAAACATTTTAAATTGGTAATTTTAAATAGTAAAAAACTGGATTAATAACTGTACAATATGAGGAAAAATCTTGCAAAGACAGAGATTAATTGGATGACCTAAACTTTCTAACTGGCCCTGAGTTGTGGATTACATTTAAGATTCAGCTGCTCCAAAGGCTATTTTTAACGACAGTGATTTATGTTTGTAGTTAGAACCTGATCAATGCTTTCATACTTGTGAGCAAAACCTTTCAAACTGGAGCCTTTGGAAACTATTATGTGCTTGCTATTCGTTTCTTGGACTTGAAGAAGAGTTCTGTGTGGCTTGAAAGCTTGTTGCTCTCACCAACAGAAGCTGAGCTCATAAAATAAAGTACTTCACCCACCTTTTCTATTTAAACATCTGTAAGAAGCAAAGCTAATAGGTTACAGGCAGACTGGGAGGAAGGAACTGATATGAGACTTAAGCTTCCTTTTATCCTCTTTGAAGTTTAACTAAAACAAGTTGGTGGAGAAATCATGTAACATTTAAATAACTGAAGAATTTATCCTTTATATACTTACAGACTTCAAAGCAGAGAAAAGGTTGATAGGTAAGATCATGCAATGCACCCATCTTCCAATTGCTACTCATGGTGCTTCTATTGAAGATTTTGCTGGACTGGGTGCAATTAAATGTAATGGAAGCCATTTTGCCTAACTTCCCTTTTCCTCATACATAAACATCTAGGCTCAGATCCACAAAGAGACTTAAGTGTAGCAATATGAACTTTTAGGTGCCTAGAAAATCACTGGAACAACGTTATACATGAAGTTTGAATTAGGTGTCCAGGTTCCTGAAGTGCTGAATGGTGAGAGAGATGCCTAAGAGCAGGAACTTCAGAAGCCAGCCTGCTAGTCAGGAAACCACCTAAGCTACTAATAGCAGATACCACTGAGAAAGGTGTGTCCTAAATCCTGCCTGTCAGAGTTCCATGCCTAAGCCCTAGTCTACACTTGCTGCACTTTTGGGCGGTACTCGACGGGAGATACGCATGGCATGTAAAATATCTACCATCGACTTATTAACTCCCACTTACCTCCTCCTACACATTGCGCTAAGGCGAATAGAAATGTCGATTGGTTGCCTTAGCTCTAGGCTACTTCTGGGACTGGAGTTATTGATGCGAATTCCAGAGCGATTGAGCGCATCTTGACAGACCGTTCAATCAAACCCGGAAGAGTGCAGTGCATATGCCCAAAGGCAAAAACATAGGTGTCTAGGGAACGTCTACTGTAAAAACTTAGGCAGCTAGTGAGTTTAGGTAACCTATAGGGCTAGGCCAGGGGTCAGCAACCTTTGCCAGCCCCTGTGCCAGTCCCGCCCACCACACCCTCAGCAGGTGCCGGGGACGGAGCCAAAAGGAGGCAGGGGGCCAAAAGAGGGCAGGGCCAGGCGCCTTGCTGCCCAGGGCCTGGGCGGCATCAGCCAGTGGGCTGCCTCCGGGTCCCGTCCACGGGGGCATGGGGCTGATGGCCCCTGTTGGCCCTGCCCCCTGCTGGATGGCAGGAGAGGAGGGGAGCGAAGTGGAGCGGGTTGCGTCGCCCTGGCCTGCCCAGAGCTGAGCTGCTGCCAGCAGGGCAGAGCTGGCCCCAGCCATGGCTGGCAAGAGGGCGGGTCGGCTTGGCCCACCTGGAGCCGCCGCTGCCGGTGGGAGCTGGGGCCAGGAAGCAGAGACCGCCTGCTGACAGCAGCGGCTCCAGCCGGGCCGAGCTGACCCGCCCTCTGGCCGGCCATGGCTGGGGCCGGCTCTGCCCTGCTGGCAGCGGTGTGGCTCTGTGCAGGCTGGGGCGGGGCCAGCAGCTGCGGCTGCGTGGTTTTCGTGGCCAGCGGGGGAGCCTGAGCGGCGCCGTGTGCTGCTCAGGTTCGGCCCATGTGCCGGCTCTGGCACGTGTGCCAGGGGTTGCCGACCCCTGGGCTAGGCAATAACTGAATGGAGAATTTGTGGATGACAGTGGCACATATATTGGGATTTTAGGCACCTACATTTCTTGGTAGTATATTCCTGTAGACCCTGGAATATATCTAAGGGCCTGATGCTGTGAGGTGCTGGGTGGCTACTAGGAGATACTGGGTACCTTCAGCTCGCACTGAAGTTCTGTAGTCTTTCATAGAGTCCTCTGGGAGAAATAAGACAGAGAAAACCTGAATTCCAAATGTAGAAAATAAACACAAAGGAAAACAAAAAAAAGTAAGTTATGCTTAGAGAGACTCTCAAACCTTTCAGGCATTTTCATATACTATAAATTAGCAAAAAAGGGTGTAACTCCACATTTTTTTTCCTTGGCAGTTCAACAGAGGCTGATATCCATGAGAACTGCTAGTGTTCAGCACCTGTCAAGTTCAATCTGTAAAGTAGAGTGGAGGTGCTCAGCTACATTAGAAATTCAAGTCTTGTCGGCCCTGCTTTTCCTGGAAGATTCTGTGAAACACTAGAGAACTAGTGAGATTTACACATCACAAGCAGCAAGGAACTGAAACCTGAGCAAATAAGAGGGGTGTATTATATGAAATATCATCATTCTGATCACTTAAAATGCTTTTAGGTGTCCAGGCAGTCACCTGATGATATTGAAAGCCCAGGTTTCAACCTACCCTTTACCATCCAAAAGAACTGGAACATCGAAGATAAACAAAATAATCTTGTCATCTGGGGAGGGAGTCTAACATCGAGAAGACAAAAATAAAATCGAAATTAAAAACAACCTTTAGCATATCTTTGAATTTAAAACATGCAGCTTTATTCATGAAGAATATCCTTTTTAGTGAATGGAATGTCGAATCACACTATTATTTATGTATTAATATTAGGTTTCATAGTTAGCAACTGTAATAAGGAGGAAAATTCACAAGTCTCATTGAGCTATGTTTTTGAAGGATAATGTTGCACTGATTCATAGTCAAGATTTTCACAACTGAAAGAGAGAAAATCTCTGTAGAAAAGCAGGGCTCCCAAAAATCTGCATATACAACCTAAAATTTGCAGGAGGCACAGAAATATCCACATACAGATTTTCAGTGCCCTTGCTTTTACTTTCAAGATACCAGTAAATACTATTATATATCTTTAGATTTTATTTGGCATTGATATGATAGAAATATACATGTGCATGCATGTACACAAATATACAAAAGGATACTATATTATTGCTGATGTTGGATCTCTGTAGTAACTTTTAAGTTATTCAAATTGTTTTCTGTCAAGACCCAAAAATGCTAGAGCATTGGCAGCTTTGAGTTTATCCTGTAAAAGAATGTATATTTTTATAGTTAACTTTAAAAATGTTGAGTATGTTAAGATCTAAAAACAGGATTTTATTAATAATTTCTCATGGCATCTCTTTCCATGGAATTACCTGCAGGAGCCCTGGGGTGGGGGAGGCATGAAAGGATCCTCTTATAAGTTTTCCCCTTTATCCTTCTATGGGGTGATTGCAGGAGTTTTCTCTTTGGCTATGTCTACACTTGTAAAGTTAAGTCGACTCTGTTCAGTTGAGTTTAAGTTGAGTTAAAGTTGACCTTGTTAAGTCGACTTATCAGAGTGGCTACACTTTAAGTTGACTTAAGTCGACCTTGTTAAGTTGACTTAACAGTAGACATAGCCATCCACACTGGCTTTAAGTTGACTTTATAAGGTCGACTTAGCGTTATTCCCCATCCACACTGGCTTTAAATCAATTTAAGAAGTCAACTTAAGGCTTAAGTCTATCTTCAGAGGTGGTGTTATTAAGTTGACTTAAGGAAGCGCTTAAGTCGACTTAATAAAAGCCCAGTGTAGACGCATGCTTTGTGTCCCACTAAATAAGACATGGTTCCCTGTAGATTCCTGCAAAGCTTAACAGATTCATGGAGATCCCAAGGCTTTGTGCCTCCATATTGGCTTTGGGCTCCCCACCTTCCACTGTACATATTGTTCACTCTTCTTTTCCTGATTTTCTATGGAGTATATTGTTGCATAGCTCACAGCTTTCCTAAGTCATGTAGGCCCCAGTTGAGCAGTCTATCCCTATTCAACAGAGCAGTTAGGTACATACCTAAATCATATTGAAGTGCACATGATGTAGGTCTTAAAGACAAAGGGGTTGATCCAATGCCCTCTCAAGTCAATGGAAAACTCTCACTGACTTCTTACAGCCTTGGATAAGGTTCTAAAAATGGAAGCTTAAAAACCAAAATTAAAAAGAAATGTAAAGAATTGTACCTTTAGTCCATTATCAAACTCTTCCATAGACTCAATCAGTTTTCCTGGTTCTAATTCTCCCAGTGGAAAAGGGTAATCTGTTCCCAAAAGAACTTTGTCCTGCAAACAGAAACAGATTGTGCATTTCAGAATGAAATAAAATAGCTGCACACCCTCTATGACAGGGGTGTCAAATATGCTGCCCGCAGGGAATGTGGCCCATGAACCTCTTCCATCTGGCTCATGACTGTGCTCTACAGGACCACACTCTCTCCCTAACAGAAAGAGAGAGAATGTGGTCTTGCATACCCAGCACTCTGCAATGCCCCCAGAGTGTCAGGACATCACGGAGTGCTGGGTATGCAAGACCACCATACGCTCTCCCTAACAGATAGAGAGAGAGGGGTATTGCGAAGCACAGTTTCACATATGCAGCACTCCGTGATGCTGCGAGAGTGCCACAGTATTTCAATTTATGGTATGTAGGGCCCACTTGAAGTACATTTAAGACAAATCTGGCCCGCCATAGCAAATGAGTTTGACAACCCTGCTCTATGGGGTTCTTATCAACAGCATAAAATAATGTGTATATACAGTACAGATTAGCTGTGGTATCTATGTTTCAATCATCTTTAAGATTCTATGCTTTGTTTTCTAAAAAACCTCAAAAGAACACTTCTCTAAGTTTTCTTTATTTTATACAAACAATTTTGGATGAACTAATTTTTTTTTATAGAAGGGGAGAGATTGACCAAACCCAAGAATGATTTTCATCTTGTGTATTTTCATCTTGATGCATGTAAGGTTATTAATGTAATCCTTGACATACAGAAAGAAGGTATATCCCCTTGCAGGAATGAGGTTGGAACAGTGAAAGCCTTCCTAGTTTGGTTAACTGAATCTGATACTGCCTTGAAATGCATAAAACAAAGAATCCAGTGCTTATCTTCTTTGCATTCTCACCTGTATTGAGTGACTCATATATGGCCCCATAGATAAGTTGCCTATAAAGAGGAAAAATTGGTATATTTCCTTTATTTATGATATGTGAAGAATATCTGAAAGGATGGTATCAAAAAAAGTTTAGTTCTATTTCTGCTTAATTTTCCTATTAGAAAGCCATGTCTTGTCTACATACAAAGATTCTGCCGCAATTTGAAAACTAATGGAATTAGGACATTGTGAGAGACCAGAGGAGACTGAAAGCTATGCATTTGAGAAGGGGGAGAATTTTACTTAAGCTGTTTGAAGCACCTTTTTGGTCAGGTGGTTTCACCAGTTTGCTTTAAATGTCCACATGAACTCCAGCAAGTGAAATCTTATTTTCTTACTGGGACTTGATTTTATTCACATAAGGAACTAAAATGAACAATACAAAGTGCAGCCCTGGGGCTTGGCTGCTGCCAAAATATCTTTTAGGGGTTTGGTCAGCATACATCTTGGGTATTTTTTTTAAAAAAAGCAGCATTTCTATCTTCCTCATGCTTCTTTGAGTCCCCTGCAACTTTTCTAGGAGGATCAGCTCCTGCTAACACTATGGTCTCAGGCAAATACTGACAGCTCGATTTAACTCTGATGTGTAAAGCACACTTGAGAACAAAATGTAAAAAGACCCATCCCTTCTGTCCCTTCAAGTGTAATGTACTTACAACATACATCTCTAGGAAGCCAGAAGTCCTTCAGAGACCATCAGATTTGATATTCCAGAACAGAAACACAGGCACAACCTGATATATGGGAAACTAACTTAAGTCATGTCTATACTAGAGAGCTGTAGTGATGTTGCTATGCCACTCGAAGATCTCCTTTATGCCACCAGGAGAGAGTTCTCTCATCAATATAACTGGTCCATCCCCAAAGTGAGGCGGTCACTAACTCAGCAGGAGAACCTCCTCCACCAAGATAGTGCTGTCCACGCCGACGCTCATGTTGGTGTAACTTACATCGCTCAGGAGGGTGGAATATTCACACCCCTGAGTGACAGACGTTTTGCTGACATAAGTGGTAGTGTAAACATAGCCTTACAGCGTCACTGCTAAATACAAGGTGGAACACATTGCCTAGCATAAGCAGTTACATTTCCAGGGACTATTCAAGGTGAAGTGGTCCAGTAGCGCCTCTTAGTCATACAGTGGAAAGGAGGGAGGAGGAGGGGAGCAATTGGGGAGGGTTGTTAGTGGGTTACCGAATGTTCTAATAAAATTGGCTAAGCAGTAACATTCTCAGTTAGGTTTTTGTCTACACTAGCACTTTTGACGGTTTGGGGTGTGGGAAAAACACTCACCTGACTGCCAAGTTTTACTGACAGATGTGCTGGTGTGGACAGCATGTGTTGGTGGGAGATGCTCTCCTGCTGCCAGAGCTGCTGCTGCTCTTTAGGAATGGTTTAATTATGCCAATGGGAGAACTTTCTCCTGTCGGTATACCATGGCTACAGGAGACCTTACAGCGGCACAGCTGCAGCAATACAGCTGTGCTGCTTTAAGATCTCTAGTGTAGACATAGCCTTAGTTTCCCAGACCTGAAGAAAAGTTCTGTGTAAGCTCAAAAGCGTGTCGCTCTCTGCAACAGGAATTGGTCCAGTAAAAGATTGACCCTCACGCACATTGTCTTGCTAATATTCTGGGGCCAACATAGTTGCAACAAAATGCATACATTTTTAGAGTCAGAGTTTCCAGATCCATTTTGACCTCCTGTATATCACAGATCAACACCACCCAGCATCTACATCGTATGCTCAAACACTGCAATTTTTGAATACTTGGGGTGGGGAACTCTTAAAATAATGTGAGAAGAATGTGCTTTTTGGTGTTTTAGGATAGGATTGCTTTTGCTGACTTGCCAAATATTGAATATTTTTTCTGGCTCCAGTAGGTGTCACCCCCAGGTCTCTGAAAGATCCTCTCCCATATCAGTAAGTGGTTAAAAGATAGGAAACAGAGCATAGGAATAAATGCTCAGGTTTCAGAGTGGAGAGAGAGAAATATTTCTGAGCCCTACGAGTCTGTTCTGCGTCTAGTACTATTCAATATATTTATGAATGATTTGGAAAAGGAGTAAACAGGAGGTGGCAACATTTGCAGATGATGATACAAAACTACTTGAGATAGATAGGTCCAAAGCAGACTGTGAAGTGTTACAAATGGATCTCACAAAACTGAATGATTTGGCAACAAAATGGTAGGTGAAATTCAGTGATAATAAATGTAAAGTAATGCACAATGGAAAATATAATCCCAACTATACCTATAAAATGATGGGGATCTAAATTAACTATTACCACTTAAGAAAGAGATCTTGGAGTTATTGTGGATAGTTGTTTGAAAACATCCACTCCATCTGCCGTGTCAGTCAAAAAACCCTAACAGAATATTAGAAAAGGGATAGAAAATAAGACAGAAAATACCATCATAATGGTTCTTTATAAATCCATGGTAAGCCCACATGTTGAATACTGCATGCAGATCTGGTCACCCCATCTCTGAAAAAGTATATTGGAATTGGAAAAGGTACAGAGAAAGGAAACAAAAATGAGTAAGGGCATGGAACAGTTTCTATATGCAAAGAGACTAGGTCTTTGCAGCTTGGAAAAGATGGCCAAGGGAGGATATCACAGAAGTCTAAAATCATGTCTGGTGTGGAAAAAGTAAATGAGGAAATGTTATTTACGCCTTCTTATAACACAAGAACTAGGGATCACCAAATGAAATTAATAGGTAGCAGGTTTAAAACAAACAAAAGGAAGTATTTCTTCACGCAACACACACTCAGCCTTGTGGAACTCTTTGCCACAGTTGTGAAGGCCAAGACTATAACAGGGTTAAAAAAAAAACCCTAGATAAATTAATGGAGGATAGGTCCATCAATGTCTATTAGCCAGGATGGGGAGGGATGCAATACCAAGCTCTGATGTGTCTCTAGCCTCTGTTTGCTAGAAGCTAGAAATGGGTGACAAAGGCAAGGATCACTTGATGATTGTCTGTTCTCGTTCATTCCCCCTGAAGCACTCTCAGAAGACAGGATACTGGGATAGCTGGACCATTGATCTGACCCAGTATGGCTGTTGTTAAGATATATAAAAGCGTAGAAGCAACAAATTGGTTGTATTCTGTCTGGCAGATTAGAACAGAAAGGATTATTTGTCTTTTTGTCTGCTAAAGCAATTTTTGAGAGCAGTTTACATGAGACAATATATAATTTTCTGTGTGTTTAAACAGCTCAGGATGCTACTTGATATACAGTACGCTTACTGATACTGGGATATTTTCTGCACCAGAATACACACACAGGGGAAAGAAATGTTTTTTCCATGGATGGCATAAAATGCTATGCACCTGTATTATTAGATAGATTTATTGGGAAAGGAGAATGAAATTCAATTTAGTATGTCAGATAAGCTCAGCCAAGCCAGGGAGATTTTTACATTTTTATTGAAGTTCTTTATGTGGGGCCAGAGCATGACTGCCATGCTGTTTTTTCACACCTCTCACTAGAATCTCTGCTATAAACTATCCCAATGTAGTTTTTCTTAGTTTCCTCTGATTTAAAATATTCCACAGCTGATCACTATATTGCCAATGAACTGATCTGATGAATCACAGATAAATAAGGACCCCTGGGATTATCATTGTGGCTCTGCCATTGACTTGCTGAGTGGCCTCGGACAATTCACTTTGAGTACGTCTACACTGGAGGCTCTGTTAAGTCGACTTAGAGAGTCCACACTGAACACTCCAGTCGACTGCCAGCGTGCACACTGGCAGATGCTAGATCGAAAGTGGAGTGGTGCATTGTGGGTAGCTGCCCTACATTGCACCAGGGCCTGGGGGCCAATTAGGTCAACTTAAGGGCATTCCCCGTCCACACTGGCTTAAGTAGACTTAATAAGGTCGCCTTAAGCATGAAGTCGACCTTCAGAGGTGGTGTTATTAAGTTGGCTTAAGGAAGCGCTTAAGTCGACTTAATAAGCGCCCAATGTGAATGCGGCGGTCTGTAGGTCGACTTAACCATCCTTAAGTTGACCTAAGGCTCCAGTGTGAACGTACCCTTATGGCTCTGTGCTTCAAACTTATATCTGTCTGCAAAATGGTGACTGTAATATCTATTAACAGTCACCAGGTGCCTCCCAAAAGCATTCTGAGGATCCATTAGTTAATTTTTGTAAAAGAAGATGTACAGGACTCTAAGTCCTAAGCTGTTATTTATTAATTATTATTGTCTATGAATATGGCCTAAATCCTATTTCCCACTAAGGGTCTGTACTTTGAAGTCCAAATTGATGCACCTAATATTGTAGCTCTGCTTTCAATAAGACACAGATTGCTGGTGATGAACCCAAGTGGAGATTTTTACTCAAAAGAACTGTGACTGTAACAGAAATTGTTTCACAATAGTAGGAGACTTGAAACTTAAGAAAACTAGTGGAGTTTGAATGAGCATCGAGCTCTTATTTTTACAGTGGTGACTTTACATAAGAAAGTGCCTGAGGAAAGAAAGTGTGAATATATGAAACAAGTGAGGTTCAAATGGGGCTTCAGTAGTACAAATATATACTGAGAAAACAGAAACAAGTTTACTGTAGCTGGTGCACAGAAGTGTCAATTACGCCTCCTGGCACCAGCCTTCCACCTCTTCCTTCCTATTGGGACTCACCCCAAAGGAGACAATTAGGCGTGCAGCAGCAGGGAGAAGGCAGTTTGGTATTCTACTGGGAAAAGATCAAGTGAGGATGGACTGAATTATTTTATCCTGTGGGCAGCCTGATAATGCCTTCTGGCCAGCACTGCCTAGTTTCTTGTTCTGCGCTGGCCTATTGTGTGCTGTCTGGAGAGGGGGAAGCTACTGCAATTTGCATTGGTGCCTGCTCCCTTTCTATCTAGCAGATGAGGTCCCTGTCGAATCTTTCATTAGAGTTAATTGATGTAGGCTGTGGGCTCTGTCTGACCTAGAAAGTGCACAAGGAATTCTGGAGAGATGGCATTATAGATACATGACTCCTCAAAGCGGGTTTCTGGATTTTTAATGTTTAAGGTTTCCAGTTCAGCACTCCATACTCTTGACTCTGGGGTGATGGGTGTCCCCCAAAGACATTAAGTTATGTCTATTCACATTTTTGCACACCTGATGCCTTCCCAGTCCAGCTCCTGGCTGTGCATTGGAGATTTCTTTGTCCTACTTCTAACTTTAATCTATGGAAACTACACTGTCATATCAAGCTCCTTATCACATCGTGTTCTCTTTTTGTTGTGAACCCAGCACGTATTAATTTTACATGTTACTGTAAAAAAACAACGAGTCCTGTGGCACCTCATAGGCTAACAGATTTTATAGATTGTTGTACTACAGACTAACACCGCTACCCCTCTGGAAATTTCTAACATGTTACTATGTTGCTAGTGCTCATGATTTCATTGTGATTGTTGCAATATTTTAAATGTCCCAGGACCTGGAGACAATTGATTATGTGAGAATATCAACTTTCATTTAAGAGGAAAAAAAAAAAGTAAATTCCCAGCACGTTATGGTTGCAGAAAAAAAGTTTTAAAACGTGATCTGGCTCAATCTTAAAAGTGCACAGACCAGAAGACATTGAAAAAAAATTGGTTATTTTAGAAAACCCCCCCTCATGATTTTGAGATAATTTCATGATTTTGGAAAAGGCCTGAGAGTTTTTCCAATACTTGGGTTTGACAATACTGCACTAGGAAGCCAAATCTGTCATTTGTTTAGGTCCAGATTTCAACCCCTTTACTCCATAACTAATCGCACTGGAACCAGTGAAATTACTCATGAAGCTAGAAACTTTTCAACATGACTAAGTGTAGCAGAATTTGGCCTCCAGTATCTTCTTTAGATGCCTGCCTGTCTAGTTTTTACATATTCATTTACTCCTGTGTCTCACTGAGATAGTTCCTATTTGTTATGTGTTTAGCTTGTTCAAGCAAAGCTTGGATTCCACACTGTTTCATGAAATTTTATCAAGAGCTTTCTGAAATAAATAATGAGCTCTTCTTGCCTGCACTTCATGCCATTTGTGCTGCGCTTGCTGAGGAGTCCCTTGGATAGGGGAATTGCAAGTAGTGTAAAGCTGGAGTAACTGGTTCTTTGTCACCTGTTCCCAGCTTTCTCAATTGCGGGGATGGACCACGGAGTCCGCTACTCCACTAAGCCCTGGCTGGTGTAATTGCTCTTATGGGGTCCTTTACAAACGAATGCAGTGTTTCCCAACTTTTTTGGCTCGAGGGCCACAAATATCATTTTTACAATCCCGAAGGGCCACCAGTCTATCAACTCCTCAAAAAATGTATTGATGTATACAGTGTAGGTACACCATCAAGGACTATAGATCACTACATATTTAAAGTAAACATTTATTTAGTGCAAAGCACATTTTTTAAAAAAATGAACCTGTTCAAAACAGTTAAAACATATGTCCATTTCATGCAACAATAATCTAATGTGACTTCTGGGGCTGAAGACCAGAAGCTAATTTGTCGATGTCTGGCTTCAGGTTAGTGGTTGCCAGTAACATCACACCCCCCTACCACAGCCAGAGGGAAGGAATTCAGTAAGGAGGGTGCCTTCTCACTGGTCTCTCTCCCCCTGGCTCCAGCAAGGAGCCTGCACACACGCCATGGGGTCCTTAGGCAATGGCTCCCTTCTGCAGCCAGGGGGGCGGGAGCTCAATGCTCCCCTCTCTCTGGCTTCAGCAGGAACCACAGCACCAAAGCAGCCAGAACTGTCTGGGGACGGCCAATGAGGGTGACCGCCTGGGCTCCCGCTTTTAGGGGCCCCACACTTTGTGCCAGGACCAGCCGGGGGGGGGGGGGGGAGGAGCTACTGCCAGGGTCCCATCCATGTGCTGGGAGGTTAGGGGCTGCAGCCTGTCTCCCTGCTGTGTGCTTGGATGGGGCAGGAGGCAGGCAGCTGCAGCCCATCTCCCCTCAGGGAGTGGGCACCGGGCTGGAGGAGGGTGTCTGCAGTCAGTGGGAGGAGCCAATGGCTTTTGGTCATTTTGAAAGCCCCCGTGAGCCGCTTTTGGTCCACGGGCCAGGGATTGGGCACCACTGAACGAATGTAACATAAAACAGTCCTGAGGCCGCCATTGAATTCACCAAGAGCAGAAGCCGACCTCTCTCAACAAACGGCTGGGCTTGTGGCCCTGAAGGCTTGGCAACAGAAGAGTGGAAGTCTAAAGTTGCTGCTTTTATAGAGTGCCGTAAGCATGATGGATTGTAAGCTCTTTGGGCAGGGACCATTTCTACCTCTGTGTTCACACAAAACTGATCAGGACCTCTGGGCACTAGTGTGACGTGACTAAAACAACGAGATTCCCGTGTTAGTCTTTAAGGTGCCACAGGACTCTCGTTGGTTTGGTTTTGTTGTTGTTCTGCTGTACACAGACTAACATGGCCAGCCAGAGACGGCTTTTGGGGTAGGCAAAGCAGGAGTAAGGGGCCCTGTTGCCTGCTTCCCCTACCCTAAAAGCCATATCTGCCTTGGTCCGCAGTAGGAGGAGGAACTGGATCAGGGGGCTGGGGCTATGTGGGGGGGAGCTGGGGCCAGGGAGGGGCAGGGTGGCGAGGGTGGGTTGGGGGCAAGGGACAGCGGAGCCACAAAGGGTGGCCACCATAGGGCTATAGGGGGCCTTTACAGGCCTATAGGAGGCCCCACAATGGGCCTTCGCCTAGGGCCTCCAATAGCCAAAGGCCATCTGTTCAGCAGCAGCAGCCTGGGGGTGGGAGGCCAATCAGCAGCCCCGGGAACTGGCCAGCTGTTTGGCAGCAGCAGCCTGGGGCTGACCAATTAACTGTTTGGTGGCATCAGCCCTGGAGGTCAGCTTGGTGGCCAATCAACTCTTCAGCAGCTGCTGCTCTGTGTCCACTGGGCTGCCTGCCAATCAGCTGGTCAGCAGCAGCCTGGGAGTGGACAGATGTTTCAGTCTGGCCTCAGAAGTCACAGAGCTCCTGGAAAGTCACGTGTGCTTCACAATATTTAAAACACTCCAAAGAAAAGAGTCCCTTCCCCCAGACACCTAAAGCATGACCAAATCAATGGGTGTAATACAATACCGAAAGGTACACTGCCACACATACAAATCTGGAGTAGTCATTGCAACTGGGAAGAGGAAGCTAAGAAGAGGTTTTAAGAAAGAGAAAAGAGGGGGTGCATGAGGCATGGGAAGTTGTTTTAAATAAAGGGACTGTGTGAAAGGTGTGAAGATGAGAGGAGGAAGGAAAAAAGAGAACAGTTAGGTTGTTGGGAATGGAGGAGTGCAGAAGTATATATTTAGAAAGATATATTTGATGTGTTGGAAGTGCAACAGACATTTATTAAGCTCCTGCATTTTTTTCATGTATTTCCGTATCCTGGCCACTATATTTATCCATAAGCAAGATTTGATTGCTGTTCTTGTCAGAAACAATCATTATTCTGTGTGCATATGTATTTATATCTGTAAAAAAGCCAGGAAAAGTTGATAGGCACAAAGAACAATGTCATTTTATATGCAGTGCGATAAAATAGGAAGTTTACAAAGTTTAAAATGTAGGAAGCAAAGGATAACAAATCTAATTTCTCAGATTGAATTTAGACAACAGGATCAATTGTGGAAAAGATACTTTTCTTATCCTTAAGCCTGTAACCTTTCTAGACTAAGAATTGCCTTTCTACTTGCTGTCATATAGCTGAACACAAAAAACCCAAAAGAGAATTAAATAAGACACCGAAGTCCTTATGAAGGGGATCACTCATTTCAGACACCACCCAGCAGTCAGGTAGGGCATGGCAGGCTCTCTCCTTCCTGACACTCCCTGTTGACAGCCATTCTGGTCCTGTGGTGGTCTGCCCCTTCCCTTCTATGAATCAGCCCTCCAGCCAGCTCATGTGTTTAAACCTGCCACTTATGGGGCTTATAGAGAGTCCAAGCAACAGGGTAGCCCTTTGGGTTAGGCAAGGGGGCTCTGGATCTCTCCAGTGGATTGAGGTCTCAGGTTCTTGACCTTGTGTCCTCTAGACTCCACATGTCTTGGGTAGGCTTCTGCCTTTGGAACCTCTAGGTCTGCAATCTTTCCACCGGATTCCAATCTAGGGCCCACTGTAAGCAGCCAAGACTTGTACCACCAAAGTGCTATTCCGCTGCCTCCTTGGATCACTGTCTACCAATCTCCACTTTCCCAAAAGGTAAAGTTAATACCACCACCACAATGAAATACCTGGAATGACAGATAAAGCCTCAGCCCTTCTGAGAATAACACATCTCTTTCCTGCATGTTTGACAACATCACTACAGTCAGGTTTCAGGCAGCTGAAACTCCTGAAATGCACTCTCCTAGGAGCTCAAGAGAATAAGTCAATGTCTGCTGTCCAACTGAGCTGGCCTGAGCTCCTCCTCCAAACCATACATGCTTGTCAGATGAGTGGGCTGGGGCTATCTGGGCCCAAAGCAGCTGCTTATCCCCTTTGGCTATGTCCACACTGGCAAGTTGGGTCGACTTAAGGAGGCTTACATTGACCTAACATAGTCCCTGTCCACATGAGGCTTTCCTTAGGTTGACTTAAGGGGCTTCCTTAAGTCGACCTAATGAAAGCTCAAGTCGACTTAATAAGAACCGTGGGGTTTTTGAACTAACCCTCCTTAGGTCGACCTAACCCTTCCTTAGGTTGACCAAAGCCCAGTGTAGATGCGTAAGTCCACTTTCTTAGGTCGACCGAAGAGAAGTTAGGTCGAATTACTAAGTCCCGGTTAAGGGAAACCACTTTGTTAAGTCGAGTTAATAAGGTCGACTTTAAGTCAACTTAACAAAGTCGACCTAACTTTTTGTAGTGTAGACAAAGCCTTACTGAGTGCTCTGGATTTTATAGACACTGCCTCAGTACTATATAATACATTGCTCACATATATTATATCAGGGCATTTGAGTTTAAAGCTTCATTAAAGTAAGAGAGACAGCAGAAAAGCTATTTAAGCATTACATTGAACAGTGATTAATTGCTTTACAGGTATCAATTACAATTCCTTAGGGAAAAAACAAACAGCTAAATGTCAGATGCAAAAATTGTTCACTAATTACCAAGGGCCAGAGTCTATAATGCAATCCCCAAGAAGGGGCAGCTCAGAAAAGGTGCAAAGATGGCATTATATTGAGGGGCTGCTCTAACTTACAGCAGCTCCCCCACATCTGCCAATTGGTCTCTCCACAGCTCAATAACTAGAACACCAAGTGCTCACGCCATTCTCCATCCTGCTCTGGTATACCTCCTGCCCTCAGCTATCCCCCCAGTGGCTGAGTAATTGTGTATGGCTGGTATAGCGCTGGCAGAATTCCTCAGGATGTTAGTCCACCCCCTTTTGCCACCAGAGCATCATAAAGAGCCCATAGGGACAAGAATCTGTCTCCGAGGCTCATGGCTAATTTTGTTTGCTCAGCTTTTCTTTATTTATCTGATATCCTGTAAGGTTCAACTGTGCCCATGAGCACTGAGTTAAGGATATTTGCTTTCAGTACAGTGCGTTTATGCGAATGCATGATCACAGAGAGAGATGGAGGCAGTGCTGTCCCTGGGAGGCGGGGCAAATGGGGCGATCGCCCTAGGCCCCGCGGGTACGTGGGCCCTGCGCTGTCCCACTCCCAGCGGGGCAGTGTGGGGCCCACGCATCACTGCAGCCTCTCCTCCCCTGGTCGCCCCGCTGCCCTTGGCACCCAGCCGAAGGCAGTGGGGCGGGGCGAGGCGGGAAGGCTATGCCCGGCCCCTGGGCTGGCCCTCCCTGCCCCCAGGGCGGAGCATGTGTGGCCCGGTCTCTGGGCCGGCCTGCCCCACAAGGCTGGCTCCCTCCCCCGCAGCCGGCTTCGGCTCCACCCCCCACACAGGCGACCTCGGCCTCCCAGCCGGAGCTAGCTCCCGCCGGGGCCGGGACCAGAGCAGGCTCCGACTCCCCCCACCCCTGCAGGCAGTAGCCTCGGCATCCCGGCTCAGGGCTGGCTCCCTGAGGGGCGAAGTGGGCACCACGCTCCCCTCCAGCATGGGGGGGCGGAGCCCTGCTTTGGCCAATTGGCCCCGGGCCCCACTCCCCCCACAGGACAGTGCTGGGTGGAGGCAAATGTGGAAAACATTCCAAGGGACAGATTCTTCATTCTTTAGAACTGTACTGAAACCTGCATTGTAGATGGGTTATTTTTTAAGCTTTTCAGTCACATCTGAATTTGTGACTGCTATTTCTCTTCTGCTCGACTCGCGACTTCTCCAGCTCAGGGCTTAAAAATAAAATTAATCAATCCAGAAAAAAGACCTGGAATCTCAGCAACCTCCAGAATGCTGAATCATTCAGGTGCAATTTATCGAAATCTACTGAAGGAAGGCATGATATTTCTCAGATGACTGTAAAAGGGAGAGGAAGAAGCCACCAAGTGGTTTTGCATTTGCATAATCAGGTGAAGAAAGCTGGTAATGTTAAAGGAAAAGCTTCAAATTAAAGCTCTGGGCTCCTCCATGCTGTGCTGTAATAGTATTAAAGAGAAATGGAAACATACAAGGGATTAATAAGGCCTAACTAGATTAATATTTTATTATAAAATTTGGATAAATTGAAGGTTTAGAGAGATTTTTGCAGAAGAGAACTCACTGCAGTAGAAAGTGAAAGTGCAGGGCCTGCTACTCCATAAATCTTTAAGGCCAAACCTTGTTAAATGATTCATGAAGATGGAGGTTGGATTATATATATGTATTAAAATCTTGAAATCTATTGCAAAAATAGATGTATTAGGCCATTGTTGGTTCCAAAAAGTACCACAAAGTACTGTAGAAAAGCCTCAATCGTATGCTATTGTCCACATTGTATTATTATGATTTGCATAGCAGGATCTGTGAGCCCCCATCTAGGATCAGAGCCCCATTGCTAGGTACTGAACAGATAAATAGCAAAAAAAGACAGTGCCACTCCAGAGAACTCACAGCCTACATGCACTGGCCTGATGGGGAATATCTCAGTGCCAAATATGCCAGAGGATTTGCAGTTCTGCTGAGAATGCTATAGCATGCCTATACACAAGGGTAGAGTTGCGCAAATTCTGTTCAAAGTTATACCCAATGATGTCTTTGGAGGCAGCTGATCCTCTGTTGCACTATCTATTTTTAGCAACCCTTTTGACAGTATGGTGAGGATTTTGGTTTTTTGTAATAAACTTGAGTTGCATGGTCTCAGTTGTCACTGAGCATTTCATACAGCTCCCACTTTACATCTATTTCGGGCTTCTGGTGACTTTAACAAGCTACTTGGTCTGCACTCTGTCTTCGCTCAGTGGAACAGTAGCCTTATTATATGCAAGCTTTGTGTACAGAACTCTTCCTATATAATTGTGCGTGGTTAATTGTGCTATCATGCTGCTGAGTCCTATGGGCATCTTTGAATGGTAAGTCTGCCTGCTCTGCAGAGCTCCCCTGAGGGAGCTGCATGCCGATGTAAAGAATAACAAGAGGTGGGTATCCTGAGAGAGGCCATGATCCAAAACCCCATTCATTTCAGAGGGTTGTGGACAGGGTCAGCCCAAGGGTTTTTGGTGCCCTAGGCAAACTATGATTCTGGCGCCCCCTCTCCCACATGTTATAAGAGATAACATGTGTAAAAAACTCTCCTCCATATAATTTGGTGCCCCTTAAAGCCTGGAGCCCTAGGCGACCGCAGAATGCATAGATAACGATCATCAATCACTTCTTACACATTGCTCTTGTTTTGCTGGCTAGTCAAAAGATCCCTGTGTCAGCCCTACAATGTATTACAGGTGAAATCGGGCAATTAACTGTAGCTTTTTAGTATTTGATGCTGAAGAGAAAACATTGGTCATAGGATGTCTTAGTTCTGTGGATGGGACCCTTATGGAAGCAACCTCCACTTTCCTGTGGAGGATGCTCTGAGGGGCCAGGGAAATGTGTGGGGAGGGAGCAAGCACTAACTAAGACAAGGAAGGAGAAGGCATAGGCTGTATTTTCAGATCCCTCGCTGGTGGGGTCCCCCTACCAGCTGCGGAAGCCCTGTTGGGATTCCCAAGATTCACAGCATAGTGACACAGGCCTTCTGTATGGATGGCTCTACACTCCTACTGATCCCCCGGTATCCATACAGATTGCAGGTTTCTTGGAGTTTGTATGCTATCCCCTTGATTTGTTCCAGGGAAGGGCAAACATTGCCCCATAGAGTAACTGGGAAGAAAACAGAGATTCCATCATTTGGCCCCCTTCTGCACGTTTGCCCATGGAAGGGGCTGTTCACTCACACTAGTATTTGGGACATTAAGTTCAGGGTTGGGGGTTTTGTCCCATACTCTTATTTAAATAGGCAGCTATTATAGCTATTATATTTACTTTATTTTCATGTATTTATTTATTTATTTTATTTATTTGCCTTTTTGCCATAACAATTAAATTATTTTGCATTCTGTGTCATTTACTATGTCATTCAGGATTTTCGCATGAATTCAATTCAGTGATTTTTTCAGCCTATTGCTTCCCGAGCAGAAAGCTTTCCTTAAATAAAGGTGTTTTTATGAAAGCAGTTGGAGATTTTAGTTCTTTGGGTTTGGGTTTTTGTGGTGATTTATGGACAAAGCAAGTAGCTTAACTATTTTAAAAAGGTAATATGCCCAACTCTACCCATCCACCTGCACTTCTAATCCCTTTGGATTCTACTACATTACAAAAAGAGAAATGCCTGGAAACCATTTTATAAAGGTTTCAGATAAACATCGGAGTACTTCTCAGGAACGTCCAGAGGCTTAATTTTGTAAATTGCTTTGAGATCATCGGGAAAGGCTTTTTTGGAAATGCAAATTAATACTTTATATATGTCAAATATTAGGATTAATTTTATACAATGCAGGACTTGTTAATAAATGGTTGAATTTCAGCCATGAATGGTTTTCTTTTAGTGTGTCTTAAGGAAAGCCATTCTCAGCTGAAAAATATTTACTGGCCACTAACCAGCCATCTGGATTAGAAGTATCTAGTCTCCACAAAGGGGCTGAAATAATTTTCTTTTTGTGTCCATATTTGAAGCATGATAAGAGTCTCACTTGACTTCCTCAAGAAAGAACCGAACACAAGTATGACTCACCTGGGCATTACCAGCCGTACAGCATATAATGTGTTTTAACTCACCTCTCCTATTACATCTATTAGCAGCTCTAGTGCACGAGGATCATGGACAAGTGAATCCGTGTAAAATGAACCGAGGTATTTCTTTGGATCAACTTTATTATCAACTGCACACAAATCAGGGCGCATATTGAATCCATGGGAAATACGCCCTAGTGTATATGGGAAAGTGCCACCTACAAAGAAATAATTTTATTGAGAGTGGAAATTATTTCTTTCCTTTACTAAACCTGAAAACACAGGAATGAAAAAAGCTAATTTGTCAACATAGAGAGAAGTTACTGTGCATCTATATGGAAATGAATATAATATATAATCCTGTAGACTAAGCAAGAGATCTTAATCACAAACAACCCTATGTCCAAAATTTAATAAAATAGTTCAAATAAGTATTGTTCTATTGAAGTTAATAGACAAACTCCAGTTTATGCCAGCAAAAGATTTAGCTTCAACTGTATAAAAACGGAGTCACATCAATGGCTAAAGATTGGCATACAGTGTTTATGACTGAGGCTTGAGATGTGGGGGTGAGGGAAAAACTCTCTCTTGGGCCACTAGTGGCTGGAGATATGGTGGAGATGACTTTGTCAGCTTATTTTGGGTAATGAGAGTGTTCACAGCACTGCTCATGATCTCCCGTTCACAGCTGGCTCAGTCGCTGTACAGTCCTAAGGCTGTGTTTACAGGGGCAGTGGAATCAGCACACAAGTTTTTGCTAGATGTGGTGAAATTATGGTCCCATTGACTTTAATGGGCCCCGGAATTCATCTGTTGTTTTTCTTGTTGATATAGACAGGCCTTTGAAAGATACTAACAGCCCTTAGATATACATGTTGTGAGATAGGTTGTTTGTGAGGATGGAGGCAATTTCAAATGATGACACACGATAAGAAGACTATAACATTTGATGGCCAAAATTACGGTGCTTTCATTAGTAAGAACCCTGTTGATCAATGCAAGTAATGCAAGTAAATTCCCCATGCACTACTCTTCTGATTATTGCATAGATAAAATACATGCCCAAGGGTTGTACATCTTCTCTCCATTTCATGCTTAATATTGATTGAACTTGAGTTTCCTAGGCCCTGCTAACCTGGATCTCTAGTTCTTGTAATTATAAAGAAAAACCTTTGAAATATGAACCCAATGTCAACTGAAGCAGTGAGATCTGTCTCAGCTAGTAGACAATCTGCAGCTACTGGTTTTTGGGAACTTCCCCTATCCATATCAATGAGTATTAACACTGAAGCTTGAACAATAATAATTTAAATATCAACTTTGTTATTTTTCTACAGAGCAAAACATTCAAGAGAGAATATCAGATTCTGAAGAGCCACAAATACTACTTCGGTAGCACATTGTTTTGATATCTCATTTTTGCATCTCAAGAGAGCTGAATCTAGTGTGTAGGTAGAAATAATATACTTATTGGCAACCATTATTCAAGCTACACGTACCAGCTCTTGCCATGAGATGTAAATGTCTATTCCCTTCTCCTTCTTATATTTCCTTCCCAACTGTGCATTCTTTCTCCTGAAGAACATAATTTACAAAAAAAAAAAAACTTCTCACTGGATGTCAAAACAGAAAAATGGCCAGGTCAATGATACACCAGAAAAAAGATGTGCATCTTTAGAGTTCACTCAATTCCATATGACAGAATGAGCCATGATGCAAAGCTATTCTGGTCATGGATTTTATACCATATAGCAGGCAATTCAATATAACAATCCTGAGAGCAAAAATCATAGCTCTGATGTAATTAGAAAATCTTTCTATCTTTTTCCGTTTTACCTTCTTTAAAAAAAAATTGTACTTAAAAACAAAAAAGTGGGAATAACTGTAACATTGACATTTCTACTTTCATCACTAGAGAACAGTGATATTTCAGAACTTAGAATACAACTGTGAGCAAAGCTTTTGTGATCTTTGCAAATAGAGATCTGTCACTTGCATTTCAGTTTCCTTCTTTCTTGGTTTAAGCTTTTCTGTGTTTCCCTTTACTCATATTGCATGTTCCTTTTCTTCTTATAGGAGGAACTCCTTCCTGAGTAACTGATTTAGTGCTGGTTTCTCACTTTGTTTCCAACTTATGTTCAGCTCAGATTTAGGAAGGAAGGAAAGAAGGAAGGAAGGAAAAATGAGAAAAAAAATTTCTGAATAAACAACTCATCTTCAGGTCTTCTGATTGTTCCCTTTGCCAAAGAAGTTGCCATATGATGTTGAAGAGGCTTTCTTATCCCCCTACACCATCCATAAGCATCTCACCGTTATTAGCTTATCGTGAATGATGAATTAAAATGGGCTATTACTCTGCCTAGAGTAAGTAATTTGTGGTGACTTCTTAATTACCTCTTTTGATTAAATCTGCTATGTAGTCATACAGAATCTCACTGACATACCATAACATTAAGAGGTAGATTCTGCATCCCTTTGTATGCAAAACTCCAATTTAATTATCTGGATTAGGTTTTTAGTGAACATTTTTGTCAGAAAACCAGTCACTTAAGGGTGCGAATGAGAAGCTTATTTTCAGAAAGCAGAAGGTATTGAAAAGTATTACACAAAGACTGCATGATCCATTTTTGATTGCTTGTGATAAATCTGTGTTATCCCATCGATACATTTTAAAGACAACCCACAAATTATCACCTCACTCCAAATCTTTCCTGTGCAAAACTCCCAATGGCTTCTAAAAGGGTAATTAGGTCATTCTGCTTGTATTCAAATCCGGATATCAACACTGATTAACAAACAGCATTTCTAGAGATAGGTGGATACTCTGGTCTCCAGGCCTCTGAAATCCTTGACCTCTGTTCAGACTATCAACAAGGATGCTAATTACTGAGAGCAGTAGTGGTGTTTTCTGATGTGGACGTAAGTCCACTGGAAATTGGACTGAGACCACAAAACCCTGTTATACTGGAACATTTTAACTAAACTGATTCATTTGGCTAACAAGGCCTGGTTTTACACACCTTTAAAATGGCTTGTTCCTTTTTAAATAATTCCTTTTGAGACAGGCCTATGTCTTAATTTTAATTTTATATTTTTACCGAGTGTCATTTTTTCAGATAAAATACCATTAAATTCTTGAATTTGCTCTGATAAGAGACATCAAATTATAGAACCATTCAGTAATACCCATCAAAAGCAATGGCTTCAGAGGCAAACCACCTACCTCCATGGGCAAAGCAAACTTTCAGTTTAGGAAAAATTTCAAAAATTCCTCCCATAATCATGGAGCAAATGGCAATGGTGGTTTCCCCGGGCATGCCTAACAACAAGAAAAAGTTTCATCAGACTGCAGCTTGATGTTTCCCCCAATATCCTCTGTACTTAATGCCCAGGTTGTTACAGTGCAAATGAAAAACCACATGGCATTAATTCTTATCAGGGAAGCACTCAACACTATTAGTCAGTTAAGGGTCTCTAGCTATGGTCAGAAGACAGGACTAGGACAGGCCTTGACAAATCCTGGGCGTCGGGTTGCCATGGCACCCAGGAGTTTGCCCCTGGTGTATAGAAGTGCCATGGCAGCCAGGGAGGCAAAGACCCCCTGGTGTCTAAAAAACGAGCCGTCAGCACTGACATTTTCAGCGCCACCGCCTCTCTTTTCCCTCTCCACTGCCGTTGACAGCACCTCCAGCAGTGGCTTTTTTTGGCGGTGGGGGGCTTTGGTGTATCGTGCTGCCACAGAAAGAGTTGGTGGTAGCAGCAGTCTTTCAGTGGCAGGGGAGCCCTTCGCTGCCACACACTTAAGGCGCCTCGGTCTGCAGCAGATTTGGCCTTGACTAGGAACTAAGGACTTCTGAGCTGTAATTTCAGCTGTGACTCAGACTCTTTCTCTGCATTTGGGCCAAAATGTTCAAACTTGTGTGCCTAGGGTTAAGCACCTGAAGCCACATTTCGGAGCCCAAACCAGTGAATGGGTTTTGGGGGATACATGGCACCTCTAAAACATCAGGTCACTTATACGCTTAGCTTTAGACACCCACCTTTGGAAATCTGGGCCTTAAACTCTCTGCTTTAGTTATCCTGTCATTTGGGTTTAATAACAATTGCCCAGCTCAGAAGGGAGTTGCCAGGATTAATTAATGTTGGTGTCATGTTCTGAAGATGTAAAGCCCTACATACGTACCATGAGATGTGTTTTTAGGTTTCTGCATCTCATTAAGTAAGTAAATGTAACAATGTTCAGTTTTATTTAACACCATGTCAGACCTGGGCGGAGTAAGGTTATCTGATATGGTGTTAAAAATGGAAGCCCATCTCCACTAACGTGCGTAACATTGCTAACACCAGTGGATCTAAATCAGGATTAACAAAAGACTCTAGCGTAGACAGGGCCAGTCTAGTGCAATCTAGTGCAAGCATGGTGGTACTGTGAACACTTGTGCACATTTGCTAGAAATTTCATGTGTGGGGAATCAGATGTTTCTTAAGTGCAGTGGTGGCTGAAAAATGTTCTAATGTAGATAGGGCTGAAGTGCCTGATTGTATTCTCACTTACAGTGGTGTAAATCAGGTGTGACTACCGAATTCTGTGAAGTTACACAGTGCTAAACCAGAATAATTAAGAATAGTTTCAGGCCTAAAATATTCCAGGGACTGTTCAGATTTTCCCACTGTTACGTTGTGCTGGACTGCAACTCAAATTTAACTGACAGATGTGAAAAAAACACAGAAACCTGAAATTTCCCTGTTGCCTATATCTTTAAGGAGCCTCATGCACATATTGTTTCAGTTATGGTTGAAATGAACTTTAAACTCAAAATATTCCCTTCCTGGTCTACCTTCTTTCAGAGGGCATGATACAGATTAATGTTTATTGTTTGCTCATTCCACCTGTCTTCTACTCATACTCCTTTTGGGCAGCCTTCTTATTAAAATGGCAGATCTGTCACTGGAGATCAGCTATCTAGGAGGCAAGAGAACACTAGAGGCTGCTGCAAGCTCCTTTAATTCTAGTGATATGAACACAGATCTATAAAATGTAGCCACTGACGTTTACAGTGTTAACATAATGGCAGTGTCTGATTTTAAAAAATGATTGACAAAAAAGTCTTTCTCATGCAATTATACATTTGCAATGGTCTCCTTGGCATAATGTGTTTCAGCTAATGCCAGGCAATGAATGAAGTGAAGCACTGTAACTATATACTCACCCACAAGCCAGGGTAGCCAGTATTTCGACATCCTTCCATTTGTCTGCATGTCCCAGGGATGCACAAATAGACAACAGTTTAATAATTCAGCAGCCTACAGTGAAAATGAAAAAAAAAACCCTTATCTGGACTTAACAATAGCAAAATGGACTAAAAATGTATGTATGCTCCAGGGAATACACTAAAAAGGCTATTTTTTTTTTGCTCTGCCTGTAAATAATTCACAGAAAGGAGTACAGGCAAAAAACAGAGGTGCTCACTTAAAGGGTGTGTCTACACTGGCAAGTTAGGTCGACTTAAGGAGGCTTAAGTCGACCTAAACAAAGCCGCATCCACACTGGGCTTGTATTAAGTCGACCTAAGCATTTCCTTAAGTCGACATAAGGAAAGCTTAAGTCGACTTAATAACACCTCATTTTAGACAACAGAGTCCTGTGGCACTTTTAAAGACTAACAGATTTATTTATCGCATGAGCTTTCGTGGGAGAAAATCCCACTTCGTCAGATGCTTTGAAGATAGGAAAGTTACAGAGTGAGAGGAAATTAAATGCAGGGGAGTGTATGACATAGCATCAGGTCAGGCTGTAACAGCAAATCAAAATAGGTGTTAGGATTCAAAACACTGGGGAACAGCACATAGAGGAAGGTGAGGTCAAATCACCTGTTGTAATGAGAGAAAAATCCATAGTCCCTGTTTAACCCCAAGACAACTGAGTCAAATTTGCATATAAGTTCGAGTTCTGCAGTTTCTCTTTGAAGCTGTGATTTGTTATTCATCTGTTTCAACACAGCTATTAACAAGTCGTCAAGGGAGTGAGCAGGGAGATTGAAGTGTTCCCCTATTGGTTTTGTAGTGTTGCAATTTCTGATGTCAGATTTGTGTCCATTTATTCTTGGCGTAGAGACTGTCCTGTTTGTCCAATATATAAGGCAGAGGGGCATTTCCGGCACATGATGGCATAAATCACATTGGTGGATGAGCAGGTGAACGAGCCCCTGATGCGATAAATAAATCTGTTAGTCTTTAAAAGTGCCACAGGACTCTGTTTTCTTTCTACAATAGACTAACACGGCTACCCCTTTGGAACATAGGTTAAAGTATAGATAGAATACCCAATTCTTAACTTCTAATCCAAATAGAATTCCTAGACATAAACTATATAATCATTCCCAGCAAATTACTACCTTTCTATTGATACCAAACATGACATAGTTCCTATGGATTATAAAGCATTTATGAGATATCCATTGAAAATAATATCATAAATGCTTCCCTAAATCCAGACAGCATCACACACAGGGCTCTGCCCTGCCCTTTGGGGGGCATGCCAGGCTCCCCTTGTGCCCCCCCCAGCAGGGAGGGCAGTGGTGTAGTCCTGGGGTAGCCCTAAGTTGACTTAGGGCTACCCCATGCCTACACTGGCTTAATTCGACTTTAGAAAGTCAAATTAAGCCTTAGGTCGAGTAAAAAGCAGGTTTAATAAAGTCGACTTAATTTTCATTAAGTCGACTTAAGCAAGCTGCTTAAGTTGACTTAAGCAAAGTGTAGTGTAGACACAGGGCAAATTAAGTCGAGTTAAGCCAAGCTTAAGTCGACTTAATTTGCCAGTGTAGACGCAGCCATTGAGAGTTCTGAAAAATAACCTCCATGAATCAGTTTCAAGATGACAGTTATAATAGCCTGTGAAACAGATGTAGAATGTATAGTGATTAAATCAAGTAATTTGGACAAATGATGGATCCCACCTGGATCTCATGCTATTTTTTTAAAAAAGCGAATGATAAACTCAGTTTGAATTTTTTGGTGATCTTTTCTCAATTCTGTGTGGCACTTATATTCCAAGATCATCAGGGCCTGATTCAAAACCTATAGAAATCTACAACAGTCTTTTCAATTGGCTTTGGATCAAGCACTTGCTGCATAACAAATATCTTAGATACATTTCAGAAATTAAATTACTGATTCTCAGATTTTCCAAATAGCCCTTCAGTGTTAAGTGCCCAAACCCTCTTGAAAGTCAAAGGAAATCTGATGCCTAATGCTCCCTTTGATCACTTTGAAAGTCCCAGCCTTAAACTGTTCAACATTTAATTCAATTTGGACACAAAAATAATCATAGTATTAATTCACTTCACTAATTTACACACACACTCTCATTCACAATCCAAAAAAGCAGTATCTCTTCTCATTTTCCAGCAATAGTGGAGATCTGCAGTGAGGTCTTGGATGACTAAGATTTCATTATGTATTTTACAAAATGTGATCCAGAACATTTGCAGGTACCTCATGATGAATTATCATGATGAATTATCATACACAAACAAGGCTAAAGCTTTCTGAATAAGCGACTTATCAGTATTCCTTACTCAGGCATAGCTTCAAAGAACACCACTGGGAGTTTGCCTGAATAAAGATCCAGTTCTGAAGTCCTTCCACACTCAGAACTCCCATTGACTTCACTGGGATTCTTGGGTGAGCATGGGAGTATGGGAGACAGCTGTGAGTTTTCAAGTGGATCTACAGGTTTGAATCTGTGCCCATCGAAACAAATGGTAAAATTTCCCGTTGTCTTCATTGGGGCTGATGAGACATTATATGAATAAAGTAACCTGGAAATGTACTATCCTTGTTTTTTAAAATGTATTATAGTTCACAACATTCAGTATAAGCTGTGTTTCCCACCCATTAAATCTATGAGTCTCTTATAATGATAATTCATTGTATAAACAAAATTAGCTACACTGAAGAGACTTACTGGACCAGATTCTGCTCTCAGATATACCACTGTACATTTAGATTGTTTCCATTGGGATATTTGGATTTATACTAGTGTAACCGATATCTGAATGTGTACTTTTATTTGGTTAAAATTCCATACCACAACATTCCTTGGGATAAACTAGGAAATGTCTACTCACAGCATAGACACCAAACAGTTCCGGTGCATTCAGGTCCCATTCGTTGATATGAGTTCCTATCTGAACCCCAGGAAAGCCAAGCTCATTCACACAGCGATACATTTCCTTCACAGCCAGGTCTGGTGCTTGCATGGGTAACGTGCCAAGGCCGACAAACCTCTTGGGGTACTTTTTTACCGTAGCAGCTAAGTCATTATTTAATAATTGGCACAGATCTAGAGTATCTTGAGGTTTGGCCTGGGATGATATTAAGAAAAAGAGTACATTAAAATGTAGTTCCCAAATTTTATCACCTTGACTGATTTTGGAAGAAACCCAGAGGATTGCATGTAAATTATCACCGATCAAAAAATGCCAAAGCAAACAATGTAAGGAGAAGACTTGAATCAAGGCTTGTGCTTCACCACTAGTCATTTGTGTAAGGCCCTAAGACCAAATTCTGCCTTGCTTGAAACCCTAGGGAAAGAATTGATGAGTTGGGTCTGCTTTATCTTGCATTCTCCTGCATCAGCTGTTTTTTCTCTTATCCCTCAGGGGCGTATAAGTCGAGGGAGAATCTGGTTCCATTTGCTGATGCTCTCAAGATTTTTTAGAGAGTCTCTTATAGCACTCAGGGGCCTGTCAAAAGGCAAATAGACACCTGATGTAAGCAGTTGTATCTTTCTGCTAAATTTCTGGGCAGAACTGAGTGGTGATGTAAATGGTAAAGTGACTTTTCTTCCCAGCTTATACACTAAGCATAAGTAGATATAAACTTGCCACAGTCTGGCATTCACTGGGAATGTAAAATTATAGAAATATACATTTTGGCTATGTCTACACTTGAAAAGTTAGGTTGACTTTATGAAGTCGACTTTAAAGTGGACCTTATTAAGTCGACTTAACAAAAGTCGACTTAACTTTTCAAGTGTAGACGTGGCCCCTTTTTGGCCTTATTAAGTCGACTTAGTGTTTTAAGTCGACTTAAAAAGGTCCAAGTAGGTACTACTCCGCGTCTCCACTGGCTTAAGTCGACTTAATAAAGTCGATATAAGTGCTAGTTCGAATTAAAATGAGGTGTTATTAATTCGAACTAAATTTTCCTTAATTCGATTTAAGGAGCAGTTTAAATCGAATTAAGGAAAGCCCAGTGTAGATGCTGAGTAAATTAAGTTGACTTAAGCCTCCTTAAGTCGACTTAATTTCTAAGTGTAGATGCACCCTATAAGAGGGCACAATGGGGCACAAGAAGAAAACCAGCAAATGGGTGTAAGATAAAATGTAACCCATAAACCAGACCCGGTCCACAAACTTTGAGTTTGTGTTCATAATGGGGGGGGGAGGGGGGCATTTGGATCTGGGGTTTTGGTTCAAGCACATCTCCACTCAAAGGGTGCGTCTACACTTGTGAATTAAATCGACTTAAGCCTTCTTAACTCGACTTAATTTAATCTGCATCTACACTACAATTTCCTTAAATCGATTTAAGCTGCTTCTTAAGTCGACTTAAGGAAATTTTAAGTCGACTTTATTAAACCTACTTTAAAGTCGACTTTACTGGCTAAGTCGACTTCATTAAGTCAACTTAGACAGTGTAGACGCAGATTAGCCCTAAATCGACTTTAAGTCAACTTAAAGGGCCCCAAGGCTCCCCCACTGACCTCCCTGCCAGGGTGTCTGGCACAGCCAGAGCCTGGCGTGCCCACCCACAGGGCAGGACACAGCTCTGCCCACCCTGCTCCTATACCCTGCCTCTGTCCCTCTCCTGCTCAGCCCCCATTGTACCAGGGTACAATGGGAAAAAATGCTGAGCCCCCTGGCACATTGGAAGAGGTGCCTCCCCCCCGCCACCATGGACCAATCCCAGGTCCACCTAGCCCCTAGAAGTTGACTTAGGCATCCAGTGTGGATGCTCTAAGTCGATTTGACAAGGTCTACTTTAAGTTGACTTAATTTTATAGTGTAGACATGTTAAGTCGACTTAACAAAGCCGACTTAAAGTCGACTTTGTTAAGTAGACTTAGCAAAGTTGACTCATTTGGCCAAGTGTAGACATAGCCAAAGATTGTGAATTCTCTTCTAAATATAGACATCTGGAATTTCGAGTGGATTTAAGTATAGAAGCTAGGATTTTCAAGTGGATACTTGGCATAGCAAGTTCTCTTCTCTGATTTCAACTCTCAGCCTATTTACCTCTGCTCAGGTTTGATTGATTTAGTGTCCAAAGAATATTACTGATGCTGTACAAGAATAAAACAATTCCCTTGGTGAGGAACTGTAGAGGTTCTTCTTGTAGTATTATAATGGACATATTGCTCACACTTAAAATTACCAATCTTAGTATATACCTTTTGGGTCACATAATTTACCACAGGGTAAACTCTGAACAGACCAAATAAAAAGGGAAGTGTATATTTGATCTTATTTTCTGTAAGTATTCCCCTTCCCTTCAATTTTTAGTTAGAAATGAGTTTAAAGTAAAATTCTAGAGCCCTCCAAATTCTGTGTATGTGAGTGAAACAGAATCCCAAATGTGGATTTTGCATCAAGTCTTTTTCTCTAAAATGAGTCAAACCAACCCATTAGATTTGACAGCTCTGCAATTTTAAGGTCTTTGGAATGCAGATCCAAACTTTGAATCCTGGGCATATCTTTCTTTTTAACATAGTCAAATATTTACCATTTTATTACTGGAGTTGGGAGGATGGAAGAATGGAGAGGAGGGAATTGGAAGTGTCTGACTCTGGAGCATGATGAATTTTACAGAGAAAATGTGAACAAAAAGATTTGTAGAATTTCAAGTTTTGTAATGATTTTTCTAATACGGCAGCCATGACATCCAGGGAGAACTATAAATTAATTGGTTCCCTGTTTTTTCCTCGGGTACGTTCAAGGAAAAAACAAACAAAAACCAAACATATTTCAATACAGATTATGGGACATGCAATCCAACACTAAGTACTAGAACCAGTTAATTTAAAGGAAGTTTTATAATAATTTTTTTATTTAGGACACCCGTAACTGCATTTTTAAAGAATTTATCATTCAACATGATTTCTGTGGATTGCTAGAAACATATAGGAAATGGAGCAAGTTAATTCCTGATGTAATAGCATTGATGCTAAATTGGTGAAGTCAAGCCACACCAGGGATGAATCTTGCCCATTGTTTGCTAGGCTCAACCTTTTAGAAACTTTCTGTTTGTTTGACACATCTGAAATAACTGTAAAGCCATTCTGTCAATCTAGCTGTGCTGCAGAGCGGAAGGTGTAATTTCAGAATCAGATTCTCGGCCCAATAGCTTTCCCATGTTGAGAGTGTGATATTTAAAAGGAAGGGAATTTCTGGGACTGTATTTGTTCTATTAAAGAATATTTGTAATACTTCATCTATGCATTCCAGTGTCAAGAAATTGCCAGGTACCCTCCAGTGGACAAAGATTCTTTATGACTTGCATCCAATCATGATTTGACAAAGTAGACTGGACAAATGACTCATTAAGTTCTATTTTCTGACTAGATACTTCAGAGGAAGATGTAAATCCTTCATAAAGCACCTGGCTAATTATGCAATGCTATCTGTGAAGGAAGATTATTTTTCTTGACTTCAGTATAAAGAAAGCAGATTTCCCTGTGGCAATTTCTGAAAAACATCTGTTTGATGGAATTACAATCAAATGAATCAAAACTTGCCTCTTTTTCCCTTATATCATAGATCCAGGGCCTGCCCAAGGGTTTTTGATGCCCTAGGTCAGGGGTGCACAACATTTTTGTCCAAGGGCCAAATTTGTATTTTCTAAGGCCACTCAAGGGCCACAAATGCAACGTGAGGGGGGGAGGGGGTCATGTCACATGATCTCCCCGCTTGCTCCGCTCCCAGAGGGCCTCACAGAACATGTTGCGGGTCGCATGTGGCCTGGGGGCTGCAGGTTGTACACCTCTGCCCTAGGTAAACTATGGCTTTGGTGCCCCCTCCCATTCAATATAGAGGAAAAATAAGGAAATCTAGAATGAACATATTAATATATTTTTAAAACAGAGAAAAAAATTCACTTCCCTCTAATTTGCCTCCTCTTAAAGTCTGGCACCCTAGGCAGCTGCCTAGTTTGCATATACAGGCAGGCTGACCCTACATACATCCCTGTCCTATATTCATGCTCTGTAAAGGCTCTCTCCCTGTCGCTGTTTCACCCATTCTTATTAAATGTTCTCCAGACTGGAGCTCTGCAGAGTCCATCTCCCACTGAAATAGCTTTGCCATGCTGCTCTGCTGGCCTCTCTTTCATGGCCAGAGTAGTTTTGTTCTATATCTCTTCACACTGCAGATCAAATGCATCCTCACTGCACAATTGCTTTACCATATTATGCTGTTGACTGGCTAAATACCTAACTCACAGGCAGCATGGATTTCATTATGTTTAATTTCACAGTATCTATTTATTACAAACTTTATTTGCAAGGACTTACCCAATAGTTGAACATTACAGGAACTGTAGAAAGGGCTTGTACAGTGACTCCTGCATAGAAGGACAAAAGTCTTTAAATATCAAAATCCACAGGATTTTTTTCCTGAATTTAATCATGGTTTCATCTCATGCATTACGGATTAATTACAGGGGATTTGTCAGTCTATCTTTAGGAAGTATAATACATTCATAGGGACAGTTTGGATAAAGGCAGACCATTCCTGAAAAAATTCCAGAGGGGTAGCCTATATATATAGTCTATATATAACAAAAACAACGAAAGTCCTGTGGCACTTTAACAAATTTCTTCAGGCAAAAGCTTTTGTGGGCTGCAACCCACTTCATCAGATGCAAAGAATATTGATTCTCAACCTATGGTCCACAGCTCACTGGGCATCACAGACTATGACTAAGGGGGTCCATGAAAGAGGTCCATTAACAGTGGTTTTCAATCTGGGGGGCCTGCAGACTATGTCTAAGATTTCCAAAGGAGTTCACTCTTCCATTAGAAATTTTTAGGTATTCACTAAAGGAAAAAGGTTGAACCACTGGCAGGGAAGACAATGGCAATTGGTAAGAGTAGGATTTCGTCATGGTTATTTAAAGTAAAAGTTACAGACAGGTCATTAAAACAAAAATTCACATTGCTCATGCTTGGTCTGTGACTTTTACTACTGACCACCTCTGATCAGCTGTTCAGTGGTGGCGGGACTGGCCCCAAAAGGATAATGGGGGGGGGGGGGTTTGGCCCCAGAACAGCTGTTCTGCAACACAAGCAGCAGTTGCTCTGGCAGCCCCGTGGCTGACAGCAGTTTCAGCCCTGCCCCAGAGGTCTCAGAATCTGTGACTTCTGTGACCTCTGCGACAGAATAATATCCTTAGAATTGTACATGAGGTGTCCATGGGAAGAATATAACCTAAAATGGGGAAAATACTTAACATGAGTCAGTCTAGCTCTCCAGTCAAAAGTGGGCACATGTGCAATTGAAAGCACTTTTATGAATGAATAGTAATTATTCAGCTCATCATCCCCACAACAGGATCTCCTTTCTTAGCTCAATCCATATAGATCAGTGGTTCCCAAACTGTGGGGCATGCCCCTCTAGGGGAACATGAAGAAAATCCAAGGGGGGGGCATGAGGTTGTGAAATTTTCATAGCAAAAAATTTTTGCACCAAGAAAATCTATTTGTGGTTATTTTTAATTGTACAATTATGAACTGAATTTTTGTTAAAAGGGGGTTGGATGATAGTAAAGGAGGGGAGGGAGGCGTGGGGGTTTCTCAAAAATCAGAAAGGAGGCGTGATGCTGAAAAATTTGGGAGCCTCTGATATAGATTTACACGTTTACCGTTGGCAGTTCAGGCCCTGATGTTGGGCAAGATGGCAGTGGTCTCATAAGCAGACGGTTATATGGAATTTGAATTGCTGTGGGCCACAGATGCTCGGGATGAGCTTTCTCTGTCCAGAAGAAGCTTGAAACCCTCTGGTTACTCACAAACAGTTGACTTAATATAGGACTATAAAAATTGGTATCTGACTTTAAAAAATAAAATTGTTATTTGTGGAAAAGATAACACTTTTCTTTAGACTCACCTGTATTCAGGGACAAAAACTTGGATCAGTAGTTGCATGTGTATGATCTATTTTTACAGAAATTGATTGGTATTCATTTAAATATTTGTGTATACTTATAAACCTTGAATTTCTTTCATTTAATTCTCTGTAAAAGTACTTGGTCATATAAAAAAAGTATTGGTTTTGCTCCCTTTGTGGTAACAAAGCTCATGACAGATGCACAATCTTTTCATTCACTAAGAGCATGCTGAAATCAGTTAGTTTTAAAAATGAGTGAGAATTAGTTTCATTAATGACACTTACCACAGAATCCCCCTGCCAAGTTTTGTGGTTTTAAAAACACTCTTCCCTAATTTTCTTCCAGTGATTTTTTTCCTCTCTCATTGCCATGTTCCATGCAAACAAGGGAAACTGACTTTGATGTTGCAGTCTGTTAAGCACATGAAAATGTTTGCAGGATTGGGGGCGTAACTGACTACACAAGGATAACAGTGAAACTGACTGTAGGTAAAGTCCTGTTTAATATACACTAAGCACATATGAAAAGTATTTTCCATCATTTCTTTCCATTATAGTAATCTTAAATATTAATGGCAGTTCCTTTACAGCAGGTAAGTCATTTTGGCTATGTCTACACTTGCAAGTTAGTTCGAATTAAAGAAGCTTAATTCGAACTAACTTAAGCCTTGGCCACACTAGGCTTTCATTAGTTCGAATTAAGGGCTTCCTTAATTTGAAATAATAACTTCGATTATACCTTTCGAGCTAATACTTAATTCGAATTAGTTAGTTCATTTGAACTAGTTAGTTTGAATTAAGTCAATGTGGCCATGTCAGTTCAAACCAACGGCTTAGTTGAAACTAACCGGCACATTGAACTTAATGCAACTGACTAATTCGAACTAAGCAAGTGCCATGCATAGCACTTGCTTAGTTAGAACTAAAATTTCGGTGGGGCCATGCTAGTTCAAATTAAGTTAATTCGAATTAAGTTAATCCGAACTAACTAAAATTAGTTCGAATTAGTTAGTTCGAATTAACTAATTCGAACTAACTTTGGTAAGTGTAGACATAGCCTTTCATACTGAAGTATGAAGTTTAAGTTGTGTCCCTTTATTATGTAATAATTAATTGGTGGAAACAAAAGATTGAACCCAGAGTCCCTTAGGAACAGGGTTGTAGCCAGTGCCCATTTTCTGGCTTGGCCCCTGAGTCTGGAGGGTGGACTGGGTCATGGGCAGCGTCTGGTCATGTGACCAGAAGTTGCCTGAGACACACCAGTTGCTAGGTATTGTTACTTAACAAGTGGAGGAGGAGGGAAGGGGAGAGGCAGCGAGATGAAGCCCACCCATCGCAGCACCTGGCAGTGATGTGAACTTCACCGCTGAGGCTGCAGGGCCAGCCAGCAGCTGCAGCTGCAAGCGGAGCATTGGCGCTGGCACCTCAGCTCTGCTTATGGCCGTGGCTGCTGGCTTCTGGCTAGCCCTGCAGCCGCAGCGGAAGTTTGTGGGTGAATGGGTGGGCCTCATCTCCAAGTGGGTGGGCCCTGGCCCGCCCATGGCTATGCCCCTGTTTAGGAAGCAAAATAAGTCTAAAGAAGAGTAATCCACTTTAGTCCCCCAACTACAGAAAGGATGTGGACAAATTGGCAAGAGTCCAGCAGAAAGTAACAAAAATGAGAGACTGAGGGAACTAGGTTTGTTTAGTCTTCAGAAGAGAAGAATGAGGAGGAATTTGATAGCTGCCTTTAACTACCTGAAAGGGGGTTCCAGAGAGGAAGGAGTTATGCTGTTCTCAATAGTAGTGGATGACAGAACTAGCAGCAATGGTCTCACATTGCACTGGGGGGAGGTCTAGGTTGGATATTAGAAAAAAATTATTTTCTATGAGGGTGGTTAAACACTGGTATAGTTACAAAGGGAAGTGGTGGAATCTCCATCCTTAGATGTTTTTGAGGCCTGGTTTATGGCTGGGATGATTTAGTTGGGATTGGTCCAGCTTTGAGTAGGGGGTTGGATTAGATGACCTCCTGTGGTCCCTTACAACCCTAATCTTTTATGATTTTGCTAGTGAATCACTCTTCAGGTTCAGCATTTGAGCATTCAAAGCAGCATTTTTGCTTTGTTTCCTAAAATATGAATTCTTGTGTTGTAACTGAGTCTCCTTGGTTGTTCTTTCAGTAGAGATTGCTTGATGTAGTCTTATTGCTACGGACTTGAGTCCACACTGAACAACTGCATGGTACTGAGTACTCTGGATGCCTACTGACTTCCCTTTTGGGCCCTAAATGTTCTTACGGTTTTCCAGTCTTCTACTTCAAACATTAAATTTCTGCATGTTATATGTATTCCTTCTCCAGAACTTCTGGAGGAGAAGGATCCTCCTTTTGCCCCAGTCATGACTCTTATTTCACATAAATGATAATGTGACACAGGTTTTTTTTTTTCCTCAGAGGTCAGAAATGTTGGAGGGAGGAGGGGAAAGGGTGGAAGGAGCCTCCCATGTAGCCAATTCCCCCCTCTACACAGCACATTTGTGAACACTTTCCATGTCTTGTTCCAACCTCATTAAAGTGATTAATTCCCATTACAGCCCTCTTAACAGAGCCATATTTTATTGTCCAGTAGCTTATTTAATCCTTTTTGGTTTGTGTTTGAAGAGGGTGCAATCAAACAGCTGTTTAATCAGCTTCCTTGGAACAGTTTATGAGAAGGTTGCAAGATAGGTCTTGAACTGCTGGAACAGCAGTGGTTAAATGATAAATGGTTTCTTCCTATGTCCTAGTGATCGTCTGACTTGCTCATGTACTGTTGCATATTTCTGTAGCATTTGATAACCACTGGTCATTTGGAATGTTATGATACCAGCTTAGCAGGCGCAGCACTTGCTATGAAAGTGATCACGGTCATCTGACATTGTGGAGTTTGCCTCTTTTGCCTTTCTCTCCCCAATGTCTCCAAGGACCATTAATCTTCAATCTTTGTCTGCTTTTTTTGGATTTAATTATTCAACCTTCCATTTTATGCATTCATGTGATGATCATTTCCTCTGCTTTCACTATTTGACCAGCTTGTCTAAAATATATGGGCACAGATGTCCAAGGATTTTAAATATTAATTGCTACAAAATTGAGCTATGAATTGTTGGTTCCTGACACTGGCTTAAATCTGCTTTCTCATTCTCCTGTTCTTTTGCTGTCTCTGATATTTAGTCATAAACTATAAATAGTTAAGAGTCTTAGTGTTCTGATTTTTTAAAGGAAAAGAGAATAGTCTATTTCTATGAGGTGGTAAATTCAGATTTCTATCACCCTAACATCATTTCCAGAATCAATCTTTTCTTTCCTTTTCTGATAGAGAGATTGCTTTAGTGCTTTATTTTCTAACATTCCAGCTTGCAGAAAGGCAAACTGCAAAGCAAACATAAAAATGGACAGAGAGATTTCTGTGCTGAATGTTCCCAGTCACCATACTCTTAGGGGATGAGGGAGATGAATCACACAAATGAGTTTCAAGAAGTATTTCTCTCCTCTCCCACACTTCTCTGCCACAATTTGGCTATGGACGGTATTAGGCATAAAATTGATCCTCATTTTTCACATTGGCTTTGCAGTTTACATTTCATTAAGTAGTTTTAATGCCAAATTCTATTCTGCCTGGAGTCAGGAGGTATGATCAAGTGACCTAATCTCTGCTCTAGTGCACCGAGTACCAGTTACATTTCTTATCAATGATAAAGTTCTTATGTTGCTGCATAAAGCTTTTCACAAACAGGGCCTAAATTACCTGAGTTAATGACACTTTATCCTGCTTGTTACCAGTTTTCTTCAACTGAGAAATGCCTTGCATCTTTGTCTGTCACCGGGCAAGTGTGCCCATCTCCCATTTGGAGTGAGTAGGGATTCCTATAGCCCTGTGGCTGTGTGCCCTGAACCCCTTAGCCTCAGGGGGTGCAGTTTAATGGCTAAACTCAGTGTGGCTCTTCTCTCTCTTTGTACTGTATGGCTTAATGGCTGGAGTCAATATGGCTGCCCCTTCCCTTGGGGCAGTGGGGCCCAGTGGCTGGAGTCAGTGGGATGACCCTGATTCACAAGGCAGAAAGTTCCCAGTGACTCCAGCCCTGAGGCCTTGCTACCCTGCAAACGCTCTCTACCCCCTGACAACCTGTTTGCAACCCAGATCTGCCAGATTCTCAATGATCTGGGTACCTGACCTGAATCTGAGTTTTGCCTACAGAATGGCTTTCTTTATCACAGTGGTTGCATTTATGTTCTAGACAGACAACCTAATCTTCAGGTACTGAGTTATGTCACAATTCGCCACTTGTGGGCCGTTTTGGACCATTCAAGACTAGGGATCTGGTCTCAAGACGCTTCTGGTGGCTTGGTCTAGGAGCAGACATCAAGGATTATATAAGGTCCTGCAATCTCTGTATCTATAACAAGAACTCATGATCAAAACCCCTAGGTCTCCTCCAGACACTGTCTACACTTCCACAGCCTTGGTTTACTATGTGAACAGACTTCACTGTAGAACTACCATGATCCCAGGGACACTTGCTAATACTGGTTTTTGTTGACCTTATATCAAGAGAGCACATTCCATCCCACACTGTACTGTTCCTGCTGCATGGAGAGGGCTTGGTTCTTCCTGGAAAATGTATTTTGCTACCATGCATTATTGATGGGCACTGTATTGAACCAGGGTCTCCAATTCATCTCCCATTTCTTGCAGGACTTTCTCAGGCTCCTTGGTATCAAATCCTTCACCTTGTTTACCTATCAACTACAGAGTAATGGGAAAACAGAGAAAGTCAGTCAAATCTTGGAGCAGTACCTTCATTGCTCTTTGAGTTACCACCATTGCGACTGGCTTCCCCTGCAGTGCTATGCCATGCCAAATTCACAAATAACAATGCAATCCACATCTTGATCCAACATAACCCATTCTTTGCAAACTACGGCATTGCACTCATACTTCCACCCAGACCTGCCCATGAGTTCCCTAGTACCGGCTGCAAGGTATTATGCCTCCTGTCTACCCCAGAGGCACCATGAGTGCAAGGAAAACTTGCAATCTGCCAAATAAACCTATAAACACCATGCAGACCAGGACCATTAGGCTGCCTCCAGTCTGGCCACAGATGACAGGATGTGACTTTTTTCATAGAACCTGATCTTGAGTCACCCAACTGCCAAATTAGACTAGACTACCAATACATGAACCCCTTCATGATTATAGAACGGGTAAACCCAGTGGCCTTCAGGCAACAGATGCCCAAGTGCATGAAGAAATATCCCCCACTTTCATATGTCACTTCTTAAAAACTCTGCACTAAGAATCCAAACCCAAGCCACTTCAATCTGCCATTGGCATCCATAGCAGTCCATGGAGAATAGGAGCATATGGTTCACCAAATCCTCAGCTCTTGGGGTGCATCTACACTTACAAATTAAGTCGACTTAAGCTTGCTTAAGTCAGCTTGATTTAATCTGCATCTACACTATAATTTCCTTAAATCGATTTAAGCTGCTGCTTAAGTTGACTTAAGGAAATTTAAAGTCAACTTTATAATACCTCGTTTAAAGTTGACTTTACTGGCTAAGTCGACTTTGCCAGTGTGGATGCGGATCAGCCCTATATCAACTTAAAGTCGACTTAAAGGGCTCCAGGGCTCCCCCACTGCCCTCCCTGCCAGTGTGGCTGGCACAAGAGCCTGGCGAACCCCCCCACAGGGCAGGACACAGCTCTGCCCACCCCGCTCCTATGTTCTGCCAGTGTCCCTGTCCTGCTCAGCCCCCATTGTACCCAGGTACAATGGGGCAAATGCTGAGCCCCCTGGCACTTGGCAAGGGGTACCCCCCCTGCCACCGCGGACCAGTCCCAGATCCACCTAGCCCCTAGAAGTCGACTTAGGCATCCAGTCTGGATGTTCTAAGTTGATTTGGCAAGGTCCCCTTTAAGTCGACTTAATTTTTGAGTGTGGACATGCTAAGTCGACTTATTTGGCCAAGTGTAGACATAGCCTTGGTGACGTAGAGGAAGACTCCAACACCTGGTCGACTGGAAGAACTAGTCTAGATGAGTGGTATTGGGAACCAATAGAGAACTCCATGTCCTCGACCTATTGCAAAAGTTCCACTAGAAGTGCCCTCAGAAACTGGGGTCCAAGCCACCCCGATGGGCAAGTTATTGCCAAGAATTGGGACCTGCAGACTCAGGACTGACCCATGAGGAATCACACTAGATGTGTCCTCCCAGTTGGACAGTGAACCATTATAAATTCTCTTTGAGTACACGTTCTCAACATATTTTACACCCAACTTAAAATAATTTCATTTAGATTAGACTTCCCTTGTTTGCTTAAGAGAAAGTCCTGTGGGATTGTGTTAAAAGCTTTACTAAAATCAGAATAAGTCATATCTTCTGCTACCCGGCCAGTAACCCTGTCAAAGAAGGAAATTAAGTTGCTTTGGCATTATCAGTTCTTAAATAAGAGCCAGTGTGGATTTGTAAACTCCTATTATCCTCTAGATACCTGCAAATTGATTAGTTAATAATTTGTTCCTGTATCTTCCCATATATCAAAGATAGACTGATGGGTTTATAATTCCACAGGTCCTCTTTGTTCTCCTTTTTAAAGATAGATACCATGTTTGCCCTTCTCCAGTTCTCTGGGACCTTATCCATTCCACACGAGTCCTTGGAGATAATTGCATGTGCTTAATAATACACACAAGTGGTCCTTTTGAAGCCTAACTTCAGGTTAGGAATGCTCTTGTTGGGTCATCTCCTGTCTCATCTAAGAACAGTTCCACTAGTCTTCCAGTTATGCACAGTCCTCCAGCAAAAATGTGATAAGACAATTTGATAAGAAAACAAGCAGGAAAAAAATAGCAAAAAGTTTTCTTTTCTTTCTTTTTTTTTTTAAAAAAAAAACATCATCAAAAGCAAAGAAAGAGCTCAAACACATTTTTTCCTTTACAAGCCACTTTTAAAAGCAGGAATGCATATTCTCCTTTTGAGTCCACATTCTGACACCCATACTCATTAACTTCCCCCCTCCCGCACAGAAATTAATTTGGCTACTCCTGGAGTAAGGTACCAAAAGGTATGAGGATCACTCTTTTGAGTCTAAATGTAAAGTGTATTAGTTTTCACTTACCTGCAATTGATTAAAGCTAATTTGTAACTCTGAAAACCTTTCGATTTTAATGTTATTTTAAAACACTTGGAGATGAAAACCTATATTGTTCTACTTTATTTATGATTAGTATATTTTCTTTTTGGAGTTACCTGATCTGTTCATTTCTTTAATCCGAATCTCGGGATTCCAGCAGTTCTCTTGGATAACTCTGAAAACCTTTCCCTCTTTCATCATTTTTGCCTCCCCCTGTGAAATGAAATTTTCATTACAGTAATATAGTTGTCAGGATATTACAACCTAAATTCTACTGTCTTATAAGAATGAGGGGCTGCCAGCGCCCATCCAATGCTAAAATTAAGGCTCTACTTTTTTTTCATTAGAAGAAAAAAATGCCAAAATGTATTTAGAAATGTCATTCTTTAGACAATTATTTGTTATTTAGAAAATTATTTAGAAATATCAAAGAATCTTTTTCATAATTTAACAATAATCCTCTTTCTATTGCTGTTTATAATACTCTTTGTTTATCCTGGAACAGTTTCCTTACCTAAAGTTTGGCCTGCATCATTTGGACTTATGAGTGTTGTTTATTGACTATCACCCAAATTCTGTGTGCATCAAGTGTGCCCAATTTCTTTGGGAGTCAGTGGGCTCAAAAATCATCTTAGTAACTCCAGAGAGAATTCAGGGTAACTCCATAAATACAGTAGAGTTTTACAGACTCACCCTATGCAACTGAGAGGCTGCGTCTACACTGGTAAATTAAGTTGACTTATGATTGCTTAAGTTGACTTAATTTACCCTGCGTCTACACTATAGTTTCCTTAAGTTGACTTAAGGAAAATAAAGTCGACTTAATTAAAATTAAGTCGACTTTATAACACCACCTTTCAATGGCTGTGTCTACACTGGTAAATTAAGTCGACTTAAGCTTGGTTTAAGTCGACTTAATTTGCCCTGCGTTTACACTACACTTTGCTTAAGTTGACTTAAGCAGCTTGCTTAAGTTGACTTAAGCAAAATAAAGTCGACTTAATGAAAATTAAGTTGACTTTATTAAACCACCTTTCTACTCGACCTAAGGCTTAATTCGACTTTTTAAAGTCAAATTAAGCCAGTGTAGCCCTGGGGTAGCCCTAAGTCGACTTAGGGCTACCCCAGGACTACACCAATGCCCTCCCTGCCGGGTGGGGGGCACAGGGGGAGCCTGGCATGCCCCCCAAAGGGCAGGGCATGTGGGCAGGGTGTGACACTGTCTGAATTTAGGGAAGCATTTATGATATTATTTTCAATGGATATCTCATAAATGCTATAATCCATAGGAACTATGTCATGTTTGGTATCAATAGAAAGGTAGTAATTTGCTGGGAATGATTATATAGTTTATGTCTAGGAATTCTATTTCGATTAGAAGTTAGGAATTTGATGTTATATCCATACTTTAACTTGTGTCATTCTGGAGGAATGCCTTAGACGGGAGTGTGTGAACAACCATTGCCTCCTTAATGTTAAGGAATCTGCCAGGTGATATGGTCCCAGGGAGTAAACTGATGAGCCATTAAGGACACAATGGTTGAATTCTTTATGTCCTTAATGGCTCATCAGGATACTCCCTGTGACCATATCACCTGGAAAATTCCTAGTTAAAGTTGACTTAAAAGTGCAAGTGTAGACATAGCCAATTAGACCTAAGGCTTAAGTCGACTCCCTAGAGGGCTACCCCAGGGTTACACCAATACCCTCCTTGTCAGGGGGGCACAGGGGGAGACTGGCATGCCCCCCCATAGCACAGGGCAGAGCCCTGCCCACCCTGCCCCTATGCCCTGCCAGGGTCCCTGTCCCCCTTTGCCCCATTGTACCTAGGTACAATCGGGCAAAGGCTGAGCCCCCTGGCATTGGGCAAGGGGTGCCCCCCTGCCCTTGGGGACCTCCCCTAGGTCCCCCTAAGCCCCTAGAAGTCGACCTAGGCATCCAGTGTGGACGCTCTAGGTTGACTTTTTAAGTTCCCCTTTAAGTCGACTTTATTTTTAAGTGTAGACACACTAAGTCGACTTAACTAAGTCGACTTTAAGTCGACATAGTTAAAGTCGACTTAAATTAACAAGTGTAGACATAGCCAGATAGACTCAGCCCCAATGGAAGCTGCAGGTTGAATTTTCTTCTCAGTAATACAAAATGAATACTGAAGCATTTGTATCAGGGAAAAAATCTAATATAAAACAATTAACTCAACTACAGAAATACAGTTTTCAATGCAAAGCCCTCTGAGGTTATGTAGGGCAAAATATTACCAAGATTACTAACTTTGACTTTGTCCCTTTAATGGTGAGAAGAGGGAGCAGTGCAATGCTTGTGACTTTAATTTTTGATTGTTTTGATAACTGGCCAAGAACATTGTGTGGTCATTGGCTTGTCAAATCACGCCAAAGAAAATGAATTTTGCAACTGTGTATGGCCACATGGTTTTCTGGACATGTCATTAGAGCTAGTGATTCAACACCAAAAACAACTGCAACAGCCAATTTTCCTGTAGTTTTACTCTTGAACAAATTGAGACACAATCCACCAATACCTGCAAGTTCACAGACGCTCTTAGCTGCTTCTATTGGGTATTAGGAATGCATCGAAGTTGAACCATGGCGGACCTTGGTATTAAGTTATCTCTGGACCTTGCAGTCTTTGGTGTGTGTGGTGGGCAGACAATGGGTGTAGAGCAGACATGTTGGGGGATGAGGAACTACAGGAATTGGGATTCCACTGATTCAGTGGCTGGGAACCTCTCTGCAAAGGGCGTGGAGGGTAAGTACAGTGGATGACAGCTAGATGCAGTGAATCAAGTCCTGCTCTGATCTGCACTTTCTGTCTCTGCAACCCCTAGCTTGTTTCCTCCCCAACACACAAAATCAGCTGGCTGAGGCTCCTGGAGGAGAGGTAAATTTCATACATTGTACATATATTCTGCAATATAAAGTAACTGCTAATTCAGACTATCCTTTGTTATGAACCTACCTAGACATAACATTTCTTAAATTAATAAAATTACACTTGTTCCAGCAGGCATCCCCATTTACCTGTCTGTCTCCTCTCTATGAAGAGTCAGGCTGTTTTTAACCTTGAATTTGCTATTAACTTCATACATCATTCACAAATATTTCCCTGATAAATATTTTAAATGCCCCCTTCCCTCCTCCCTTATTGTGCCTCCTTGGCAGGCTGCCAGAATGAGATGACAGGAATATCACAGGTCAAGAAAATAGTCTCCCAGTATTATGCTCAGTAATTACACCACCACAGGATGCCTTTGGCAAGAGGGAGAAGACAGTTCAAAAGGATGTGAGCAAGGATCTTTCTGGCAATGGAGAGGAGGGCAAGATCTCGGTAATTCCCTCACATTGACTTGTCCCCTTTATTAAAAATGGTCACAATGTTAGCACAGACTCAGGTCAGAAGGGACCATTCAGATCACCTAGACTGAGCTCCTGCGCAATGCAGGCTACAGAACCTCACTCACCCACTCCCTTAACCTATGACTGAGGCTAAGTACACACCACAGACTTGTCCCACAATAAATTGCTGTGGGACAAGCAAAGCATTATAACCGTAATGCTTTCCCCCATCCACACATTAATCCTTCTAATGCAAAGGAGCGTTCATATGCTTCTTTGCATTTTTGTTAGGAGTAGTGCATGGCGGGCACCTATCCCACCATGCATGGCCCAGCAAGCTTTTAGGCTGGCAGTGGAGGTCTCCAGCTCCTGAGATCACTGGCTTCTCAGTGGCAGGGGAGCCCGAGCAGTGGGGACCCTAGCGGCAGCAGGGCTTTAGCCGCCAGGAATGCTGACGGCTAAAGCCCTGCTACAACAGGGAGTCCCTCAAGCCGCTCAGTTTCCTGGCAGAGAGCCGGGAAATCGAGCGACTTGAGGGACTCCTTGTAGCCGTGGGGCTCTAGCCGCCATGAGTGCTGGTACTCACCTCAGCTGGAGCTTGCTCCTACTTGTCAATTTCACTGCTCCGCTAGAGTAGTGAAATTGACAAGTATGACAGCTCCGGTGTTCCAGAGTGGCCTCCATTGGTACTCTGGGACATTTCCGGAGGCTGTCTAACCCGCAATGAGTGTACACACACACTCTATTGTGGGACAGACGATCCGTGGTAAGCATTACCGCAATCGTCTGGGTGGTTTACCTGTTGCACGGCAAGAGGGCTGTTGCCGTGCAACAGGCAACATTGTAGTGTGTACGTTCACAGCCTTATTGCGCGGTAAAACTCCTTACCGCGCGATAAGGCTGTAGTGTGTACAAGACCTGAGTTCCTCAAATAATGGGTTAAAGACTTCAAGGTTCAGAGAATCCACCACAAATGACCCTGTGCCTGATGCTGCAGAAGATGAAAAAGGGCCTCTGCTAATCTGCCCTTGGGGAAAATTCCTTCCCGACCCCCAAATATGGCAATCAGCTAAACCCTGAGCATGTGAGTAAGACTCATGAGCCAGACACCCGGTAAAAATTCTTTGTAATAATTCTGTAGCCCAGCTGCAATCTCCTCATTAACTCAAATTCTAAGCAGACCCAGATGAAGTTTTTGCACAAGTGCTATTCTACCAGCAGTGAAGACTTCCACAGAGATGGGCCTGGTTTTTTTTTTCTAGTATGATGGTACGCCAAACTTCCTCAGATGATGGGGGAGTTGGCAAGAGGTTCTATTACTGGATGCTGAGAAAGAGTCCTAAACTATGATGGGGACCTGAAGCCTTCCAGAATCCCAGTATTTCAGACTCTCAGGAGACCACCGGCATGGATTTTTGTTGCACAACGGATCCAAGAGAAGTATGGAGAACACCATTCAGTGTTGATGGGATTTTTTGACTTAACGAAGGCCCTCTTCAGCAATTGGAAAGTGTTATGGTAGCTGCTGTCTAGGTTTTGATGTCCACTGAAGTTCATTTGTGGTCTCAAGCTACTTCATGACGGAATGACTGCCACTTGTCCTCTGTATTGGTTAGCGAGGGACCCATTCGCCATCCAGACTGGTATTAAGCAGGGGTGTGTTTTTGCCCCAATCCTTCTCTCCAGTCCTTTTTTTTCTTTAAAAAAAAAGGTGTCAGTACACTGGCAGGAGCGGTGCGGGGGATGGGGGGTGGATGTCAGACCCTCCACCACCGCCATCCCTCTGGGGCCTCTCCAACTTCCCCCTGCCGGCTCCCTGACCCCCCTCCATGCTCCTCTCAGCCCCTCCCCACTCCTCTCACCCCCCCGTCCCCGTCCCCATCCCCACTCCTCTTGGCCCCCCATGGCGCCTCACTGCCTGCCGGTTGCCTGACCCCTCCTCCGCTCCTCTCACCCCCCCACCCCTCTCCTCTCAGCCCCCCTGCCTATTCCCCACTCCTCTCGCCCTCCCCCCACTGTTTCCCACTCCTCTTGGCCCCCCCTTTCTCTTGCCCCCCCAGTCCCTTTCCTACTCTTCTAGGCCTCGCACACCACCTCTCTGCCTGCCTGCAGTTCCTTGACCTCCCCTCCCCGGCCTCTTCCCCAGCCCCCACCACTCCCCGATTCTCCCGGCACCCTCCTCCTTGCCTGGTCAGAACTGCAGGGGTGGCCAGAGTTGCTCCCTGGCCAGGCTGCTCCCGCCCTGAGCCATGCATCTGAGCATGCTCAGGGCGGGAGATTTGAAAAAGCTGCAGCCTGGCCTCAGCTTCCAGGTGTCTGGGGGCTGGATTCCAACCCTGGTGGGCTGGATTCTGGCACACAGCTGCTGCTCCTGGCCCCTACTGACCCGTTCCTTTCCCTTGCTGACCCTGGCCCCCAGCTGAGCAGAGGAGCCAAGGAAAAATAGGTGCCGGTATGTCATACTGGTGCATACCGGCTGAAAAAGATCCCTGCTTCTCTCCATCTATCTTGCTGTAATCTGCATTCTTATTCATGCCCACCTTTTCTCTGGAACTGAGATTGAGGATTGCTTGGATGGCCAGTTTTTCAATCTGTAGTATCTCCATTCGAAAACTAAGGTCACCAGGACTGTTATCAGCGATCTTCAGTATGCTGATGACTATGCTATCCTTGCACATGTTGAGGCTGACTTGCAAGCCACCCTAGAGCTCTTTTTAGGCACCTATGATAGCCTAGGACTCTCCCTCAACATTAGGAAAATGAAGGTGGGACGACCACCACAACAATGCCAGTGTTCTCTCTGCAGCTAACATTACCAGTGTTGAGGCAAAGATTATGAAACATCAACTTCACTGGGCTGGTCATTTTACGTGGATGGCTGATACTTATCTTCTGGCACAAGTTCTCTTTTCTCAATGTAGTCATGCTAAGAGGACCCACTTGTGGGGGAGGGAGGATGGGGAGGAATAGAGGAAACGCTAAAAGGACATCTTGAAAGTATATCTTCAGGGAAGCATTGACCCCACAAATTGGGAAGAGCTGGCTGGGAATAGACTGCATCGCATCATACATCAAGCCTCAGCCCAGTCTGAAGAGAATCACCTTGAAAAGAGGCTGAGAAATGGCAGATGACGAAAGCCAGAATTTGTGCTCTCTCCAAGCAACCACCTGTCACATGTGGAAAAATCCGTAGAGCATAAATTGGACTCTTCAGCCATCTTAAGTCTCATCAATGACTTTCCTCTTGGCAGACATCATCCTCATATAGAGGGATACCCGACAATAATGCCAGAGTCACGTTCCTCTGGCAAAATCCTTTAAAGTCCGTTAGAATTGGTTTTCCAAATAGAAGGGGATATCTTAACCTTACATTCCAAAACATTCTAAAATCCAGTGTCAAGTCACTGTTGATTATTGTGTAACGTGTAGGTAGCAGGATATTAAAGGGCAATGGAAATGAAGATTTCATTATATAAAAATAGACTGTGACCTTTATTGGGTTACCACTGGCAGTATTTCAGTGAGCACAGTAGACTTTTAATTCTTTCTTTAGACTCTGATCGCCTCTAAAGGACTCATGTATTTTCTTCTGTTAATACCGGAAACAATGTTAGACAGATTTTAATTTCTCCAAGGTACCTCTCTGATGTTCATGCATAAATACTGAAAGATAAATAGCAATCCTTTTCACGCAATATCAGACTATGCAATATGAAGGAGTTTCTAATAAGTAACGTGCCAGTCTATGAATTGGGGGTTGGACTAGATGATCTCCTGAGGTCCCTTCAAACGCTAATATTCTATGATAAAGAGTTGTGATTGTTACTTTCATATGTGTTAATTGAATATTCTGTGATCATGGAGGTAGCACAGATCTAGCCTAACTCCTCATATTTGTGTGTAGACAGGGGAAAGGCTTGCTTTATGTAACACAACGGAACAGAACAGAACTCCTTTCTCCTTATTCATTTGACTAAACCCACTCATATCAATGAGATTACCCATGTGAGCAAGGAAAGCAGGATTTGGTCCAACCAAAAAAATGTGAACTGGGAGTCCAGTCACATTGCTCTAGCTTCTAGGTGCTATCCCTAAAATGCACATACACCTCTAAAATAGAAAATTATTTAGCAGTTTTGTGAAGCTAATTGGAAACAATTCTCCAAGGTTTTGCAGTATTCATACACAAATGGATCCTGAAGAAATTTTTCATGTTTCCAAAGCAATGGCTGGAGTGGTGCTTTCAGATAAGGTACTGTGAAACCTATTCTCAAGGCTAAATCAATTTACCCATGACACAGCTTAAGATTTATATTGCATCTCCTTCTAACGGCATTTAGGCTGTGTCTACAATTGCTAAAATTAGTTTGAATTAGTTAGTTCGAACCAACTAATTCGAACTAACTTTAGTTAGTTTGAATTAGCTTAATTCGAACTAGCATGGCCACCCTGGAATATTAGTTCGAACTAAGCAAGCACTTGCTTAGTTTGAATTAGTGATCCCCATTCATCTCAATGGTCGGTTAATTCAAACTAAGAAATTAGTTCGAATTAACATGGCCACATTGGTTAATTCGAACTAGTTAGTGTTAAGGGGCTGTTATCAGTACCCATAAAATGGCCGCCACCTCCCTTGTGATATAAACTCACAAGATGTTGTTTACCAGACACCCTCCCCGGCTCACATGAGTAACTCATGACTGCTAGGCTTGTGACCAGCCACAGGTTTCATTCGGACCCTGATTCGCTCTCGGCCAGCTCCCAAAGGGGTGGGTCATCCCCCTTGCCCATGTGAGGGCATCTGGAGGGCAAGTCAATCATGGCTGCTCTGCCCCCGCCCCCCAGGGGTGTAGAAGGCTCTGACCCGGAACCTAGAGAGCTGGTGAAAATTCCTTTGACCAAATAAGGACAGGGGGAACCGGGCAGCCTTTCGCCCCCCTTCCTACTGCAGCAAAATCTGGCCAATCACAGCCCTCGGCAGGAAGTGGCCTAGGCCATAAAAGCTACCATGCCGCATGGAGCAGAGCGAGAGTTTCCACGAGTTAACTACCAGGCCTGATCACCCTGCAGTAGGAGTTCTCCCGAGAGTGCCGGCCCGAGTCGATTTCAACCTCCGTCTTAGACATCATGCTGTTGCTGGTCACCTGCCTGATAGTCATGGTACGTATGTGAACCCGAGTTACCCCACACGTTTACTCCCCATGGTTGTTTCCCTTCCCTTTAAAATATATATAGTTGGATATAAATAACGCTTCTACCTCAATCTTAACCCAAGGTATTACAATTGGTGTAGCTTTGGGGATAATTGTTACGCTTATTGTTTTATGTATTGGATTCTGTCTTTTTATATTTTGTCTCCGGGCTATTAAGAGGGTCCAGGAGGAGGGATTATTCTGAAAGTTTTATTCCTGTATAAGTCATTGTATGTCCAAACTGTTGGATACTCATCTGTGGTTTCCCTGTTACTGTGAAGCTAGCAGCACAACTGTTAACCCTTTGCGCCCCAAAGAGGGAGATTAATAAAGTTTATTTTTTGGCCACCACTTTAAGATTCCAGGAGCCTTCCTTCTCCCATCCTTTACCTGCTGCGGACAGTTAGTTTGAATGAACCCCTTAGTTCGAATACCCTATTCGAACTTATTAGTTCGAATCAAGGAAGCCCTTAATTTGAACTAACTAAAGCCTAGTGTAGCCATGGCTTTAGTTAGTTTGAATTAACCCTCCTTAATTCGAACTAACTTGCCAGTGTAGACATAGCCCTAGCGTTTTATGCTTTAACAAAGTTTTTAAGAGCAGGTTAGACAAGCACCTGTCACGGATGGTTTAAGAGGATACTTGGTCCTGCCATGAGTGTTGGGGACTGCACTCAATGACTTCTCATGGTCCCTTCCAGTTTCTATGATTCTATGAAATATGCGTGGAAATTGAGATAAATTTAATAGTCTAAAATCAATTGAGCAACATGGTAAAGGTTCCCCTCATCAGTTTAATTCAGAATTTCATTCTTTTGAAAAAAACGTACTTATTTTTTCAATTTGATCCCCACTCTCTTTTACCAAGTCATATGAGAAGCTTTTTCCTCCTCTCATCCTAAGAGACATTTTCACTTGCTCCAGTTGTCTGCAAAGAATTCTACTCTATTCCTTCACAAGGACAGTAACGTTCAACCTACTCTGATAAATGCAGGCTGGGTGGGACTTCCTTCATAGCTCAGAGTGCTGCTACTTCTAGTTTGCCACAGGATTTCTTTCCCTGTTGAATCTTTAAAATAAGTAATGGAGTGTAATCCCAATGATGTTTGTGGCATTGGAATGTTCTTGTAAAGAAGAGATGTTGCGTTTGCAGGGCTGGTCCAATCATATAGGTGAACTAGGCGGTCGTCTAGGGTGCCAGGCTTTAAGAGGCGCCAACTTAAATGGAAGTGAATTTTTTACTTTGTTTTAAAAAAATCTATTAATATGTTACCTCTTATAAAATGTGGAGGGGGGGGGGCACCAAAGTCATAGTTTGTCTAGGGTGCCAAAAACCCTTGGGCCGGCCCTGTGCGTTTCATCAACCTCCTCAGCTTTATTTTTATTACTTATGTGAGCGCTTACACAGACTCAAATACAGACACACACAGTGGCTGTGATTTTCTTCCAAGGTCCCAGGGATTTGGGTGCTCCATTCCCATTAAGATTAATAGGAAAACAGCATCTAAATTCCTCAGGTAGGTTGGAAAATCTCAGTCTATGTTTTACTTAACACATATGCTAGTTGTAACTCGAGTGAGACTCATGGGTGTGAGGGTTATACTATAAAATGTTTTATTGTTATTACCAACGAATTCTTCTTAAATCCTATGTTAAGGGCTCCAGTGTTCCTAGCTTTGCACGGGTCTGTGTGGGATAAGAAGAGGGTATAAGGAATCTTCCCTGCCTTGGGAACCCGAGAGGGATGGATGGATTGGATCAAGGGTGAGGACTGATCCAGGCTAGTGCTAATAATAGCTAGCCTCTCCAGAAGGCCAGGGCATGGGGGCTGGAGTTGGCTCACCCTAGAACGGAGTGTATGCTCTGTCACAGTGGTTGTGTTCTCTCTCCGCTGCTGGTGAATGCCTCTGGTATCTCCCGCTGAGATATGTCACTTCTGCACTTCTCCCTCCTGCGGATTGTGGTTATATATACCACCACTAGGGCTAGTTGGAAAAAATACTAAAACACAGTTTTTCATTGGAACTTGCCAGTTGATCAAAACCAAAATGTCCCATAGAAATGGTTTGATCTTGACAACGTTCTGACAAAACACTCCCTGAGAGGCAGGTTTCCTGGAGCCTACCTGACTCCTTGGCTGTCTGCCTGCGAGTTGGGGATCTCCAGGCTCACCTGCAGCCCAGGAGATGGACTGCCACAGAGCTCCATTCCCATTTGGAGAGAATTCTGGGTTTTTGTTGAAATTCGGAACAAAACCAGATTCCGAAATAACCAAATCCTCTGCAAAATGGAATTATCTTTCTCTGCACAACTCTAGCCACAGAACCGAAAAATCAATTATGCATACAGCTCTGTGTACAGTACGGCCCCAAAAGGCTGCATGCTGTTCCAATTGAAACCACTGTTCTGTCTTTGCTGCCCTTGTTATAAAGCAGAGGAATTAATTACTCTTTCTTCTTCTGGAAGGTTCTTTGATGTTCTAGTTCTCTAACTTCTATCAAAATATGGTTAGATGGTTCCATTTGTGTTTTCTTCTTCTAGACAACCATATAACATCAGAAGAGCTACATCAATATATAGAAAAAAGATTTTTATTTGATCCAAGTTATGCTGTGTCATCTTATTCAAATCTGTTTTTTAGAGCTATCCATTCTGAATATTAGGCTGCGGTGATTATGAAGACAGCTGGATGATGGCTCAAACTGAGATTAAAAGGATGTTAGGTCATTGTATACCCTATCTCACTTCTTTAACAGAAAAACCTATGGAGATATTTCAGTGTTTGGGTAATCTTGCTTCATAACAGGGTGTACTTTAATGGAACTGTATGTTAATTATTGGCCATCAATCTTACTGGCACTCTGCTATTTAAATGGTGTAAGTGGCTGACACCACAATAGGTCCTTAGGGAATGAAAAACAGCATACCTTGCAATGGTGGTCCAGTTGAACCCATCCATCATAACCATATCTCTGTGAAGGGAGGAAGAAAATGCCAGTGATTAGACAATGCTGCAGAATGAAAATCAAAGGCTCAGTTCATGCAGCTAGACAGATCCAAGTGCAAAATACACTTCACTGATAAAGCCTTCCCTTCCGATAACAGCATCTCTGTCTGACGGACCCGGAATATGACAAAGAGGTGGAAGCAAGAGGCAAGAAAGATACAAAATGCCATAAAAGAGAGAAGAAAGGGAGGAGAAGAAGAACTAAAACAAAATAAATAAAAATGTCTACCATACCCGTGTGAGAGAAGCAATAGCATGTGGACATGCCTTCTGCCTATTATTATCTTCTCTCAAGTGTTAAAGAAATTACAACTTAACCCTATGTAATCAAGTTTTAGCAAGACATTTATTCCGGCATGCAGAAAGAGAGTCTGTTAACAACACAAAGTCTGTGCAGTTAAGTAAGCTCTGCTCACAGGCAGATTTTGCAGGTATTTATATGATAGACAGTTAACATTTTTGCCTATTAGGTGCAAGTGAAAGGTTACAAACTGGTTAAAACAGAAAAACAGTTCAGAGACAGCTTATCTTATTTAGAGTATTTTAACCTTGAGGCCAGTTGTTTTTTTTCTTTCCCTTCTCAGACTGTACCATCCATATCTTTACACTTTCCCCCATTCTTCTATAAGTCATGCTGTTGCTGAGCAAATTTGAGGCCTGCAAGGTTTGCTTCTATATCAGGTACCATGGATAGTTCTCTAAAGGAATAGTTAAGACAGACATACCCCCTTTTCAAGAGTGTTTTCCACTGACTTTTTGAATTTCTATGGTTTTCATTTCATTTCATTTTCATGGTTAATAACCTTTTAGAGATTTATTAGCTAAAAGTGCATGAAAACCAAATCTCCTTTACCTAATGAAATGTAGAACTGCTTCATCTGATGAAAGGCAGCTAGGAAGTGTGGTGCACTTACATACTTATGGTGGACATATGGTCAGGACTTCAATTGGTGTTAATTAGCATGGCTCCACTGAATTGAATGGAACTACATTGCTTGACATCAGCTGAGGATCTAGCACAGGCTATATGCATGTCTGTGAGAAACTACGTCATATGCTGTGTGCATTACATGGATCTATAGCAGTACTTCATCCATATAATCTTACACATACGCTCATTTAGCATCTAACTACGTATTTGCCCAGCATTCCTCACAATGACGTTATCTTCACCTGCAGAATATATTTTCTTTTCCAAAGATGCATATTTGGAAGATTCAGTTAGATAAGATTAAGAGATGTTTCATATGAAAACTACAGTTAAATACCCGGATCTGCGGACAGCTTTTTGAAGCTCTGAATACATACTAAGAACAAATAATAAAAATTGAGATTTGTGAGTTTTCCCACTGGAATAAATTAATAAAATGGTTAAAAAGTAAATGTTACAAGACCAATTAATTGTACAGTATAGACAGAAAGTATTAGAGGAACATTTGATTAAATTTGTTTGGAAATCTGACAGTGGTTTCCAAATATCTTGCTGTTCTAGACAGTTATTAAGGCCCATAAGAATAATTGCATTTTACTACTACATACAAGACAAACTTTCAAGTATTTATTTCATTTGTATCATCTGCGATGCTTTTCTCCTTTAAAAGGGCAGGCATTCATAAACCATAAATGAATACTTCAAAACCAAGGGGTACACTTAGAAATCTTGATTTAATGGTGAAAATTCTTTTGAATTTCTGCAGCTGGATCCTGCAAGGTGTTGACTGGAGGGTACTTTTTAGAGGGAGTTCAGGATCAGGCCATTACAAAAATCCTCTTTAGAGCTCAATCCTTCAAGGTGCTGATTGCCCTAGTGCAGTCCAGCAAAATACTCAAATGTATGCTTATCTTTAAATACGTAAATAGTTCTTTTGACTTTAGTAGGACTATTCAGGTGCTTACGTCAAATGTGTGCTTGATTGTTTTGCTAGATTGGGTTAGTGCACCTGCAGGATTGAGCCTTTAGCCTCTGGTTCTGTAAGGTACCTATGGCTGCATCTACACTTGTAAATTAAGTCGACTTAAGCTTGCTTAAGTCGACTTAATTTACCCTGCGTCTACACTACAGTTTCCTTAAGTCGACTTAAGCAGCTTGCTTAAGTCAACGTAAGGAAAATAAAGTCGACAATGAAAATTAAGTTGACTTTATAAAACCTCAAAATAAGTCGACCTAAGGCTCAAGTTGATTCCCCAGAGTCAATTTAAGCCAGTGTAGACGTGGGGTAGCCCTAAATCGACTTAGGGCTACCCCAGGACTACACCAATGCCCTCCCTGCCGGGTGGGGGGCACAGAGGAAGCCTGGCATGCCCCCCCACAGGGCAGGGCAGAGCCCTGCCCACCCTGCCCCTATGCCCTTCAAGGATCCTTGTCCCCCTTTGCCCCATTGTACCTAGGTACAATGGGGCAAAGGCTG